>BSBM01000030.1:34467500-35147500 GCA_027924585.1 Larix kaempferi | reverse complement strand
CCAACCTTAGGAGAACCCCATTTTTGGGGAGTTATACTTAATTTCCATAGATAATATTTATATATTCCGGAAGGTAATCCGATTTTCTACCTTTGATCTTCTTATGCCATATTCCAAAAAGTTGTGTAGGAAGCTCTAATACTATTTTTTGACATTCAGATTTCTGTTTTTCCAGAAGTCCATTGTGACTAACACGTCATGAGTGGCCAGCATTAGATTGCACCAGCCCTAAATGCATTTTGTTCTAGATCAATAGGAGTTGTCTTGCATGTTACATCGAATGGAGTTCAAAACAAAAAAATAAATGAGGCTGGAGTCATAAAGGAATAGGATAAGCGAGATATAATAAAGAGGGAGAGGCTGGAGTCATAAAAGCATAAGAGAAGGGAGATAAAATAAAGAGGGAGAGGTTGAATAGAAACAATGTGAAGATAAGAGGAGGGAGGTTGAGTTGGAATAGTTAGAAGCAAACACAACTACTCCGATCGATGTTACATTTGTTGGGTTATTTAACTACTAGATGTACAAACAATATGTAATTGTTGACTCAATGCAGCAATGAGTTTGCATTTTAGTTTGAAATTGTGTGGCTCATGTTGATGTCAATTTCCTGCCCCGTTAATCTCATCATCTACTGATCATGCTTTGTATTTGTATTGAATGTTGAATATTAATCTATGGCCTCCATGCCAAGGCAATTTATGAACACAATACTGAACCTGTTGTGTGGAAATTGAAGCACAAGACATTTTGAACTTATTGTGTTGAAATTGAAGTGGTCTATGGATGCAAGGAAGCAATTTTGTTATGCTTCCATCTCAAATTCCATTTTGTTGGTTGAATGGTTAATACCTAAGGAAATTGGAAATCTGCATTAGCAACTATTTCTAAAGAATTTTTGTGTGGCTTATGCATAAACAAATGTTTAGACAAGAATAAATGTGGAGACTAGAGATAGTGTGGAAAGAAATTGTGGATAGTACTCTAGAATACATTGGTGGCCAAGTGGCACAACAACAATATGATATTTTTAGCATCATCAATCATCAAATGACTAAGAGGTAAAACATCCATATTTTAAAGACCAAAGCGGCTTGAGAATCTACATTTTTTGTAACTTGCAAATAGTCATTTGCTTGTACTTATCAAAATCAACTTGAATTATATTGTAATCAAGTGCATTTTTTGTAGAAGATGACACCTATCGGTAAATCAAGTGCATTTTTTGTAATCAAGTGCATTTTTTGTACATGCCTATCCATTCACTAGTAAGACCTTGGCCTTGAGATTCGTAATAGGAATCCGTACTAGCATATTTACATCATTTACATAATTTTATTTAATACATTCCAAGGGTCCAAACTGGGGGTATTACATAGTTTCCTATAGGGATTCCCCCCTTGTGGTCGGAGCTTCATCCAAGTCACTAAAGTGAAGAGAAGTTGTTGTCTAGCTAATAGTAGCAACATTTTTATAGTTTCACATAGCTACACCCTAGTGAAGGCCTTATACTTTGGGGGTGTAAGTTTTTATAGAAACAATACGCTCCCTCCCTCACTTCACTAGATTCCCAGTAATGATACCTTAAAATGCCATGAAAACCATCTTAAGCATCAACAAATCTATGTTGGCTTTATTTTTTCAAAGGATTAAATGTGTCCATTAAATTTCAAGTTTGGGAACTTGTACCAAAATTAATAATAGCAAAATCCTTGGAGAACTTAACCATTGTTTTGAGGAATGCAACATCAGGAAGCTTCAAAATCAAGAGACCGTCTAAGAATAAGAGATGATTTCCTAAAAGAACCTTAAGGGTAAGCACTTTAAAGCAACTCGTAAAAAGACGAAAAAGTGATATCGACTATTTACCTTTGGATAAAACCTTGAAAAATCAAGTTATCAAAAAGAAATCCAATGCTACTTTTGTGGTCATTATAGACATATTGCTTAAAAGATTTGTCAACAGAATATTTAGAAGCAAGAAAAGCTAAACAACGTGACAATCAAACAAATTGTTGCAAGTATGATGAATGAAACCCTAATGACAAAGATTGCACAATATTACATGACAATTAAGTTGAATGTAATGGTTTGTTGGTGTAGGCCACGAATAAAAATATAAAAAATATACATATCTTAATTGTGGTGCAAAAGTGTAATTCATCTCCTTGCAAGTAGTAGCCAAGTGTAATTTACACTAAGCTCACATGTTCATATGACTAATGGGGTTGTAAAGGTGTTGTTAGAGGGTGTAAATATTGCACTCCATAAATTTCAGAATGGGAAACTAAAGTAGACTTCCATATAATTTATGTTTCATCCTATGGTAACGTTTAGTACAAAATTTTCCTACAACCACATGTAGCTAAGGTAGATTACTTAAGAAAGCAATGTACCCTTGGAAGGACCATAAGTGGTTATTTTTCATATTGCATGCATCTTTATGTACTTAGAGAGATCCTTTAGAGAGCATCTTTAGAGATCTCCTTTTCGATGTACAACATGAGTTTTTACCATAAAATGTATTTGATTTCTTTCGGACTAATCTATAAAATATTAGACTTTTGTATTGTCCTTATATTTTCACCTTCACTTTAATAAGAGTGAAGGTGGGGTTATGTTTTATTAAGCTATATTAGATTTAATGTTGTATTTAGTTATATATATATATGAAAGGGCATCGGCCATAAGGATGTAAAGTAACAATATGATTCTTTAAAAAAATACTACTTAAACTTATTTACTCCTACTTTGAAAGAAAAAAGGACAGGTTTCAATATAGTTACTTGTGTCTATATAAATACATTGTATGGATCAACTATATTGGCATTAAAGCATATGCTTAAATTGTCAATTGGATGAACCCCATTGTGACATAGGACAATCTTCCTCCACCCCTTTCCTCTCACAACATAGTTTTGGGCTGGTTTTGTTTTTAACATTTCTGTTTTAGTAGTTTAATGAATGTGCAATTATAAATTATTTATTTCAACAATGATATGTTTGATATTTCATGTGTGGAAATTCGAAGTCAATATGATTCTTTAAAAAAATACTACTTAAAATTATTTACTCCTACCTAAAGAAAAAAGATAGGTTTCAATATAGTTACTTGTGTCTATATAAATACATTGTATGGATCAACTATATTGACATTAAAGCATATGCTTAAATTTTCAATTGGATGAACCCCATTGTGCCATAGGACAATCCACCTCCACCCCCTTCCTCTCACAACATAGTTTTGGGCTGGTTTTGTTTTCAACATTTCTGTTTTAGTAGTATAATGAATGTGCAATTATAAATTATTTATTTCAACAATGAGATGTTTGATATTTCATGTGTAGAAAGTCGAAGTAACAATTTTATCAAGTTTTTTCACATAGATAATTAATTTTCCTTTATGTGCAACAATATAAAAAGATATACAATTTAAACATAAGACCAACCACTCTTTTGGAGAAATGAATGTGATGTTGGATGTGTATGTTGTTGGATTCAACACCTCGGTGGAATTTTAAGTGGTAATTGAGTGATTGAAGTATTTTAAACATCAAGACCTGTCCAATAAGAAATAATTTGAATACCTAGATCGAGAAGTAAACCCTTAGATAATCTGAAAACAAAAACAAACTTGTGAAGATAGACAATTGTTTTCTTACAGGTAAAAAGGTGTGTGAAGAAGGGATACTGAACTCTATTAGCTTTCTTAACTATGAAGGAATGCCAATACCAAGACTAGAAGATTGTATAGGACTTCATGAATTTGTTGATATGTTCTCTAAAGAGATTTTATCTTGCAACTAAAAAGAAAAATTGAGTATGTGTGCCATATAGATTAAACCAATAACCAAGCCAACATCAAGGCTTCATACCAAATGATTGGCATTCGATGCAATTAGTTAAGAATTTCATTGCAGAGTTGCAAAATTGCTAGATAAAAGGTTTATTCGACCTATTGGGTTTGTATGGGGTGCCCTAGTCTTATATATGAAGAAGGATGGTACTTGGAGGTTGCATTGATTATTACCAACTCAACAAAGCCATAATTAAAAATTGATACCTCTTGCCTTATCTTGATGATATGTTTGACCAAGTAAGGGGAGCACAAAGATTTTTTAAAACATACCTTATTAGAATAAATTTGGGGTCTAAAATGGGCGCCATAAGAAAAAGAGTCATTAATGAGTTGGAATTCAAGAACCAATAGAATTTCAAGAAAATGAGTTAACAATAATTATTGACTTGACATATTTGTCATAAAAAACTATTTTTTTAATTTCTATATTCAACTTATATCCCAATGGGTTTACTCAAATTTTGAGTGGGAGCACTCGTTGGATGCAGAATTCAACAAATTCCCACAATTCATACTTTTGTTGGACCTCACCCCATAAAAAACGAGAAATGCATAAAACAACGTGTTACACATGTTGTTTTATGTATTTCTCATTTTTCGTGGGGTGGGATCCATCAAAAGTATGCAGTGTGGGTACTCGTTGGATTTGGAATTGAAATCCACATCCAACGAATGCTACCGCTCGAAAATTGAGTAAAACCACACAGAGATGAGTTGAAAATACGAAGAAAAAATGTATTTTTTTTTATTTTTTCCTCCAAAATTCATAACAATTATTTTATTATTTTATTGTTGTTAGAACATTATTACACCTTAGGACCTTAGCCATAGATCACTTTGTTGATTAATTACTCCAAAATAGGTTAATAATTACAATCCCGGGTTGTTAGAAGTTAGTTGGGGCTAATTATGACCATTCCACCACTTATGGGCCAAAATATGGTCAAATATAGTTGTTGGACACCCTATCTATGGCCACCTCTAGCATTTATTTCCACTACTTAAGAAAAGGCGTCCTTATCCCCTGTTTTAAGGATTTGTCTTTAACTTAAGGCGCCCATGCATTGTATGTGGACACTTTGGCCTTTTGTTGGTTGTTTTGGCCTATCCTTAGCTACCTAACTTCCACCCAATCTTATCCACCACATGTGTGAGCCTCATTTATGTCTTCCCATGCTCACCCAACGTTCACATGGACAATTCGTACATGTTTGGGGTGATTTGGGAGCCTATTGGTCAACCTAGGGGGGGTTGAGGTCCAATCTAAGCTAGCCACTTGTAGCTTCCTCCAAATGAAAATAAAATCTTCCAAATGTTATATAAGGATGATCACAACTCATTTCTGGGTTGGACAGATAATAAACCTGCTATTTGATCATTTGTATCTCTGGTTTTTTATCATTTATATTATTTTTTTTTATCATTTATATTATTGGTTTTCTGTCATTTGTGACTGGTTTTTTTATCATTTGTTTTACAGAATTCTTTTTGCACTTATTTCTTGCATACTAAGCATAATATCTTGATTGTGAGGTAATCTTTAGCTACTAGATCCTACTGTGATTAAGATTTCACATGGTATCAAAGCTCTTGGAACTTCTATTCGAACCAAGACTGTTTTAAAAGTGCACCATAAGCAGTGGAGAAACCAAAGAAGTCCCCAACACCATTTCCTTGAAGCCATTGGAGAAATACTTTGGAGTCTACCCAAGGTTTGACACTCTCTCGAATGTGCCTTCTATCAAGCAGGGTTCGAATTAGTTAGCTTTGATCCCCTCTTGAGTGATTGAGAGTTTTTCATTGCAGGTACACAGTGTTCATTGTCACCAAGTGCACAAGCTACAGAAGATGGAGCAATCTCATGTTAATTTGTTCACTCCATTCAACTATTTTGAATGGAAGTCTGAAATAGTTATCCAGCTGAAATCTAAGGGTCTCTTTAGAATCGCCATGGGAACTGAGGTTGAGCCAAACTCTACAGTAGAGAAGTCCAAGTTCTTAACAAAATGGATGAAATATTTGGCATGCTTTGTCTCAGTATTTCAAGAGACCTCCTATTTCATATTCAGAGTCTCAATACTCCAAATGAAGTATGGCTCAAGCTTGAGTCTTTGTTTGGGAATACTGATGAGATGAGGGGCCATTGTTGGCCTGGTTTTGCAACCAAGCTTTGTGCAATGGGCACCTATCAACAATGTGATAGCAGTTTCAATATTGAAAGCAAAAACAATTATAAATTAAATCTAAATCTAAACTAGTATGTGCATATAACAAATAATTTTTTTAAAAACGATTCAAGAACAAGAAATAAAGAATAAATGTTTTGTATTAAGATACCTCAAATGATGAGGATTTGTGTTGAGCAACTCCCAAGGTGAGTAGCTCCAAGCTCCAAAGGTCTCTTCTCAAAGATGTCGAAAATGGCCAAAAGTCTCATGAGAGATTTTGACAGCATGAGGATAGGATGATGGATGGATGGAAAGTGAGGAGCCCCTACCACCTTTTTAGAGTTTTTGGTGGTGGGGAATACCATTATGGTTTTGAGAAAACCAATGGTATTGACCAACATGGTTTAGGTACCTTTTCCCTCCTTTTTCCTTTTTTGAATATTTTTAATATTTTTATTCCCTTTTCAATATTTTTGGGAATTTTGGACTGTTTTTTAGGGTTTTTTATGTTTTTTGAGGAAAAATATTCATTTTGAGGGGGAAAAGAGATGTATTATGGTCTTTTGGTGACCTTTTGATGGCTTTAGAGGCTCAAATGGTGGAAAAGTGGACAAATGGGTCATGTGAATAAGGAAATGAGCTAGTGAGCACTTTTTGGGTGTTAACAGATTGCCCCCTAATGTGTGAGGGTAGGAGGTCATTGTATGGCCAATAGACATCATAGTTCTTTTGTCTTTTTTCTGGAGTTTGGGGAAGAGAAGAGACTAGTTGGAGACTGGATCCACGACCCTTGGAAGCTGCAGAAACAAAAAATATTACATGGCCTCAATATGAATGAGGAATAATCTCTGATAATGGACGAGGCGGGCATACCCATGCTCGTATCAAGACATATACATAACAATTAGTCCCAAGAAGGGGGACCTAAATAAAAAATCTGTTGGTACATCATTATGGTCCAATGGGGACACTATTTTGGGATGTACTCATGATCATAACATGATTGATCTCAATAACTGATACATTGGAATAAAGCGACAACCGTTCTGAACAAGGTCTCATAAGGGTTGATGAACTACTGAATCTTGAAGGTGTCCAACATCTGTAGGGACTCAATGACTCTGAGTTAACTCTGGGGAGTATATATAACTGTATACTCGAGGGAGTATAAGACTGGGGTACATCTGAATACTGTCGCCATGTGCAACCCGGATATCTATAGAAAAAATGTAACTGGTTGTTTCCATAGGTAGACTCTCAAATGTGGAAGAGTCAGGTGGTATCTGGGGTCTTTAACCAATAACTGAAAGGACTAATACCCTGTGCAAGTCTCAACGATGCGATCAAGGTGTTGAAGTCAAGCATGTGAGAAACAACCATTTGGAGAGGTACTGAAGACTCTTCTCGAAATGATTCGCAGGCACTCATCATACATGGTGATGAGTCCAAGACATAGGGACCTCTAGGTCTATCCTCTGGAATAAATTTGGTTGTCATCGATAGAGGGAGACCAGCAATTGACAAGGCAATGATGTTTCCTTGATAGGATCACGAGGTGTAGAACTGAAGTGTGGTAGTACTGATGGTAGGACTGACATACTTGTCGGGATGAGAAGTAACTGGGGTCATAGAGTGGGTAGACTCAAACTTCCTTTGTTCAGAGCATGATGACATGGTTGACCTGGCAGCGTAGGGAACTGATTTGTAGGTGTGGGGATTATAGCTTTTAGGGACTGAAGGGTATGTATTGACTCTAGGGGGTCAATCTGATGGGTGCTGTCGAGGGATTCTCAGGGTGACATACTGTAGAATACTCTGAACAAAGGCGACCAAATGGGGAAGTTGCCATATGAGTAGACGTGATCTGTTGTGGCGCTGAGAAGCACCATTGGGTTCTTCTTCGTAGTTTTAATGAGCTCCAAGAAGGGATAAAAGTGTGCTCTGAAATGGTACAGTCCTGTGGATTTTGTGAGCCCAGGACTATTCGTGCTCATGGGTGCTTTCATTTTTAAGGAGTTTGAAAACGATAAGAAGACTGCAGTGGTTGTGAGTACCGCCCTGTGGGTTTTTACGAGCCTAGGATGGTGATTGCTCGTGGTCGCTTTCATGTTTAGAGAGTCTGAAAGTAGTAAGTGGACTCCATTGGTGTTCTTTTTCGTAAGTTAGTCTCCAAGGCCCGAAAAAGCATAAAATGATGCAAATGGAGAACTCTTCTAGCCAATGTGACTAGAGTATTCATTTTTCGTAATTAGTCTACAATGTCCAGAAAAGGGGTAAACTTATACCAGGTAGACGCCCTTTCAGATACGTTTAGCGAGCATGAAAGGAAGAAAGGTTGCTTGCCGATCTTTTCATTGTTTTAGGAGTTAGAAAATAGCTTAACAGAAACTCCCTAAGTGCCTTTTTCGTAAAAGGGATTGCTCAGCCCGAAAAAGGGGTAAAACTATACCGAACAAAAAGGGATTGAAGAGAGCGAGAAAAGGTCTCAAGCATCGTCATGAGTGCGGAATACTAAATCTGGTGACATAAAGATTGTCAAAAAGGGGCAACGGCCAATGTGGTACGCAAACCGAGGTGATGAGTGGCATTTTGAAAAAATGTCCGAAAAGTATGGGGTGAGAGCGAGAAATGATCTCAAGCATCATCACGAGCGCAGAAAACTGAATCCAGTGATATAAGACTTGTTAAAAATGGAGAATGGTCGATGTGGCACGTAAATCGAGGCAACGAGGGGGCATGGGAAAAATACTTGAAAAATCTGGGCGTGAGAGCGAGAAATGATCTCAAGTGTCATCACGAGCGCGGAAAACTGAATCTGGTGATATAAGACTTGTTAAAAATGGAGAACGGTCGATGTGGCACGCAAACCGAGGCAACGAGGGGGCATGGGAAAATACTTGAAAAATCTAGGCGTGAGAGCGAGAAATTATCTCAAGTCTCATCACGAGTGCGAAAAACTGAATCCAGCGATATAATACTCGTTAAAAACGGAGAACGGCCGATGTGGCACGCAAACCGAGGCAACGAGGGGGCATGGGAAAAATGCCCAAAAAATCTGGGCATGAGAGTGAGAAATGATCTCAAGCTTCATCACGAGCGCAGAAAACTGAATCCAGCGATATAAGACTCGTCAAAAATGGAGAACGACTGATGCGGCACGCAAATCGAGGAAACAAGGGCGTGAAAAATGGTCAAAAAATGGACCTGGTGAAATTAGGAAAAGGAAAGGATTATCGTGAATTTCTCGCTGTGTTGATTCCAATGGTACCAACGGTTTGAGGAACGAACGTCGTATGATACCGCAATGGTCGTTTGAAAAATGGTCAAATTTCTATAAATAAGGTGTGGGGCCCATATGACGTGTCATTGTTACGTGTGAGCTTGGCAGAGCAATCAGAGTGCTTTCTCGATTTCTGGGAGATTTGACCGTTGGTTTTCGATTCTACGAGTTTCAGGTAACCCTATTCGCCTTAGCCTTTTTAATTATGTCTTTTTTTGTTAGCGGCAGGCCCCCGAAGGCCGCGAAATTCCATGTTGGTCTTCCAACGTGGAACATCGCGGGTTTCGCGTCCTTTTCTGCGATGAACATCGCGGGTTTGGGGTTGACAGTCGTGATGTTCATCGCGGCTGTCGGGCTCAAAGTCACAATGTTCATCGCGACTATGGGGTTGATAGTCGCGATGTTCATCGCGACTGTTTGGTCAATACCCGCAATGTTCATCGCGGGTTCTTAAATGAAAACCGTGATGATCATCACGACTTTTGATGGAAAAGCCACGATGGAATTTTTTGAAAAAAAATTCTAGTTCTAAAAAATTTTCTTTGTTTTTTTTGGCAGGATGTTGAGGAGACCATTGGTGTCATGGCAAGAGCGGGAGATGGAGGAGGACTTGATGATTCGGATTCTGACCGATCAGGGGGTCCGATAGGCTCTGGCTGTGAGTGGGCTCCTGAAGTTTGCTCAGATTCCACCGATGCGTTCAGTAGGACTACTACTGAACAAATTGGTGAGTCTTTGGGTCCCTATAGAGGGTGCGTTCATTGTTGGGGGTGAGAGGTTAGAGATCACCCTTACTAATGTATACTTTCTTACCGGGTTGCCTCGCTTAGGGTAGGTAGGGGATCTTCTGCCGAGGATCCCAGCAGGTTTGGATATCGAGGATCTCCTGGAGACCTTTGTGTTGCTGGGGCGATTGTGCAGAATAGCGCTTTGAGCCTGAGATCTTTGTGGGAGTGGGACATGCGGGCTGTTGGGGCTTGTGTTCTATGGGTGTTGGGTGTCGCGGCACCACATCGTTTGTCGGGGGGACAAACGATGATGGTTGATTCTGTGCTGACGGGGACCTACTATGCATGGGGTCATATGTTTTTGGCTGGTGTTTTTGGCTGGTGTCCGGAGAGATATGTACAAGGTCAGTCGGGAGGGGGGAGAGTTTTTCTATGCCTCCTTCCTGTGTTGTTTCTTCTTTGAGCGAGTACCGACTTTGCAGCCACGGGTGCTAGTTCGAGATGGGTTGGTGAGCGAGCTGCACATGGTGCGGTGGGGGCAGATGATGCCCCATGGTGGTGGTGGTATCCGCGGGTTCTTTTCACAGGATATGTATGAGCAGTGGGAGCAGATCCCCCTGCTGATTGATGACTATCCATATGCCGGTATGGATTATCGAGGAGATCCGGAGATGCCTCGAGCCTAGGGACAGGCCTGGGGTTTAGATGGTATGTTTTTTTGTTTTGTTCTCTACTATATCATGTGTTTTAGATGTTTTTGTTATGATTATAGTTAGATATTTATATGATGGTTCACTTGCGTGATTGTGCAGATGTTGGTCCTGTACCACCGGCCGACCATGTGGTTCATAGGGGACGGGCGATGGTGGTCATTCCACCTCCTGTAGCGGTACCGCCTCCTCATGTTCGAGGAGTTGGGCCTCGCGATCAAGGAGCTAAGCCTCGAGATGATGCCGTGTAGGGTGTCCAAGAGACACTAGACATGATCCTGGCAGAATTGCCAGAGGATGGGTGGAGGGATTTGGATCGGGACATCGTCGAGCGTTGTTTCGATGCGCCTCGTGAGTGGCGCTCGATCTTGCTCAGAGTAGCATTGTTGGCAGCTCAGTGGAGGGATGGGGCTCGGCATGATCCGACAGGGCCAGTGGAGGGGAGGATTCGGGTGCGAGATGATCCAGCGGGGCCGACGGAGAGGAGAGTTCGGGCTCGGCATGATCCGGCGAGGCCAGCGGAGGTGGCGCCAGAGGAGCCTGGAGACCATGATGATTAGCTGATCTTGTATCTGCCCCCAAATGCTGATGAGCATATGGGGAAGTACCTTTTTGTATGGCTTATGTATTTTTGTATATTGGGTGCTGAGGGCACCTATGACATGTTTGACTATATTATGATGTATATATATATATATGATTTGGTATATAGTCGTGTATGCACATGGATGCATTTATTGTCTATTTGCTTGCCCGTGGAGGCATGTTTGATTTTCTGTATGCCCGTGGATGCACATGTTATGCACATGGATGCAACATTTTGATTTTTGTATATGCCTGTGGAGGCACATGTTATGCACGTGGATGCATACATTTTGATTTTTGTATATGCCCGTGGAGGCACATGTTATGCACGTGGATGCATTTTTGTAATTTTTTATATATGCCCGTGGAGGCACATGTTATGCACGTGGATGCATTTTTGTTTAAGCATGTGGAGGTACATTTGTGTTTACTATATGGTTTGATTGGTGTGCCAGTCAAGAATGTTGTTGGCCATATGGTCTGCTACACTATTGAGATTCATTGGGACATGTGTGAATGAAATGGATTCAAACTGTCGAACCATTTGTTTAGTGCGCAAGAATTTTCTGAAAAGACAGGGATTGCATACCTGGTAATCATTGTTGAGCTGGGAAACAAGGAGTTGTGAGTCCAAGAAAATGTTAAGGTGACTTATGCTCATTTCGAGAGCTGCGGCCAAGAGACCGGTCACAGCATCGTATTCAGCTTGGTTGTTGGTGGCGGCACCTACGCACACTCCGTCGATGTGGATCAACTCATGTGAAGGGGAATATATTACCCAAGTTGCGGAGGCCAGATTAGGGGACCAACGGCTTGCACCATCAACGAAACCGACGTAGAAGAGTGGAACAGGATCCATCTGTGGTCATGCAGAAAAAATAAATATTTAGGTTTTTTGAATTTTTTGTGAAAAACAAAATAAGACTGCACAATAATGGACAGTGGTGTCCATCAGATTTTCTATGGGTAAAATCGTTTGAGGTACAACCCATTGCGTGGGTTGCGTAGAGGGTTGCCTTCTGAATCGGTTAGAATGTATGCCCCCTGTCTGAGGCAAGTGTGTATAATGTATGGGCCTTGCCACATGGACACAAACTTTCCTTTTCCAATTTTTTCATGAGCTTGATCATAGGTGAGGACAAGGTCCCCTTCTGTAAAAGTTCTTGGGTGGACATGTTTATCGTAACTCAGTTTGGATCGGTTCTTGGTTGCTTCCATGGTTTGGAGGTTGTGTGTCGATCTTCATCGGCTTGCTCTAGGAGTAGTAAGCGTTGCTCAATTGGGGAAGTGTCCGGTGGGAGTTCAACGGCCATATGTAGGGCTGGAATCTGGCACTCGATGGGGAGGATGGGTTTGACACCGTGAAGTAGATGGAAAGGGGTAAAACCGGTGGCGATTTTGGTTGACGTGCGGTATGCCCATAGTGTCAGGAAGAGCATGTGGTGCCAATTTGATTTGTGTTTTTCCACAGTGCGCTGGAGGATGGTCTTCAAAATTTTATTAATCGCTTCGACTTGGCCATTTCCTTGGGGGTAGTAGGCGGAGGAGAAATGGTGTTCAAATTTCAGTAAGGTTGATAATTCTCTCCAAACGGCATCTTCGAAGTGAGAGCCGTGGTTTGAGACGAGTTGCTTTGGCACTCCAAAATGAGCGATAACATGGTTGAGGAAAAAACGTGCTGTGGTGTCGGCTTTGCAATTGTAAGTTGGCATGGCTTTCGCCCACTTGGTGAAATAATCTACGGCCACAATGATGTGTTTATGACCGTTGGCTGACGTGGGATTGCAATCTAGGAAGTCGATGGCCCATTTGCAGAATGGTCCAACAGTGATGACTGGATGAAGGGGGGCGGGTGGGGTTCTTTCCTTGGGGGCAAAAATTTGGCAGTTTTGACAATGTTTGACTACGGTGATGCAATCAGTAAATAATGAAGGCCAAAAGTAACCTGCGCGGATGATCTTTTGGGCGGTGGCCATGCCGGAGAAGTGGCCTCTGCAGGCACTGCTATGGCAGTCATTAAGGACTTGTTCTGCCTCGTTATGAGATAGGCAGCGTCGTAACATGGTATCGACGCCGCGTCGATAAAGTACATCGCCTAATAGGATATATCGGGGGGCGTGGTGTCGTATACGACAGCGTCCGTCATGATCGATGTGGGGTCGAAATTTTTGTGTGCGGAGGTAGATTAAGATGTCGCCGTACCATGGGTCGTCAGAAGAAATGATGAAAATGTGATTGTCAATGAGATCCGTTTGGATAGCCGGTGATGACGAAAAGGATGGGAGATCTGTGATGAGTTGAGCGAGTGCTAGGGCCTTGGTGCTCTTTGGGGTTTTGAAAGTTAGGTCATATTCTTGCAGGATAATCACCCATTTAGCTACGCGGCCTTGAAGGAGGCGACATGTCAAGAGGTAAACCATTGGATTGGAATTGGCTACAACCATGGTGTGGCTCAAGAGAATGTAATGTTGCAGCTTTTGTACTGAAAAGACGACGGCGAGGGCCATCTTTTCTTCATGTGGGTAGCAGAGGGGTGGGCCTGACAAGGTCTGGCTCACATAGTAGATGACATGCTCTTGGCGAGCAGTATCTTCTTGCATAAGAACTCCAGATACGGCATGTTCGGATGCTGAAACATAGAGGGTGAAATCTGGAGGAGAGATCAACGGGGCGTTTGTGAGTGCTTTCTTTAAGTGGATGAAAGTTGTTTCTGCTTGTTGGTCCCATATGAAATGGGTATGTAGACATAGTAGTCGTCGGAAACTGTGGACCATTGTGGCATAGTCAAGGAAAAAGCGGCGGAGAAAGTTGGACCTCCCTTGAAGGATTTGAAGTTGTCTTAATGTACGGGGTGACGGTAAGTCTACAATGGCTTGGACTTTCAAGGGGTCTACAGTGATGCCTTTTTTCTGAAATGACGAACCCCAGCATGATACCTGATGTAACACAAAAGACACACTTGAGAGGGTTTAAGCGGATGTTGTATTTTCAACAACGCAAGAAAACTTTTCGAAGGTCATCTAAATGGTCAAATCGTTTCTTGGATCGAGAGGTGAGGTCGTCCAAATAAACTTTTATGATTCTGTGTAGATCGTGGAAGCAATAAGTCATGGCGCATTGGAAAGTGGCTCCAACATTCTTGAGACCTAAAGGCATGACTCAATAGGCGAAGGTGCCCCATGGGGTACTGAAAGCTGTCTTGTATTGATCTTCTTTACGGATTTTGATTTGGTTATATCCGGAGAAACCATCCATAAAAGAAAGGACCTCATGTCCCGCACATTCATCGATTAGTTGGTCAATTAAAGGTGTGGGGAAGTTGTCTTTGGGACAAGCGAGGTTGAGGTCTCGAAAATTAGTACAAACGTGTATGGTGCCCACTTTTTTTTTACTGGCACTGGGTTTGAAACCCAGGTGGTGTAGGCAATAGGATATATGAATCCTGCTTTTTGGAGTTTCTCAATATCAGCCTTAATAGCTGGGAGCTTGGACAGGTGAATTGGTCGTTGTTTTTGTTGGACAGGAGGCACATTGGGCCAAGTGTCGATGTGATGTTCCACAATTTTGGGATCGAGGCCAGGAATCTTGGTGTAAGACCAGGCAAAGAAATCACAAAACTCTTGGAAGAGTTTCTTATATGCCTAAGTTTCCGCTTGAGTGCGTGATGCGCCTAGCGAGATGAGCTCAGGTTTTCCAGGTGTGGTGGAAATGTCGATTTGCATAATAGGGGAAATGTTGGACATGTTCCCCTCTTCGAAGGCATCTGGTGCTGGGATGGGGTCTTTGAACCAATCAACCTTAGTTCGTAGGAAATCTTTCGATTCAACTGATAGTTGGTTTTCTGCGGTGGATGTAGATGCCTCAGGGAGGAAGTATGAGCGATGACGCATATGGTCCCAAGGGTAGTCCAGTGCAGTGAGTGTTTCTAGAATTTGCTCATTAGTACGAAAGTAATCAGACCATAAATCAACGGGTTCTGGTTTGTATGTGGTTGAAATCATATAGATTGTATTGATTTCTTCCGAAGAAGATGATTTCGAAGGGTATATCTCCTCGATGAGGTGAGGAGATATCTCTAAGTCGACATTGTTCATCTCGTATAAGGTTGCTCTATAATCTGGGAGATCAGGGAAGTGGTGTGAATAATGGCCATAAATGCTGCATATCGCACAAGGGTGGTTAGTGCGGAGCGTTTTGTCGCGAGGTTGAGGAGGTGGATCAAGTCTTACCACTGGAATTCCGGTGTCGTCATCCAACATATTCATGTGTTCTTGGAGTGCAGGTAATTGTGGACATTGATGAGTGGCATGCCCTACGTCGTCACACAATGAGCACTTAGGGGGAATGCGAATAGTTGGGGGGTTTTTAGCTACCTTGGGGGTTGTTGGGGGGGTGCGAGTTATGGGTCCAATGTTATAAGTTGGTGGGCCTTTGCCCCCTATGTTCCGTAATGGAGGTGGGGCCTTTCTGGACATTGATGTCGTAGTCACTATTAGGGGTGGTTTGTTTTGCAGATGAGCGACCGGAGGGGGTGGGTGGTTAGTATTAGGGATAGGTTGTACCGGTTGTAAAATAACAGTCAGAGTCGGCGGGAGGCTCGAAGCAGGTAAGTACCATAGAGGTATCCCTAATGTTAAACGAGGAAGGTTGAGTGTAGCCATTACTGGCGAACTGACAATTCCGAAAAATGGGAACAAGAACGGGATAGTATGAATTACCGTTGTGCCAATATGAGTAGGCACTGTGGGTGTTTGTGGTAGTGACGAAGGCTGCTGTGTGGTGTGTGACAGGGTGCACAAATTCGATGTTTTTGTTATCGGTAAAGGTGGTGAGATCGATGGAAATGTGGAAATCATAGGTGACTCGGTGTAGATTCCAGGACCAATTGACGACACAAATGATGTTGGTGCGGTTTGAATGGTTTGTTCAATCATTGGTAGCACATTTTGAGGGGCTGCGGGGGTGTTAGGATCATAATATGTGAGTTGATCAATCTTGATAACGCGTCCTTCATGTGGAAACATCATGAGGCGAAAAACAGAAGAAGCCACTACTTTCATTTTGTAAATATAGCTACATCCAAGAAGGAGGTTGTAGTCGAGCTGGGCATTGATCACTTCGATGTCGATAAGAATTAATTTGCCGCCTAGTTCTATGGGTACATTCACTAAGAGGCCTTGTGGTTGAGCTGAGATTCCATCATAAGCTCGTAATGCCGTGGTGGATGGTTGTAAAGCGGGGGAGCCAAGTTTCTGCCACACAAGGGTGGACATAACGCAGGTTGAATCTCCTTCATCGATGATGCATCGATGCACAGCAAGGTTTCGAATGTTTACTGATACTTGGAAAGACAAATTTGATGGTAATCGAGGTTCGGCTTGGTATAAGTCGAAAGCCATCATGTGTGTGTCGTCAGGGTCTACTCCTCCGATGGCGGATAGTAGTAGTTTTTGTTGTGCAGGGCATGTTTTCAGTACCTCTAAAGCAAACATAGCAGTGGGGGATTGTGCTAGGTCTTCCACGACATTATAATTGGATGTTGCGTGAGCATTAGGATTGTTGTTAATCCTTCTCAAAGGGATGCGAGGGATTTTAGGTCCTCCGTCCAACGGCATATTTGGTATGCGTAGTGGTTGATCTGGTGGAAGGGAGGTGGATGCGTCAGTGGGAGGAGTTTCTGGGGGTGGGTCGTACTGATTCCTACGAGTTTGGAGGTTAATGTCATTGGATGACATCATTAATAAATGGTGTGTGCCTGGATCCGTATGCTGATAATCAGTTACAGTATAGGTGATTTGCTACTGGGGTGCAGCAGATCCTTGTGGGGGATCCATAGGGCGAGTATTTACTTCTCCCTAGTTTGGAAATGGGTTTTGTAATATCATGGGTTGTGGTTGATTAAGTGGAGCTGGCTGTCCAGCGTGGCCCTGGCGTTGGGCATCGTCATCCCAAAGTTTACGTGCTTTCTCTAAATGGGGGCAGTTGTGAGTGTAGTGCATTGGTTGGGCCGGTAAATGAATTGGGTTCTGGGTGGCCGGTTGGTTATAGTATTGGGTGGTACATATGTCGATGGCGCTTTCCCATAGCAATGTTGTGGACAAAAGGGTCCATGAGTATGATGAGTCTGATTCGTTGGAGCGTACGAAGTTGTTGCTCTAGAATTAGATGTAGCCCTAGAGAGGTCTGGGGCATTCATGGTGCTCACCATGCTAAAAGGTTTATTTTGTGTTGTGACTTGGCCGACAATACCATCAACGGCATGTGATGCCCCCGGAGCGTCACCACGTGAAGAATCGCCTCGTGGGGCGTCTGGGATGATGGTGTAGAGATAGCCTGACTGGGCATAAATCAGGTCAAATTGCTGAGCTTTTAAGATAGCTTCTTCCTCTGACTAGGGTCATTCGGAAGCTACGTCTTTGTCTATGAGGGGTAGGAGTGATTTAAGAAACCAATCCAAAAATATACGGTCATCCAGTTTTATCTTACATAGGCTACGATGCTTGCGCCACTCATGGATATGGTCGGTGATGTGGGTAGTTGTGTTTTGTCTGCAAGACAATAGTTTTCAACTGCTGCATCATAGCGTACAGGTAGCTGAAAAAACTGAAGGAAAGTGGAGGTGAGAGACGTAAATGTATGGTGGGTCCCATGTGGTTGTTCAATGTACCACTTGGCTGCAGAGCGAATGAACATTCGTTGCAACAGTCTTAGTCTAATGGAGTCATCCACTATGGAGTTAGATGAACACCATAGGTGAAATGACATTATGTGGTTTTGGGGATCCTCCCCAGGTTTTCCTTCAAACTTGGGGATGTCCGAGGGGAGCTTTGTAGGCATGGGTGGCCATGTAGGGTTGTGCTTGATAGAATTGTTGGTTAACCTGGCTAGGTCTAGTAAGTTCAAACTAGCCATGTAAGGTAAACTAGCAGATGGGTGTGGCGTAGTGACTGGGACAAAACTATTAATGGTGGCATTATGTAGTGGTCCAGTAGCCCCTAAGGGTATGCTAGGTATTGAAGGTATGTGTCCTCCAACCGTTGTGGTTTGGGATGGGCCAGCACTCCCAAGTGCAACATGGGTTGTAGAGGGGTTAGGAATAGTGCTAGGAATTCCTGGGATCTGGGTTGTGGTAGTGAGAGGTGGTGTGATTCCTATGTTGGGCATACCCATAATAGGAGGTAGTCCTGTGTTGGGCATACCTAAGGGTGGAGTGGCCCCTTATTAGGCATGCCTAAAGGGGTTGTTGTTACCATGGGTGGCACAGTAGTAGAAGGGTTTATGGATGTATCTCCAATAGTACTGGTGAAAAGTGGGTCGTATTGTGATCCATCCATAAGGTTGGTTGGTGATATTTCAGTAGGGTTTTTGGATTCATCCTCAGAATCAGATGTGAAGTGAGGCGTGTCAGAATCAGATGACTGTGTGTTTGGCCGATGACGTGTCAAGTCAAGGGATAAGGCTCTACATTGATGACATGTAGAGCCAAGTATACCAAACTGAGGGGGTTCACCCTGAAGACGACGAGATCGTCTTAAATTCTCAATGGTGAGAAATATTTTTTAAAAATTTCAGTGTAAGGTGGTGATGTAAAAAACTCAAAACCCTAATGCAACAATGAGTGCAAAAGGGGAGTGAAAAAATCAAGGCTCTCAGGCCAACAACCAACCTCAAAAAGCACTTACTATAGTAGTTGTGCTATAATAAGTGGAGGGATGCAACAAAATTGGTCAGAATACCAAAAGTCAAACAGTTCCTAGAAAAAAGGGGTGTTACTAGACCAAAGGTGGGTAATGTATCATGAAAACACCTAACTAGAAGTATTGTGAGTCAACAAATGATATCCTCTGCAAGGTGATGAAATCCAAGTCAAACAATATAGAGTGTTGAATCAACGGCTATATATCCCCCTACTGGGAGGGATACCGGGTAGACAATCCTAAAGAGTGGCAACTAGGATACCCCGTTCATGACACATTTGGTTGGGTGAATCTGCAGTTTGGTTCTATCGCCACTGTACACCCTCTTGGGTGTACACTGAGAACTTCGAAAGGTATCCTTTGGTTACTGAATGGATTGAGGTATTCCACTCAGACTTCCGGAACCAGTCTGGATATTTCAACCCTCCTAAGGGAGAGGCCTTCCCAATAAATTGGTTGATAACCGTGTCAAAATTATAAGGGATTTTGGTACCGTAGAGGATAACCACTATGTTTCAAATGTAATAATTGAGGGATGTTATTGGAACACCTATCCCCTCAATTCTACATAACTACAAAATTCTTTTAAGTGCTCCCCAAGGGGGGTTAAAAGTTTGTTGAATTTAAGGTAAATTTTAAGGCTCAGTTTAAATTATGTGGCAGAGTGGGTGCAAGTTTGGTATTTAAACTGAAATTGATTTGCCTTGCTTGGGCGATTGACTACAAATGAAAGAAAATATGCTTCCAGTTTTGCAAAAAATAAAGGCGTTTTTGAAATGTAAATGCTTGAAAAAACTATTCAAAAATAATGGATCTTTGAAATAATTTAAAGGGAAGCAAATAACATAAATATTTCAAGAAATAAATGGATCTCTTAAAAGTTGCTTCGGCAAAGTATTGAGCAAATAAACAGTAAAACCTTGATCTAAATAAAATGCAGAAAATCTTTCTTTCAATTACTGAAAATTTTTAAAAAGACTTTTAATGGAACATATATAAATAGTAAAAGATTTAATATGGCTGTAAAAATGCAGAAAAATTAATGCTGTAAAATATGCTAAATGGGCAGAAAATACAGCAAAAACTATTTTCAAAAAATTGGTCGAATTCAAAAAAATTGCATCCCGGGTTTTGGGAAAACAGCCGCGATGTGCAGCGCGGGTTTCGGCCGCACAGTCGCAATGTGCAGCGCAGGTTTTGGTCGCAAAGCCGCGATGTGCAGCGCGGGTTTCGGTCACACAGTCGCGATGTGCAGTGCAGAAAATGGTCGCGAAGCCGCGATGTGCAGTGCGTAAAATGGTCGCGAAGCCGCGGCGTGCCACACGGAAAAAAGCCGCGAGGTTGCGATGAGCTGCATGTTGATGTATATGTAACTTCGGAATGTATTCACATATATGTATATTGTATTCCTATAGAGATGTTATTATTCGTCTATATGGAAGTGTCGTTATTTATATTGTAAGTGTCGTAACTTATACTTGATGGTTTATTAGACCACCTTGTTGGGGTCGGCCCTGTATAAGTCATGTGGGTCAAGGGGTTATTAGACCACCCTATTGGGGGTCGGCCATGTGGGTCGAAGGGTTATTAGAACACCCTATTGGAGGTCGGCCCAGTCAGCATTATGTTATGTGGTTAAGTTCGAGCCTACATGAGTTAGGTAAAAAGGCAAGTCAAGTCAAGTATAAATAGAGTGCGGGAGGCACTCTATTTGCTCACTCACTTCTCACACATGCACTCAAAGAGGAGTGGTGCACTTATGGAGGAGGAGGATCTGCTGCTAGGTTGTGTCTATCTCTTATGGTTGGTTGTATCATTGCTCTATCTATCTCTGAGGAAGTTATTGGGGTTTTTCACCTTTATGGTTTTCCCCAAGTAAATCTTTGTGTCTCTTGTGTGCTTGCATTATTGTCTCCATGATTGATATGTTGTAGATATGCTGTACATGTTGTTCTCTCAGTTAAGATCCTAGATCAGATTGAAGTAAATTCTGAAAATTTAACATGGTATCAGAGCTAGCCTGAAAGAAGGCATGATATGGCATGTATGACACGTGTTGCACTTACGATGCTAGGGCTTGATATAGCAAAAACCAGTCATCGTAGAACTTTCACTATAAATCCGTTTTGGCAAATTTTGCGGATCTGAAATTGTCACAGGACGAAGATTAAATCTCCAGGTACCTTGTGTCCAAAGGAAAACCTCTAGTTCGTTGTACTTTGTGATTTATGATCTGTGCAATATAGGGTTTCTGCCTCTTCCAGATCTGAGTCAAAATCAGGTGACCTTGGGAAAAAGGTCATAACTTGGGCTAGGAAGCTCCAAATGAAATTTCGTAAAACGTGACAAGTAGTACACAGCTGTTCCTGTCTCAGAAAAGTTTTTTAGAGGCCGAAGTTGATCCAGTGACACGTGGCACTCCGTACAAGTTCGCTCTCCTGTATTATCCCATAAAAAGGTCACGTTGCGACACTTGGCATAACTCTCTCTCAGAGAATCCAATTGAGGTCAGACCTATCAGGATGGAAAGATAACAGGCCGAGCTATGTCAGGAAACGTTTTCAGAGGCCGAAGTTGAAACAGTGACACGTGGCATGCCGTACAAGTTCGCTCTCCTGTTTTATCCCAAAACAGGTCACGTTGCGACATTTGGCATAACTCTCTCTCAGATAATCCAATTGAGGTCAGACCTGTCAGGATGGAAAGATAACAGGTCAGGCTATCTCAGGAAATTTTTTCAGACCCTGTGGATCGAAAAATTCGATGGTACACCAGAAACAATCAGGTACATATTTCTGTCAAAACAGAATTATTTTTTAGTACCTTCATTCATGGCTTCCGGAATTTAGGGCTTCGTAGAAAGTTGGAATTTTTGTAATCGGAGACCACGGCTGGATGCTACTCATCAAAATACAAATTTAGAGACCAAGATCATTATTTTTGGTTGGGCAGAAGGTCGGGCTTGATCAAACCCTAGTTCGGGACTTTGATCAGAAAAGTGGAAAATTAGGGCTTCTGTAAAAATGGGAATTTTTGAAATCCGTGACCACGGCTGGAAGCTCCTCAGAAAAATAGAAGCTTAGAGCTTTGGTTCAAACCTTTTGATTGGGCAGAAGAGTGGGCTTCATCAAACCCCAGTTTAGGGTCACGTCCAGTGAATCCGAAAGTTTCAAAGGCAAAATTGAGGAGTGAAACTTTGCAGTTTCCAAATTCTAAATATACTAGCTTGATCAGCTCATCAAGGCGCATATTTCTATCCTTTCGGAAGTTTGAAATTCAAAGTTTGAATTTTTGGGGTTTCTCTAACAAATCCATATCCAGCTCCAGGTCCAGTTCTTGCAAATGAAGTGGATTGGGTTAATCCTAGAAGAAGATGGATTGATCATCTGCATGAGTGAAGAAGTTCCTGTTTCAGAGGGAGATGAGGCTAAGGCCTTAGATAAGAAGATTACAAGCGATCTCGACAGGTATGACTCATCGAGGTATGTTTCGATATTTGTTCATGTTTAAGTTTATGGTATGTTTGTCTTCATGTTATTACGGTTAAGTACAATTTTGTTTTTAGATTTGTCGTATCACCTTAACAAAATTATGAATGCATGATAGAAGATATTCATTGGTTAGGGTGTTGACACTTATGATTGTACTAATGCATTATGGTGTTATATGAGGTTTATGTTGTCTACTAACATAAAAGGTACACCAAGAAAGACAAATCATGTTCTACTTCAAGAACATATGATTATGATGACATGAGGACAAAGATTCATCCATTGTCATGGATCTCATAGAAGATCCATTTACGAGGTATGTATAACTTGGTTTTGTAATAGTTAACCTATGAGATATACATGTTACTAGCACAAGTCATTGAAGAAGAACAAGAAGACATCATGTGAGTATGTTAGACATAAATAGCTAGCATGCTAATCCAGGTATGTTTTTCCTATATCAAGCTAGAATCCTACCTTGTGTTAGGATCTTATACTGTTGTTGATAATGATTATTCATGAAGTCATAGGGTTGAATAATCATGGTTGTATGCATATCATGTTTCTTACCATAATTGACGATATGACTAACCAGAAGAATCATGAAGGTATAGGTTTGAATAATCACAGGTTTTATGCATATTATATCTCTTATCTTGATTGATGATTCAACTAACCTGAAGAGTCATAGGTTTGAGTAATTACAGGTTTAGACATGTTATGCTTCTTATGATTTGACTAACCATAAGAATCCCACATAAACCTTGAATTCTAATGCTTATTATTCTGTTTGAAATGATCATGACTATACATGCTTGAAATTATTGTGTTTTAATAGTATACTAATGAATGTATGATTTTATATGAAATCACAAGGATAACACAATCATGATACTAATAAGCATGCATAGGGACCAAGGATGAATATGAGTTCAAGAACAGGTAATTCAGGAAGCAAAGATCAAGAGGGAGCACACTCCAATTGCTCCTGCAAGAAAGCAAAGGAGCACACTCCAGTTGTTCCTGCAAGAAAGAAAAGGAGCACACTCCAGTTGTTCCTGCAAGAAAGAAGAAGAAGCTACTTCAGATTAGGACTCCAACAGCTCCTGCAAGGAAGAAAAGACTCAGAGGGAGTCCACCCAACGAACAAAGAAAGATAAGTATTTTAATCATCATTTCTTGCATATTTGTTTGTTTAAATAATACTGTTCAATAATGTATATACTGATGTTCCTAGAATTAGGTTGTGTATTATGCATATTAGAATAGTTGCATTGATGAACAGTATACTACTAATATACATGGGTAAGTGGCCTATGGCACTGTACAACATTCCATTGCTACTTATCTAGAATGAAACCTCTTTGCTGACATGTTGGGAGTTGTGCACACTCTTAACAATGTTCTGGTAGAGATTGGAAGGCATCTAGAAAGTTACGGGATATGGATAAATGTTGTATTGAAGCATTGGCTAAGATAATTGCATGACTGTATGACATATTTCTTTATGTGTAATAATTTGTTCTGAAAACTATGAGATGTTTCTAATCATGCAATTTAACCTGTTTTGTAGGAAAGACCGCATATCTTCACCTACAAAAGGACTACAACATTTGTTCCAGCAACAAAGATATTTATTGAAGATATTGAAGTTCCCAGGATCTGGGATGAAGAAATAGAATGCCATGATCCGTCGATCATGAAGAATGATGTTTGGGATGTAGTCCCAAGACGTGAAGGGAAGTTTGTTATGACTTCCAAATGGAACTATCAGATCAAGCACGTTGCATATGGCAGCATTAAGAAATATAAAAGTGATGAAATAGAAGATGCACTAGATGGATTTCAAGACAGCATGGTGTAGTCATACATGTGTGCAGAACTTGGTATGGTAGGATAGACAACTTTCTATCCAGTTTAGGCTTTACCAAGAGTAAAGCGGATTCCAACCTTTACTACAAGGTTGAGGAAGGCAATCCAGTGATACTACTTTTGTATGCGGATAACCTGTTTGTTATAGATGAAGATAGATTGATTGCCGACACGCAGCGGAAGCTTGCTGTTGAGTTCGAGATGAAGAACTTGGGGATGATGCACTATTTGTTTTTGGCATGGAGGTGTGGCAGAGTACAAATGGAATCTTCCTTGGACAAGGGAAGTATGCAGTAGAAATCCTGAAGAGGGTCAGGATGATGGATTGCAAGGCCATGACCACACCTATGGCATCGAATCTGAAGCTTCTATGTGATGCTTCATCTGAGCCAGTTGATGTCTCTATGTATCATCAGATGATTGGGTCCTTGATGTACCTGACGAACACGAGACCAGACATTTGCTTTGCTGTGAACACATTGAGCCAGTTCCTGACGGATCCGAGGAGTGTTCACCTGGTTGCTGTAAAGCATGTTCTAAGGTACCTGAAGGGTATAGTGGATTATGGGCTCAAGTATGAAGCACATCAAAAGTTTAACCTACAGGGTTATGTTGATTCAAATTGGGATGGAAGTGCTGCAGATAGGAAGAGCACATCTGGGTGTTGCTTCAATATGGGATCAGGTGTGATCTCTTGGTTTAGCAGGAAGTAGTCCTGTGTAGCACTGAGTACAGCTGAGGCAAAGTATGTTGCAGCTTGTTCAGCTAGTTGTGAGGCAGTATGGCTATGGAAGCTACTGTCTGAGTTATTTGATCTCCCGTTGGAGGATACTGGTATCTTCTGTGATAACCAGAGTTGTGTGAAGCTGTCCGAGAACCCAGTGTTTCATGACAGGTCGAAACACATAGAGATCAAATATCACTATATCAGGGATATGGTGCAGAGAGGAGCTGTGAAGCTCCTGTATGTTGCGACGGACGAGCAGATTGCAGATGTGTTGACAAAGCCACTAGCCAAAGTGAAGTTCGAGTACTTCAGAGAGAGGCTTGGCGTTCTTCATATCGAGGACACTTCGAGGAAGAAGTGATGGACACATTTGCTGAAGCCATTCCAAGCATGTTGGAAGGAGGATCCTTCACATGGATGTGGATGTAAGCGCTGGATGATGAGCATCAGGATGATGTTCTGGTTTCTGCTTGATATGATCAGTTGGATCATTTATGTATGCATGCATCATGTCAGATGCTGGATATGATCAGTTGGATCATGTGTATGTATTTTGTATATGCATCATGTTGGATGCTTGGACCATGTATCTGTATATGTATCAGGTGGATACATTATATGTATCAGGTGGATACATTGTATGATCAGGTGGATCATGTATGGTGATATGTATCATGTATTTGTATCAGGTGGATACATTGATGATCAGGAGGATCATGTATGATGATATGTATCAGGTAGATACTTGGTATGCATCAAGTAGATGCATTGATGATCAGGTGGATCAGGTATGATGACATGCAGCAAGATGTTGCAATGATGATCAGGATGATCATAGATGACGAGCTTCAGGATGTTGCTCCAGATGACATGCAGCAGGATGTTGCAGTGATGATCAGGATGATCATAGATGACGAGCTTCAGGATGTTGCTCCAGATGACATGCAGCAGGACGTTGCAGTGATGATGATCAGGATGATCATGGATGCATCAGGATGATGTATGGTGAGTATCAGGATGATACTCTATGGCCGTGGATCAGGTTGTGCAGATGAGCATGTAATCCGGTGCCCTGGGAGATTTGCAGATGGTCTTTCGAGGTTTTTCCTATGGCATGTAATATCGGTGCCCTAGGACATCTGGCAAATGCTCTGTCGAGGTTTTGCTCTGGGAGGACATGTAATTCGATGCCCTGGGAGATCTGCAGATAGTCTTTCGAGGTTTTGCCTATGGCATGTAATAGCGCCCTGGGATATCTGGCAGATGCTCTTGCGAGGTTTTGTCCTATGGCATGTAATTTGGGCCCTGGGAGATTTCAGGTCGGAGTTGTGTACCCGTAACATCCTGAGATGCTCTTTCGAGGTTTTGCCATGACCACATGTAATTTGTGCCCTGGGAGATTTCAGGTCGGAGTTGTGTACCTGTAACATCCTGAGATGCTCTTGCAAGGTTTTGTGGTGACCACATGTAATAGCGCCCTGGGAGATCCTTCAGGTTGGAGTTGTGTACCCGTAACATCCTGGGATGCTCTTTCGAGGTTTTGTGGTGGGGTCACATGTAATAGCGCCCTGGGAGATCCTACAGGTCGGAGTTGTGTACCCGTAACATCCTGGGATGCTCTTTCGAGGTTTTGTGACGCACGTAATAAGTCCTGAGGATTCCACAGTATGGCCAGTGATGACGAAGACCTGCAGGTGGTGGGCCTACATCCAGTATGAAAAAGGACTGGCTCTGTAGAACTTCCTATGACGAGTAGATTCAGAGATTGATTGAGATAGCAGCAGCAGTGACGATGATGATGACTCGATGACGATTATCCAATGACGATGATCCAGAGAAGATGACTTGTGCTAGAAGAACTATGCTGAGAAATACCTTCCTAGTTAAGAGGGAGTGTTGATGTATATGTAACTTCGGAATGTATTTCACATATATGTATATTGTATTCCTATAGAGATGTTATTATTCCTCTATACGGAAGTGTCGTTATTTATATTGTAAGTGTCGTAACTTATACTTGATGGTTTATTAGACCACCTTGTTGGGGTCGGCCCTGTATAAGTCATGTGGGTCAAGGGGTTATTAGACCACCCTATTGGGGTTCGGCCATGTGGGTCGAAGGGTTATTAGACCACCCTATTGGGGGTCGGCCCAGTCAGCATTATGTTATGTGGTTAAGTTCGAGCCTACATGAGTTAGGTAAAAAGGCAAGTCAAGTCAAGTATAAATAGAGTGCGGGAGGCACTCTATTTGCTCACTCACTTCTCACACATGCACTCAAGGAGGAGTGGTGCACTTATGGAGGAGGAGGATCTGCTGCTAGGTTGTGTCTATCTCTTATGGTTGGTTGTATCATTGCTCTATCTATCTCTGAGGAAGTTATTGGGGTTTTTCACCTTTATGGTTTTCCCTAAGTAAATCTTTGTGTCTCTTGTGTGCTTGCATTATTGTCTCCATGATTGATATGCTATAGATATGCTGTACATGTTGTTCTCTCAGTTAAGATCCTAGATCGGATTGAAGTAAATTCTGAAAATTTAACACTGCGCGACTGTCGGGCGAACAGTTGCGAGGCGAAAGCCGAAAAATAGACGCCAAAAAATGAACCCAAAAATGGAATTTCAGGCTGTTAATGGCAATTGAAAGGGCCAAGATCTAGAACAACAATGGATCTGCTATCTAGGATGGCAGATCTATGAACTAAAATGATTAAAACTAACAAAAACTAAGATCTAAAGCAAAATAGTGAGATCTAAGAATTCGAAGCCAGCAGAGTTGCCAAAAATTGTTGCCTTGGTTTTGCAACCAAGCTTTGTGCAATGGGCACCTATCAACAATGTGATAGCAGTTTCAATATTGAAAGCAAAAAAAATTATAAATTAAATCTAAATCTAAATTAGCATGTGCATATGACAAATAATTTTTTTTTAAATGATTCAAGAACAATAAATAAAAGAATAGATGTTTTGTATTAAGATACCTCAAATGGTGAGGATTTGTGTTGAGCAACTCCCAAGGTGAGTAGCTCCAAGCTCCAAAGGTCTCTTCTCCAAGATGCTGAAAATGGCCAAAGGTCTCATGAGAGATTTTAACAGCGTAAAGATAGGATGATGGATGGATGGAAAGTGAGGAGCCCCTACCACCTTTTTAAAGTTTTTGGTGGTGGGGAATACCATTATGGTTTTAAGGAAACCAATGGTATTGACCAACATGGTTTAGGTACATTTTCCCTCAATTTTCCTTTTTTGAATATTTTTAATATTTTTATTCTCTTTTTAATATTTTTGGAAATTCTTGACCCTTTTTTAGGGTTTTTAATGCTTTTTGAGGAAAAATATTCATTTTGAGGGGAAAAAGGGGTGTATTATGGTCTTTTGGTGACCTTTTGATGTCTTTAGAGGCTCAAATGGTGGAAATGTGGACAAAAACTGTTGGCTTGGTTTTCCAACCAAGCTTTGTGCAATGGGCACCTATCAACAATCTGATAGCAGTTTCAATATTGAAAGCATAAACAATTATAAATTAAATCTAAATCTAAACTACCATGTGCATATAACAAATAATTTTTTTTTAAACGATTCAAGAACAAGAAATAAAAGAATAGATGTTTTGTATTAAGATACCTCAAATGGTGAGGATTT
Source organism: Larix kaempferi (assembly GCA_027924585.1). Lineage (NCBI taxonomy): Eukaryota > Viridiplantae > Streptophyta > Pinopsida > Pinales > Pinaceae > Larix > Larix kaempferi. The sequence continues at coordinate 35,118,742 of BSBM01000030.1, read as the reverse complement.
GTGTTGAGCAACTCCCAAGGTGAGTAGCTCCAAGCTCCAAATGTCTCTTCTCCAAGATGTTGAAAATGGCCAAAAGTCTCATGAGAGATTTTGACAACGTGAGGATAGGATGATGGATGGATGGAAAGTGAGGAGCCCCTACCACCTTCTTATAGTTTTTGGTGGTGGGAAATACTATTATGGTTTTGAGGAAACCAATGGTATTGACCAACATTATTTAGGTACATTTTCCCTCCTTTTTCCTTTTTTGAATATTTTTAATATTTTTATTCCCTTTTTAATATTTTTGGGAATTCTGGACCCCTTTTGAAGGTTTTTAATGCTTTTTGAGGAAAAATATTCATTTTGAGGGAGAAAAGGGGTGTATTATGGTCTTTTGGTGACCTTTTGATTGCTTTAGAGGCTCAAATGGTGGAAAAGTGGACAAATGGGTCATGTGAATAAGGAAATGAGCTAGTGAGCACTTTTTGGGTGTTAACAGCCATCGACTTGAAAATGAGTTGATCTCACTGAGTCCAGGCAACTTCGAAGCCATCCATGATTTCTTCACCAAGTTCAAAAGCTTGGTTTTGCAAAATAAACAATCTGGCATTGATAAGAAAGGAGAATAGTTGGTTCTGTCCATCATTTCAAAGTTGGGTCCTGAGTATTCAGTCTTTATCTCTACATTTCACTCCACAAAATTACAGTTCGCAATTGGAAGATGCCATCTTTGGTTGATTTCATGGAAATGCTAACTCAAGAACAAGATAAGTTGGTTCTAATGGGTTCCATTAAGCAAAAGGACCAAGTTCTTGCTACTGGAGATTCGAAGTAAGCTAGAGGAAAGCAAAATCTCAAGGGTTCGAAACCACAAGAGAAGAAGAAATACAAGGAGAGGCCCAAATATTCTGATGGGGGTTTGAATCTGGTCAAAGACAACGGGAAGAAGAAATAAAAGACCAAATGCACTTACTGTCAAAAGGGTTGGCACCTTGAAAGTGCATGCATGAAGAAAACTATGGATATGATGACCCATCTCCTCCAGAAGAATAACATTCCTCTTTCATAAAGTTCAAAGAAAAAGGAGGGTGTTTCTGAAGACAAGGAGAGGTTCCTGCATTGATGGCTAGTTGTTATTGGACAATCTACTCAAGCGGACGCAAGCCATATCTCCCTAGTTCAATGCGAATCTAGAACAAATAAAGACAGAACATAAAGCTACTTTCCTAGATCTAGTTTGAGATCAAGTAATTAAACGTCTTACCTTCAGATTGTAGATCTTTCTCCTAGTTGTTGCTCCAAGCTTCGTGGTCGTCATATCTTTAACTGCAAGTCCTGTCAAAACATGTGGAAACAATACAAGCAATAAAACCTGTCTAAACACTAACTGATCTAAGTAAACAGTGAAGGAAGTAAGCTACTAGCATTACCAACACAATAACATTTGTCAAAAGAGTTTATATTACTATATAAATAGAGGAAAATACAAAGTAGAGAGATGATTACAACCCAAGTCTTAATGCTGCAATCCACAATCAAGTTACCAAAAGACCTGGTAAATTAAATATGCCATGAATAATGGATATAATAATATTGAATAGATAAAAGATATGAGATGATTACAATGGTTGATAACCCACCTATTAAATAAGGCTTGGGCATTGTGAATGAAAGGTCATGCCCTTTCATTCTTAAGTATAATTAATTATGTTTATTATTAATTATTTACTTTTATGTTCATAGCATTGCCACTCTCTTAGAAAGGATTTGTCCTCAAAGCCTTATAATGTTTTCTTATCGTTCCTTATGACGTCGTGGCTGACGAAACATGTCGATACGAACTGTTAAGTGTAGAGCATAACTTCCGATATGTGGATGGGTCAATCCATCCGAAATTGATTTGTTGTTGACTGCTGGGATTCCCTACTGATCTGTCGTCAGGATCTTTGATCACATTAGTACCATTATCTTTCGACATTTCGCACTTTTTAGAATATCGGTTTTTATGAGTGTCATCTTTTGAGCATTGATCTGAGCTGGAAGTTTTATTTTCGTCTCTTGAGGTTTTAAGGTTTCATTTTGTTTCTTTTCCAACTTGTTTTCTAACTACTTGTTATCATTTTTAAACTTCTTAATCAATTCAACTTGCGATTTTCTGTCATCTTCAGAATTCTTAAGTTGTTCCTTAAGATCTTCATTATGACTTCTAATACAACTATTTTCTTCCTACTTGTCTAGAAGTTTCCCTTCAATGTCGTCCATAGATTGTTCTATCTTCCGATTATTTTTCAACTTCTTAATTTTTGTGACTAGTATCTTGTTATGATTTCTTAGTCTGAAAATTTCTTCAGCATTGTTGGATAATGCTTTATTACTCTTTGTGATCTCTGACTTATGTGTCTTTTTAGAGTCGTCATTTTGTTGTTGAAGAACTTTTATCTGTTGTCGACATTGGCCGAACTCTGATTCTTGACTTTCTAATTTATGTCGTATCTGCGTTAGTTCTTCATCTTTGTCGCTAATGATTTTGTTCAACCATATTTTTTCTGCTTCGTAATTATTTATTTCCTTCTTTATATCTTGATTTCCTAACCTCTGATTGAATTCATTTTCGGCTTTTAATTCATCAATTTGCGCATACAATTTTTCTATACGCCTTTCCTGGTTAGATATTTTTATTTCACTGCACCTTTCTTGTAATTCAATTCTTATTTCTGAACCGTTATTTATGTCACGCAATTCTTCATTGTCTTTTTGATAACGTTTTAACGTGGCTTCTAATTCCTCTATTTGTAATCGCAAACCATCTTCCATGGTCTTGACTTCTTTAGTGATAGATGGTATTTCTTTGATTTCTTCAGTGATAGATAGTATTCGACTTTTTCAATGATAGAGGGTATTGAATTTTTTTACGAGACTTCCTTGATTTTAACTTCTTTGATGATAGATAGCCTCGACTTATTTTTTACGACGGAGTCTTCTTTGACTTCTTCGATTTTGTCTTTCACTTCTTTTGACAAGGAGTCTTCCTTTGCTTTTGACTTTCCTTTGTCTTTTTTTTTTTAATTTCTTTGATTTGTTCTCATTGTATTAGGTTAAATAACCCTTTTTCCCTTTTCTTTTTTATTTTTCTAAAAGTAATAATAATTGTTATTTTACTTTGACTCTCTTTTTACTTTTATTTGTGCTCCTCTTTTTTTTTATAATAATAATTATTATTAAAATTTAATAATAATATTTTTATTTATGATAATAATTAGTAATTAGTTAATTAATAATTATATTAATGTTTTATAAACTATATATATATATATGGTTTAATATATAGTTTTTTTAAAATTTAAAATATTAAACCAATATAATAACTATATTATAATTCTTTAATATTTAAAATTTTAAAAAAAATTAAAAAAACCATTAGGGTTCGATGGTGGGGAGGGAGGCTGTGGTAGAGGAGGAGGAGCTGGCGTGGAGGAGCAAGGAGGAAGGAGGGTCGGGGGTGGTGGACGCAGCAGGTGGTGGTAGTGGCGGATGGAAGCCACGAAGGGCGGCATGATGGCATTGGTGGTGTGGTGGCAACGCACAGGGAGCGCACGGCGGTGGCTGGCGGGGGAGGGGCGAGGAGTCGAGGGGAGTGGGATTGTGCTGGGCGAAGGATGGCAGAGGGAGGAGGGCACCACAGATGGGGATTGGTGACATGTGTCATGGGGAGCAGTTGTAGTGGAGTGCTGCAGAATGGTGGGAGTTGACGTAGTGCAGGGGAGGAGAAGTTGGAGGGAATGGAGGTGGAGCGGCCGTAGCAGTGGAGGATGGGGATGAGGGGGTCGCAGGTGGTGGCGCGGTAGTGGAACGTGGGTGTTTTGGTAGTGGAGCGTGGAGTGTAAAGAGAGGGAAGCGAGGAAGAAGTAGTAGCGTGGTGTGGAGAAGATGCAGGGCTGAGGGATGGATGGGAGATGATGGGGGAAAGGGGAAGATTTCTGGATGGTAGAAGGGGGGAATGTGGGTACGGAGGAGGAGACAGGACGGGCAGCGGTGTGGGTGCATGAAATGAAATGGAAAGGAGAGGAAACTGGCGCGAGGGAAAATAAGTGGTGGCAAATGAGTGTGCAGAAGGATTGGAAGCGTTGGTGGAAGAGAGAGGAGAATGTGTCAGTCGGGAGTGGGGAGTGTGGTTGTAGCCATGGAGCTGCAATGAAATTGAGTAGGTGTGGGAGATGAGAGATGTGAGGAGGAGGGTGAGGTGCAAGGAGAATCTGAGCGATGGAAGTGTGGAAATGGAGGATTAAATTTGGCCACGGGCCACTCTATGGTCAAATACCACTTGACGATAGAAACTCTCACTAGTAGCCAGTAGCCAGAATCACATGCCCAAGAATGGGCTCTGATACCAAATGAAGCGAATAATTATTCCTTCATACAATCAAGTTACCAAAAGACCTGGTAAATTAAATATGCCATGAATAATGGATATAATAATATTGAATAGATAAAAGATATGAGATGATTACAATGGTTGATAACTCACCTATTAAATAAGGCTTGGGCATTGTAAATGAAAGGTCATGCCCTTTCATTCTTAAGTATAATTAATTATGTTTATTATTAATTATTTACTTTTATGTTCATAGCAATCCAGCTGAAATCCAGGGGTCTCTTTAGAATCGCCATGGGGATTGAGGTTGAGCCAAACTCTGCAGTAGAGAAGTCCAAGTTCTTAACAGAATGGATGAAGTATTTGGCATGCTTTGTCTCAGTATTGCAAGAGACCTCCTATTTCATATTAAGAGTCTCACTACTCCAAATGAAGTATGGCTCAAGCTTGAGTCTTTGTTTGGGAAGACTGATGAGATGAGGGGCCATAAAATTGAAAATGAGTTGATCTCACTGAGTCCAAGAAACTTCGATTCCATCCAGGATTTCTTCACCAAGTTCAAAATCTTGGTTTTGCAAATCAAACAGTTTGGCATTGATAAGAAAGGAGAATAGTTGGTTATGTCCATCATTTCGAAGTTGGGTCCTGAGTATTCAGTCTTTATCTCTACATTTCACTCCACAAAATTACAGTTCGCAATTGGAAGATGCCATCTTTGGTTGATTTCATGGAAATGCTAACTCAAGAGCAAGATAAGTTGGTTCTAATGGGTTCCATTAAGCAAAAGGACCAAGTTCTTGCTGCTGGAGATTCGAAGTAAGCTAGCGGAAAGCAAAATCCCAAGGTTTGGAAACCACAAGAGAAGAAGAAATACAAGGAGAGGCCCAAATATTCTGATGGGGGTTTGAATCCAGTCAAAGAAAACGAGAAGAAGAAATAAAAGACCAAATGCACTTACTGTCAAAAGGGTTGGCACCTTGAAAGTGCATGCATGAATAAAACTATGGATATGATGACTCATCTCCTCCAGAAGAATAACATTCCTCTTTCAGAAAGTTCAAAGAAAAAGGAGGGTTTTTCTGAAGACAAGGAGAGGTGCCTTGCATTGATGGCTAGTTGTTATTGGACAATCTAATCGAGTGGACACGAGCCATATCTCCCTAGTTCAATGCGAATCTAGAACAAATAAAGACAGAACATAAATCTACTTTCCTAGATCTAGTTTGAGATCAAGTAATTAAACGTCTTACCTTCAGATTGTAGATCTTTCTCCTAGTTTTTGCTCCAAGCTTCGTGGTCGTCATATCTTTAGCTGCAAGGCCTATCAAAACATGTGTAAACAATACAAGCAGTAAAACATGTCTAAACACTAACTGATCTAAGTAAACAGTTAAGGAAGTAAACTACTAACATTACCAACACAATAACATTTGTGGAAAGGGTTTATATTACTGTATAAATAGAGGGAAATACAAAGTAGAGAGATGATTACAACCCAAGCCTTAATGTTGCAATCCTCCTCCAACAAGCCAAGCCAAAAACTCCAAAGTAAATGTAAGCCTCCCAAGAGATGGATAGGGATCACCTAGGCTAATTCCACTAGCATGTAAGTGCTATAGACTTCCTCCCTTTGGAATGGAGAGGAGCTTTGTATTTAAAGGACCAACTGGATAGAATAGGTTGAGGATCATGGGGAGAGGGCTAAGGAATCCTCCCTTGAGGTTAGGGAACCATAGGACAACTCACCTAGGAGTTAGGGATAGGGATCCACCTCATCCAACTTCTAGAAATCGCTCAAAAGCCACCTTTATCCCATTTAACCAATCCCGGCGCAAGCTGCATAAGGGAAACCTGCGCCCAAGAGGGGAAGCGCGGGCTGCACAAAGACATCCTGTGTCACCGGCGTAGTCTGGAAAAATACACTCTGCACTGGACCTAGTTGGGAGTTTCTTGCACAAAGACAACATGCGTTGGCCCAACTAGAAATTGTGGACAAAGGGCATTAACTTTCTATAACTGACTTCTTGATCATGGAGACTTCAAGGATCAAGGCATTAAGTTGACAAGGGACGAGATTTAGGTGTAACGGAATGCCTCCCAAAGCATAAAGCTGGAATAACAAGACAGGTGAAGTGCTTTGAAAGATGCATGGCAAGGACTTGCTGGCTGGAAGATGCTGCTGCAGTACAACTGACTCTGAGAGACTAGCCTCACATGACTCACAACATGGTTGTCAACCAATACATTGTAGATCCATGTTAGTAAAGACCAACTGAACACAATCATGGCTACTAGACACAATCATAGATCCATGATGAGATGATAACACAACCACAACCAATACAAAGTGGATCTGTGTAATATGACTCAAACATTCTCCATCGCAACCTCGGTAGAATATGAATTCCCCGGGGTCTTCAAGCCGAACCCGCAATGATACAAATCTATCCATGTGCTTACAATGTTTTGGAGTCGAACATGGTAGAAACCACTTAATTACTAGTCATTGATGTATACCGTTAACAAGTGCGAGGGAAACCACCATTAATGTCGATGATCCCCAAGGTACCACAGTACATATCACCGGGCGTGAATAAATGAGTTGAGGTCGAATGCTCGATGAAATATTTCAATCAAGAGTCAATGATGTAAACTCGTGATGAAAGCGAGGCAACCTGCCATTGAGGCATGCAGTCCCAAGGTACTCAATTGGTTTCTAGATTCAGTCCTTGAATGATGTGTTGAAGTCGACAAGGATGAATCCGTCGAAGGAAGGCCATGATGAATCCCCCATCAATGACACAAAACTTGATAACAGATGTTTGGAGTAGATCGGATGGTAGAGTAATGTGCAAAACTAACTCAAGGTAGACTGACATGATGGAAGGTGTACCGACTGTAGATGATGAGTAATGAACATCTCTTGAACATGGGCATGGCATGACTTGGCAGTATTGACACGATGAAAACGATACTAACCCCTAATGCGACTGATAGTGGAATCATTCTTTGGATGACCCAAAGGAGTGACATGACTCATGAAATCAGTATGACTCGAAGACAAACAGATTACCCAAGTACTAGATGCAGATGCAAATGAGTTCCATGTTCAAGAGCGATGATGTATTTCCGTAAATAAAGTGTAACACAAAATCTTTCATTTTTCTCCATCATGGCTGATGAGTGCATCACTTGTTTTTTAACGAGCTTGAGGAGGGTAAACAAATGCTTGGTATAGCTCATCCCATGGATAAGTCCAATCCCATTTTTTTTATGAACCTAGGAGAGAATGGGTTCGTCCCATGACGGGCCCTTCAATGTTGAATTTTAACGAGTCCATAGAAGGTAAAATCAACATCGTTTCATGTTTAGAGAGTCTAAAAAGAACTAAAGAAGACTCCAAAGGTCCTTTTTCGTAAAGTTATCCTCTTCGCCGGAAAAGGGTAAAACAACGCGAGAGAGTACTCTTCCAGTCATGATTGGCTAGAGTATTCCTTTTTCGTAAGTAGTGCCCCCTTGTTCGAAAAAAGGGGTAAATTATCACCAGGAAGACGATCATTCAAATACTTTTACAAGCATGAAAGCATCAAGTTCGCTTGGTGATCTTTTCATATTTAGAGAGCCTAAAAAGAGCTTAAAGAAAAGACTTTAGGGGGTTCCTTTTTCGTAGGAGTTTAACGAGCCCGAAAAAGTGATAAACTATAGCTCGGTAACTTATTCTCATCGTTTTACGAGCACAAAAAAGAACAAAGAGTTAGCTCGGTGTCATTAATAATTGAATTTAATGAGCGCAATAATGACTAAAATATGCTCTATGAATTGTTTATACCTGAAAATACGCATGAAAAGACCACAACCACGAAAAACAGTATCAATGAGGTACTTGACTTCACCTGCAAGCTTTGAAACTAGGTCAAAATGATTAATCGAGTATAAATGATTCCAACTATAGCAAAATAACCCACATTTCGAATAAATTTAAAAAGGAATATGCTCTTTTCTATGTAAAAAGGGATAAATAGTAAAAAAAATTACTATTTGTTTTTTACCAAATTGGAGAGGTGAGAAGTGCCAATTGGAGTCGTTTTTCTTTTGTTGATTCTGGGAGCTATGATCAACCATTTCGGACGCCGTCAGTGATAGGTAACCCTAAAGTTGACCTTTTAACCTTTCAATGGATTAGAATTTGTTTTTTCTTTCAATTGGGTGAGTTTTGAGTTTGTTATGTTGGGGGGTTTATGCTCACGGGCTGACGCAAGTCGCCCTTTCAGGATCTGCGCCAGTGCAGAACCCGAAAGCCGTGTTCTGCGTCAGTAGCGCCTTGTCCGAAAGGATGGGCTGCGCCGGCGCAAACCCTCATAAAAAAATAAAAATTTAACCCAAACAAAAACTTTTTTATGGTTGGGAAAAGTTCTAATGGTGTTAAAATGGCCTTTTCAATAGGTTAGCAGTGATCACAATGGTTCTTGAGTGGAGAGAATGCGAGCATGAGCTCGACGATGCATGAGCGAAAAATGATCCGCAATGTATTGCCGCATTGAGAAAATGTGGTTTTCTCAAGTATTTCCAAATGTCAAGGATGAGGTCCCAAGTACCCTTGTTAACATACCTGGTCCAATGCTGGGACCTAGTATAGCAACATTTCCAGATTGGTGACCACACGTTGACCATAGATGTTGAGGACATCTGTTTTTTTATAGGGTTGTCCCACAAGGAAACCCTATGTACTTGACTAGATCACGAGGTGGTGATCGCTCTGTATAGGACATGATCGAGCAGTGGTGTACTCCAGGTATGTCGATGACTAGTGGGAATATTCCCATCAAGCAGGTCCGGGACCGGGCCCCCTTCGTACCATACTCTTTACCATTGTGAGGGTAGTTGGCAGCCGATCTGCTCATCTAGAGAGCAAATCGCATATGATGTACGTCGAGGAGTGCATGGCTCCCACTGTGTTCAACTGGTGTGAGGGGCTCCTCACCAGTCTTCGTGATCATTTGACCAAATTCCAGCGCGGGGCACTGAAGCAGTTTGGTTACGGTTCGGTAGTGGTATCTTTCATGTTGGAGAGGGTGACACACTTACGCGCACAAGTAGACCTTGAGGATCGGGATGCACGAGATCCTCACATGACCAGGTGGGCAGAGGCGATGGCTCGCCATGGTGGCGGGGGTCCTATCATCAATTTCGGCACATTTTTCTTCATGTGGCTGAGGGAACAGATCCTCATGGTGGAGGACTACCCATACCACAGTACAGACTTCAGAGGGGACCCCGACTTGGTGCTTCCCGAGGGAGCGCAATGGGACGATATTGGTAAGAACAATTGTTTGTGTTTTTTTCATTTTATGTATTTATGATTTTTTTTGGAGTAGTGCTGATGAATTTTTACATGTTTCTTGCAGACGTGGGTCCAGTGCGACTGCTTGGAGTCTCTCATCTTACGCGGAGAGGGGCGGTACCCGAGGTGGGCCCCATAGTCCGAGATGCTCTTGAGGAGTTGGAGGAGCTCTAGGAGAACCTCCATAGGATGAATTTGGACATTCTGGAGCCGGGTGTTCATGACTTATCCCGTCGCTACTAGAAGCTGACGGTCGGAGTATCATTACGTTTCGGCATGCTGCTCTTGAAAGTAGCGAGGGTCGTGGTCTAATTCCATGTGCATCTTAGGGATTAGGTGCATGTGTTATATGTATATGCTGAAAGCTTATGAGCTTCAGATTTTGTAGAGATGACTCCTATTGAAAGCTAGCATGCTTCAATCTTTTTGTATCAGCGCTATCATTTTTTCACTTTGTACCAATTTATATATACATACACTATTGGTAGTTTTATACATCTTGTGTTCTATTGGTGATTAATGGGATCTTGTTTACATGTGTTTCTTATACAATGGATAATTTACATGTTGTGTTTATTTTTATATTTTATGGATATCTTATGGGATATCTTATGTGTGTGCAATGTACCAATCCAAAATGAAATTGGCCATGGAGTGAACAACCATGTTCATATCTCGTGGAATGTGCAGGTATTGAACGGATTCAAAGGACCTTTCCAGAAGATGAAATCGTTGGAAGAGACAAAGCAAAGTGGGGTCGTGGATAGCGTAGATCCCGGTTAAGATGAGAAACCACTAGTTGTGAATCCAGATGGATAAAAATGTGGTTCATACCCAAGGAAAGAGCGTCGGTTAGGGTTCCAATCACCGCCTGGTATTTTGTGGCATTATTGGTCGTGTATCCTAGACAAATTCCTCCTGAGCTGATAAGCTCGTCGGTGGAGGAATAAAGTACCTAGGATGCCGAAGCAAGGTTATGGGTATGGTAGTTGGTGTCATCCACAAATCCATAGCAAGTTGCCATTTGCACAGACAAACAAAACATGGTATAAGTAGCAAAACAAGATCTCGACACACAAAAACAAAGCGTCACACCACACAAAACACACTCCATGTACAGTATATACAAGATACTTATGCGTGAAATACTCGGGCATAGTACCTCTTCAGGTAGATCCCATTGAGAGGCTCTCCCAAAGATATCCCATCATAATACTTTAGTTCGTATGCTCTCTTCTCCAAAACATGTTTCACAATGTATGGTCCATGCCACATGGACTCAAACTTACCTGCCCCCAGCTTATCATGCTTTTGGTCATATGTGAGGACCAAATCACCCTCGTTGAAGACATGAGGTTTAACCAACCTATCATATTGTTCTTTGATGCATTTCTTATGTGCCTTGTTGGCAAGAGCAGCATCGCAACAGGTCTCGACGAGTTTTGCTAGGTAAAGGAAGCGGTCTTCCTTGGCAGTGGTGTTCGAAAGAAGTTCAACTGCAAGTTTGAGAGATGGAATCTCGCACTCTATTAGCAGGACTTCCTCCAATCCATAAACTAATTGGAATGGTGTAAATCCGGTGGCAGTCTTGATAGAGGTTCGGTACGCCCATAGTGCGGAAAAGAGCATGTTATGCCAGTTTGACTTGTGTGTACACACCATGCGTTGAATCATGGTTTTCAAGACCATGTTAATGGCCTCTACTTGTCCATTGGATTGTGGGTAATAAGGGGTTGAGTTTTCGTGATAAAAACCCAGTCTGGCACTCAATTCATCTACCATATGGTTCTGAAAGTGAGATCCATGGTTGGTGACTATGGCTTGTGGAACTCCATGCAATAACATGGTTGAACATGAAGAGTATGACAGTTTTTCCGTCTTCGTTGTACGTAGGCATAGCCTTGGCCCACTTAGTAAAATAATCCACGGCTACTATTACGTAACCATGCCCCCGGGCCGAGGTAGGCTTACAGTGTATGAAATATATGCCCCATTTTGCAAAGGGGCCAACGGCAATAACCGGGTGTAAAGGGGCTGGGTGGGAGCGCTTTTTCGTTTGAAATGATAGCATGGGGGACATTTCTTAATTGTCTCAATGCAATCTGTAAAGATGGATGGCCAATAATATCCCGCACGTAGTATCTTATAGGCCGTATCCATCCCAGAGAGATGACTGCCACAAGCCCCAACATGAGAGTCATTCAAGACGTGTTCAACCTCCTCATGTGTCATACAACGTCGAAGAACAGAATCAACACCACGACGATACAAGGTATCGTTGATGATCAAGTAAAACTTGGCATGGTGACGTATACGAAGATGGTCATCATGAGACAATTGGGGGTTGAAACATTGAGTTTGAATATATAAAGTAATATCTCCATAACATGGGTCTGACGTGTTGATAAGGAACAACGACTCATATGGAAGAGAATCGTTGGGCTTAGAGCCTAAATCAACACGGAGAAGATCACAAATGAGTTCCACAAACACCAAAGACTTCTTAGACTTGGCCTTCTAGAAGAGGAGATCGAATTCTTGAATTATCACGATCCAACGTGAATACTTTCCCACAAGTACTTGACGTGTCAAAACGTGGTACATGGGGTTCAAGTCGGCGATAACGGTGGTGGTGCGGAGCAGGATATAATGATGGAACTTTTGGACGGCAATGACGGCTGCGAGAGCAAGGTTCTTGACAGGTGAGTAACAAGTTTCGAATTCAATAAGACCCTTACTGAGGTAATAGATCATGGGTTTCTTGGCGTATTTATCCTCCTGGGCCAAGACCATGGAAATCATGGAGACAGAAGCGACAAGATAAAGGATGTAATCCTTGTAGTAATTGGGTGGTTGGAGCACAGGGGAGTGGGTTATGGAATGCTTTAGACTATCGAAGGATTGTTGCGATTCATCATCCCAAATGAACGAGACGTCCTTCTTCAGTAATGTCATATAGCCCTATGTCTTCTGAGCGAAATTACAGACAAAACGCCGTAGGTAAGTTTCCTTCCCTTGCAAACTTTGTAGTTCTGTAATGTCAGTAGGAGGTGGCAGAGCGACAATGGCTTCCACCTTCAAGGGATCAATGCGGATCCCTTCTTTCGAAATGATAAAACTTAGGAGGCATCCGAAATCGATGCAGAAGATGAAATTGTGAGGTTTCAGACGGATGTTATACCGCCTGCATCTGAGGAATACAACCGTCAGATGATCAATGTGGAACTCACGTTGTTGCGAATGGGTAGGTAGATCATCAAGATAGGGTTCCACAAAGTCCTTCACATCATGAAAAGCGTACTACATGGCCCATTGGAATGTAGCACCATAATTTTTAAGACCAAATGGGAGTTTGCGATACGCAAACATGCCCCAAGGGCAGATGAAAGTGGTCTTATGTTGGTCGACCGGGTGGATCTCAATCTGGTTGTAACCAGAAAATCCATCCATGAATGAGAATATGACACTCCTGACACAATTTTCTATGATCTAATGGATGAAGGGAGTGGGGTAGTTGTCCTTAGGACAAGCCTTTTTCAGATCCCTATAATCGACATAGAATCGGATGGTGCCCTGCTTTTTGGCCACAGGGACGACATTGGAGACCCATTCTGTTAAAGGAACAGGGTAGATGAAGCCGACCTTCAAGATCTTTTCAATCTCTGCCTTAATTGCCGCAGACTTTCAAGGGTGCACTGGTCGTAACTTTTGACGAACTGGTTTAGCGTCGGGATAGGTTATAATCTCATGCAAAACGATGCAGGATCTATCCCGGGAATCTCCTCGTAGGTCCAAGCAAACACGTCGCGTAATTGCTTGAATAAGGCCCTGTACGTAGTGATCTCTTAGGGAGAACAGTTCTGGCCTAAACGAATGTGTTCCATGACACCAGGGGTAGCTGAAATGTCAACTGGGATGGTGGGCTCGATGTTTTCCAATTTACCCTTAGTGACCGTATGACACGTAAGTATCAGTGACTGTGGGAAAGGATAGGCATCTGGTGTGAAAATGGTGGTGATGTTGTTCTCCAAAGAATCTAATGGGGGTAGGAAAGACGATCGATGATGGAGGTCTTCCCACGAAGGGTCATCCGCATTCATAATATCCATAATGGACTCGTCGGATTGAAAAGTCCGGAGCAGAGGATCTAGTAAAGATGACATATATTGTAGAGAACAAGGTGTAGAGGCCACAGCCAAGTGGTCCTCGGGTGCTGACTAGATAGCCTCATAAGTAGTTTCAACGGGTGAAAGAGGTATTTTGTCTCCAATCAAATGCATGGTGGCTTCATCAGGTACAAGCCCTTGATCGGTGGAGTTGGAAAAAGATGGATTTATAGAGGATATCATGTTCACCGTGGCAACATGGTTAGGGGGATCCAGGGTAGGAAAGACACTCATAAGAGATGAATCTTTTATGAGGCCGACCCCCACGCTCTCATATGGCTGCGAAGATTTCCCAAGTAACGGTACATTATCGCCAGGATGAGTAGCGGTGTCCAGTGTACAGAAGTCCAGTTGGTTGACAGTGATAATTTAGCCTTGGTGGGGGAATTGCACAATGCAGAAGACAGATGATGCGACTACGGTCATGGAATAAAACCAATTACTACCAAGTAAAATATTATAATCCAAAGGGGTTGTGACCATTTCCACGTTAATGGTTGCAGTCTTACCCCCCAACTCTACTGCTAAGGCTTGTAATAGCCCATGGGGTCGAAAGCCACAACCGTCAAATGCTTTCAGGGTAGTGGGAGAACGGTTTAACTCGAGAGAACCAATGGCTCTCCAACACGATAGCGACATGACCGAGGTAGAAGCGCCTTCGTCTAGTACAGTAGAATGGACTGTCTTTCCAGAAAATTTCACATCAACTTGAAATGCTAGCTGGTGGGAAAGCCTCGGTTTAAAGTACTCAAGTCGAAATATGATAGTATTCGAGGAATCTGGATCTACCATGCCAATGGCAGCAAGGAGAGTCTTGCGTTGGTTGGGATAATTCTGCAAGACCTCTAGCGTCGACATAGCACAAGGAGCTTGTGCCAGGTCCTCTACAATGTTGTAGTTCTGAGCTGCCCGAGCATTGGGATTGAAAATGGCTCTTCGAATCGTGCTCTTAGGAAGACGCAACACTAACTCTAATGAAGGATTCTCAATGGTGAGGGGAGCCTGTGGTACGGTAACATCAGGAATAGAAGTGGAATATTTCTCGGTATTACTTCCAACAGGTTCCTTTGGAGGGACTGAGTCATACGAGCATGAATGTGTGTTCAGGTTAACCGTCTCACTACGCATCATGAGAACATGCCTGGTGGATGATGTGTCTCCATGTGAAGGAGAGGGTTGAGCAATCAGTTGTCGATTCTAAGTGGGGAAGGGATCATTGAGAACTGCAGGTGTGGAGTTTCCTTTAAGAAGCTTCTGCACTTCATCTCATTGGGGACATTCTTTGGAGAAATGGTCACCACCACACAGTAAAAAATGATACTTTAGATTCCTCTTATGTTTGGTGTCTTCAGGGGTGGTATTGTGATCCTGTTGATTGGAAGATTTCTTGGGTTTACCTTTGTTTTTCTTCTTTCTAGTGGACTTCTGAGGAGAAGTTGATTGAACAGAATTCACCTCCTCGGTGGAAGCAGGAATGGGTGACTTGGTGGTGTTGCTGCCAGCTTGTGGTGGGGATGGGGAAGAACCCTGGGGGTTCGACGGTCCACCAGTTTGAGCAGAAGGCTGGGATTTAAGGGAACCAATAATGTCACCAGCTTGAGGTCCCTTGGGTGGTTTTGAAGGGTCATATGTAGGGCGGGGTGCGTCAGGAACAATGTCATACAACCTGTCAGATTGAGCATAGACAAGGTCTAAGTAATGGGCACGAGCGATAGCATGTTCCTCAGTGACGGACCCTCCCATGGCCACGTCTCTAGCTACGACAGGTAATAGATACTTTGTGAACCAGTCAACTAAGAGTTGGTCTGGAATGGGGGCCTTAATGAGACATCCTATCCTCCGCCACTCATGGATATGATCAGAGATATGAGTTGCGGTGGTTTGACGGAGCGAAGTCAGTAGGTCTGTACCAGTTTCGTAGCGTATGGGTAACTGGAAATGATTCAGGAAGGAAAAAGCAAGAGAATGAAAATTGGTAAATGAGTGCGGTGGTAATTCAATACACCACTTGGTGGCTGGGTCAATGAGGGTCCTTTGAAACAACCTTAGACGGATCGAGTCGTCCATCAAGGAATTAGATGAGCACCAGAGATGGTAGGTCATCACATGGTTTTTCAGGTCCTCACTGGGTTTGTCATCAAATTTGGGAATATAAAAGGGTAGCTTGATTGGAATGGGTGGCCAATTATAACCATGGAAGATGGGATCGTTGGTTAGACGAGATAGGTCGGGTAGGTCCAAAGTAGCAAAAAATGGCAACTGTTGGTTTGGCTACGGATACTGATAGTATTGATATGGCATATATGGACCAGTGGGACCTTGAATCAACTGATTATAAGGTGTTCCCATCCAGAATTGGACATAAGGGGGTGGGACTCCAGGGTTGGGTGGTGGACAATATGTAGATCCACCGCCATAATAAGGTGGTCCGCCGTCGGAAGGTGGGGGTCCTCCACCGCCATCGGAATAAGGTGGACCTCCACCAGAAGGTGGGGATCCTCGATCGCCACCAGAATAAGGGGGTCCACCGCCTACGCCTCCATAATAGGGTGGGCTACTGCCTCCATCGTCGGATTAGGGTGGGCCTCTGCCTCTAGAATGAGGGGACCCGCCTCCATAAGGTGGAGGTCTACCACCACCATAAGGTGGTGGTACTCTGCCTCCACCGGAAGGTGGTGGGCCACCGCCTCCACCGGAAGGTGGTGGGCCACCGCCTACAGAATAAGGTGGGCCTCCTCCATAAGGTGGGGGCCTGTCACTACCAGAAGGTGGTGGTCCTCCACCTCCACCGGAATGGGGTGGACCTCCACCACCGGAATGGGGAGGGCCTCCACCTCCGCCAGAAAGTGGAGGTCCGCCCCCTCCGAAAGGAGGTCGACCAAATGGTGGTGGGGGAGGTGGGTCATGAGAAAAATTTAGTGGGGGCCCAATCGGCGTAACATTAAAATGTCCCCATGGACTGTATGAGTTTTTAGGATAAGGTATCTTGTGGAGTACGTTTCTGGGATGGAATTGTCCCGACACAGGATTAAAGTGACCTAGATGGTGGTTGAGTTGGGTTGGATGGACCTCCACCATGATGTAATCCCATGGTGGATCCCACAACGGGTAAGGAACTGCCAAGGGATTGACCAATTTACGGTCCTCCACTCGTACTATGGCTTAAAAACAGGGGTTTCCCCCTAGTAACAACATGTTGACCACTAGTGGATGGTTGACTCGAAATGAGTTGTTGACTACTTACTATTGGAGAAACACGACTCGTAATAAAATTAGGAGGTAAAGAGTATCATCCTCATGATTTTTGGGGTGGGGGAGGGGTGGGTAATGTTCTAGTAGTAGGAGGAGGGGTGTTGGACTGTTGTCCCTCAACGTGTTGAGTCATTTGGGGTGTGGAACTGGTCTCTTGATTAAGAGGTGTACTCATAGGAAACGAGGGTTAACCAGGTTCATAGGTGGTCACGTTATGTACGGGTGTTTCCGGTGAAGTAAGAGATAATGAATGAATGGGAGTATATTGAAACATGGGTGTCTCTGAGATGTTTCTTCTCCGCGAGAGACTCTGGCGATGAAGTTCATCACCACGTCGGCGTAGTTGGTCCATGAGGTCATAGACTAGAGCCAAACATTGGGCATGAGGAGCCTAGAGAGGGGAGGCTTCAATGCTCAGATCGATAGCCAAGTGGACCCATTGTTTCCCAAGAGAGGTGTCCCAAAAGGATGCAGATGGACCAAATGCTGCGGATACAGGGTCGTCGTGGGATGGATTTAACCATTATAAATATCTAGGCTCTCCTGGAATCACATGGTGGAAGGATGTGTCTCATGAAGTGGAAGGTTCCACCTCTTCATCCCTTGATGGGTTAGAGTTCGATGAATCAAGAGGAAACATATTCGCTCCGGACTCCATCGTGGAGTTTTCTGCTTCAGGTGACACGACCGTAACTTGTGCGTCCATGCTTACCCTTGAAATTACCTCCTAATTAAGGGGATATTCAGATGGTAAGTTTAAAATTCTGCGGGACCTTCTCAAACGTTGTTTATCCAGAATGATCGAACCAGAATTTATCCTAAGGGTATTCTATACAAAAGAAAAGAAATCCAGAAAAAATATACTCAAACTAAGGCTGTAAGAAAACTTATGTGATAGGTGTGGATTCAAAAGTCTAGAACCTCATAGGATTGTCAAAGCTTCACAACTCACGATATACTCCAGGGTCCAATAGTTATCCTCAGACCAATATTTCATATCACTAACCAGAGAGGATTAGGACCGTACCCCTGACCATATAACCCGACTACCTGATAGTACGTGCGTAATAGCTCCCCGAGTGTTGTTCTCGATGTATTGCTCTGCCAAGACGGCCAAATGGTTAGCTCAGTTGGTCTCAGGAATCCTAGGAGTGTCTCCCGATATACTCAAGGTACGTGGGAGCTCAAATCTGCAGTGGTCCTGTCTAATGCATAACCGTACGAAAAGATCCTTCTGATATACTACCGAGTACGTGAAGTTCCTTTCAATATACTACCGAGTACGTGAAGTGTCTTTCGATATACCCTACGGTATGTGAAAGAGCCTTCAATATACTGGTTGGTATGTAAAAGAGCCTTTGATACAACGATTGGTATGTGGAAGAACCACAGTGCCCACGGGATGCAGTGCAGTAAAATAACGACAGCTGCCACGTTTGACGACACCGAAACACGTCTATAACTTAACACACAAGTTACTAGTAAATTTTAACCTAATTCTACTGGTAAAATTTATCTGGACAGTTAGGTGAATGCATGAGGTGAGTACATAAATGTAAACATAATACAATCCTAACTACATGAAAATGCACTCTTTCTATTGATGAGATCTATGTACGGGAAGGAGAAATCTTTTTCCAATGGTCTCACAAAATAGTAAATTTCAACAAATCTCAAATCTACCAAAAATGATAATGAAAGCACTATTTTCCGTTTTTCAAGCAAAACATCAACAACACATCAAATCCAAATCAAAATACTTATTTTTTCTTTTTCAATTAGAATGGAACTAAATGATGAAAAAGGAGAATTTCTAATTAAAGCACACTAACTCTTCAATTTTCACAATGATAACCTAAAAGCATGAAAGCCAAAAATGCATATAACTTCTTCAAGCATGGAATCACTTTTGCAAAAATTTGACTTCACTTGGATTTTTCAAGAAAATGAGCAACTCATAATTCAAGAAAAATACAAACGATTTAATTCTCTTTCCAAACTTTCCAAAATATCAGTGAATGATGAATTCCAATGCATGAACCAATTTTTACAACAATTCTCAAATGAACTTGAAAATGGTAAAAACGAAGCCCTTTTGATTTTTTCAATGATATACCAAGACAAAACTTGATAACAATAATTCTTGTAAATGTAAATGGATGAAAAGAAGAGACTACTTGCAGCACTCTAATCACTCAGAAATTCTCAAAGAAATAACAAGCAATCCAATGACCTAAAGACACAAAAGATCACTCAAAAACACTCAAAATGCAAGCCAACAAATGATGACTAAACTCAAAAAAGGTTTGGAAGCGGATCTAGTGTGCTGGATAGATCCAATGAGGTGATCGGGGAGAAAATGATGGAGTGGATGACCATGGGGGATTGAAATTTTCCACCACTTCAATCAAACTCACTTGATTAAAAGGACCCAAAAAACAACACAAAAAAAACAAATCAAACAATCCTGGGTAAAAGGACCTCTGCCTGGAAGATACAGTGCAGAGATGTCTGTTGATCAACCCAAAAAATCAAAAGTTGGAGAGAAAAATCCCAAGCCCTAAGCTTGAAAAATCGGCGTAGGCTATGGTTAGGCACGGAGCACCCGGCGTAGGTTGTATGTAGAGGAAAAGCGTCGGCAACACAGATTGTAAGATCGGAAAAAGTATCGGTGGCGCAGTATGATCAAAGGCAAATTACACTCTGGATAGACAGGGGCATAGGGTGCACTACCCAGGTGCATCGGGTGAATAACTCAATGCAAATGATGAAAAAACTCCAAGCAATGACTAAGTAAATGGGTTGAGGATGGTTCAGACAAACCCAGATAAAGTCAGCAAACTCTTAAAGAAGAGACACTGATGGTGAAAATAAGCTGAAGAGGCAAAGGAATGGCTCGTTAAGAAAATCAAGAATAACACATTCAAACTTGAAATCAAAACAAATGTATATCCCCAATATGGTCGCCAAATTTGTTATTGGACAATCTACTCAAGTGGACGCGAGCCAGATCTCCCTAGTTCAATGCGAATATAGAACAAATAAAGATGGAAAATAAAGCTACTTTCCTATATCTAGTTAGAGATTGAGTAATTAGACGTCTTACCTGTTGGTTGTGGAGCATGATCTCCAGATTCATAAATATTATTATTATTCAGCCGTGTTTGTACCCCAGTATTATATGATATGTAGGTGTACTTTACACTCACCCCAGTGGGGGGGTGTGAGGGGGCATCGCCCCCCCACAGGGTTCCAATGGAGACCATCCCCCCTGGCTGGGGGGTTTGGGAGCCAACGGTCCCCAGGAGAGGGTTCGGGGGAAGCACCCCCGAAAAAGGGGGTTCAGGGGCGAAGCCCCCGAAGAAAAATTTTGGGGTTGTTTTACGGGCCCATGGTTTTGGGTAACCCGTGGTATTTTCCCATTGTATATCCCTTATAAAAGAAAGACATTGTAATACGGCTAGGTTTGATGTATTAGGTTTTATGCATTGTAAAGATCTCTGAGATCGGGAGAGAGACTGTGAGACAGTGAAGAGGAAGTGCAGCGGCTGTGCTGCAAGTTCTATCCCTTCACCTTGATGGACAGTAATAATAATAAGGACTAGCAAATTCAGTGTGGACGTATCCCAAGTTGGGGTGAACCACGATATATCTGTGTCTCTCTTATAATGTGTGTGTGATTATATTTGCATTTATGTTTATTTTTATTGCTCTGTGATCCTGTTTTTCTAACATTACCTTCATACTGTAGATCTTTCTCCTCGTTATTGCTCCAAGCTCTGCGGTCGTAATATCTTTAGCTGCAAGGCCTGTCAAAACATGTGGAAACAATACAATCAATAAAACATTTCTAAGCACTATCTGATCTAAGTAAACAGTTAAGGAAGTAAACTACTAACATTACCAACACAATAACATTTGTGGAAAGAATTTATATTACTATATAAATAGAGGGAAATACAAAGTAGAGAGATGATTACAACCCAAGCCTTAACGCTACAATCCTCCTCCAACAATCCAAGCCAAAACCTCCAAAGGAAATGTAAGCCTCCCAAGCTATGGATAGGGATCACCTAGGCTAATTCCACCAACATGTAAGTGATATAGACTTCCTTCCTTTGGAATGGAGAGGAACTTTGTATTTATAGGACCAAGTGGATAGAGTAGGTTGAGGATCATGGGGAGAAGGCTAAGGGATCCTCCCTTGAGGTTAGGAAACCATAGGATAGCTCACCTAGGATTTATGGATAGGTATCCACCTCATCCAAATTCTATAAATCACTCGATATCCACCCTTATCCCATTTAACTAATACCAGTGCAAGCTGCATGAGGGAAACCTCTTCCCAAGAGGGGAAGCGCAGGATGCACAAAGACATCCTGTGTCACTGACGTAGTCTAGCAGAATACACTCTACACCGGACCTAGTTGGGTGCTTCTTGCACAAAGACAACATGCATCGGCCCAACTAGAAAATGTGGACAAATGGCATCAACTTTCTCTAACTGACTTCTTGATCATGGAGACTTCAGGGATCAAGGCATTAAGTTGACAAGGGACGAGATTTAGGTGTAACACTAGTACCTCAGAATATTCTTCCTTCATCATAGATTTAGGTTCCTAAAGGCACATGGATTCTCCAAAAGATTATTTATATACTCTTTCTCCTTACAATGGTCCATCCATTCTCATGGGAGATGACTCAGAAATCCCAGCTAGAGGCATTGGGAGAATCACTCTAGAAAATGGGTACTTCAGTAATGTACTGTATGTTCCAGATCTTGCAGTAAACTTACTTTATGTTTACCAAATGAATCACACTGGTTCGGCCAAGAGAGTGATCTTCACTCAAGATGATGTGGAAATTTCATAAATTTCTAAAGTTGTAGCAGTTGGTGTTGCAGACCATGATTCTAGAATGTACAAGTTCTCTCATTTTCTTGAGTACTCTTCTTCAAATGCACTTCTGTCATGTGCTAATGAAGTCGGTAATATTTGGCATGAGAGGTTTGGACACCTCAACTACAGATATATTCAAGCATTGAGCAAAGAAGACATGGTTGAAGGACTTCCAACAATCAGATTTTCCAAAGGCACTTGCAAAGGGTGCATTGTTTGGAAGCATGTTGAGCGCAAGTATGAGAAGGGGAAGGCATGAAGAGTTGATCAACCACTTGGTTTGGTCCATTCATATATGATAGGTCCTCTTCCTAGACCCTCCTATAGAAACTCAAAGTATGTGCTAACTTTCATTGATGACTTGTCAAGATATTGTTGGTTGTTCTTTCTCAAGCAAAAATCTGAAGTCTTCCAATCTTTCAAAGTTTTCAAAGCTTCTGTGGAAAAATTCAATGGGAGAAAGATGAAGGTCTTAAGGACTAATAATGAAAGAGAATATGTGAATAAGGACCTACAGCAGCTCTGTGAATAAGATGGCATCCAAATGAAACATTTTGTTCCCTACACACCTCAACAAAATGGTATTGTAGAGCGCAAGAATGGAGCATTGAAGGAAATGACCACATGCATGATGTAGGCTAATTCTGTGTCTCCTAAATTATGGGATGAAGCCATAAATTGTGTTGCATATGTTTAGAACAGAGCACCACACAAATCCTTGGAAGGCAAGACTCCATTTGAGGCTTGGATGGGACACAAGACAAATGTGTCTCATTTCAGGGTGTTTGGCTTGAGAGCATGAGCTAGAATACCTCCATAAAAGAGAAAGGCCTTGCAGCCCCAAAGAAAGGAGTCCATCATGGTTGGATATGTAGAAGAATCAAAGGGATACAATCTCTTTGACCCCTCATCTCATAAAACTTTCAATGAGAGGAGTGTCCAGTTCGAAGAAGAGCTCATGCATGCAACAGAACAAGGTGATGGGGAATGCTCAAACCCCCTACATGAAGAGGATGTAAGTGATGATTATTTCTCTGATTTTTCTGATTCTTATATGTAGGATGAAGATGATGATATGCATGCAGATCATGAGCCTCCTACAAGGCCTAAGTGGGCTGAGAAAACCATACAAGCTACTGGTGAGCTTGCGGGTGATCCTCAAGATCCTAGGAAGACTAGATCACAATACCCTGTCTTCTTGTGATTCATATATTCATGGGAGATGTTTCCTTATGGTTGGATCTGATCCACAATCATATGCAGAAGCATCAAAAGATCCAATATGGAAAACATCCATCCAAGAAGAGATGAACTCCCTCCATGACAATGAAACTTGGGATTTGGTCCCTCTACCTCCCGAGAGGAAACTAATGCAATGTAAATGGGTTTATAGGACCAAAATGGCCTCTGATGGTTCTGATCTGAAGTATAAGGCCATGTTGGTGACTAAAGGATTCTCTCAATTCCATGGAGTGGACTATACAGATACATTTGCACCGGTGGCAAATATGGACTCAATCAGGCTAGTTTTGGCCATTGCAGCTTCCAAGCGATGGGAGGTTCATCAAATGGATGTCACAAGAGTGCATTTATTCATGGGGATCTTGATGAGGATATCTAATGTAGGAGCATCGATGCTAAGCCAACAATGTGATTATGTGTTCACATGTTGTGTCTAGCAAGAGGACAAGTTGTCCTAAGGTGTGAGAAAGTCTGTTTATTAAGTATTTTGAATAATTGCAAATATGTAACCAAATAGTATGTGTCAGTTTTTTGAGAAGGTAGAGCGTAGTGTCGATTTGATGCTCCCTGCGTGGAGATCAAGCAAGTTAGCCAGTTAGTTGAATAATGATAGTGACTCCTTCAATGATGGAGGAGAATCTGTTAGTTAGTTTGTTCAGCCATTCAGTTTTGGGGGATGGGCGAATGGATAAAAGAGGGGAGATTAGGAGTCAGTATGGGGTTCGTCTCAGAGAGCAAGAGAGAGCTCTGCGTAAGGAAGAGTCGATGGGATATTTTCCTGTACACTAGAGGAAAATACGACTGTATATATGTTTTGCTTTCACTTAATGAAATCAATAAGTTGTGTGTGTTAATGGTGTTACTGTGCATTTGAATGAGAGATAAGCCTAGATTCCATCAGGTAGAGCTGTGTGCGAATGTCAACCTGATGTCTGTGTGAATGAATCTTTGTCTTTATGTTTGTATGAGTAGTAAGAATACCCAAGTCCCTTTTAAACATACCATTAATACGTAGCAGAGATAATTTCTTATCATCTTTAGTTTCCATCAAGATCCGAACGAAGACTGAGTTGGATTGATCGATTCTTTGATCAATCCACGAGAAAATCGCAGAGTCACAACCGATTCAAATAACAAAGGTTGGGCGGCTTAGATCCAAGCCGAAAGGAAGATCAATGACGGGGAAGCATTGATCAAGTGAACATGCACCGGAGTTAGCATCTCCGCAAGGCAAAGCGCAGTGTTCCGCACTGATCAAAGATCAACGGACGAGATTCCATTTACAAAAGATCGACGATCGATATCGCGTTCCGCGAAAGGAAAGAGCCCGGGGGTTAACGGCTCGAGTTGCGGAAACCGCATTGCAGAAGATTCTTTGTGGAAAACTCTTTCAATAAAACACGAAAGACGCACCCGCAATCTGCAATCCGCAAGCTGCGGAAAGGAGCGTGCGGAAAGGAAGTTGCAGAAGTCGCGTTGTGGAAGGCACTGTAGTTGCGGAAGGGAGTTGTTTCCACAATATTGTTGCGGAAGGTCAGTTCTGACAGTCATAAGGTTGTAGAAAGCCCAGTTTAGAGAGAAGGGTCACCATTGAGAAGGACCTAGATGGTTTCTAGCTAAGGCCAGGGGTTCGATTTCAGGAATCAACCTATTTCCTAGGAAGGTGCGGGTTGGACAGGCTGTGATCATTCCCGCCGGAACCAATTTTGGTATCAAAGCAAGGTTTGCTCAGCGCAGCAGAAGAAAGACATGGTGGTACATGTAGGCCGAGCAAGAGGTCATGACAGAGGAAGACCAACAACGAATGCAAAGGTCATGGAGGAAATGAGAGAAATGCGAGCATATATGGAAGCTGTGGAGATGGGTAGACGAAGAGACCCAGAAGCAGGGGATGTGAGTGACCCTGAAGAAGAGGAACAAGGAGAAGAAGCAGCACACATGCAAGAGACACCTGAGCTAAGATACTTTCGGTCAATTCTTGGAGCAACTTCGAGACCAAAACCTGAGTTACCTACCTATGAGGGAAGCCTTACTGCTGAGCACCTCATTGATTGGATTAGCGAGTTAGACAAGTACTTTGAGTATGATGAATTTGAAGAGAACAAGAAGGTCAGGTTTGCAGTGACGAGGTTGAAAGGACATGCGTCCCTGTGGTGGGATAGTGTGCAAGCTGAAAGGAGAAGGAAGAACAAACTGTTGATAAAGAGCTGAGATAGGATGGTGGCTAAGATGAGAGCCAAGTTCTTACCTAAGGACTACTAGCTGACTTTGTACAGACAAATACAGAACCTCAGACAAATATTACTAACTGTAAGAGAGTATACTGAAGAATTCTACAAAGTGAACCTAAGGGCAGGTTATGTGGAAGAATCAACAGAGAAAGCTGCTATATATGTTAATGGTCTCAGGATGGAGATTCAGGATGATATCAGCATGATATCACCAAGAACCATGGAAGAGGCATACCAATGTGCCTTGAGAGAAGAAGAAAAATTAGTGAGAAAGAAGAACTTCAACATGGGAAGAGGTTCAGCGAGAGGAAGGGGGAAAACAGCTGGAAGAGGAAGGTTTGCATCCCAAGTAGGAGGACCCAGTAACTTAAACCAGCAGGAGCACTAAGGTAGAGGAGGTGACCCAAGAGGGAGAAGACCTTACCAAGGGGGTAGAGGTAGAGGAAGAGGAAACGAAGCTATCTACAGATGTTACAAGTGTAACAAATTGGAGCATAGATCCTTTGAATGTCTGGAGAAGGAAGACATAGGACAGAGAGGAGCCTATGTAGCTCAGAATGAGCAGCAACAAGAGTAGATGACAGTGGCCGAGAATATGCCAGAGAAGGGAGAATCTTTGATGATGAACAAAGTCTTATTGAAACCTGAAAAGGAGGAAGTGGAACCGGCTCAAAGGAAGGCTTTATTCAAGACCATGTGTAAAGTCAGAGGGAAGTGTTGTAAGATGGTGATTGACAGTGGGAGCACCGACAATCTTGTTTCCAAAGATATGGTAGAGAAACTGAGTTTGAAGAGGACCAAGCACCCTATTCCATACAAAGTATCCCGGTTGCATAAAGGACATCAAATCCTGGTAAGTGAACAATGTGAAGTTGATTTTCAAGTGAGTACATATAAGGACAAGATTATATGTGATGTTATGCCCATGGATGTTTGCCATATTCTTCTAGGGAGACCATGGCAATTTGACAAAAAGGTAGTACATGATGGTAGGAGGAATTGTCATAGTTTCGTGCAAGATGGGATAAAACATATTCTTCATCATTTGCAAGGAGAGAGTTCGACAGAGCAGTAAGCATCTAAGGTCCTGATGTTGACAGGGAAAGAGTATTTGCAGCAAATTGATGAGAAGGAACTGAACTATGCTATGGTATGTAAGCCTAGAGTGGTAGTGATGAAGACTAATATTACAGATCTTCCTAAGGAGATTCAGAAGATGCTAGGAGATTTTAGTGATATTGTGGTAGATGATTTTCCCAATGAGTTACCACCGAAGAGGGATATAATTCACCATATTGATTTTATTCATGGAGCAAGCTTACCAAACAAGGAAGCATACAAGTTGACACCTCAAGAGAATGAAGAAGTTAGAAGGAAAGTACAAGGATTGTTAGACAAGGGGTTGGTTCAGAAAAGCCTGAGTCCATGTGCAGTACCAACAATACTTACCCCAAAGAAGGATGGTGAATGGAGGATGTGCACCGACTCCAGAGAAATTAACAATATTACCATCAGATACAAATTTCCATTACCCAGGATGGATGACATGATATATTGCCTGAGTGGGGCAACATGTTTTTCAAAATTGGATCTAAAGAGTGGATACCATCATATCAGGATTCAAGAATGAGATGAGTGGAAGACAGCCTTTAAGACCAATGATGGGTTGTATGAGTGGCTGGTTATGCCATTTGGACTGTCCAATGCACCAAGTACTTTCATGTGATTAATGAATAAAGTTTTGAGACATTTCATAGGTAAATTTGTAATAGTTTACCTTGGTGATATTCTGATTTTCAGTAAAACAGAAAAAGAACACTTGAAGCATCTAAGATGTGTCTTGGAGAAATTACAAAAAGAAAATTTGTTGGTGAATGTGAAGAAGTGTACATTCATGAAATCAGAACTAGTGTATTTGGGTTTTGTTATCTCAAGAGATGGATTGAAAATAGATCCAGAAAAGATGCAAGCAATCATTGATTGGCCTTCACCTCGAAACATATTTGAGGTAAGAAGTTTCCGTGGATTGGCAAGTTTTTATAGGAAGTTTATAAAGAATTTCAGTGGTATTTGTGCACCAATCATTGAAACAGTTAGAAAAGACAAACAACCATTTAAATGGACAGCGGAGGCTGAAAGAATATTTCAGTTTTTGAAGAAGATTGCTGAGCAACCAATATTGAAATTACCAGATTTCAAACATCATTTCCAAGTAAAGTATGATGCCAGTGGAGTAGCAATTAGAGTTGTACTCAATCAGGAAGACAAACCTATAGCATATTTCAGCGAGAAGTCGAATGATTCCAAACAGAAGTATTCATCTTATGACAAGGAATTCTATGATATTGTCAAATCACTAAAGCATTGGAGACATTATCTGATGCCTAGAGAGTTTGTTTTGTTTTATGATAATCATGCATTGCAGTACATCATGCAACAACCTAAATTGAATTAGAAGCATGTCAAGTGGGTTGAGTTCATGCAAAACTTTACCTTCGTGATAAAGAACATTAGTGGGCAATCAAATCGAGTAGTTGATGCCTTAAGTAGGAGACAATTGGTTGTGCAAGAAAATCAGATCCAAGTCTTGGGATTTTAGCACTTAAGAAGTTTGTATGAGGCTGACATTGATTTTCAGGATGCATACAGAGTTTGTAAGAATCCTGTGGAGGTAGACAGAGAGCCATGGATGGAGTATATGTTGCAAGATGGTTTACTCTTTAAAAACTAAACTTTGCATTCCCAAATGTTCCATGAGAGAGAATTTGATACAATAGAAACATAATGGAGGGATGGCAGGTCACTTTGGAAGTGGTAAAACCTTTGGACAATTGAGCCATTTCTATTTTTGGCCAAAGATGAGGTCTGAAATTGAGAAATTTGTGAGCCGATGCAAGATATGCCAGCATGCCAAGGGAAGAAGCAAAAGCGCAGGCTTATACACACCATTGTCTATTCCAACTAGGCCTTGGGATTCTGTGAGTATGGATTTCATTTTGGGTTTGCCAAAAACCCAGAGGGGAAACAATTATATTTTTGTAGTTGTGGATAGATTTACTAAGATGGCACATTTCATTCCATGTTATAAGACTAGTGATGCCACACACATTGCTAACTTTTTTTCAGTGAAGTTGTGAAGCTACATGGTTTACCCAAGAGCATTGTATCTGACAGAGATGTGAAGTTCACAGGTCATTTATGGAGAACCTTGTGGAAGAAGTTGGGAACCAAGTTGAACTTCAGTTCAGCATATCATCCACAGTCTGATGGCTAGACTGAGGTGGTGAATAGAAGTATGGGTAACATGTTGAGAAGTCTGATTGGAGAAAATCCAAAGCAATGGGACAAAGTGCTAGCTCAAGCAGAATTTGCATATAATGACTCACCAAACCGAAGTACAGGAATAAGTCCATTCCAAATTCTGTATGGAATGCTGTTGATGTATATGTAACTTCGGAATGTATTTCACATGTATATGTATATTATATTCCTATAGAGATGGTATTATTCCTCTATAAGGAAGTGTCGTCATTTATATTGTAAGTGTCGTAACTTATACTTGATGGGTTATTAGACCACCTTATTTGGGGTCGGCCCTGTATAAGTCATGTGGGTCAAAGGGTTATTAGACCACCCTATTGGGGGTCGGCCATGTGGGTCAAAGGGTTATTAGACCACCCTATTGGGGGTCGGCCCACTCAGCATTATGTTATGTGGTAAATTTCGAGCCTACATGAGTTAGGTAAAAAGGCAAGTCAAGTCAAGTATAAATAGAGTGCGGGAGGCACTCTATTTACTCACTCACTTCTCACACATGCACTCAAGGAGGAGTGGCGCACTTATGGAGGAGGAGGATCTGCTGCTAGGTTATGGCTATCTCTCTTGGTTGTTTGTATCATTGCTCTATCTATCTCTGAGGAAGTTATTGGGGTTTTTCACCTTTATGGTTTTCCCCAAGTAAATCTTTGTGTCTCTTGTGTGCTTGCATTATTGTCTCCATGATTGATATGCTGTAGATATGGCATGATATGGCATGTATGACACTTGTTGCACTTACGATGCTAGGGCTTGATATAGCAAAAACCAGTCATCGTAGCACTTTCGCTATAAATACGTTTTGGCGAATTTCTCGGATCTGAAATTGTTACAGGACGAAGCTAAGATCTCCAGGTACCTTGTGTCCAAAGGACAACCTCTAATTCGTTGTACTTTGTGATTTATGATCTGTGCAATATAGGGTTTCTGCCTCTTCCAGATCTGAGTTAAAATCAGGTGACCTTGGGAAAAAGGTCATAACTTGGGCTAGGAAGATCCAAATGAAATTTCGTGAAAAGTGACAGGTAGTACACAGACTGTACTATCTCAAAAAACTTTTTCAGAGGCCGAAGTTGAACCAGTGACATGTGGCACTCCGTACAAGTGCGATCTCCTGTATTATCCCATAAACAGGTCATGTTGCGACATTTGGCATAACTCTCTCTCAGAGAGTCCAATTGAGGTCAGACCTGTCAGGATGGAAAGGTAACAGGCTGAGCTATCTCAGGAAAAAATTTTAGAGGCCAAAGTTAAAACAGTGACACGTGGCACGCCGTACAAGTTCGCTCACCTGTTTTATCCCAAAACATGTCACGTTGCGACATTTGGCATAACTCTCTCTCAGAGAATCCAATTGAGGTCAGACCTGTCAGGATGGAAAACTAACAGGTCAGGCTATCTCAGGAAACTTTTGCAGACCCTGTGGATCAAAAATTTTGGAGTTACACCAGAAACAATCAGGTACATATTTCTGTCAAAACAGAATTATTTTTTTGGTACCTTCATTCATGGCTTCCGGAATTTAGGGCTTTGGAGAAAGTTGGAATTTTTGTAATCAGAGACCACAGCTGAATGCTACTCATCAAAATAAAAATTTAGAGACTAAGATCAGAATTTTTGGTTGGGAAGAAGGCCGGGCTTGATTAGACCCTAGTTCGGGACTTTGATCAGAAAAGTGGAAAATTAGGGCTTCTGTAAAAATGGGAATTTTTGAAATCTGTGACCATGGCTGGAAGCTCCTCAGAAAAATAGAAGCTTAAAGCTTTGGATCAAACCTTTTGATTGGGCAGAAGAGTGGGCTTCATCAAACCCCAGTTCAGGGTCACGTCCAGTGAATCCGAAAGTTTCAAAGGCAAAATTGAGGAGTAAAACTTTGCAGTTTTCAAATTCTGAATATACCAGTTTGATCAGCTCATCAAGGCGCATATTTCTATCCTTTCGGAAGTTTGAAATTCAAAGTTTGAATTTTTGGGGTTTCTCTGACAAACCCATATCCAGCTCCAGGTCCAGTTCTTGCAAATCAAGTGGATTGGGTTAATCCTAGAAGAATATGGATTGATCATCTGCATGAGTGAAGAAGTTCCTGTTTCAGAGGGAGATGAGGCTAAGGCCTTACATAAGAATATTACAAGCGATCTCGACAGGTATGACTCATCGAGGTATGTTTCGATATTTGTCCATGATTAAGTTTATGATATGTTTGTCTTCATGTTATTACGGTTATTACAATCTTGATTTTAGGTTTGTTGTATCACCTTAATAAAACTATGAATGCACGATAGAAAATATTCATTGATTAGGGTATTGACACTTATGATTGTACTAATGCATTATGGTGTTGTATGAGGTTTATGTTGTCTACTAACATGAAAGGTACACCAAGAAAGACAAATCATGTTCTGGTCCAAGAACATATGGTCATGATAACATGAGGACAAAGATTCATCCATTGTCATGGATCCCATAGAAGATCCATTTACGAGGTATGTATAACTTGGTTTTGTAATGGTTAACATATGAGACATGCAGGTTACTAGCACAAGTCACTGAAGAGAACCAGAAGACATTATGCGGGTATGTTAGACATAAACTAGCTAGCATGCTAATCCAGGTATGTTTTTCCTATATCAAGATAGAATCCTACCTTGTGTTAGGATCTTATACTGTTGTGTTGTTTGATAATGATTATTCATGAAGTCATAGGTTTGAATAAGTCATGGCTGTATGCATATTATATTTCTTACCATAATTGATGATATGACTAACCAAAAGAATCATGAAGGTATAGGTTTGAATAATCACAGGTTTTATGCATATTATATCTCTTATCTTGATTGATGATTCAACTAACCTGAAGAGTCATAGGTTTGTGTAATTACAGGTTTAGATATGTTATGCTTCTTATGATTTGACTAACCATAAGAATCCTACATAAACCTTGAATGCTAATGCTTATTATTTCTGTTTGAAATGATCATGACTATACATGCTTGAGATTATTGTGTTTTAATAGTATACTAATGAATGTATGATTTTATATTAGACCTAGAGGATAACACAATGATGATACTAACAAGCATGCATAGGGATCAAGGATGAATATGAGTTCAAGAATAGGTAATTCAGGAAGCAAAGATCAAGAGAGAGCACACTTCAGTAGTTTCTGCAAGGATGCATATATTCAGAGGGAGTTGACCATCTTTCTACATTCCACAACAGAAAGGTGTAGAAGAAGCTACTTCAGATTAGGACTCCAACAGCTCCTGCAAGGAAGAAAAGACTCAGAGGGAGTCCACCCAACGAACAAAGAAAGATAAGTATTTTAATCATCATTTCTTGCATATTTGTTTGTTTAAATAATACTGTTCAATAATGTATATACTGATGTTCCTAGAATTAGGTCGTGTATTATGCATATTAGAATAGTTGCATTGATGAACAAGTATACTACTAATATACATGGGTAAGTGGCCTATGGCACTGTACAACATTCCATTGCTACTTATATAGAATGAAACCTCTTTGCTGACATGTTGGGAGTTGTGCACACTCTTAACAATGTTCTGGTAGAGATTGGAAGGCATCTAGAAAGTTACGGAATATGGATAAATGTTGTATTGAAGCATTGGCTAAGATAATTGCATGACTATATGGCATATTTCTTTATGTGTAAGAATTTGTTCTGAAAACTATGAGATGTTTTCTAATCATGCAATTTAACTTGTTGTGTAGGAAAGATCATATGCCATCTCCTACAAAAGAAGAACTACAACATTTGTTCTAGCAACAAAGATATCTATTGAAGATATTGAAGATATTGAAGTTCCCAGGATCTGGGATGAAGAAATGAAATGCCATGATCCGTCGATCATGAAGAATGATGTTTGGGATGTAATCCCAAGACATGAAGGGAAGTTTGCTATGACTTCCAAATGGAACTATCAGATCAAGCATGTTGCAGATGGCAGCATTGAGAAATATAAAAGTGATGAAATAGAAGATACACCAGATGGATTCAAGACAGCTTCCTTGAATGGTGTAGTTGAAGAAGAAGTATATGTAGAGTAGCCACTTGGTTCTGAGACACATGATAGGAAATCATATATGTGCAGAACTTGGTATGGTGAAGATAGATTGATTGCCGACACGCAGCGGAAGCTTACTACCGAGTTCGAGATGAAGAACTTGGGGATGATGCACTATTTGTTTTTGACATGGAGTTGTGGCAGAGTGCAGATAGAATCTTCCTTGGACAAGGGAAGTATGCAGTAGAGATCCCAAAGAGGTTCGGGATGATGGATTGCAAGGCCATGGCCACACCTATGGCATCAAATCTGAAGCTTCTATGTGATGCTTCATCTGAGCCGATTGATATCTCTATGTATCGCCAGATGATTGGGTCCTTGATGTACCTGACGAACACAAGACCAGACATTTGCTTTGCTGTGAACACATTGAGCCAGTTCCTGTCGAATCCGAGGAGTGTTCACCTGGTTGCTGTAAAGCATATTCTGAGGTACCTGAAGGGTACAGTGGATTATGGGCTCAGGTATGAGGCGAATCAAAAGTTTAACCTGCAGGGTTATGTTGATTCAGATTGGGATAGCAGTGCTGCAGATAGGAAGAGCACATCTGGGTGCTGCTTCAGTATGGGATCAGGTGTGATCTCTTGGTTTAGCAGGAAGCAGTCTTGCGTAACACTGAGTACAGCTGAGGCAGAGTATGTTGCAGCCTGTTCAGCTAATTGTGAGGCAGTATGGCTACGGAAGCTACTGTCTGAGTTATTTGTTCTCCCGTTGGAGGCTACTGGTATCTTCTGTGATAACCAGAGTTGTGTGAAGCTGTCCGAGAACCCAGTGTTTCATGACAGGTCGAAACACATAGAGATCAAATATCACTATATCAGGGATATGGTGCAGAGAGGAGCTGTGAAGCTTATGTATGTTGCGACGGACGAGCAGATTGCAGATGTGCTGACGAAGCCACTAGCCAGAGTGAAGTTCGAGTACTTCAGAGAGAGGCTTGGCGTTCTTCAGATCGAGGACACTTCGAGGAAGAAGTGATGGACACATTTGCTGAAGCCATTCCAAGCATGTTGGAAGGAGGATCCTTCACATGGCTGTGGATGTAAGTGCTGGATAATGGGCATCAGGATGATGTTCTGGTTTCTGCTGGATATGATCAGTTGGATCATTTTTATGTATGTATGTACGCATCATGTTGGATGCTGGATATGATCAGTTGGATCATTTTTATGTATGTATGTACGCATCATGTTGGATGCTGGATATGATCAGTTGGATCATTTTTATGTATGTATGTACGCATCATGTTGGATGCTGGATATGATCAGGTGGATCATTTATGTATGGATGCATCATGTTGGATGCTGGATATGATCAGTTGGATCATGTGTATGTATTTTGTATATGCATCATGTTGGATGCTTGGACCATGTATCTGTATATGTGTCAGGTGGATACATTGTATGATCAGGTGGATCATGTATGGTGATACGTATCATGTATCAGGTGGATACATTGTATGATCAGGAGGATCATGTATGATGATATGTATCAGGTAGATACTTGGTATGCATCAGGTGGATGCATTGATGATCAGGTGGATCATGCAGCAGGATGTTGCAGTGATGATCAGGATGATCATGGATGATGAGCTTCAGGATGTTGCTCCAGATGACATGCAGCAGGACGTTGCAGTGATGATGATCAGGATGATCATGAGTACATCAGGATGATGTATGGTGAGTATCAGGTTGATACTCTGTGGCCGTGGATCAGGTTGTGCAGATGAGCATGTCTGGGAGATCCTATAGGTCGGAGTTGTGTACCCGTAACAGCCTGGGATGCTCTTTCGAGACATTGCTCTGGGAGGACATGTAATTTGTGCCCTGGGAGATCTCAGGTCGGAGTTGTGTACCCGTAACATCCTGAGATGCTCTTGCGAGGTTTTGTCCTATGGCATGTAATTTAGGCCCTGGGAGATTTCAGGTCGGAGTTGTGTACCCGTAACATCCTGAGATGCTCTTTCGAGGTTTTGCCATGACCACATGTAATAGCGCCCTGGGAGATTTCAGGTCGGAGTTGTGTACCCGTAACATCCTGAGATGCTCTTGCGAAGTTTTGTGGTGGACCACATGTAATTTGTGCCCTGGGAGATTTCAGGTCGGAGTTGTGTACCCGTAACATCCTGAGATGCTCTTTCGAGGTTTTGTGGTGGGGTCACATGTAATAGCGCCCTGGGAGATCCTACAGGTCGGAGTTGTGTACCCGTAACATCCTGGGATGCTCTTTCGAGGTTTTGTGACGCACGTAATAAGTCCCGAGGATTCCACAGTATGGCCAGTGATGACGAAGACCTGCAGGTGGTGGGCCTACATCCAGTATGAAAAAGGACTGGCTCTGTAGAACTTCCTATGACGAGTAGAGACAGAGATTGATTGAGATAGCAGCAGCAGTGACGATGATGATGACTCGATGACGATTATCCAGTGACGATGATCCAGAGAAGATGACTTGTGCTAGAAGAATTGTGCTAAGAAATACCTTCCTAGTTAAGAGGGAGTGTTGATGTATATGTAACTTCGGAATGTATTTCACATGTATATGTATATTATATTCCTCTAGAGATGGTATTATTCCTCTATAAGGAAGTGTCGTCATTTATATTGTAAGTGTCGTAACTTATACTTGATGGGTTATTAGACCACCTTATTTGGGGTCGGCCCTGTATAAGTCATGTGGGTCAAAGGGTTATTAGACCACCCTATTGGGGGTCGGCCATGTGGGTCAAAGGGTTATTAGACCACCCTATTGGGGGTCGGCCCACTCAGCATTATGTTATGTGGTAAAGTTCGAGCCTACATGAGTTAGGTAAAAAGGCAAGTCAAGTCAAGTATAAATAGAGTGCGAGAGGCACTCTATTTACTCACTCACTTCTCACACATGCACTCAAGGAGGAGTGGCGCACTTATGGAGGAGGAGGATCTACTGCTAGGTTATGGCTATCTCTCTTGGTTGTTTGTATCATTGCTCTATCTATCTCTGAGGAAGTTATTGGGGTTTTTCACCTTTATGGTTTTCCCCAAGTAAATCTTTGTGTCTCTTGTGTGCTTGCATTATTGTCTCCATGATTGATATGCTGTAGATATGCTGTACATGTTGTTCTCTCAGTTAAGATCCTAGATCAGATTGAAGTAAATTCTGAAAATTTAACAAATGCATCTAAGAAGGGTGTGTGAACTTCGTGATTTAGGTCAAATGGAAAAGAGAAATGCAGATGGAGAAGAGTTTGCAACAAGGATTAGTGAACTACAAGAGCAAGTTAAAATGAGGTTGCAGCAAAGTAACAGTAGTTACAAAACCAGAGCAGATTCCAAGAGAAGAGAGAAAAACTATGACGTAGGAGATTTGGTTTTAGCACATCTGAGGAAAGAGAGATTTCCAAAAGGAGAGTACAACAAGTTGAAAATGAAAACGATTGGACCTTGCAGAATACTCAGAAAGTTTTCAGCAAATGCCTATGAGCTGGAGATGCCAACAAGGATTGGTATATCACCTATTTTTAATGTTGCAGACCTGTATACTTATGTGGCCGATCATACAGGACAAATGACAAGAGACATGGATCCTATGGAAGATCTTCAGTGGTTGAAGCAGATGCCTATGGCCCAGCCATCAGAAGCTGAGTCTATCTTGGATACTAGAGTGGCAAAGAGTACCAGACAGAGAGACTACCTAGAGTATTTGATCAAATGGAAAGGACATCCTATAGAATATTCTACATGGATGAATGTCAAAGACTTGGAGACAAAGGGTTTCAACCTAACTGATCTACTAAACAGGGGTTCAAAATTTTAACCTTGGGAGTCTGATGCAGGAGCATCGATGCTAAGCCAGCAATGTGATTACGTGTTCACATGTTGTGGCTAGCAAGAGGACAAGCTGTCCTGAGGCGGGAGAAATTCTGTTTAATAAGTATTTTGAATAATTGCAAATATGTAACCAAATAGTATGTGTCAGTTTTTTGAGAAGGTAGAGCGTAGTGGCGAGTTGATGCTCCCTATGTGGATATCAAGCTAGATAGACAGTTAGTTGAATAATGATAGTGACTCCTTCACTGATGGAGTAGAATCTGTTAGTTAGTTTGTTTAGCCATTCGGCTTTAGGGGATTGGCGAATGGATAAAAGAGGGGAGATTAGGAGTCAGTAGGGGGTTCGGCTTAGAGAGAAAGAGAGAGCTCTACATAAGGAAGAGTCGGTGGGATCTTTTCCTGTACACCAGAGGAAAATACGACTGTATAGATGTTTTTTCTTTCACTTAATGAAATCAACAAGTTCTGTGTGTTAATGGTGTTACTGTGCATTTGAATGAGAGATAATCCTAGATTCCATCAGGTAGAGATGTGTGCGAATGTCAACCTGATGTATGTGTGAATGAATCTTTGTCTTTGTGTTTGTATGAACAATAAGAATACCCAAGTCCCTTGTAAACAAACCATTAATACGTAGCAAAGATAATTTCTTATCATCTTTAGTTTCCATCAAGATCCGAACGAATACTGAGTTGGATTGATCAATTTTCTCATCAATCCACAAAAAAATCGCAGAGTCATAGCCGATTCAAATAACAGAGGTTGGATGGCTCAGATCCAAGCCGAAAGGAAGATCGATGGCGGGGAAGCATCGATCAAGTGAACATGCACCGAAATTAGCATCTCTGCAAGGCAAAGCGCAATGTTCTGCACTGATCAAAGATCAACGGACAAGATTCCATTCGCAAAATATCGACGGCGATATCGCGTTCCGTGAAAGGAAAGAGCCTGGGGGTTAACAGCTTGAGTTGCGGAAACCGCATTACGGAAGAGTCTTTGCGGAAAGCTCTTTAAAGAAAACACGAAAGATGCACCCGCAATCCGCAATCCACAAGCTGCGGAAAGGAAGTTGTGGAAGTCGCGTTGCGGAAGGCACTATAATTGTGGAAGGGATTTGTTTCCGCAAGATTGTTGCGGAAGGTCAATTCTGACCGTCAGAAGGTTGCAGAAAACCCAGTTTGGAGAGAAGGACCTCCATTGAGAAGGACCTAGCTGGTTTCCAAGTAGGGGTTCGATTTCAGGAATCACCTTATTTCCTGGGAAGGTGCGGGTTGAACGAGTTGTGGCTATTCCCGTCAGCACCAATATCTATGTGCAGCAGCCTGAAGGCTTCATTGCAGATCATACACTTGTTTGCAGGTTGAAGAAGTCCCTCTATGGTCTCAAGCAAGCTCTTAGAGCTTGGTATGCCAAAATGGACAATTTTCTGCTATCACAAAGGTTTGAGAGATGTAAGTCTGATCCAAATGTTTACATGCAGCATGTTAGTGATCTGACTTTGATTAATGTACTGTATGTTGATGATATATTGATCACTAACAGCTGCACCAAATAACTAGGCTCATTTAAAGATGCATTGCGCAATGATTTTGCCATGACGGATCTAGGATTGTTGAAACAATTTATGGGTTTGGATAGTCATCAAACTGTTGATGGGATCACTATTTCTCAATCAAGATATGCTTAAGATCTGCTGCAGAATTTCAAAATAATTGAATGTAAGTCTGCAAAATTCTCATTCCTTTCAGGAGTTAAGCTTACTGATTGGGGTTCTTCACCATTAGTTGACGGTTCATTGTATAGACAACTAGTTGGGAGCTTGTTGTATCTCACACACTCTTGACCAAATTTGTCTTATGTTGTTGGGGTTATTGCAAGGCACATGAAAGAGCCTCATGAGGTCCATTGGAAGGCTATCAAAAGGATCCGACATTATGTGCAAGGTACCAAGCAGTTTGGGATACACTGTGCAGTTGGTTGATCACTTGAACTAGTTGGTTTTACTGATTCTGATTGGGTTGGAGATAGTTCTGATCGGAAGTCTACTTCTAGTTATGTGTTTATGCTTGCACATGGTCCCATTTGATAGTCTAGTCAGAAGCAGGACACCATCTCCTTATCTTCAGTTGAGGCCGAATATAGGGGAGCAGTGAATGCATCTACACAATGTGTGTGGTTGCAAGGCATTATTGGAGAGTTTGGATTTGTGTTTGATTCACCCACAGTCATTTGGTGTGATAATCAAAGTACAATCAAAATCTCCACTAATCCGGTACAGAGGCAGAGGACCAAGCACATAGAGATCCACATGCAGTACATTTGAGTCTTGGTGCATGACCAGATTATTGCATTGCAGTATTGCCCATCTGCTGAGCAAACTGCTGATATCTTCACCAAGAGTTTCACTGAGAAGGCCTTCACTTACCTTAGATCACTCCTTGGGGTGAGTAATGCATGGTGAAGACTGGTTTATTTTCCAAATATGTTTCATGTCCATTTTAGAGAGGAGGTTTTATTTCCCATGTGGTTTTCCTCCTTACCTTGGTTACATGGACTAATAAAATTGTTGTTGTAAAAGGTGACTTGAGCCTTAGTTGCCAAGGCCTTAATTTTGTTTTGACTACCAAAGTTTAGCTTATGGGAGGGTGTTAGAACATTATTACACCTTAGGACCCTAGTCACACATCACTTTGTTGATTAATTGGTCCAAAATAGGTTAATAATTACAATCCCAGGTTGTTAGAAGTTAGTTGGGGCTAATTATGACCATTCCACCACTTCTAGGCAAAATATGGTCAAATATAGTTGTTGGGTGCCTTATTTATGGCCACCTCCAGCATTTCTTGCCACTACTTGAGCAAAGGCACCCTCCCCTGTTTTAAGGATCTCTCTTTGACTTAAGGCGCCCATGCATTGTATGTGGACATTTTGGCCCTTTCTTGGTTGTTTTGGCCTATCCTTGGCTACCTAACTTCCACCCAATCTTATCCACCACATGTGTGAGCCTCATTTATGCCTTCCCATGCTCACCAAACGTTCACATGGACAATTTGTACCTGTTTGGGGTGATTTGGGAACCTATTGGTCAACCTAGGGGGATTGAGGTCCAACCTAAGCTAGCCACTTGTAGCTGCCTCCAAAGGCAAACAAATTCTTCCAAATGTTATATAAGGATGATCACAACTCATTTCTGGGTTGGAAAGATAATAAACCTTATATTTGATCATTTGTATCTCTGGTTTTTTATCATTTATATTACTAGTTTTTTATCATTTGTGACTGGTTTTTTATCATTTGTTTTCCAAAATTATTTTTTCACTTATTTCTTGCATACTAAGCATAAATTATTGATTGTGA
Organism: Larix kaempferi; assembly: GCA_027924585.1. NCBI lineage: Eukaryota > Viridiplantae > Streptophyta > Pinopsida > Pinales > Pinaceae > Larix > Larix kaempferi. The sequence goes on along the minus strand of BSBM01000030.1, from coordinate 35,078,692 downwards.
GGTAATGTTTAGCTACTAGATCCTACTGCGATTAAGATTTCACAATTGTTTTCCTTAGAAGGTCCATTTTAGACCCCAAATTTACTTAATAATGAAGGTCAATTTACCACCAAATCAAAATGATGGAGGATAATATGTGTAAGACAAACTTTCGAACTCATTATGGACAGTATGAATTCATGGTAGTTCCCTTTGGACTATTAATTACCCTATTAACACCCAAAATGAATTTAACCTAAATTCATTTTGGTTACTTCATCATCAACAAGTTGTGGATATATTAACACATATCAACATTGATAGGTCATGGTTTCATTACAAGATAAACTTATCATTAAAATTTCATCATTCATCATCAATGGTTCATGGATTCTTTTATTAGAGTAAACACATGGTTGTAGGTTTTTCATTGCTCAAAGTTAAAATTTAGATATGGTTCTTGCAAGGGATCTTCATAGCAACTATTTCATAAAGTGTATCATGCTCAAACTAGTACACAACTTGATATGTTTCAACAAATCAACATTTTCCCCATGCTTTCACATTTCTTGAGGCATTTGGCATAGGCATGGGAGGTCAAGAACTCCAAAGGGAAGAATCATATGTTAGAGATTTGTTTCTTGGAAATTTTTGGTTTCTTGAAAAATCATCTTTCTTAAAAAAAAGATACATATTTGGATGGACTTTTGGGATAAGTGCATAGGATTCAATTTCTGTGGCACTCGAAGAAGATCTTGGTCAAATGTCAAGTCAAAATTAGGGTTTATTCATTTTTAAAAATCTTTATATTTTTAGATATCCTTTATTGAGGAAAAGATATGGTCCTAGTTGGTATTATTCAACACTAAGATTTTGGTCAAAATAAGGGTTTTAAGATTTGGTCACATTTTTTAGTTTTGTTTATGGTTAACAACACGGTGGTCAAATAATTTTAAGTCTTTTCATGAATCTAAAAAATTTGGTCAAAATTAGAGTTTTTGCACCTTCTAAAAGTAGCATTTGCCCCAATATCGTACTTGTGATTTTCATGATGTTTTGACTTAATGTATCATAGTTGATTATCAATTGTAGGAAAGTTTGACCAATGGATCAAGTGTGCTTTAGTTGGGAGGTCACTTGGAGAGCAAGTTGTTTGTTCAACAATTAATTGACATGTGATCTATTTCTAGATAATGCACCCCATTTTTTAGTTTGTTTGTTATGCACTCAAGGTCAATTTGCAGCATGACTTGCACTATGCCAAGTTTACTTGTTGACCAAAGAACCTATTCAAAGTAAGTGAATTACCTGTGGAGGATTCATTGCCTTCTATTGTGGACCCATGAACCCAGGAGGAGTGTGGCCTACTCATAAGGTGTTTTCTTGTACTTGACTTACACTCTACTCTACTTTATTTCAATTCAGTTTAGTTCAGTTAACATCATTTTAGTCCAATTGACTTCAATTTAGTCCCATTCTATGTACATTCTACATTAGTTTTTTTGGAGTTGTATGACCTCAAACTAATTTCTTCTTCAAGTAGTGGGGCACACCACTTGAGGAGGGACCTTGCTCATCATTCATGAGCCTCATTGGCTTAAATTTGACCTAGATATGAGTGTGCCCTTTGTATGAGTTGACTTGCACTTCTATTTCAATTCACCATTAGTTTAGTTTACTTCCTTCAAGTTCACTTCAATTAAGAGGAGTTTGACTTCAATGCTCACCCTTGTATTTTAGGCTAAAGGGCACCAATTGAGGAAGCTTTATCATTTCTTTATGTGGACTATACTTCATGTATTTTTTCCTAGAGAAGATAGCACCCTACATGAGGATGACCTTTGACCTTTTTTTCCAACTAGGGTGACATTTACTCCAAGTTCTCACTCATTTGCATTGTTGCTTGTTTCTCAAGCAAAGCTGTATTTCAAGGTTGCTTGCTTCTCACTCAAGGCTATATTTCAAGGTTGCTTGTGTGTCAATCTAGTAACCATTTATAAGCTTGGGAGTGCATCTTTAGTGAAGGATTGACGTTTTCTCTAATACAATCAATGTCTTCTAGAGGAGGGTGCTTCACTTGAGTTATTTCAAGAGGAGCTATTTGCAATATTTTTCCAAAGCTAGAAGGAGAGCGGGCTTCTTGGTCCATGCTTGGCACATGCATCCATTGTGTTCAAAGCTAGAGGAGTGCACTACCTAGGCTATTATTGGTAGTTTGTGGTGCTTGGAGTTTGCTTTTACATCACTAGAAGGGTGACCTAGTCTATTTTCACTAATGATCTATGTTTGACCCACTCTTATTCTTGATGTCTCTCTTGATTTAGACATCCTCTTCTCCATATACAAGAGTGTGAGGAAAGGAAGACTTTCCATTTGTCTTAATTCCTTGTGCCTCATTGTCATCGCTCTACCCTTGAGATCTAGTTATTCAAAGAAAATACTTGTGTTTCATGCATCGGTTGGTTCTCATGTCCAATATCATAGTTGTATTATTTGGTGTGAGAAATAATAGAATCTTGGCTCCCACGGGATCCTTGAGCGTGTTGATATGGTCCCTCTTGGACTTAAAACTCTGTACTTTCCACAACTCTAAAGAAGACCTAATCTACATTATTTTTGTGGCCACATCATGTCGACGAGTAAGAATCTCTATCTTGCTCTAATTTTGTTTTCTTAATGCATTGAACTTGTAGGATTGAAGCAATTTATGTTTTCCCAATAAGTTTTCTTTTCAGCCATTTATTAACTCTGTTAAGGACAAGGCACTTGCACTTCTAGATTCAATGGATTTAGGCATAATTATAACACAAAATACATTGAAAATCATTGTATGGTATTATGTTAAACCACTCATAGGGGAGCAGAAAACTTGGACACCATTGTAAAAGGTTGATTTCAAGTGTTTTCTTGCTTTTTGCATAAGTTAGTTTCTTTTTCTACAACTTTTGTTGCAAAGGTTTCTTTCTTTTTCTACAACTTTTGTTGTAAAGGTTTCTCTTTCTTTTTATGCTAAGTTAGTTTCATGTTTTGCAACTTTGACTGTACAAATAGGAAGAGCCCATAACAAATTGATTTGCACTCACTTAGTTCATCATACAAAGACACAGATTTGACTTTTATATTGCTTTCCTGGTAATTTAGGCAAGTTTACCATGTCGTGCAGACACAAAGAAAAACTATAGTGATGTTTGGAACTTTTTAGCATGCATTATCATAGATAATTGAAATTTCATTATTTTATGTGTTTTGTTTGAGTTGTTGCATTTCTTATTGCAGAAACAAACGGTTATTATCATCGATTTGTGGATTTTTTAATTATTTTGTCAGTTGCTGTCATAAATTAGGCTTGAAGACTCATTGTCCTAACATTGTGCTGCAGATTTCTAATTTTTTAATGTAGAACATCAACATTTATCCGTTGATTTGAAGTCATATTTACCCCTACAGTCCATTTTTGACACCTTAGGTCACTTGGGGATTTCACCTTGAGGTTGGCAAAGCACCAACTCAAGATAGACATTGGACATGGTGACATCAAGTCTTCTCCTCAAGTTATCCAGACACCCTTTTGGTCTTTTCAGGAAAGGTATTTCCTGGCAATAAATGGCCAAACAATGTTTTGGCCTCAATGAATGACATTCCTGGAAGTAATTGCATACATTGTGATTGTATTCAACAATATATTCCAGGGTAATCCAAACTGAAGAAGGAACATGAGGAACACTCAAGAATTGCCCCGCAATTACCTGCCAAGGTGACCGAGTATAACTTCTGTAAAAAGGAAATAATATTTTTGGAACATAAGATTTCAATTTAAGGACTCCAAGTAGAACTTGTTAAGACTAATGCAATCATGGAGTGGTGACTTTCCCATAATGTGATAGAAGTTGAGAGGTTTTATGGGGATGGACAGGTAATACGAGATATTCATTAAGAATTTTTCTAGCTTAGCCAACCCTTCACTATTTTTATAGAAAAGGGTGCTAAGTTTGAATGGGGCAGCAAATATGAAGATATATTCAAAACGCATAAAAAAAACTCACTTTTGCTGCAATCCTAACCTTTCCAGATCCTCATAAAAGCAGTTTATGGTGTGCACTAATGCTAAGAAGGACGGGTTACACCAGAGGCTAATCCGGGGTTGAAAGTTGTTTCTAATGAACGCCATGAGCTAAAAAGCTATGAAGAAAATTATACCACATATGACCTTGACTATATAGGTACAGACTTTATTCATTGGGATGAAAGTAGAGTTGAATCTGAAGTCTAGAGTTTGAAGTTAAAATATATTCTGAAGTCTAAATTTTCAAGTTAAAATATGAAGTCGAGACTGAATTGGATATAGAAACTACTTTGAGATGCCACCTCTAGTATTTGATAATTTGTTTAATGACAATAGCTCCCTTTGTCCAATTTGATTATATCTTCACCATTTCAAAATTTTCTCTTCTACTACTTGATCATTTGTTTGATGACAATGACTCCCTTTGTCCACTTTGATTATCCAAATTAGACTATATCTTCACTGATTACAAGTGTTATGTTTCAAAAAATCCTCTTCTAATAGTGTCTGTTTGGAGTTATTTTCTTGATTGTATCCATATTGCAGAGCTTATTTTAGTGGTACAATATGTATATAGGTACACAGTGCACATGTATGTGTGGGTCATTGTTGAGGTCATGCAATTGCTTGACAAATCTAGGTTTTGTTGTTACTTAGTGTAAACTTACTAGAAAATGATTGTGGCAGTTGAGATCTTAGATGAACTCCGTGCAAACATTTACAAAGATAAAAATGTCATTCCATCAGTTAAAAACACATCCTTAAATGAAAAATCATTATGATATAGTCCTGTGAATTTGTGTATATTTGCACATTCTCAATGGTATTAAACTTGTGCTTTCTTCGCAAACATAATTTTATCAGTGGTCTACCATCAATCTTTGTAATTTAAAATAAGCAATTCTGAGTGCAGTCGTGTCTCCTTGATAAATACCAGGTTTAGCTTAAAAAAATGTGTGAGTTTTCCCATTAATGTGATGCTAATGTGAATAGTCATATTGCAACCATGTCACGTTGAAACAATGGAGTACAGTAGGAATTTCAATATTTATGATTGGGATTATCCGGACAATGAATAAATCTCAAATAAACATGCCAACAATTAATAGTGCCAAGGTCCTATCTCCTTCATTGCATCCATGAGAATTCATTGTTCATAATAAAATTATGAGTAAGAATAGGATTGTTGGCATTATCAGAATTTAAATTGATTTCCATATCTGCAGCCACAATTACAAAACTATATATGATGAATACACTCTATATGCATTAATTCTACTGAACAACAATTGCATAGCTTGCATTAAATCCTGCTAAAGGTCATCCACTGATGTCCAAAACTGACTAGAAAACCTAGGAGTTCTGAGACTTTTATTGTGTAATGGATGTCTTGCTTGAATTGTGATTTTATGATTATGAGCATGAATTACTTGTTATTAGAATCTCTCTCTGGGATAGGTTACTATTACTAACAATAGCTTCAGAAGAATGAATTCATTGATCAAAGTATTATATCATTCAGTTACCATTCAACATCCTCTTGAAAATTGCAAAACATGTATCTAGAAATTTAGTCCCTGGACTGAACATAGTACTATACTTTTTGGTCTTCAGAGATTTGATATTTAGAGAACCTCCATGCCTAATAGGATGGAGTTTCATTTGAGCTCGGCTTTGCTAGCTCGAAATCAAATTTACTGTTGATCACCCTTTGGCCCCATAAAAGTTCAGAACCATAGCTCCTACTACTGCCTTCAACGTCTCAACATCCACTTCATCCTTGCCACTAGAGGAGGGCGATGAAGAAGTTTGTTCTATTTTTTCACCTCCCCCAACATGTTTTTTCAATTCAGAACTACAAAGTAAATCATCCAATTTCAGTGGTACCATCCCACTAATTTCACTGCCACCTAGCACTTCTGAAATAATTAGCATTTTGAGGTGGGCATCACCTATCACCTTCAGAAGCTGGTTGTTTAACTGCTCTGTATCTGCTGTTGCCAATGGGAATAACAACCTCATCAGCTTCTTTTTCATACTGCTGGATGCAGATTCTTCCACATTGACTATTGCTTGTTTAAACGAAAACAAATTCTTCTCACATACATTTTGACAATCTACTGAAAAATATTCAGTCGACTTCATTGGCTTAGCTGGCCTGGAGATGCCTTTTCTTCCCCCAGAGCTGCATCCATGGAATCCTCTGGATTGTTTTGATGGAAGGAAACTTTCATTCACGTCAGGAAAAAGTGATGACAGGAAACTCTTATCCTCGACAAACAGTTGGAAGTTTTTGCACTGGAGCATGTAATTTACTGCATCATTATCAAATCCTAAAATACATCCAAACTTAACCATTTCACATAATCCTGCGACAAGATCAGGATGCTCTGACAACAGGCCAGCTGAAATCACCTCTGCAAGATCAGTTGCCAAGGACATCTTTTCCTTTTGGTTGTGTGGATCAGATATTTGTATCAAAATTCGTTTTTTATGCTTTTCCCATCTCACCAGATTAGTTGTTATTGCTTTAACCATCTCTGCCATACCGTTTTCTGATGGTAAAGAAAGTGAGTACTCAACTGTAAAGGGTTCAGTAGCTTCATATACAGTAGACTCAACAAGAGTACTCACAATTTCATGCCTTTTATCAGATGACAATCTGAAAGAGGGTTGTGCCAGATATGCAAGAATAATTCTGTATAATCCTATGCTGACCATCCCCTTTCCCGCTGGAATCTTCCGTAAAGAGATGTTATTTGGAACAGATATTTCAGTTTTTACTGTTGCTTGGGATATGTTCTGAGCTCCAAGATGGATATAAATTGAGAACAATGTATCCAATGGTATCTCAGGATCAGAAGGGTTAGGATGCCATGCAAATTTTGCCCTTGCAGAAGTTCTCATGAACAATTCTTTCAACTTCAAATCATCGGGAATGAAGGTTTCGTTTGGAGCACTTAATTGGATATCTACAATGCTTGTGTAAGCTGGCAACCTAAAAGGTTGTCTTCCAAGACATCGCTTTATTTGCACAGATGAACTGATCCAGTGTTTTAAAATGTTTCTCCAAACTGAGCAGCACTCCGCTGCAGAAACTTGATGATCAGTGGATATCCAATCTAGCCACAGACTGCAATAATGATCAATTCTGGGATACAGAGCCACTCCAAGATAACTAGAAAAGAAAGGAAGTAATGCCTTTTCATAGAATTTATCCAGGATTTCTAACCTATAATGAAAGAGCCCATTGTCATCATGAACTACACATAGGTTTGAATCCTTCCATTCACCCCCATGTCCACCATCTAGCGGAATCCAAAGTTTTACAGGGTTACTGTCAACAGGTTTCCAGCGGAATCGATGAAGATATTTATACAGCCTGGTTATGGTTTGCAATTCCGTGTGCATTTGGAGCTGTTCGGCGATCAAATCACATCCTTTCCCAAATTCAACAACCACCCCCATCTGTTCGAGGGTCTTCTTGAAGTCATTTATGTGATTACCATAGAATGAATTATCAATGAATGGAAGGTCTTTTAACTGAAAACCAGCAGATTGCAATTCAGAATTGAACCAAAAAGACATTCTGGGAGATTGGTACCCCCTGTGAGTTCTTAGCCATTTTCCTTCAGCTATGCTTCTTTTGAACGCTACAGGGAGTGTCTCAATACAGTTTACTGTCCAATGCTGTATCCACTCTAAGAGCAAGAATACTTTCTCCTTCTCAAGAGGAGAGAAAATTCCAGGCAAGGCAACATCCAGTGGTCTTAGAAATGGAATATCGACTGCTCCAAGATCATTTCTGATAAACGACTCGAGATCATCCTCCCCTTTCAACCCATAAGCACAATGAGGTGGTTTTAGGTAAGCCCTTGAAAGGACAACTAACCCATGTTCAGCCCATGGGTTGATTTCCAATAGCTTTGCCCACTTGCCTATTGATGTCGGCACAAGTTTTGCTTTGGGACTCTTCACTATATATCCAGAGTCACTAAGCACTGGCAACTCTGAGCATAATCTCTGAAAATATCTGTTGTCGATATAAGCACTGGTGTAGGAAAAATACAAAAACTGAGCAACAGTAACAACAAACTTACTGCTCTTAGAAACCTTAGCTTGCTCTACAAGTTGCTTACTAAAACTTGATACAGAAAGCTCAGTGATCTGAGGATAGCGATCTAACCATCCACGTAATGTTGAAAGTCCTCGGGAATCCAAATTTCTCATGGCCATTTGAGTGGCATCTGGCATGAATTTGAAATTTGCAACACGTCCAAACTCCCCACTCCATCTAGCCAACCATGAAATGTGTTCCACCTCAGAGGAAAAATATTGTTTATGGCCATTAGATATATCTGATAAACTAGCCCAATCCACTCTGTTGTGATCATTAACAAACTTAAAGAGAGGAAAATTCCGGAGAGGAGTTGAAATGCCTCTTTCCCAGTGTTCAGAAAGAAAGCACAGAAGTTGCACATATAAATCCTCTGATAAATCTGCAACCCAACCAGAGCTGCTAAGAATGCACTGGGAATACCACTGGTAAGGCACAAACCCCACCCCTAAGAATTTCAGGACACGTAAAAACTGCTGTTCCTCCATGCAAGAATGCACTATGAATACCCCAGTCGACCACAGAGCACTAGGGCTCTCTAAACCATTTTTAGATGCATTGTCTAGTATGTCTCTAAAGGCAGGCAGTATTCTGCGAGCTTCTTTAGGCATACAATAAGCATTCTGAGTCTCACATAAGATTACTTCTTCTTCCTTCAGCTGCGCCTGAATGGCATCCCTTACTCGTCTTAGCTCCATACAAGAGGGAATATCAATTGGCAGGTACTTGAAGAAATGGGCTCTAGACATGGGAGGAGCTGATTGCACACTACACAAAAGGGAAATGAAGGCAGAAGTAAAAGCTGATGGAATGCAGTCGAGTATTCCTTGGTTCCACTTGCTGTCAAAGATGATGCTCTCCCTTGAAGAGACAAGTAAAAAATCTGCTTGAATTATAAAGGGAAATCCAGTGATCATTTCTGTGGGGAGGAAAGCATAAACACCAGAAGATATTTTATTTCCAGCTCTATTTAGGCGTTCCTCAAATGGGAAAGCCAATGTTACTACCCACTTGTCCACGTCTTTCCTCTCCTCTATCCTACTCTGCTCCTGCACAGGAAAACACTGCCTCCACATATAATAACTGCATTCACTCTCCATGTCAACATTTTCTTGTGCTGAGAGATGCAGAATGAATGATTGACTGTGTTCATTCTTGGTAGTTCTAAATTCTGTTTCTCGTGAAACACAGATTGCATTAACTCTGTTTAGTGCAGAGTCTTCATTATATTCACGAACAGATAGCTTTCGGATTTTAGACATAAACAGAATTACTTCAGGATGAATATTAGCCAGCTGCGCTTTCACAGCATCGACCTTCTCAGGCCGCAAAGGCAGTATTATTGCAGTGTTTGGAAGATCACAACCATACACTTCTTGGAGGTCTTCAATGCTTGGCTTTTCATTAATCCACTCTGGAACAATATATCCAATTTTGGTTCCAGTTGGAGGTATCTCATTAAATCTTATCTTATATCCATTACTGAATATGTAAGGCTGCCTCGTTATCAAGAAAACACTCTTAAACCCTATCCCTGCACATTTAGAAATTCATAACACGTCATCTAAACAGCCATGATGCTGAGCTCTTAAATCCAGTCTCTGCATATTTGGAAATATAAAACAAATTTTATCTAAGCAGTCAAGGCTAGAAAAAGCACGCAATCACCCCAATTTTACTCTGTTTCACAATACACTTAATATTTACACTGTATAGCCATGACCCAAAGCTTTCATGCCTAATCTCTGCAAATTTAGAAATATATAACAAGGTTTATCTGAGGCTGGAGTAGTTCTGTTAAGAGAGTATCAACTTTTACTCACCCGAATTCTCTTGCTTGTGTAAGATATTTCATCTTAACAGCCATGCCCCAAATCTCTTAAACGTAAACTTCGCAAATTGAGAAATACATAACAAATTTTTTCCACATAGTCAGGGCTAGAAAAGCTCCCAATCAACCGAGTTCTACTCTGTTATCATCAAATATTTCATCTAAACGGCTACACCCAATTGAAAAACACACAACAATTTTTTTTTCTAAACATTCAGTTCTAGAAAAAGCTCCTAACCACCCCAATTCTATTCTGTTTTCATAAAATAAATCGTCTAAAAGAAATAACCCAAAGCTCCTACACCCAAACTCCACAAATTTAGAAACGCACAATGAATTCTATCTAAACAGTCAGGGATAGAAAAATATTTCAATCACCCCAATTCTATTATGTTTTGATAACATATTTCATATAAACAGCCATTACCCAAAGCTTTTAAGGCCAACCTTAAGATACCCAAAACAAATTTTATCTAAATAGTCAAGGCTAGAAAAAACTCCCAATCACCCTAATTTATTGTGTTTTCATAACATGTTTCATATGAGCAGCCATCCCCCAAAGCTTTTAAACCCAATTGCTGCAAATTTAGAAATATATAACACAATGTATCCAAACAGTCAAGGCTTGTAAAGCCTCCCAATCACCCTAATTTCATTTTGTTTTCAGACTACAAATTATGACAGATGAGTACCTTTTTCGCCAATGTAGCCTGCCTGTCTTTTGCCCTTCTTTGTAGATCGTCCAACGCTGCAAAGAGATTCTATGTTGCGCTTGGTGAAGCCTAATTCATTGTTGAAGACCAACAAAGTAGCAGAGGCACCCACATCCGTGATATCTCTGGTTGTAATTACGAATTCTAAGGAAGGTTCTACATTTGGGGGATACTCATTGTCCTCTGCATTCTGAAGGATCACAGCAAACACTAGTTAGACTACTGACCAAACTATTATTAGCCCTAGCCATGCAGAGAAAAAGGGAACTGAATTGAAGCTAAAAGAGATGAAGGTTTAACCTGAATGAGTTCCATGAGAAAGTGTACATCCTTTGTGTATAATTCAGTGGATAAATGTCTCACAGCATGATGCAAGTCTTCTGTTAATGGATTGTCCTCCCTACCAACTGAAAACTTGTGGATTCTAATCTCTTCAACGTGTTCCCTGGGCGTTGCCATATCAATAGACAATGCAGCTGAAAAATTCCTTGAAATCAACAACAGAACAACTCCAACCTTGATAACATCACATGAATTAGAACAATTACTTGACCAGCTTTAACAATTTATAGAGGCGGTACAGGGAATGGCGTGATTTGATAAAACTTGAAATGGATTTATGCTGCTGGCTTTTTAATATAGTTGCAACTGAATACAACCGTGATTTGATTGATCAGTACCCGATTGATGTGAGGGTATGAGTTTTTAAATTTATTTTCCTTGGATTCCAAGTAACCTTGGATTTGCTTTTTGCTTTTTTGTCAGATTCAAGTTATGTGAAATAAATTTTCCAATTTTTGTGTCCTTAGAATCACATAGGCTATCAGAATTCCATTCCGTTCTATTGATTGCCCTTAATGCTCCCGAGTCCCGAAAACTGCCAGAGATTCAACTCGTAGCCTGGTAGGTTACAAACCTCGTTAAGGGCATTGCTACCTATAGGAATATTTTTATTCTCTTTTAGTGAGTTCTATGTTCTTTTTCACCTGTGAATGGGACGTTTGCCTACCTGCTACCGTCGAAATGGTCTATCACTCGATCGAAAGCTGTCTATGCATTAATTGGATGCAAGTTTTAATATTTTTTATTACTTTTGTTGGCTAACCATTTGCATGCAACGTGGTGAAGTTATGAAGTTATGGGATGCCCATTTTTCCATGTTAATTAGGGTCCATGTTCACACAACTAAATAAATAAATTATAATTAGTGTGGTTTAGTAATTTAAATTTTATCTATTGGAGTTACAGCACGCATTTAATTTGAAGCAGGGAAGTGTGGGCGTGAGATAAGTCGCACTCAAATTATTTGTTCCTTAAATCTGGTTATAAAAACCGGCGGAATCGTAGTTCCACTCCGTTTACTGCGGAACTATGCCATGGAATTGTGTCCCTAGGAGTTTTGGCCCATTTTAAGACGACCCAGATCATCAAAATTCCAAAAAAATAACGAGAAGGGGTGGAACTATGCCTCGCCGGAAAAAAAATTTGTCGTTAGCAGAGGGCAATTTGAGTGCCAGTTATCACACGCCAAGTGTAAGTATGTGGCGATTTTTTTCATGAAAAGTAAAAAGTTTAACAAGTGGAAAAATCTCTTTATAAATTTTTTATTGATAGGAATGGATATGAATTTAATTTTTTTGGTTTTTTTTCATTATTTCCATACATGTATATAAGTAATATTTCAAAATGTTTAAAGTCTAACTAAAGTTTTAGTATTTTCTTTTTATAATTTAATTCGTATAGAAATTGTGGCATGGGTGGAGCTTAATTGGTTATTCGTTTGATATGAAGAATATGTTGTAAATGGAGGTCACTAATTCAAGTCACCTAGGCTTACACATGCCCCATGCTTGCAGGTTGTGTGGGTGCACCTAGGGGTATAGGGGTAGCTGACGGGATTGGACCTCGTATAGGAGGGAGTTTCCATTTATAAGTGTAAGTTTGCATGTAACTTTGTTTTTCAAATTGTAATCATCTATTTCTTTTAGATCTTGAGTTTTTTGTTTTTTTTTATTTAAAAGGATTATGCATCTTTCTAAAATGACTAGTGAATGCTTTGGAAACAAAAAAAATATGGTTGAGAGTCCAATGGATAGAGAAATTCACTCTTGTTCAAAAAAAGAAAAATCTCATTAATTACTAAAATTGTTAATATATTATCGGGAAACTATAAAAAGCAAAAAAACATATGTTATTTTCTTCTAAAAGTCATAAATGCATTCATAGTAGGAATTTGGAAAAAATCCAACCCTTCAAAAATTATTCATCATCTCTATACTAAGAAGTTAACAATGTTTTATTTATCCTAGCTTTGAAGATCCAATAATGTGATATGGTAATAAAAAAAGAAATGATTCATCATCTCTATAGTAAGAAGTTAACAATGTTTTATTTATCCTAGCTGTGAAGATCTAATAATGCGATATGGTAATAAAAAAAAAAAAAAAGAATGGAATACAATTTTTTGTCTTATGGTTTTTTGCGTGTTTTCTTCATCATAATAATATGCTAGTCTCTTTTAATTTGAATTATTTATTACTTAAGTGTGGGGCATATTTTCTTCAAAGAAATATGCTTGTCTTTGGATTTGTAATGCAAAGCATAATTCCTTCGTATTATTAAAGGCTCGGCTCTTTCAAGATTTATTAGCGTGTTTTTATTTTTTTTGGTTTAAAATCAATAATTATTATTAATTAAAATAAATAAATTGTGTTTGTTATAATTTTTCTTTTTATTAATTTATAAATAAAAGGTATTTTATATTTAGAAGTGAAATTCATTCTAATTTATATTTTAAATGTAAGAAAAATATATAATAAAAAAATTAAATTAATTTACAAAAACTTTTAATCTTGTAATGGTCAAAGACCAAAACTTTGTTGTTTACGACCCTTATTCATGAAGAAGTACATTTCATAATTTGATATTTAATCTGGATTTATTATGTTTTCTTTTTTCCCTCATAAAATAATATGCAATTTCATTGTATTAAAATAAAACCACATTTACCCAAGCATAAGCCTTACATAAAACAGGCAGCATATCATACTGCATGTAGCATACAAATCCAAAAAGACAAAATCTCTAAAACACTATCAGTAGCCAACACTAGACAAAAATTTTAGAGTCCTAACCCTCTACAATCCATATCCTAACAGTTTAACACACTGCCTTGACCCTTTCCCTGAATATAAGAAACCTCAAAAATGACAAGACATTATATCTTGAGACATCAAAAAACATCTGAAATAGAACCACGACCATCTAGTAAAAGGCTAATTCATTGAGGCAGCCCCAATCCCCTACAAAAAAAAACACAGAAATAAACATCAAGTGGGCGGAATACGGGATTGGCTTGCTCTGAGGGACCCCTTGATAATTCTCTGATGACCTGCATGTACATCTAGGACTGCATGTTCCCTCACATGAGCCAAAGCTTATTTAAGACCCCTTAACCTATATGAGCATTTGCGAGAGTGGCTCCGCAAAAGATCTCCTTGGGTGCATCCACCAATATGGAGCAGAAAGGCTTCTTGGGCTTTAAGAAATATCGTTGTAGGTCAGTGACAGATCCATACTTTTGTCCATAATCAGAATTCAAGAAAGACTTTAAAGACTTCAAGGGAGTCTAATCCGCATTAGAATTATTAACTTCCTCCCTAATATGTGAATCCTCCAAAGGAGGAATATCCTGATCATATCCTGAATCCAACGGATAAGAGGAAATTGTACAAACCAAAGAGCAACCAATGCTCCCAGACTTCCCTCCATGGGTATCCAAGACAACTTCAATGGGTGCAACGACTTCCTTAAGAGAATTGTTGCCTACTAATGCCAAAGGACTGACCACATGAGCATTGAAGGAAGAAAATAAAATATCGACATAACTATTAACTGTTAGGATATTTAGACACTTAGGAGTTAGTTAAGATCAACTTGTGTAATATATTCGTTAGGAAAAGTGTGTTTTTTTAGTGTGCATTAGTATGTATTTGTAAATATTTAATCTGACGGTCACGATATGTTGTGATCCGACGGCTCAACTTCTCTTAGATCATACCTACCCTTGATATGTGGCTTAACACCCGATTGGTCCATGATTTCTATTTAAAGAGCATGGTCATTGGAAAGTTGATCGATTATGAGAAGCTCATTTGTAACTTTCTTTCTCTGCATAATAAATTGCTCTGTAGAAGCTATTTGGTCGACTCCGTGGAGTGTTTCCCTCTCGAGCGTTTAAACCACGTCAAAACATCGGTGTATCGATCTGTGATCTGTTTGTGCAAAGTGGTTGCTCTAGGTGTTCGGTCTTTTGGGAGTACCCTGTGTACCCGAACATGGTATCAGAGCATTTATGAAGAGCCGCTTCCGGTTATGATCTAGATCTTGAACTACTATTGCCGAAACTTGAAAGGGTTTCTGGTTCTGGTATTTCTATGCATTTATAGGCTATGGGAGGTTTTCCATTGCGTCTAGAGCGTTGTTTCCATTGGGAAATAGTTTTCGTTTGATCGAAAACGGTTCTCGGTTGCTTTAGAACACGTATTTCATCAGATCTGAAGGTATAATGTTATAGTGATGCTTTTTTCTGTTTTTAAAAAAAAATCTCATATTTTATCAGTTCTTATTATTAGATTTTTTTAGTTTCCGATTGTTGCTTTCCCTGTCTGCGTATGCTCTTTGCCGTGCACCTTATGCGATCTCGGCGAATCAGAAACAGAAAGGGAAAGGGTTTTTCTCGGTTGCGTATGCTCTTTATCGTGCACCTTGTGCGATCTCGACAAATCAGAAACAGAGAGAAAACGTAGACTTTCCGGGCAAGCTAACGAGATCTAACCCCACAAGCGTGGAAAAGTTTTTTGTTTTGGTTTATGGCGTGATTTGCAGGAAAAAAGACAAATACGAAAACCGAGCAAGAAGAGTAAAAAAAAAAAAAAACTTTCCTCCTTCCCATATTTTATATACCTTTTAATCTAGTTCACTTGGTTCAAAGTTGTTTTATTCCTTAGTAGGTCTTGAATTCAAGTCTTAGGAATTTACTTTTAAAAGAAAAAGTGCATGCAATTTCTATTTTCAAGTTACTTTATTGTAAAAGTGCATCTCACTTCAATAATAAAAAATAAAAATAAAAAATGAGTCATTTAAGTTCCTTTTTATTGTTGCACTATTTAAAGTAACATCATTGTAAAAATGATTCACTTAAAACAACTTTCTTGTAAAGTGATTGTCAAAGGTTCATCTTGGGAAGAGGAAAGTCCTTTTTTTTTGCTGGTCATTCTCTATCTGCCACGTCACTATTAGGGACGTCTTCAACTTTTTCTTTATTCAAACATAACTTCATCATACGGAGTCAGTTTCAGTGCCGTTTTTTTAAACTGCCTATTTTTTCGAGCTCTTCGCATCCAGACTATTGGTTTTTGTTTTCATAGCCATTAATTTGCAGTATGGACGCCCCTTGTGATATTCTACTTACCAATTCCAACTATTTCTCATGGAAATCTCTTATGGAGGATGTTCTACGAAGTAAGGACTTTTCATAATTACCTCAGGGAAAGAAACAGAACCCACTGATGATGACAAGAAAATAAAATGGGCAAATAGATGTGACGAAGTTCGTGGATTGATTGGGATGTCAATCTCTACTGATTTTCGATTGCACATATCTGGAATTGATGAACCTGATGCTGCTTGGGACAAGTTGGAATCTGTGTTTGGTAAACACAATGAAATTCGAGCTCACCAACTCGAAAATGAGTTGATTTCTTTAAATCCAAGTGATTTTTCATGCATACAATATTATTTATCTAAGTACAAAACTCTTAAACTCTTATGTGAAGAATACAAGATTAAGAGGGAAGATAAACAATGCATTTATCATATTCTTTCCAAACTTGGACCTGCATATTATGTTTTGTATCTACATTTTACTCCATGAAAGAATCCTTGAATGTAGCTAGCTATCAAGAGCCTAGTCTTGAATCATTTTGTGATTCATTGATTAGAGAGCAAGATAAACTCATCCATCTTGGAATAATTAACAATGCAGATACATCTGAGAAAGCCTTATTGTCCCAACAGAAAGAAAAGTCCAATCCTCCCAAAAAACAAAATTTTTGCAATAATAAGTCAAACAAGGGTCCCAAACCCTCTCAGTCAGCTCCTTCTTTAAAAAATGACAAATGATGCAAGGCAAAAGGCAAGAAGACTGAGCGTCATTACAACTATTGTGGGAAAGATAATCATAATGAATCTAAGTGTTTCAAAAAGATGGCAACCTTGGAAGCAGCTATGAAGAAGCACCACATCAGCCTAGATTCGCCTTCAGAATCTACCTCTCATGGACATGCACTTTGTGCTTTTGGTTATTCTTATAATGCATCTTCTTCTTCTACTTCAAATGAATGGCTCATTGATTCTGGAGCATCTTATCATATGGATAAGGATCAAGCCATCTTTTCTACTATGCATGAATGTAACACCAAACAAATATTTGTTGGTGATGATAAATCTCTAAGTGTTGTAGGAGCTGGAACAGTTCCAGTAGATAATGGTCATTTCAGTGATGTACTATGTGTTCAAGAATTTCGTGCAATTTGTTATCACTCTATCAAATCACTCATTCTGGTGAAGGTAAAACTGTGACGTTTACACATCACCAAGTTGTAATCAAGGATTTTAAAGATCCTCAATAGGTCCTAGCTACCAGAATTGTTGATGATATTACCAGATTGTACAAGTTTAACAACTTTGGATCATCACCTTTTCCTATAGTTTTTGTTGCTCATAGTGATAACTTGAGCAAACTTTGGCATGAGCGATTTGGTCACTTAAATTATAGCTCATTGCAACAACTATGTAAAGACAATATGGTGATAGGTTTTCCGATGGTATCTTGCAGGGATGGTGTTTGTTCCGGTTGTGTACTCGAAAAACATCATCGGGACAGTTTTGACAAACGTGCCTCTTGGCACGCCTCGGTTCCCTTGGAGCTTGTGCATAGTGACTTGTGTGGTCCTCTTCCATCTGCTTCATTTTCTGGTTTCAAATATTTCTTAACGTTCATTGATGATTACACCAGACGCACTTGGTTTTATTTCCTAAAAATTAAGAGTAAAGTATTTAACATGTTATTGGCCTACAAGGCCCTTGTTGAAAAACAATCTAGTCATCAAATTATTAAGTTAAGATCTGACAATAAAGGAGAATATGTTAACAAAAAGTTCACTACTTTCTGCACTGAACAAGGAATCCAACAACAACACACTGTTCCATATACACCACAACAAAATGGTGTAGTTGAACGGAAGAACCGCACTTTAAAAGAAATGGCTAATTGTATGATCCAATCTAAGGGACTAAGTCTTCAATTTTGGGATGACGCTATTAATTGTGCAAATTACATAGTTAATCGCACCCCCACTAAAGCATTACAAGGTATCACACCGGAAGAAGCATGGAGTAAAACTAAACCTGATGTAAGTCACTTCTGTGTGTTTGGTAGTGAAGCATGGGCTCACATTCTGAATGAAAAACGGAAAGCTTTGTAGCCTAAAAGTGAAAAGTGCATATTTGTTAGATCTTCTGAAGATGTAAAAGGTTATAGACTTCTTCAACCACATTATCATGATGTAACCATTAGAAGAGATGTTAAATTTGATGAAAATCTCTTAGCCTGCGAGCCTAACTCGACGATTGTGCCATCTTTGGCCTGCTAGCCTGATTCAGTGATTGTGCCTTCTTCTTCTTCCAACTTCCTTGACAGGTTTCCAACTCCAATTTCTGATGATGACAGTGAGGATGAAAATCCACCTCTACCTGCTCATGTTCCTCCAGGTGCACCAGCACAAGTGTTTCCTCGATGGGTCCGTTCAACATGTGAAGCAGCTGGTGATCTTGCCAGTGATCCTAGAGATCAATGTCGAACACGTTCTCAGTTTCAGCGAGCCTCTTCTCTTTTGGCTCAAGTTTCCGAGAATCATGATCCAGAAACCTTTGTAGAAGCTTCAGGAAATTCAGATTGGGATGTAGCTATGGATGAAGAATATCGTTCCTTAATGGTGAACGATACTTGGGATCTTGTACCTCTTCCAAAAGGAAGAAAACTTGTCAGATGTAAATGGGTCTACAAAACTAAGTATGCATCAGATGGAAGTGTTGAAAGACTTAAGGCAAGGTTAGTTGCCAAAGGTTTTTCCCAAGTTGAAGGGATTGACTACAATGAAACCTTTGCTCCTCTCGCAAAAATGAACTCCATCCGCCTTGTTCTTTCCCTTGCAACCTTACACAACTGGGAAGTCCATCAAATGGATGTCAAGTCTACCTTCTTACATGGTGATTTACAAGAGGAAATTTACATGGAACAATCTCTTGGATATGTTCAGAATAACTCTAGCCTTGTTTGCTGCCTTAAGAAATTCTTATATGGCCTTAAGCAAGCTCCTAGAGCTTGGTATGCCAAAATGGATAGCTTTCTCCTTGACACTGGTTTTTCTAGATGCCATTCTGACCCCAATGTCTATACCAAGAAAGTAGGAAACCATCTCATCATACTTGTTCTATATGTTGATGACCTTATTCTTACTGGTAGTGACCCTAAGCTTATAACCCATGTGAAATCCAGTCTTAAGCAAAATTTTGAAATGTCAGACTTAGGACATTTGCATTATTTTCTTGGTCTCCAAGTCCTGCAAACCAAAGAAGGAATCTTTTTTTCTCAGTCTAAGTATGCTTATGACCTTCTTCATCACTTTCACATGGAAGATTGTACACTTGCCCCTTCTCCCTTCCATTTTGGAGTCAAACTTTCTGCCACTTGTACTTCACTTGAAGTAGATGCCACCTTGTATCGCCAGCTTGTTGGTAGTCTCTTATATTTGACTCATTCCCATCCTGACCTTTCCTTTGTCGTTGGTCGTGTTGCCCGTTATATGCAAACACCTCATGAAAGTCACTGGAAAGCAGCTAAAAGAATACTTCGGTATATTCGAGGTACAATTCAGTTTGGGATTCATTACAGTACAGGGGGGAAACCTTTGTTGGTTGGTTTCACTGATTCAGATTGGGCCGGCGATCTTGATGATCGAAAGTCTACAGCAGGTTATGTTTTCAGTCTGGGATCTGGACCTGTCACTTGAGCTTGCAAGAAACAACAAGCTCTTGCTCTTTCTTCAGCAGAGGCAGAATATCGAGCCGCAGTTAATGCTAGTCAGGAAGCTTTATGGCTTCAACAGATCCTTTCAGAGTTTGGATTGGAGCATCAGCAACCTACTCCACTCTGGTGCGACAATCAAAATGCCATCAAGCTTGCCAAAGGTCTAGTCCTACATCAACGCAACAAACACATTGAGATACATATGCACTTCATCAGAAATCTTGTTCATGATCGTGTTCTTGAAGTGTTCTTTTGTCCTACAGATGATCAAGTTGCAGACATCTTCACCAAGTCTCTTACAGAAGCGAAGTTTTCTAAACTTCGATCTATGTTAGGATTTCAGGAACTTGTCATTAAGGGGGGATAGGCTCTAATGCCTCCTTCCTTCTCCTAATAGTGTCACTTTTGTAAATCCTTCAATCCTATCCCAAGTTGTTCTTAAGGGGGGATGTTAGGATATGTAGACACTTAGGAGTTAGTTAAGATCAACTTGTGTAATATATCCATTAGGAAAAGTGTGTTTCTTTAGTATGCATTAGTATGCATTTGTAAATATTTAATCCGACGGTCACGATATGTTGTGATCCGACGGCTCAACTTCTCTTAGATCATACCTACCCTTGATCTGTGGCTTAACACCCGATTGGTCCATGATCTCTATTTAAATAGCATGGAGGGTCATTGGAAAGTTAATCGATTATGAGAAGCTCATTTGTAACTTTCTTTCTTTGCATAATAAATTGCTCCGTAGAAGCTATTTGGCCGGGGCCGTGGAGTGTTTCCCTCTTAAGGGTTTAAACCACGTCAAAACATCGGTGTATCGATCTGTGATCTGTTTGTGTGAAGTGGTTGCTCTAGGTGTTCGTTCTTTTGGGAGTACCTTGTGTACCCGAACATTAACCCCATATAAAAATCCCCCATGTTCGTATTTGGATGTCAATCCAAAGTCGGATGCAACCACCGTATCTACTTCATGTGCAAGAGAGAAGGTGTTAATAAAAGACTTATCAGGGTCCATGGGATTTCATAGGCATGACTGGAAAGCATATCAAGAAGCATCATCTAAAACCCCATCTTCAGCGGCAACCAAATCTAAGCAATGGCTCAAGTTCATAGGAGCAATAGTCGGCTTCAGACCAAGTAGGAGCTCCTTAGTCCCTATAACCAAACTTGTATCCATATTAGATTTATGGGCAATCGATAGAGCTCCACTAGAAGCGCAACCACCTAAAAGGACTACATCTAACCCTAAAACACTCTAAGTCTCACGACCCTCGCTTAGCTGAGGGACCTTCAAATCATTAATGGTCTCATTACCAGGAAAATTAGGGTCCAATACTTCATTGACCCTCGGAGAAAGACCAGAGGGCTTTGCAGCAACATGGGGGAGAGGTCCATTACATACCATTGGAAGAGAAATACCAACCATGGCCCACTCGATCCCCATCTAAGATAAGGTCTCCTCATGATCAGAAGAAACTCTAGATGGATCCATCATCGGAGGAGTAATATCCATACCCCCAACCACACCCAACTATAGAGAAATGTCTTTCACGGGCGAAGACCTTCCAACAAAATGACGAAAGGGAAGAGGGAAAGATTTCACAAGATGTCCATACTGATGACATCTAATGCAATGGAAGGGCACCTCGGTGTAATTTAGCTTTTGGGTAAAGGATGAGTCACCTTTCCTGATAGATAACTCTGGTTCTAAACCATCTCAAGCGTCAATATTAACCAAAATACGTACCATGGTCATTACCTCGGAGCTCTGAAAACTTCTTTTTTCTTTGATGAAAGACCCCATCTCCTTTCCTATCAGAATAAAAAATTACTTAGTCCATAGATTTGGTGGAAATCCTAGAAGGAGAACCCAAATAGGTCTAGAGTAGGTTTTCTCATGATTTGCATCAAAAAGGGGGGACTAATGCTTAAGCTTCATAACCAACGAGCCCCAAGACCAAACCCCATCCAAAATAACATAAGCATTCACACTGGTCTTGAAAATGGCACCCACCCAACCCTTTGTGAGCACAAAAAACTTTGGAGAATAGCCTATAATATTGGACCAGTGAGTTCCAACTCACTCCTTTAGGGTATGGTGACCCATATTCCTCCCTGCAAAACAACCACCACTGCTGAATCAAAAAGGGTGATGACATCACTCATAGCAACATCTTCTCCAAGCACCGGATTAATTGGTCACTACTTCAGTTCAACATAGGATTTTGAAAGGCTTGTAGCACCCATGAGAAGTACATTTATGAAGAAGTACATTTCGGGTTTTGATATTAATTTGGATTTATTATGTTGCATATTTTGATTCATTTTAATTTGGTTGTATTAAAGAAGTTTTTTTAATTTTGTAGTAATATATTTTATTATTCAAACTTGGTGAGAGAAAGGTAGAGTTCCCATCTATAGTTGAATTACTCATAATATTTACCATGCACAAATCTTTGATCAAGATAAAATTGCACTAATACTTAAAATTTATATCAAATTCTTATCACATTTGTGACTAGAAAAAGGGTATGTTTGTTACAGATTAAATTACTCCTCTATTAACTATTGAGAGGGATCAAATTCTTTGGCCTACAAACATTTTTGACAATGCAAAAACTTTATGGAAGGTTCGTGTCTCTTTGATCCCTTTAGATGACTCTTGATAGATTAGAGGTTAGGATGGATTTAGGTTGGAATATATAGATTCAATTTTTTTTCAGTAGAAAAAATCATACTTTTGCTATTCAAAGGAGAATAAAAAAGTACATATCAAGTCTTCACGACAGTCTTAAAGACTATACAATCATCAAAAAGGAAAACCAATTCATGTCGAACATGGCTGCGCTATGAAAAAACAGCAGTTCTTAACAAAAAATAACTTCAAATATGTTCAAAATAGGGCCTTCGGGATAGGTCTGGCAAACTATAGTTAAAGCAGATCTTCAAAAATCAAATAAGTTCCAGCATTAAGAAGAAGATTATCCTGAAATTCCTCCCAGAAGAGGAGCCCTTCTTTCCCTGCTAAAACAATTTTTGAGAGTTCGCCAGCTGTAGAATTTTGTTCTCTATAAATATGTTTGAACTCGATCAGATGAAAGGTCTTAAAGAGATTCCTTAATCTGCCACACCAGGGAGCAAGATTAATAACATTTAGGTTGTAAAATCCTTGATCCCATTTGATAGTCACCCTAGAGTCTCCAAAGCATAATAAATTCCCAATTCCAAACCAAGATGCCATATTGCATAACAACCAAAGTGCTAAAACCTCAGCTTTCATATTTGTGCCTCCACCACAATTTAGTTTAAAAGTAAACCTATGAGATAAGTTCAAGTATAGAACTACACCAACTACACAAAGGCTATCTTGGCAGCTCCATCACAAAAACATATGGCTCCACATAATTGATGAATTAACTTGGGCGTTCTTTGAGGTTTTTCAGAGATCCCATCAGAATTGAGCTCTTTAATCAAATTTATGATATTATGACAAACAATATCATGATCTAGTAAATGATTTTAAAAAATACACAGATTCCGAACATACCAGATTTTCCAGGAGATGATAGCTGGAATATAAATTTGGCTCTTGCAATTTTTGTGCCACTTATAGAAATTCCGATCAAAGGTAATGTTGTCCCATTTTTTATCAATATTTAATGCAGAGAGAATTTTTCCCCAAATAACATAAGTGTATTTACAGTTGACCAATATGTGATTGCTAGTCTTCGAATCCATTTTGCACAAGTAACAAAAACGGGGACCATGCCAACCCCTTATGACCAAATTGTCCAAGGTTTTTAGACAATTCTGTAAAGCAAACCAAATGAAACATTTAACTTTCACAGGGATATTCCATTTCCAAAGCCCGTTAAACCACCAGTTTTCCACAAAAGTGCAATTATCTCGGACAAGAGCAAGGTAGGAAGACTTTGTTGTGATAACACCTGAAACTGAGTTTGATAGCCAAATAATAGTATCCTCCTCCTCATTTAATCTGCAGCTTGAGTAGTTTAATCTAGCAATATAGTTCTCCCATTCAATTTCCAGGACTCCACTTATACCTGAATCCTTTGCATTGTACCAGTAATAGGTATCTGAATTAATGCCTTTAGGTTTTCTGATCTTGTTGAGAGTATTATATCCAATATCTGCCAGGAATTCAACAATATCCAAGGAGAGTTGATAATCTCCTTCTAATCCGAGGATTGGATCGATGTCCACCATCACCTCTTTCCCATTACCAACTTTCCACGATAAATATTTCCCAAAGCAATGATATAATTTTGTTAGGAACCCATGTCTTTACTTTGTTAGTATGTTGTTATTGGACGCATATGCTTTGTAAGTCGTCCCGTAGTATTTGTTGATCAATAGTTTGTGTTATTGTTGTTGGCGCATATGCTTTGTAAGTCGCCCGTAGTATTGTTGATCCATAGTTTGTAACGGCCCATGGTTTCAACCCATAGTATTGGCGCCTAGAATTAGTATATAAGTGTGTGTTGAGACCTATGAAGGCACCGTGAAGTTATTTGTATTGAGCTTGCTCAAAGGAGGTTGCCCCCTCGAAGTGGCCCGTGATCAATACAAAAGTGATTCTGAGTTCTGTCATTTCTGCTATTTCGCGCATTCTTGTTAATTAATTGTTGCAGGTGCCTCACATCTGGTATCAGAGCACTTTCTTGGGCTCGCTGGGTGAAATTTCTGCCAAAATTTTTTTTTCGCATCTGTTGCAGGTTCGGATTTGGGAATAATCCCTATCCGCTTAACTGTGGGAAGTACTTGGGCATAAGCCCTAAAACTCATTGTGAGGAGTACCACAGGAATCCCGAAGTAGCTGGCCCATTGAGAGGACCTGCCAGCGAAAAGGGCAACGACCCCTACCTGATTGACTAGTTCCCACCCGTGAGGTAAACCAAGAGCTGTCGTTTGTGGCAAAGCGGTTAGCAGTTTTACCTGAGCCGTGGAGTGAGGGGTATTGCCCCAATACGCAAGCCGTCAGACAGCATTGGTGGCCGAGTGAAAACCCTGAACTGTTAGGAAGCCGCACATACCTGGGGTCCATATCTACTTTCAGTTGAACTATTGTCGATCACTGCTGCGCCGTTTCAGATCCATTTTGCAAGCCGTTCCAGATCCAACAGGTCGGCGTTGTTCCAGATTCCTTCTGAGCCGTAGCCGCTCCAGTCTGTAACAAAAAAAAAAAAAAAAAAAAAAAATTTCCGTTTTTTCTCCATATCTCCCTTGTTTTACCTCTGTTTCCCTTGAAATTTTCAGGGAACCCCTGTCATTCCATTCTGCATCTTTCATCCCTGAGGACCCTATCCTCAGTTCCCCTTCCTACAGCCCGAAATCCCACATTTGTCTATTTTTAGGGTTTGCCATAACTTCCTCAGATTTCACCCAATCACCCTCAAATTTTACCACAGAGTTCCTTTCTGAATTCTGCTTCTTTGTTCCCCTCTGCCCAATTTTCCCATTCTTTCACCCCGCTTCTGAAATCCTCATTTTTGCCTCCCTGTCTATCCAACAGTGTCCAAAACCTAGTCAAAACCCAATTACCATTCTGATTTTTTCCCAAATCCAAATTTTCCCTTACTGAAGTAGTTCATGTTTTTGTTTTCCTACCCAGTCGGGAAAAAAAAAAAAAAAAAAAAAAAATCCCGGTTATGTTTGTCACCCGTGCAGGAGCAAAAACCATGGAGGAAGCACTTGCAGCCATCCAAGCCAAACTCCAGGATCTGGATGAAAAATTTCTCGGTCTCCATCTTGAACATTCAGCCATGAACAACAAACGGCAGTCCGAGTCTTCAGTAGACAATGGGTTCTCTTCTTCCAGCAATTTCCGTGGTCCGAAGCTTGATTTTCCTCGCTTCAATGGTACCGATCCAACTAGATGGATCTATCGTGCAGAACAGTATTTCAGTCTGCATAATACTTTTGATGTCAACAAAGTTCCGTTGGCATCCTTTCATTTGGAACAGGAAGCTCTTCAATGGTACCGTTGGTACATCAAGGCTCATCCAGAGCCCAAATGGCCAGACTTTTGTCAGCTCCTTTTGCAGCGATTTGGTCCTAGTGCTTTTGATGACTTCACAGGAGCCCTCACTAAACTTCGCCAAACTGGCACTGTGAGAGAGTATCAAACTGAATTTGAGAATCTAGCCAACCACACCGAAGGATTGACTGATGAATTTTATCGGAGTTGTTTTATCAGTGGTCTAAAGGATGCCATTCGCTCTGAGGTCAAAATGTTCTGTCCCAACACAATGATGGAAGCACTCGGGTTGGCTAAGTTGGCAGAAGACAAGATTGCAGCCCAGCAACGCTCCAAGCCCACTTTTGTTCCCTTCAGAAATATGGGTTCTCAGCGACCACCTATACCGCAGGCTCCTCGACCGACTCCTATCAAGCGTTTCTCTGAAGCAGAGATGCAAGCACGCAGAGAAAAGGGGCTTTGCTATAATTGTGATGAGAAATTCACTCGGGGACATCAATGTGTTCAGCAAAAGCTCTATCTCCTGGATGTGGAGTCTCCGCCTGCCTCTGAAATGGGGGACGAAGATCCAGAAACACTGGATGCTCCGGTCGACATTCAGGAACCGCCTATTGACCCTCCGTCTCAGGATGACCAGCCAGAGATATCTCTCCATGCTTTAGCTGGAATCACCACCCCCCAAACAATGCGGGTCAGGGGTTACTTCAAGAAGCTTCCTCTTACAATCCTCATTGATTCTTGTAGCACTCATAATTTCATCGACCCTCGGATCGCCAAACAAGCTGATTGTTTTATCCATCCTTGCTCCAACTTTGAAGTCATGATTGCCAATGGGGGCACCTTACCTTGCAAAGGGAAGTGTCGAAATGTGCGTATCTCTATGGGAGATTATATCCTACGCTCTGACATGTTTGCCTTGCCCTTAGGCGGATGTGATGTGGTTTTGGGCGCTCAATGGCTACGCACACTCGGCCCTATCTTATGGGATTTTGCCGAACTTTGGATGCAGTTTTCCCTCAATGGACACAAACACACATTGACAGGATTACAACCCGGTTCTCTCAGCATCATCAGTTCACATCGCATGGAGAAACTCCTCAAGAAGAGTTCACATGGTGTCATCGCTCAGATCAGTTCCATCCAGATGCAACCATCCGCGGTCTCCACTACTCCTTTGGATCTACAACAAATTCTGAATCGATATACAGGTGTCTTTGCTGAACCAGTGGGATTACCACCTTCCAGGCCAGAAGACCATCGTATTCAGCTCCTTCCTGGCAGCGTTCCTCCCAACATCAGGCCCTATCGCTACCCATTTCACCAAAAAACAGAGATTGAAATGCTCGTGCGGGACTTATTGAAGCAAGGTATTATTCGCCCAAGCACTAGTTCCTTTTCTTCTCCAGTTATTCTTGTCCGCAAAAAAGATGGGTCATGGCGCCTCTGCATTGACTTCCGAGCACTTAATCACCTCACCATCAAGGATAAGTTTCCAATTCCTGTTGTTGATGAGCTTCTTGATGAGCTTCATGGGGCTCACTTTTTCTCCAAGTTGGATCTTCGTTCTGGGTATCATCAAATTCGGGTTCATGAGGAGGATATTCCTAAAACAGCCTTCCGCACACATGATGGCCATTATGAGTTTTTGGTCATGCCCTTTGGCCTCACTAATGCTCCTTCCACATTCCAGGCCTTAATGAATAAAATATTTCGACCCTACTTGCGGAAATTCATTCTGGTATTCTTTGATGATATCCTCATCTACAGTAAAACATGGGATGAACATCTCCAGCATCTGGATCTTGTCATGCAACTTTTCTCTGACCATCATCTCCATGCCAAGCAGTCTAAATGTGTTTTTGGACAAAAGGAAGTTGAGTATCTCGGGCACATTATCTCAGCACAAGGGGTTCGCGTGGATCCTGCCAAAATCGATGCCATGAACAATTGGCCACAGCCTCAGACACTCAAGAGCCTTCGTGGTTTTTTGGGGTTGACTGGCTACTACCGCAAGTTTGTCAAGGATTATGGGAAGATTGCAGCTCCATTAACTGCCCTATTGAAAAAAGATGCTTTTACATGGACACCTGCTGCTCAGTGTGCATTTGACAAACTCAAACAAGCTATGTGTACTACACCTGTGCTAGCTATGCCCGATTTTTCCAAGCCCTTCACGATTGAGAGTGATGCTTGCGGCAATGGACTTGGTGCTGTTCTCCTTCAAGATGAACACCCCATTGCATTCACCAGCAAA
This sequence comes from Larix kaempferi, assembly GCA_027924585.1. NCBI lineage: Eukaryota > Viridiplantae > Streptophyta > Pinopsida > Pinales > Pinaceae > Larix > Larix kaempferi. The sequence goes on along the minus strand of BSBM01000030.1, from coordinate 35,050,583 downwards.
GCCCTTTCCGGTAAGAATTTAGCTGCCTCTACCTATGAGAAGGAAATGATGGCTATTTTGCATGCAGTACAGAAGTGGCGTCCATACCTATTAGGGAATCATTTCTGCATCAAGACTGATCACCAGAGTTTGAAATATTTCTTGGACCAGCGTGTCTCCTCCCCGGCACAACAGAAATGGGTTAGCAAACTCATGGGTTATGACTATGAGATCACTTACAAGAAGGGTAAAGACAATATTGTGGCAGATGCTCTTTCTCGTACATTTGATGCCCAAGGTTCTCTTTCAGCTATTTCTATGCCTGTTCCCAATTGGTTGTAATTTGTTCAACAGGGTTATGTCAATGACTCTTCCTTATCTCAGATCATCCAGCGCTTGACCAACAATCCTTCGGCGGTCCCACATTACTCTTGGGATGGTGCTTCTCTGCGATACAAGGGTCGTCTGGTGCTTCCCCAGAGCACAGATCTTCAACAGGCTGTCTTCTATGAACTCCATGCTTCTCCATCAGCCGGGCACTCGGGGTTCCTCAAAACATATGAACGAGCACGGCGTAACTTCTTTTGGCAAGGCATGAAAAGGACAATTCAACAGATGGTGGCCGAATGTGATACCTGCCAGCGCAATAAGGGTGAAACAACACTCCTTCCAGGATTGCTTGAACCCTTGCCCATACCTACACGGATTTGGACAGATATTTCTATGGATTTCATCGAAGGGCTCCCTAAATCTGGCGGAAAGACAGTGATTCTCGTTGTGGTTGATCGTCTCTCCAAATATAGTCATTTTTGTGCTCTCAGCCATCCCTATACAGCCTCCTCCGTCGCTCAAATTTTTATGGACCAGATCTTTCGTCTTCATGGCATCCCTTCTTCCATTGTCTCGGATCGTGATGCGACTTTCACTAGTCATTTTTGGACAGAACTATTTCATCACACTGGCACCAAACTGAAGATGAGTTCAGGGTATCACCCACAAACAGATGGTCAGACTGAAATTGTTAATAAATGCTTGGAAACTTATCTTCGTTGCTTCACCTCGGAACAACAACATCAGTGGGCAAAGTGGCTTCCTCTCGCTGAATGGTGGTACAATACGTCTTACCACACTGCCTCCAAAATGACCCCATATGAAGCAGTCTATGGTCAGGCACCTCCAGCTCTTCTTCCATACACCCCCACCAGTTCACCAGTTCAGGAAGTTGACAGGGTCCTTCGCAATCGAGATCAGATTCTTTGCATTTTGCGGGATAATCTTCACATGGCAAGGAATCGCATGAAGCAACAAGCTGATCAACACCGTTCAGAGCGCACCTTTCAAGTCGGCGATATGGTTTTTCTTCGTCTCCAGTCGTACAAACAATCCTCCTTGAAACTCAAAGGATGTCATAAGCTCGCTCCAAAGTTCTATGGGCCATATCGGATTCTTCAGAAAATTGGGTCCGTCGCTTATAAATTGGAACTTCCTCCTTCTTCCCGCATTCATCCAGTCTTTCATGTCTCTTGTCTGAAGAAAGTTCTTGGCACCAACATCAGCGGCCAAACGATTTTACCCGAACTGGATAATGAAGGATCCATCCTTTTGGAGCCATAGGCCATCCTCAATCGGCGCACGCGGCAGCTTCGCTCTCGCTCTATCACAGAGGTCTTAATTCAGTGGTACGACATGCAACCAGAGGATGCTACATGGGAACCACTCCTTCAGATTCAACAACAATTTCCACATCTAAAGCTTTGAGGACAAAGCTTTTTTCAAGGGGGAGGGGATGTTAGGAACCCATGTCTTTACTTTGTTAGTATGTTGTTATTGGACGCATATGCTTTGTAAGTCGTCCCGTAGTATTTGTTGATCAATAGTTTGTGTTATTGTTGTTGGCGCATATGCTTTGTAAGTCGCCCGTAGTATTGTTGATCCATAGTTTGTAACGGCCCATGGTTTCGACCCATAGTATTGGCGCCTAGAATTAGTATATAAGTGTGTGTTGAGACCTATGAAGGCACCGTGAAGTTATTTGTATTGAGCTTGCTCAAAGGAGGTTGCCCCCTCGAAGTGGCCCGTGATCAATACAAAAGTGATTCTGAGTTCTGTCATTTCTGCTATTTCGCGCATTCTTGTTAATTAATTGTTGCAGGTGCCTCACAAATTTGAGGAATCCTTTCCACATAGGTGAAGCATTATTATAAATTTTCTTTGGGTCCCGAATCCACGAGATGATATTTTGTTTTATATATTTACACCTTATTACAGATGTCCAAATATTTTTTCCAAAGATACTCCTCCAGAAACTCTTGAGCCTTAGAGCATAATTGAACCAAAAAATATTTTTTATCCCCCAACCTCCCCAATCCTTAGGTAAGGATAGTTTCTCCCAACTCGCCATAATAAGTTTTCCTTTTTCCTTACCTCCAGTCCAAAGAAAATTTAAAATATTTTTCCTCAAGGAATTAATGACATAGTTGGGAACCTGAAGCAAAGATAACCAATACACCGGAATACCACAAAGTATTGCCTTAACCAATGTAAGTATGCCGCCAATAGAAAGCATTTTGTGAGTCCAATGAATAAATTTTCTTTCCAATTTTTCAACCAACCACCTCCAGTCCTGAGTTCAATAGCTGTTAGGCTTTAAAAAGTAGCCGAAATATTTGATCACATCCACCAAGGAGTAGACTTTATATGGGAAAAAGGAAGTGATGTTATTCAATATGCCTTCCTCCAGATTGTGTTGAAAAAGACAAGATTTCTTTAAGCTCACTTTCATACCTGAAGCATTGCAAAAGACAAAGATAATTTCCCGATATTTCTTCCATTCCTCCTCTGAATTGGAACAAAAGATTAATACATTGTCTACAAATAACAAATAAGTAATATAAATTTCTGAAGAAATTTTTACCCCTTTTACTTTACCTTCACATTTTGCTTGAATAATCAATCTACTTAAGCCTTCAATAATTAACAGAAAGAGGAGGGGAGATAAAGGACAACCCTGCCTAATATGTTAAATTTTCAGCATTTACTTCAATATGATCTAGGATCTTAACTGAGAGAACAACATGTACAGCAAATCTACAGCATATCAATCATGGACACAATAATGCAAGCACACAAGAGACATAGAGTTTACTTGGGGAAAACCATAAAGGTGAAAAACACCAATAACTTCCTCAGAGATAGATAGAGCAATGATACAACCAGAATACAAGAGATAGTCTTCTCCTAGTAGCAGAGCCTCCTCCTCCACAAGTGCGCCACTCTCCAAAGTGTGAGTGAGAGAATAGAATATGTAAAATGAGACAGACACACTCTCTATTTATACACTAACTTGACTTGACCTTTACTCAACTAGGTCGGCCTCAACTTAACCACTTAACATAATGCTGACTCGGCCGACCCCCACTAGGGTGGTCTAATAACCCTTTGACACACATGGCCAACCCTTAATAGGGTGGTCTAATAACCCTTTGACTTAGACAGGGCTGACCCCAACAAGGTGGTCTAATAACCCATTAAGTATAAGTTATGACACTTACAATATAAATGACGACACTTCCGTATAGAGGAATAATAACATCTCTATAGGAATACAATATACAGATATGTGAAATACATTCCGAAGTTACATATACATCAACACTCCCTCTTAACTAGGAAGGTATTTCTTGACACAGGTCTTCTAGCACAAGTCTTCTTCTCTGGATCATCGTCACTAGATAATCGTCATCAAGTCATCATCATCGTCACTGCTGCTGCTATCTCAATCAATCTCTAAATCTACTCGTCATAGGAAATTCTACAGAGCCAGTCCTTTTTCATACTGGATGTAGGCCCACCACCTGCAGGTCTTCGTCATCACTGGCCATACTGTGGAATCCTTAGGACTTATTACGTGCATCACAAAACCTCGAAAGAGCATCCTAGGCTGTTACGAGCACACGACTCTATCTATAGGATCTCCCAGGGCCATATTATATGTGACCTCACCACAAAACCTCGCAAGAGCATCCCAGGATGTTACGAGCACACAGCTCTACCTATAGGATCTCCCAGGGACAGATTATATGTGGTCACCACAAAACCTTGCAAGAGCATCCCAGGCTGTTACGAGCACACAGCTCTACCTATAGGATCTCCCAGGGACAGATTATATGTGGTTATGGCAAAACCTTGCAAGAGCATCCCAGGACTTATTACGGGCACATAGCCCAACCTATCGGATCTCCCAGGGACATATTATATGCCATAGGACAAAACCTCGAAAGAGCTTCTGCCAGATATCCCAGGGCCAGATTATATGCCATAGGAAAAACCTCGAAAGACTATCTACATATCTCCCAGGGCCAAATTATATGTCCTCCTAGAGCAAAACCTTGAAAGAGCATTTGCTAGATATCCCAGGGCCAAATTATATGCCATAGGAAAAACCTCGAAAGACTATCTGCAAATCTCCCAGGGCCAAATTATATGCTCATCTGCACAACCTGATCCACGGCCATAGAGTATCAACCTGATACTCACCATACATCATCCTGATGTATACATGATCATCCTGATCATCATCACTGCAACGTCCTGCTGCATGTCATCTGGAGCAACATCCTGAAGCTCGTCATCCATGATCAACCTGATCATACAATGCATCTACCTGATGCATACCAAGTATCTACCTGATACATATCATCATACATGATCCACCTGATCATACAATCTATCCACCTAATACAAATACAAATACATGATACATATCACCATACATGATCCACCTGATCATACAATGCATCTACTTGATGCATACCAAGTATCTACTTGATACATATCATCATACATGATCCACCTAATCATACAATGTATCCACCTGATCATACAATGTATCCACCTGATACAAATACAAATACATGATACATATCACCATACATGATCCACCTGATCATACAATGTATCCACCTGATACATATACAGATGCATGGTCCAAGCATCCAACATGATGCATATACAAAATACATACAAATGATCCAACCGATCATATCCAGCATCCAACATGATGCGCACATACATATACATATAAATGATCCAACTGATCATATCCAACATCCAACATGATGCGTACATATATAAATGATCCAACTGATCATATCCAGCATCCAACATGATGTGTATACAGAGCAGTAACTGGAGCATCGTCCTGATGCTCACCATCCAGTGCTTACATCCACAGCCATGTGAAGGATCCTCCTTCCAACATGCTTGGAATGGCCTCTGCAAATGTGTCCATCACTTCTTCCTCGAAGTGTCATCAATCCGAAGAACACCAAGCCTATCTCTGAAGTACTCGAACTTCACTCTGGCTAGTGGTTTCGTCAGCACATTTTCAATTTGCTCGACCGTCGCAATGTACAGGAGCTTCACAGCTCCTCTCTTCACCATATCCCTGATATAGTGATATTTGATCTCGATGTGTTTCGACCTGTCATGAAACACTGGGTTCTCGGACAGCTTCACACAACTCTAGTTATCACAAAAGATACCAGCAACATCCAATGGGAGATCAAATAACTCAGACAGTAGCTTCCGTAGCCATACTGCCTCACAACTAGCTAAACAGGATGCAACATACTCTGCCTCAGTTGTACTCAGTGCTACGCAGGACTGCTTCCTGCTAAACCAAGAGATCACACCTGATCCCATACTGAAGCAGCATCCAGATGTGCTCTTCCTATCTGCAGCACTGCCAGCCCAATCTGAATCAACATAACCCTACAGGTTAAACTTTTGATTTGCTTCATACTTGAGCCCATAATCCACTATACCCTTCAGGTACCTCAGAACATGCTTTACAGCAACCAGGTGAACACTCCTCGGATCCGTCAAGAACTGGCTCAATGTGTTCATCGCAAAGCAAATATCTGGTCTCGTGTTCGTTAGGTACATCAAGGACCCAATCATCTAACGATACATAGAGACATCAACTGTATCAGATGAAGCATCACAATGAAGCTTCAGATTCGATGCCATAGGTGTGGCCATGGCCTTGCAGTCCATCATCCCAAACCTCTTCAGGATCTCTACTGCATACTTCCCTTGTCCAAGGAATATTCCATCTGCACTCTGCCACACCTCCATGCCAAAAACAAATAGTGCATCATCCCCAAGTTCTTCATCTCGAACTCGGAAGCAAGCTTCTGCTGCGTGTCGGCAATCAATCTATCTTTACCTGTAACAAACAGGTTATCCGCATGCAAAAGTAGTATCACTGGATTGCCTTCCTCAACCTTGTAGTAAAGGTTGGAATCCGCTTTACTCTTGGTAAAGCCCAAAATGGATAGAAAGTTGTCTATCCTACCATACCAAGTTCTACACATATATGACTCCCTGTCATGTGTCTCAGAACCAAGTGGCTTCTCCACATACACTTCTTCTTCAACTACACCATTCAAGAAGGCTGTCTTGAAATCCATCTGGCGTATCTTCCACTTCATCACTTTTATATTTCTCTATGTTGGCATCTGCAGTATGATTGATCTTGATAGATCCATATGGAAGTCATAGCAAACTTCCCTTCAGGTCTTGGGACCACATCCCAAGCATCATTCTTCATGATCGACGGATCATGGCATTCTTCCCATATCCTGGGAACTTCAATATCTTCAATAGATACATTTGTTGCTGAACAAATGTTGTAGTTCTTCTTTTGTAGGTGATGGTATACGATCTTTCCTACACAACAAGTTAAATTGCATGATTAGAAAACATCTCATAGTTTTCAGAACAAATTCTTACACATAAAGAAATATTTCATACAGTCATGCAATTAGCTTAGCCAATACAACATTTATCCATATTCCGTAACTTTCTAGATGCCTTCCAATCTCTACCAGAACATTGTTAAGAGTGTGCACAACTCCTAACATGTCAGCAAAGAGATTTCATTCTAGGCAATGAAATGTTGTACAGTTCCATAGGCCACTTACCCATGTATATTAGTAGTATACTATTCATCAATGCAACTATTCTAATATGCATAATACACAACCTAATTCTTAAGAACATAAGCATATACATCATTGAATAACACTATTTAAGAAATGAAAATTCAAATACTTATCTTTGTTTGGTTGCTGGGTGGACTCCCTCTGAATCTTTGCAACTCCATTCTGATGTGGATTGTGAGAAGTGGTCAACTCCCTCTGAATATCTACATCCTTGCAGAAACTACTGAAGTGTGCTCCTTTGCTTTCTTGCAGGAACAACTGGAGTGTGCTCCCTCTTGAACTTTGCTTCCTGGATTACCTGTCCTTGAACTTACATCCATCCTTAATCACTATGCATGCTTATTAGTATCATCATTGTGTTATCCTTGAGATCTCATACATAACCACACATTTATTAGTATAATCTTAATACTATCAAAACACAATAATCTCAAGCATGTATAGTCAAGATCATTTCAAACACAAATAATAAACATTAGTATTCAAGGTTTTAAAGAAGTCTTTTTTACTCATGCATATTCGTATTTGATCATAGGACTCTTCTGATTAGTTAAATCATCAATGCATAAACCCATGATTACTCAAACCTATACCTTTATGATTCTTCTGGTTAGTCATATCATTAATTATGGTAAGAAACATAATATGTATACAGCCATGACTATTCAAACCTATGACTTCATGAATAATCATTATCAACAACACAACAGTATAAGATCCTAACACAAGGTTGGATTCTAGCTTGATATAGGAAAAACATACCTGGATTAGCATGCTAGCTAGATATGTCTAACATACCCGCATAATGTCTTCTGGTTCTCTTCAGTGACTTGTGCTAGTAACTGTGAGGCACCTGCAACAATTAATTAACAAGAATACGCGAAATAGCAGAAATGACAGAACTCAGAATCACTTTTGTATTGATCATAGGCCACTTCGAGGGGGCAACCTCCTTTGAGCAAGCTCAATACAAATAACTTCACGGTGCCTTCATAGGTCTCAACACACACTTATATACTAATTCTAGGCGCCAATACTATGGGTCGAAACCATGGGCCGTTACAAACTATGGATCAACAATACTACGGGCGACTTACAAAGCATATGCGCCAACAACAATAACACAACTATTGATCAACAAATACTACGGGACGACTTACAAAGCATATGCGTCCAATAACAACATACTAACAAAGTAAAGACATGGGTTCCTAACATCCCCTCCCCCTTGAAAAAAAGCTTTGTCCTCAAAGCTTTAGATGTGGAAATTGTTGTTGAATCTGAAGGAGTGGTTCCCATGTAGCATCCTCTGGTTGCATGCCGTGCCACTGAATTAAGACCTCTGTGATAGAGCGAGACCGAAGCTGACGCGTGCGCCGATTGAGGATGGCCTCTGGCTCCAAAAGGATGGATCCTTCATTATCCAGTTCGGGTAAAATTGTTTGGCCGCTGATGTTGGTGCCAAGAACTTTCTTCAGACAAGAGACATGAAAGACTGGATGAATGCGGGAAGAAGGAGGAAGTTCCAATTTATAAGCGACGGACCCAATCTTCTGAAGAATCCGATATGGCCCATAGAACTTTGGAGAGAGCTTATGACGTCCTTTGAGTTTCAAGGAGGATTGTTTGTACGGCTGGAGACGAAGAAAAACCATATCGCCGACTTGAAAGGTGCGCTCTGAACGGTGTTGATCAGCTTGTTGCTTCATGCGATTCCTTGCCATGTGAAGATTGTCCCGCAAAATGTGAAGAATCTGATATCGGTTGCGAAGGACCCTGTCAACTTCCTGAACTGGTGAACTGGTGGGGGTGTATGGAAGAAGAGCTGGAGGTGCCTGACCATAGACTGCTTCATATGGGGTCATTTTGGAGGCAGTGTGGTAAGAGGTATTGTACCACCATTCAGCGAGAGGAAGCCACTTTGCCCACTGATGTTGTTGTTCTGAGGTGAAGCAACGAAGATAAGTTTCCAAGCATTTATTAACAATTTCAGTCTGACCATCTGTTTGTGGGTGATACCCTGAACTCATCTTCAGTTTGGTGCCGGTGTGGCGAAATAGTTCTGTCCAGAAATGACTAGTGAAAGTCGCATCACGATCCGAGACAATGGAAGAAGGGATGCCATGAAGACGAAAGATCTGTTCCATAAAAATTTGAGCGACGGAGGAGGCTGTATAGGGATGGCTGAGAGCACAAAAATGACTATATTTGGAGAGACGATCAACCACAACGAGAATCACTGTCTTTCCGCCAGATATAGGGAGCCCTTCGATGAAATCCATAGAAATATCTGTCCAAATCCGTGTAGGTATGGGCAAGGGTTCAAGCAATCCTGGAGGGAGTGTTGTTTCACCCTTATTGCGCTGGCAGGTATCACATTCATCCACCATCTGTTGAATTGTCCTTTTCATGCCCTGCCAAAAGAAGTTACGCCGTGCTCGTTCATAAGTTTTGAGGAACCCAGTGTGTCCGGCCGATGGAGAAGCATGGAGTTCATAGAAGACAGCCTGTTGAAGATCTGTGCTCTGGGGAAGCACCAGACGACCCTTGTATCGCAGAGAAGCACCATCCCAAGAGTAATGTGGGACCGCAGAAGGATTGTTGGTCAAGTGATGGATGATCTGAGATAAGGAAGAGTCATTGACATAACCCTGTTGAACAGATTGCAACCAATTTGGAACAGGCATAGAAATAGCTGAAAGAGAACCTTGGGCATCAAATATACGAGAAAGAGCATCTGCCACAATATTGTCTTTACCCTTCTTGTAAGTGATCTCATAGTCATAACCCATGAGTTTGCTAACCCATTTCTGTTGTGCCGGGGAGGAGACACGCTGGTCCAAGAAATATTTCAAACTCTAGTGATCAGTCTTGATGCAGAAATGATTCCCTAATAGGTATGGACGCCACTTCTGTACTGCATGCAAAATAGCCATCATTCCTTCTCATAGGTAGAGGCAGCTAAATTCTTACCTGAAAGGGCTTTGCTGGTGAATGCAATGGGGTGTTCATCTTGAAGGAGAACAACACCAAGTCTATTGTCGCAAGCATCACTCTCAATAGTGAAGGGCTTGGAAAAATCGGGCATAGCTAGCACAGGTGTAGTACACATAGCTTGTTTTAGTTTTTCAAATGCACACTGAGCAGCAGGTGTCCATGTAAAAGCAACTTTTTTCAATAGGGCAGTTAATGGAGCTGCAATCTTCCCATAATCCTTGACAAACTTGCGGTAGTAGCCAGTCAACCCCAAAAAACCACGAAGGCTCTTGAGTGTCTGAGGACGTGGCCAATTGTTCATGGCATCGATTTTGGCAGGATCCACGCGAACCCCTTGTGCTGAGATAATGTGCCCGAGATACTCAACTTCCATTTGTCCAAAAACACATTTAGACTGCTTGGCATGGAGATGATGGTCAGAGAAAAGTTGCATGACAAGATCCAGATGCTGGAGATGTTCATCCCATGTTTTACTGTAGATGAGGATATCATCAAAGAATACCAGAATGAATTTCCGCAAGTAGGGTCGAAATATTTTATTCATTAGGGCCTGGAATGTGGAAGGAGCATTAGTGAGGCCAAAGGGCATGACCAAAATCTCATAATGGCCATCATGTGTGCGGAAAGCTGTTTTAGGAATATCCTCCTCATGAACCCGAATTTGATGATACCCAGAACGAAGATCCAACTTGGAGAAAAAGTGAGCCCCATGAAGCTCATCAAGAAGCTCATCAACAACAGGAATTGGAAACTTATCCTTGATGGTGAGGTGATTAAGTGCTCGGAAGTCAATGCAGAGGCGCCATGACCCATCTTTTTTGGAGACAAGAATAACTGGAGAAGAAAAGGAACTAGTGCTTGGGCGAATAATACCTTGCTTCAATAAATCCCGCACGAGCATTTCAATCTCTGTTTTTTGGTGAAATGGGTAGCGATAGGGCCTGATGTTGGGAGGAACGCTGCCAGGAAGGAGCTGAATACGATGGTATTCCGGCCTGGAAGGTGGTAATCCCACTGGTTCAGCAAAGACACCTGTATATCGATTCAGAATTTGTTGTAGATCCAAAGGAGTAGTGGAGACCGCGGATGGTTGCATCTGGATGGAACTGATCTGAGCGATGACACCATGTGAACTCTTCTTGAGGATTTTATCCATGCGATGTGAACTGATGATGCTGAGAGAACCTAGTTGTAATCCTGTCAATGTGTGTTTGTGTCCATTGAGGGAAAACTGCATCCAAAGTTCGGCAAAATCCCATAAGATAGGGCCGAGTGTGCGTAGCCATTGAGCGCCCAAAACCACATTACATCCGCCTAAGGGCAAGGAAAACATGTTAGAGCGCAGGATATAATCTCCCATAGAGATACGCACATTTCGACACTTCCCTTTGCAAGGTAAGGTGCCCCCATTGGCAATCATGACTTCAAAGTTGGCGCAAGGATGGATAAAACAATCAGCTTGTTTGGCGATCCGAGGGTCAATAAAATTATGAGTGCTACCAGAATCAATGAGGATGGTAAGAGGAAGCTTCTTGAAGTAACCCCTGACCCGCATTGTTTGGGGGGTGGTGATTCCAGCTAAAGCATGGAGAGATATCTCTGGCTGGTCATCCTGAGACGGAGGGTCAATAGGCGGTTCCTGAATGTCGACAGGAGCATCCAGTGTTTCTGGATCTTCGTCACCTATTTCAGAGGCCAGCGGAGACTCCACATCTAGGAGATAGAGATTTTGCTGAACACATCGATGTCCCCGAGTGAATTTCTCATCACAATTATAGCAAAGCCCCTTTTCTCTGCGTGCTTGCATCTCTGCTTCAGACAAACGCTTGATAGGAGTCGGTCGAGGAGCCTGCGGTATAGGTGGTCGCTGAGAACCCATATTTCTGAAGGGAACAAAAGTGGCCTTGGAGCGTTGCTGGGCTGCAATCTTGTCTTCTGCCAACTTAGCCAACCCGAGTGCTTCCATCATTGTGTTGGGACAGAACATTTTGACCTCAGAGCGAATGGCATCCTTTAGACCACTGATAAAACAACTCCGGTAAAATTCATCAGTCAATCCTTCGGTGTGGTTGGCTAGATTCTCAAATTCTGTTTGATACTCTCTCATAGTGCCAGTTTGGTGAAGTTTAGTGAGGGCTCCTGTGAAGTCATCAAAAGCACTAGGACCAAATCGTTGCAAAAGGAGCTGACAAAAGTCTGGCCAGTTGGGCTCTGGATGAGCCTTGATGTACCAACAGTACCATTGAAGAGCTTCCTGTTCCAAATGAAAGGATGCCAACGGAACTTTGTTGACATCAAAAGTATTATGCAGACTGAAATATTGTTCTGCACGATAGATCCATCCAGTTGGATCGGTACCATTGAAGTGAGGAAAATCAAGCTTCGGACCACGGAAATTGCTGGAAGAAGAGAACCCATTGTCTACTGAAGACTCGGACTGCCGTTTGTTGTTCATAGCTGAATGTTCAAGATGGAGACCGAGAAATTTTTCATCCAGATCCTGGAGTTTGGCTTGGATGGCTGCAAGTGCTTCCTCCATGTTTTTTGCTCCTGCACGGGTGACAACCATAACCGGGATTTTTTTTTTTTTTTTTTTGATTGGGTAGGAAAACAAAAACAGGAACTACTTCAGTAAGGGAAAATTTGGATTTGGGAAAAAATTAGAATGGTAATTGGGGTTTGACTAGGTTTTGGACACTGTTGGATAGACAGAGAGGCAAAAATGATGAGGATTTCAGAAGCGGGGTGAAAGAATGGGAAAATTGGGCAGAGGGGAACAAAGAAGCGGAATTCAGAAATGAAATCTGTGGTAAAATTTGAGGGTGATTGGGTGAAATCTGAGGAAGTTATGGCAAACCCTAAAAATAGACAAATGTGGGATTTCGGGCTGTAGGAAGGGGATCTGAGGATAGGGTCCTCAGGGATGAAATATGCAGAATGGAATGACAGGGGTTCCCTGAAAATTTCAAGGGAAACAGAGGTAAAACAAGGGAGATATGGCTACGGCTTCCTAATAGTTCAGGGTTTTCACTTGGCCACCAATGCTGTCTGACGGCTTGCGTATTGGGGCAGTACCCCTCACTCCACGGCTCAGGTAAAACTGATAACCGCTTTGCCACAAACGACGGCTCTTGGTTTACCTCACGGGTGGGAACTAGTCAATCAAGTAGGGGTCGTTGCCCTTTTCGCCGGCAGGTCCTCTCAATGGGCCAGCTACTTCGGGGTTCCTGTGGTACTCCTCACAATGAGTTTTAGGGCTTATGCCCAAGTACTTCCCACAGTTAAGCGGATAGGGATTATTCCCAAATCCGAACCTGCAACAGATGTGAAAAAAATTTGGCAGAAATTTCACCCAGCGAGCCCAAGAAAGTGCTCTGATACCAGATGTGAGGCACCTGCAACAATTAATTAACAAGAATACGCGAAATAGCAGAAATGACAGAACTCAGAATCACTTTTGTATTGATCACAGGCCACTTCGAGGGGGCAACCTCCTTTGAGCAAGATCAATACAAATAACTTCACGGTGCCTTCATAGGTCTCAACACACACTTAAATACTAATTCTAGGCGCCAATACTATGGGTCGAAACCATGGGCCGTTACAAACTATGGATCAACAATACTACGGGCGACTTACAAAGCATATGCGCCAACAACAATAACACAACTATTGATCAACAAATACTACGGGACGACTTACAAAGCATATGCGTCCAATAACAACATACTAACAAAGTAAAGACATGGGTTCCTAACAGTAACCTGCATGTCTCATAAGTTAACCATTGTAGAACCAAGTTATACATACCTCGTAAGTAGATCTTCTATGTGATCCATGACAATGGATGAATCTTTGTCTTCATGTCACCATGATCATATGTTCTTGAAGTAGAACATGATTTGTATTTCTTGGTGTACCTTTTATGTTAGCGAACAACATAAACCTCATACAACATCACAATGCATTAGTACATTCATAAGTGTCAAAACCTTAATCAATGAATATCTTCTATTAAGGTGATACGAAAAGTCTAGTAATTAATCAAGATTGTACTGTAATGATATGAAGACAAACATATGATAAACTTAACCATGAAATATACCTGTAAGCCATACCTATCAAGATTGCTTGTAATCTTCTTATGGAAGGCCTTAGCCTCATCTCCCTCTGAAACAGGAATTTCTTCACTTATGCAGGTGACCAATCCATCCTCTTCTAAGATTAACCCAATCCACTTGATTTGCAGGAACTAGATCTGGAGCTGTAATAGGGTTTGTCAGAGAAACCCCAAAAATTCAAACTTTGAATTTCAAACTTCTAAAAGGATAGAAATATGCGCCTTGATGAGCTGATCAAGCTGGTATATTCAGAATTTGAAAACTGCAAAGTTTCACTCCTCAATTTTGCCTTTGAAACTTTCGAATTCATTGGACGTGACCTCGAACTAGGGTTTGATGAATCCCACTCTTCTGCCCAATCAAAAGGTTTGATCCAAAGCTCTAAGCTTCTATTTTTATGAGTAGCTTCCAGCCGTGGTCACAGATTTCAAAAATTCTCATTTTTGCAAAAGCCCTAATTTTCCACTTTTATGATCAAAGTCCCGAACTAGGGTCTGATCAAGCCCGACCTTTTTCCCAACCAAAAATTCTGATCTTGGTCTCTAAATTTCCATTTTGATGAGTAGCATTCAGCCATGGTCTCTGATTACAAAAATTCCAACTTTCTCCGAAGCCCTAAATTCCGGAAGCCATGAATGAAGGTGCTAAAAAATAATTCTAATTTGACAGAAATATGTAGCTGATTGTTTCTGGTGTAACTCTGAACTTTTCGATCCACAGGGTCTGAAATTTTTTCCTGAGATAGCCCAACCTATTATCTTTCCATCCCGATAGGTCTGAACTCAATTGAATTCTTTGAGAGAGATTTATGCCAAGTGTCGCAACGTGACCTGTTTATGGGATAATACAGGAGAGTGAACTTGTACGGTGTGCCACGTGTCACTGGTTCTACTTCGGCCTCTGAAAAATTTTCTTGAGATAGTACAGTCTGTGTACTACCTGTAACCTTTTATGAAATTTCATTTGGAGCTTCCTAGCCCAAGTTATGACCTTTTTCCCAAGGTCACCTGATTTTGACTCAGATCTGGAAGAGGCAGAAACCCTATATTGTACAGATCATAAATCACAAAGTACAACGAATTAGAGGTTGTCCTTTGGACACAAGGTACACGGGGATCTGATATTAGACCTGTAAAAGTTTCAGATCCGAAAACTTTGTGAAAACGGATTTATAGCGAAAGTGCTACGATGACTGGTTTTTGCTATATCAAGCCCTAACATCGTAAGTGCAACAAGTGTCATATATGCCATATAATGCCTTCTTTCAGGCTAGCTCTGATACCATGTTAAATTTTCAGAATTTACTTCAATATGATCTAGGATCTTAACTGAGAGAACAACATGTACAGCAAATCTACAGCATATCAATGATGGACACAATAATGCAAGCACACAAGAGACACAGAGTTTACTTGGGGAAAACCATAAAGGTGAAAAACCCCAATAACTTCCTCAGAGATAGATAGAGCAATGATACAACCAGAATAAAAGAGATAGTCTTCTCCTAGCAGCAGAGCCTCCTCCTCCATAAGTGTTCCACTCTCCAAAGTGTGAGTGAGAGAATAGAATATGTAAAATGAGAGAGACACACTAGGTCGGCCTCAACTTAACCACTTAACATAATGCTGACTGGGATGACCCCCACTAGGGTGGTCTAATAACCCTTCGACCCACATAGCCGACCCCAAATAGGGTGGTCTAATAACCCTTTGACCCACATGACTTATACAGGGCCGACCCCAACAAGGTGGTGTAATAACCCATCAAGTATAAGTTACGACACTTACAATATAAATGACGACACTTCTGTATAGAGGAATAATAACATCTCTATAGGAATACAATATACATATATGTGAAATACATTCCGAAGTTACATATACATCAACATAATACCCCTAAAGATTCTAAAAAAATCGGAGGGAGCCCCATTTACCATAACTACAAAATGAGTCGAAGAGACACAAGAAAGGATCCAGTTGATAACAAGAAATGGAAGGCTTGTTGGAGGGGCCTAGGTCAGCCTTTCGACTAGGCCCTCCTCCCGACAACTCTACAGCACATGTCAACAGGTCCTGTCGGCTAGTATAGGTTGGGTTGGTTGGATAAACCGGCAAACAGTTATGTAACTGTATTTGCATAGATATATATATATATATAGGTTGTTGAGCCGATGTGCTGGTTAAGATTGGTTCTATGACTATATTCTACTCTTCCTGGTTAATATAAAGGCTTGTTTTCTCTCTATCTGTCTCATCTCATGTATCTGTATCATTGTGTATGATTTGCTTACATCATATAATGTATCTATGGTAACCACATGAACCTCGGGACCACAACATCTAGTTCCGTTGCCGGTTGATGCATGAAAAATAAATAGCAGCATGACTTATGATTTCAGAACAGGTGATTCGAGATTGGTGGGAGAAGAAACTCGCGAATTATCTGCAGAACTATGCGCGACGTAACAAGTTTACGATTAGCCAAGCGAGAGATCGATTCTTCTCCGAGACCCATAAGATATTTGTAGAGTCCGTGCCGATCGCCTTGAAGAAGCTTCTGGATGAAAAGATTAGTCGATGAAGTAGAGCGGAAGTTGTTGTTGAAGTTGATCAACGGAGGATGCACGAATCTGTCAGAGTGGTGCAAAAAGATTCCAAACGATTTCTGTGAAGAGCAGTCAATTGAAGATCGAGTTTCGGTCGATGAAATAAGAAGAAAGTTCTTCACCGAATTAGCTGATCAATTTCTGTGTTCTCTGCCGACTCTATTGTTCAAATTTCTAATCGACAAAGGTGTTGCACATATTGTCGAAACAAGACCATTGTTGCTCCCAGCCCTTCCAAACTCTAATTGGAAGGAAAAAGAACGTAAGTGGGAAAAATTTGTAAAGGAGCGCGAATGAGAATTTTTATTGAACAAATGATGGTCTGCACTTCCCCAGTGATCTAGAAACCTTCGGGCTGGCATTGGGGGGGTGATGAAGCATGCTCTGATGTACTTAGTTTGATGAAATTTGACATATGGCAAGACGACATGGCTAGCAGTGGAAGAAAACCTGATAAAGACAGAATCTTAAGTCATAAAAGCACCCTAGATATTCACAAAATTGAAAGAGAAAAGAGGAGGCAACGACGTGAAGAGCTATGGGAGTAGGCAATTGCACTCCAGAGAATGCGAGGATCAAATGTCGCAACAGACGCAGAAGGAAATCTTCCAGAGTCAAGCCAAGCCCGCGAGGATCGGGGTGTCGAAGAAGACCAATCGCCGATGGATGAAGACTTGTGGATAGAGCGTGGTAGAGCTCTCCAAGTTCAAATACATGAAACGGTAACACCTCCTTCTCCATTTCATTTAACACAAAGCGTGCGGGTGCAAGAAATTGTCGAAGAAAATATCGGTCTCCATGTTGGTCAATCGGGAATTTGGAGTCGTCGAAGTATAGAAGGCGATGATATTAATAGACTATTGATTCATCGGCCGGAGGAAGGAAATTGGGTGTCTTTTCAACTCGAATTTTTGAATAGAAAATTTCATCTAGTGTACTCAGAGCATGAGGAAGCGCCCCCCTGCCAATACCAAATTTGAGTGACTTGACAAGCATGTCGGAAATCCCTAGATTTAGTGAAATCCTGTTCGAGCTAAACTTTAACTGGATTTCGACAGAAGTGGTAGAAGAAGGCAGATCTAATGGTACAGAAGAAGTTATAGTCACTCATTCTGAAGACAGAGAACCAAGTCCAAAGAGATAGCTAATTCAAATTGACAAAGCACCAAGTTTTGATTGTGGAAATAACCCACCCACACCACCATCAAATTCTCAAAATAATACACCAACAAACATGTCACACACAACGGCACACCTTCCATTCTATGAAGGTGACGAAGACCCAACAAGACACTGGTTTGTGTGCGAAGCAATATGGACAACCAATCAAATCACCAGCGAAGAAAGACAGGTTGCTCAGTTTGTTGGCTCGTTAAGGAAAAGAGCACTGACATGGTACATGGGATACATAGCAAAGTCACCAATTGCAACAAAAGCACAAATCAAACAAAGCTTTTTGGCCTTCTTTATGATCGAAGATGCGACATACCTAGCGACAGAATGGTTGAAGACAACAGTCCAAAAGCCGACAGAAACTGTCAAGGAGTATGACAAGAGGTTCAAAGACCTCCTAAGCAAATTAGACTACAAGATTGAAGAAAAACTATTAATCAAATGGTTTATTGTTGGTCTAATAAATAAAATCAGAATACATGTCCATCGACAAAGTGTTAATACGTATGCAGATGCACTAAAAGTAGCACTAGGAATTGAAATGGATGATGAATACCCTCTAGTATCCATGGATAGACACGTCGACAAACGCCTTGAAAGTATGGATTAGGCTATCCGAAATATGACACTAAAAGGGCCTGAACTATGGTGTACAACATGTCAAACTTCAGGACATACCAAATATTCTTGTCGAATTGAGGATTGGTGACAAGAAGTGAAACTCATTCAATCCAGATGTTTCTGCAACTTGTGCAAAGAGTATGATTCACATACCACAAATGATTGTCCATGCAATCTGAAAAACAAGAAGGCAACATGGTGTCAAATTTGTGAAGTGAATACACATGCAATTGAAGATTGTCATCTGAACCTGAAAAATCGGCAAAATTATCATGCAGTGTACCAGACAAACTCTGTTGAGCAGCATCACGATATAAATACAACAAATGACAGATTTGAGAGAAATGATCTAAGAAATAACCGGTACAATCAAAACAGGAACGACAGATACCCAAGGTATAATGACCATCAGTATGATCGACGATATGACGGCTACAATAGACGCGGAGGATACCAGAGTCATGGTCATGGTAGTGGAGGTCACGGTATTCGATCTAATCGACCCGGTGCGTGTTTCACATGTCTCAGTGAGGATCATTGGCATGCAAAATGCCCTTATAAGGAAAGAACTGATCTTAAATTTTGTACAAAGTGTGGGGTAGGTGATCACTATTTAGAGGATTGCCCTACCATGATTGAGAAAATAAATAATAAAAAGAATGTTCATGTTTTATCTTGTATTTCAAAAAATGATGTGCTCCGTACAAAAAACTGGCAAATTGTAACTAGGCAAGGCACTCACATTGGTCAAGATAAACCACATATAACTAGAATTGTCGATAAAGAAGATTACCCAAATCCTATAAAACAAAAATATGTGTACAAAGATGCATATGACATATTTCAGAACTTAGCAGCACACAAAGATGTCGAAGAAAACCGATAGGAAGTTCTCAATGAATTGCTCAAATTAATTTCAAATGAGGAAGCTGCAGGCAAAATGATTGACCTATTGCATAAATTAAAATATACACATGTCGAGCAAAGACAAACTAAAAACTTTTGTCGACTAAAGAAAAAAGAGAAAAATGATGCTGACCCATTAGTTGACCTCGACATAAATGGATATCATGTACGACAAGTCGTACTGGATTTTGGATCCCAAGTGAATATCATGACTCGTGATACCTGGGACCAACTCGGTTGACCACAACTGCAGGAATCAGGCATCTATCTAAAACTCACAGATCAAGGATTAATTGAGCCGATTGGAGTATGGAAAGGAGTCAAAACTTCCATTAAAGGCATCACAACAAAAGTAGATTTCGAAATCATCACTCCCAAGGATGATGCGAGTTCCTTCCCCGCCTTCGTTGGTCGACCCTGGGGACGAAAGATGAAGGCCTCAATTTCCTTAGACAAAAGTCGTATCAAGTTGAAAGGCAACCGACAGAAGGTTATTGTACCAATCTTCCCATCTCAAGGAGAACCTTGGTTAGAACCTACATAAATCGACAATGATGTTCGACAGCATTACCGCATAGACAATAATGAAGATCGTATTGAGCCAAATACCCAAGGAGAACTTCACCTCGGAGATCCTATCTCGCTCGGATACAATTCCGATGCAAAACTATATGACAGGAAAATAGAGAACTATGATTTACATGCGAAAGAATGCTGGACTGTGGAAGCCATCTCAAAGAAGCAAATAAAGAAGTGTCTCTCAGTATCATACACGCCGAAGATATGTGAACGAAAAATGCGAGCATATCCAACACTTGTTCTAAACAAAAATGTACAGTTAGGTAATTCAACATTAAGGTATAAAAAACATGATTCACTTGCTGTACATGTCGAATAGGTATCAAAACATGTCGGAGAGCAAGGCCGACTACAAAGTTTGGTAGAGAGATTTACTAGTCAAGCTGCGAGATGGTGGGACACCCATCAGTCGAAACTCCAAAACTGGAATACTGCATCAACATTTTTCATAGAAAGGTTTGGAGGAAGAAAATCGACAACTCAGGCTGACATCCCTCTGTTTACGCAAGGACAAAATCCTGAAGTTCACATCGACTATTGCGAAAGAGAATGGAGAAAATTGGGCTATAAAGACGAAAGAACATGGCCTCACCTCTTCCCCAGAACACTTGATGATCTACCTAACAAATGGTACAAGATGGAAGAAGCGAGAGGAAAAACCTTCTTTTGGAAAGACTTAAAAGAAAATTTTATTAAGGATTTCCAGTTTTCTTCCCAAGATGAGAGAATGGTCGAAGCAAGTAAACGCATCAAATAATTTCTGCAGCCAACAAAAACGTTAACACTTGCAGAAAAACAGAAAATTATGCAACCACCCACTACCTACTATAACATAAAGTCCACAGAAAGTCAGCAGTCGACAAGATTGATCCTAGAAACGGAGATATCAGTCAGAAAAAGCTTTCAATGGAGAAAGGATCACCCCAACGTATCGAATCCTGTAAGAACAATCTTTAGCACAGAGATTGTTGAAAAAGACAAACCTGAAAGGTTATCAGAAAAAGACTTTCCACCAACTTTCACACAAATCAAAGAAGGTGAAAGATAGATAAGTAACAGTTGTGCACCAAAATGGATGGATGCGAAGATTAAAACAAAGGAAGTAGATATTTCAAATGATGACTGACCGAAAATGGCAAAGATTGGTGATTATTGGAGTGAGGAACAAACAACAGAAATCTCAAGTATCCTCAAAGAATTTCAAGACGTTTTTTCTTGAGATTATAAAGACTTGAAAGGACTTGTACAGGAAATGGGCGAGTTGAAAATTGATATTAAGCCTGATGCTAGATCTGTAAAGAAAAGACCCTACAAGCTTGCTCACAAATACAAGGATATTGTTAAAAAGGAGATCGATAGCATGCTTGCAGCAGGAATCATATATCCTATCGACCAGTCGGAGTGGGCAAGCCCGATGGTCGTTCAGCCAAAGAAACAAGACCCAACACGACTGAGAATCTGTGTCGACTTCTGAGAGCTGAACAAGGTAACACTCACAGATCCCTTTCCAACCCCTTTCTTAGATGAAATTATTAATGAAGTTATAGGGCATGAGTGCTACTCTTTCACGGATGGATTCTTCGGGTACAACTAAGTACCTATTGCAAAGGAAGATCAGAAAAAAGACAACATTCATGTGCGAATTTGGGTCATTCCCGTACAAAGTTATGCCCTTCTGTATGAAGAACGCACCTGTGGTCTTCTCAAGAATTTTCGTCAAATCATTTCAAGAATATATCTACAAAACCATGGTTGTATACTTTGATGATTGGAAAATCTATACAATGCTGAAAGATCATTGCAAGTGGCTCCAACTGATGTTGGAACGATGTTGACAGATACAATTGTCGCTAAATATTAAAAAGTGCATTTTCGCGACACCCATCGATATATTACTAGGCCATATAGTTTGGAAAGAAGGGATCAAGGTTGATTATGCGAAGATCAAAATTATCCTTGACTTGAAGCCTCTAGTTAATCCGAAACAAGTAAGAATCCTGTTGGGTCATACCGAATATTACAGGAAGTTTATCAGATATTATTCCAATATGACTTATACTCTCAAAGAATTGCTAAAAGATGATCGAGATTATAAGTGGACAGAGGAATGCGATATCTCATTTAACATGTTGAAAAGAAAAATGGTCGAAGCACCCATCCTCCGATTTCTGGATTGGTTGAAGAAATTTCATGTACATATTGATGCATCTAGAATAGCAGTAGGCGCCATTCTAACACAACCCGGAGAAGATGGCATGGATTACCCTAATGCATTAAACAGTCGGAAATTGAATAAAGCTGAAAGAAATTATTCCACAATCGAAAGGGAAGCATTAGGTATGGTATTTGCACTTCAGAAATACCGTCATTATTTATTAGCTAACCCTTTTGTATTTTATACACATCACCAAGCTTTAAAATACTTAGTCAATAAACCATTGCATCACAGGAGGTTATGTCGATGGCTATTATTGTTTCAAGAATTTGAATTTGAAGTAATCATTCGACCTGAAAAAGCTAATGTCGGACCAGACCACCTGTCGAGAGTCGACACAGGAGAAGAACCGTCAGGAATTGAAGATGACTTACCAGATGCACACTTGATTCGTATTGAAGTAGTCCCTTCAGAAATTACGAAAATTGCACAATTTCTCGAGGATGGACAAGCTCCTGAAGGAATGATTGAGAAAAAGAGGAAGATCCTAGCAATGAAAGAAGCCCCCTACACTTTGATCAATGGATTCCTCTATAAACTTGGCTTGGATGATATATTACGCCGATGTGCACTTGACCATGAATGACATGATATACTAGCAGAAGCTCATGCTGGACTGATGGGAGGACATTATCATGCAGACGTAACAACTAGAAAAATACTGCAAGCCGGACTTTGGTGGCCGACAGTTCATAAAGACTGTCGAGAATTTGTATCTAAGTGTGATAAATGTCAGTGCGTGGGCCGACCGCTACCGAGAACAGAAATGCCTCTGGTTCCAAATAACCCTAGCCTAACATTCAAAATTTGGGCTATCGATTTTATTGGACCATTTCCAGTAGTGGGGAGAAGGACAGGTGCATGATATATTATCACTGCTATTGAATATGTTACCAAGTGGGCAAAAGAAGAACCGGTCGAAACATGTTCAAGCGAAGTTGCCGCTAAGTTTATTTATGAAAACATCATAACATGTTTTGGATGTCCCATAACATTGACAAAGGTACACACTTTGTATGTAAAACCATTGAAGCACTGTCTAAGGAATTTGCAGTTGATCACAGAATAAGCACAACGTACCATCCTCAGTCTAATGGCACCGTAGAATCGTTCAATAAAACACTTACAAAAGGACTGATGAAAATATGCAACATAGAGAAAGATGATTGGGATGACAAAGTACCCGCTGTTCTCTGGGCATATAGAACAACATACAAAAGAACGACAGGTCAGACACCATTCTCACTTGTCTATGGACAAGAAGCTGTCATCCCATTACATTTTCGACGACATGCAACAGCCATTGCAACAGCTTTACATATCGACGTCGAAGATACTCGACAAGAACGGCTACTACAACTATCGAAGTTGGATGAAAGTTGACAGTTGGCGATAGAACACCAACGAGTGAAAAAATAGCAATTGAAAGCGTGGCATGATAGAAATATCAAACAGAAGAATCTATCGATTGGAGATTTGGCACTCCTCTATAATAGCCGAGTAAAAGGAAAGCTGAAAAAGCTGCATATAGAATGGATGGGACCCTATATTGTCGAAGCATTAAATCCTAACGGATCCGTCTGACTAAAAACGCTACAAGGAAGTATTTTCAAGAAAGTGGTAAATGGCGCCCAACTTAAACGGTACAAGTCATGAATATTAAAAAAAAAAAAAAGGTTAAGAAGTAACCGAATGAGAGTACTATAAGCAATCAAGAAAAACAACAAAGCATGACAAAAGCAGAAATGACGAGAGAATGGCAGAAGAAGGATGGAAAAAGCAGAGAAAGAAATCCGACGCACAACCGTCGATATTATAGACACCGACAAGAACGCTGACGGTTTGCAGAGGAAAGTCAGGCATGACATAAGCATTGGAGCCCAGACCGACCAAACTCAAATAGAGAAGCCTGTCGACTTAACACATCAAACGAGGTGTCGCAATGTCATGATGACAAAGAAATAAAGGCTAAAGATACCCGCGACGCCAGAAGTAATGCACCTGACGAAGCATTGATATCCTGTCAGTCTAGTTTAATAACCCTGTCAAATCAACCATCAATACGAGCCTCTACGTCCCGTTCACCTATGTCGAGTAACTCCACCATAATTCCGGAGCTCAAGGATTCCCGGACACTCTTTTGCCGAGAACTTGAACTCCAAGATACAGAGTTCCTTGACCCTGTTGAAGCTAATTTCACATTCTTGAACCCCGAATCTGCCATGGCTCCCAGAAAAACTTTAACAGCTACCAGAGCTGCTGCGATGACAGTTAGAGAATTGGAGAAGTAACAAAAGCCATTGGAAACAAGACTCCAGATGATTCAGAATGCAAAGGCGACATAACCTACTTGGAAGAAAGCATGGAGGAGCATTGAATATTGTTGGAAGGAGTCAGATGGTCGTTGGAGGGATGAAGCGTGGTGATTACAAACAACCACAATTCTGCATTACATGAAGGAACCCTTGTTGGATACCTTTGGAGGACTGAACGAAATCATTGCACAATTTATTGTTAGCATGTATCACAATGGCAAGCTCTATTTTGATGTCCCGGTCGACATCAATGGTGAAATAATCCATAAGATAACTAAACTATCACATAAGGGAGACGCTATACCAACAAGTTCAGGCGTAGAATTGGTCGACGAGTTTATTGATACTCCTGCTGGAAAGAACTCACAAGGCATAGTCGTGAGCCAGATTTTATATGGCAATTACAGAAATGCTGCCAAGATTGTGTCACATGCACTTTCACGGATAGGTAGGGGATCAGATTTGAATCCTGACATGTTGGAAGCTGTCAAGAATATGGCTCTGAATGGAAAAGTATACAAATGGGCAGACTTCCTAGCCGACATTCTTAAATACACATGCCATAAGTGCCAAGAGGAGGGAGCTAGAATACGCTACCCATCTGTACTCATATGGATTGCTATGACCCATCTTCGACCGAAAGGAAACAAAGATTTTTCGGAAGAGCGACTTGTCCTTATGGAAAATTTCCATTGTTTTGCACATGGAGCAAGTCGACATGGGCCTACAATAGTTAAACTTTCGCTAGAAGCATGGTTTATAGACCTTAAATCAATGGTGACAAGATGGAGAGTACCACAGAATGTTCATTGAAGTCTACCCCCAATAGCCCACATCCAACTATCTTTGGATGATACAACAGTCTGGTACAAGGATGGAGTAGCAGGTCCAGCAGGGTGGCTCGACTATTACCCTTTGGTAAGTGAAATTTTCATAGATTTAATCCTACAATCTAATGAAGTATTAGCTATTCTGGCACAAGCAAGGAAAACCGACTTCAAGTATGTCGAGCCTCTCACTGATATGGAAAAGAAGAAGCATACAAAATTCGGTTGTATATGAACACCTTCATTTATCAACCCGAGCCGACACCTAACCCTAAGGTATTAGCACTTGCCCAGACTCCACACATAGAATCAGCAGAGGCCGGAGAACATTCGGACAACAACACAGAGTCCGACAACCCATAACATCTTTTGACAGATGATAATATACAGAAGGTAGCAGCTGAAATCATTACAGCCCGACAGAGCCAAGAAATACTGACCAAGGGGAAAGGGAAAAGACAAGTAACATTTCAAGAACCTATAGAAGAAGACGAGATCGGGCTATACGACACTGCTACTCAGATTATTGAAGATGCAGCCAAGAACAAACTACCTGTCGAAGCAGTTCATAAAATTTCTAGAGACAAATAAGTATCCACCCTCTAGAATTCTTGTTAAAAAACCAAAAATTTCGGTCGAACCTGATGTCGACCTAACCATTCAGTCCCCTCCTCTTCCCCAACTACAGTAGAAGAAGAAAACAGTCTGTTACCATTCAGTCCCCTCCTCTAACCCAGCAGACACTGCTTTGAGTACGTTTATTGCAAACCTTCCGACACTTTGTCCTAACTGGCGTGAGATGGTCATTCAACAACTTGTTTTTTCATCTTCGTCTACTGTCTCGGTTAACTTAGCTCCTCCCGACACCATTCAAACTGCAAGTTTGCCTTTAACATCGACAATCCCAGAAATTGTCGGTCACAAGAAGACCCATCATATCAGAAATCCTGACCCTTCTAGTCTAGTTTATTCCAACAAACAACTATCTTTACCCCTCTCCCAGTCAATACATTACCAAAATTCATTCAAAGCGAAAACCCCCAAGTCGTCAGTCCCCATGTCAAGTCTACAATTGAGTCTAGTTTAGTTAGTTCGGATCCGTTCGATAGTACCATTTCATTGAGTCCAATTACGACATCATTCGACCTGCCATCACTCTCGGTAAGTCAGTCGAGTCTCCCTGTCGACAAATCCAAGTCTAGTTCGATTACACAACAGCACAACAAAGAAGCAACCACGACAGAAGCAGCTGAAGCCGCTTCTACTCAAGCCAAGGAATCAGCTGCAACTCAAGAAATTGCAGCCAACATGACAAGACCATCAGAGCACACAAATATTCCAGATACCAGTACAAGCAATATGGAAACTTCTAGCATACCAGCAGATAATCCACCATGTGCTGAAGTTGTTGAACATGAGACTCCAGTCACCATAGCAGTAGTACTAAGTACACAAACCTAGGCAGAGCAAGCTATTACTAGCACACAAGTAGTCATCGACAGTAATACAGCAACAACCGAAAAAGACAAGGGGCAGAACAACAAATCTTAAGCAAAGAAAAAGATAAAGGAAAGAGTAGCCACAGGAAACACAAAGAAAAGAAACGCAAAGAAAGAGAATTGCAACAGCAACTACAAATGCAACAAACACAAAAAGACCAATCAGAACATACTCTTTCTATATACTTAGATCAATTTGGAGCTGCTACAAGCTATCAGCCACAATTGGCCTCCCAAGAAGAGCTTGATTTACTCGAAGATGCAGTCTTCAGAGTGCAAAGATGTCACCGACATGAATCAGAAGAACATATACTCCAGTTGCAGGAAGAAAGGACTACATTCATCGCTAAATGTGAAAACTCGGCTCAGCAAGTTATCCCGCTTCCAGATAGTTCTGACATGACATCACCTCTTGATAGAGCATATCAGTTACTTGAGTTTGTCGTGTCCATGTTACAATTTGAGCTTCTCAAGAAACAACAAGATCAAGCTGTCGAGGTAGCTTCCCTCATGACAAATCAGTTTACAGCCTTTTCAGAATCTCTCAAAGTACTCAAGCAGTACGATAGTCAAGCAAAAAAACTTACAGAAGTTCTGAATAATTGGTATGTATATTATGGCGATGTTTACAAAGATCTCCAAAAAAAAAGAACACTGCTAAGCAAACTTCAGCACTAGCACTTGACTACAGAGGAAGCCCTTGTTGAAAAACTCGATAGTCAGATTATCATGGAAAATAAGAAATTGGATAAGTTAGAAAAACAAGAAGTTCAGTGGATGTCTCAAGCCCAAGGCGGCCTCAACAAACTTGGAGAAATTCAGCCCCGATTCCATCAGTTACTTGCTGCTGCTGAAAGAACAATTAACATATTCGGTCCTGATATGATCCATTTATAGGCTAAATTCACTCATGACAAGATGGAAAACTTGTCGAAACTCACAACTCTGACTGTCGACATCCAGAATCTGCTACACACTTGGGAAGAGTTCCGGCACCACCTCTCTACTTTTACCGAAGTTATTCTTGAAGCCTGTCTCCAGATACCCTGATACTATTGATTCCAGCGTACCTTTGTCATAACCGTCTTCATAACTCTTTTTGAAATTTTGATCTCTCCATTTCTTCAAGACGAAGAAATATTTTGAGGTAGGGGAGATGTTGGAGGGGCCTAGGTCAGACTGTCGACTAGGCCCTCCGCTCGACCACTCTGCAGCACATGTCGACAGGTCGCATCGACTAGTATAGGTCGGGTCGGTTGGATAAACAGACAGACGGTTATGTAATTGTATTTGCATAGATATATATATAGGCTGTTGAGCCAATGTACTGGTTAAGATTGGTTCTATGACTGTATTCTGCTCTTGCTGGTTAATATAAAGGCTGTTGTGTACTCAATGATGCTTTGGTGACATGAAAGGGATGGCGGTGTAGCGGGCACAGAGGATTTGGATTTGTAGTTAATATTCTTAATAACCCAGGAAGAAATAGGTAAATATCAGGTGATAATCTTCCAATTCTCACGAACTATTTCCTAGTTGAAAGTTTGATCGCTCTTTACAAATTTCACGTTTTGTAGCTGTCGATTGCGAGCCTTCGATAGGTTAGCAGTGTCGACATGTGGTTATCCCGACAACTTCAGCTTCGACAAGTTCGAGATGACAGGGTCATCTCGACGATCTCGACAGGCTCATTGCACACTTACAGGTGTTCCCGAGTCCCAACTATTATGCAGGTTCATTCAACGCTACAAACAATGAGTAGAGGTTTTATATATAATTGGATGACCTGGCAGATATTGCATTGATCATCGCTGAAGATTATCTCATCAACTGCGAGTGTGTTACAATAAAATTGAGTGAATGTTAATACAAGAGAAGGAAAGCCCGGGCATCTGCGCTATCAACTCACGAAAGGAATTTTCATGCAGATCACACAATTAAAGATAAAATTTGATGGTGTGCAAGGAGTAGTTGTTCCTCTGACCACGATGATTCTGGAAGGATGTTCTCCTCTTAGAATTCAAGCAATGTTGGCACAAACTCGCCTGTCGAGACTTGTCGAAACCTATTGGAATCGAATAGAAAACAAAGCATTATAACTACGCGGAACCTGTAGTAACGTCTTATTTTAGTGCTTGCATTTTCTTCCTCGATAGAAAACAAAGCATGCAAATCTTCTCCTTTCAAAACCCTCAAGCATTATAACTCTGGTTTATTCAAAAGGAATGGTGTATTTAATCTGGTTGGAGCATTTCATTTGGTTTATTTTAAAATTTAATATTGCACATCCCAGCGTTAGAGAGGTCGGGAGGTCGGAGGAGGTTAGAGAGATTGGGGAGGTCGGATAGGTTGGGGAGGTCGGAGGAGGTCGGAAAGGTTGGTTTTCAGCTACTCAACAAATTCTCTATGCAGAGAGAATTTCCTCACCCGCAAGCAATTTCGACCGGTTGGTCTTCAACGAAATTCCAGTAAATGAAAATAAATCTTAATGATCAATGATTTAAGATTTACTACTCTATGAGTTCCTGATTCTCGTTTTTCAGTGTTGACAAGAAAATTTATTAATGAAAACATAAATTTCCTGAACTAACGTTACCTGCAAATAGTCTGAAAATGCTTCATTACCACGACGTGATTTCTGGGTTAAACTCCTCACTTGGATTTCTCATATTTTATTGTGATCTTTATTTTTTCATCTTAAAAATATATAAAATTGTTACGTTGTCGTTTAAACCAACCTACGTTCGATTCCCACTCACTCATTACATTACAGCTACATTCTCTAGCTTGCTCGTGATGCTCCTACACACCACCGGCCAAACCAACAACAAAGACAAATGATTCCCGGGCCCCAGCCAAAAGGAGTAGTTCCCACGATAATACATATCTTCTTCGACTCTCCTTTGAATTCAATTGCATTGCACTGCACAGCTCATTTTCCTTACAATGGCAATTGTGCTTTATGTTTGTCAAATATATTCCCATTCCATGTGTCCCAGGACTCGAACTGCATCCCAAAGGTAGCCTGCCCCTTTACATTCTAACCTAAAACTTCGAAGGTCTCTACTCTTCACGTGCATCTACTGTCTCCGCGTTGTCATTTCAGAGTTAATAAACAAAAAATTTAACTTGGAAATTGGAACTTAAGCTTCAGTCAAATGACTACTGGCATCCATAACAAATATAGGTTGAATGGATGCGTCGACCAAAGAAGGGTTATAGCACAGTAATTTAATCCGTTGATCATTGAGCAACAATTCGGTTAATATGTTCAATGACTGACCATCTCTAAATATATGGTCGGTAACTTCATTCGGTTGAGATTGACATCTTATTAAGAGCTCCGACCTCTCGACCAAGCAAATCTTCCAGGATGCTAGAGTCCCCGCTGCTTTGATTTCTGACAATGGCGAAACTTGAAATTCAGCTTACAGTCGGGGCTTTAATGAAAAGTATTGAACATTTCTGTGAAAAATTGACGGAAACATAAATTTCCTGAACTAACATTACCTGCAAATAGTTTGAAAATTATTCATTACCATGACGTAATTCTGTAAATTCTGCATAATCTAGCCGATGAGGAATCTAGCCGAGTGATCGAAAAGAATGCATGTATGTGAGCCATACGTGACAGCATAAGTCCCAACCATACATGATGAACTCATAGGAAAAATCGATTAAATTGAGCAAATAGTTGTATTGCCGATGGAACTGAGCTCGTGCTTAAAATGTACCTTCTGACTAATTAACAATTTAACTCTGTCGACCTGAAGTGGTCGGTTGCTAAGCAAGTGGCGTCGATTGCTTTGGCATAGCCGATGCGACTGCACAAGTCGGTGAAGAGTGGTCGGCCGACAAGAACGTTAAAGTTAACTGCGCCATAAATTTGGGGACAAATACAGAAAGAAGGAACTTTGTTTTAAATTCATTTGGAGCACCAGGGGAAAGGGGTTAACATAATTTTGAATTTCTTCCAATTGAGGGCATACTTTGGCTCGGCTTTGCAATGCCAAAAAATAATAAGATTTGATCTGAAGGTGTCTTATTATATCTGAGAAAATCATTCTGCGTTGCGGTTTCATGGCCTTAATGAAGAGCACGTGTCAAGTAAGCGATGAGTCGAAGGAGAGTGACCAGGATAGTGACAAGTTCAGCCATGAAGTTTTCTCCCGATTGTAAAGCAATTGGTTGTCACAATATGGATCTAATATTTCTCCTTATGAATATGGTGAGTGCTCTGTTCTATTAGTGCAAAATCTTCAATTTGTTTTCTAATCTGAAATACAATATGAAATAAACAAAACATTAAAAATATGAATGTTTTGTAATCAAACTACATTCAAATTTAAAAAATATTAAAATTAAAACTAAACTCCAAATGTAATCTAATTTGATATGTTGCAAAGCCTCCTCCTCAGTAATTTCTTCTTTTCCAGCGTATGGATTGACATGACTACAATTTGACAGACGGTCCTGGAACCTGTAGCACATTGCAACTCTCTATCAATCTATTCTGGTCAGCAATAAGACGACTGTATGGTATTGGAGTTGATTTATTGTACGAAAGAATGAAAAATTACAAAAAAATTGCCAATTTTTAAGCAAAAGTTGGAGGGCTATGAAAAATCAATAGTTCATTGATAATGAAAATTAATAACTCAAATACAAACTTTGACATATATTCATTTAAGGCTTAAAAATAAATTGATATTTAAAAGCTTTAATTATGTTAATATTCTTATGTCAAAGAATGAAAAATTATCAAAATACATGATTTTAATAAAGATTTAATAGTCATAAATATTTGATAAATATTTCAAATTCAGAACCAATGACTCACTTCCACTTCTAAACATGTATTCTTACCAGACTTAGATTGAAATCTTAAAAAATAAGCATTAAATCAATTTATCTCGATTCATCAACATGGTCATTTAACTCATTAATGAAGTGAAGGCCAAAATTTGAAAATGTCCTCGAAACAACGTGTCAATTCAACACAGAAAAACAAGGCTTTGGATATTTCCATTATCCCTATTATGAAATACTTGGAAGAAGAAGCTATTGATCTGGAAAATTGTCGTGGAATGAGGGAGCTTTGCGATTTCCACAGTGGGAGACAATCTGTTTCCTATTCTTTTGTTCCAAATAGCTGGTGGACCACTCAACAAATCGTCCAAGGTCGGAAGAGGTTGAGGTAGAGGAGGTCAGAGGAGGTTGGAGGAGGTCGAGGTCGGAGGAGGTCGGAGGAGGCCGGAGAGGTCAGGGAGGTTGGAGTAGGTTGAGGAGGTCGGAGGAGGTTGAGGAGGTCGACATTGTTGCAAAATTTACTCTTTTCCTAGCTGCATTCACTTTTGCGTCTCCTGGGCAAGTGCTAGTTATAAGTATATATATATATATATATGTGTGTGTGTGTTAAATACTTATTAATTTTTAAAGAGAACTTGATTTATTTGTAGGTTTTAATGTAATTGTATTAATTTTATTAATTATAAATTGTTTTTTGTAATTATAAGTATATATATGTTAAATACTTATTAATTGTTAAAAAAGACTTGATTTATTTGTTAGGTTTTAATGTAATTGTATTAATTTTATTAAATATAAGTTGTATTTGATAATAATGTAGTTCATAATGACTAAGTCGTGTCTAGAAGCAATGGTATTCAATCATTGTAAAATCAAAGCCTTATAGTGACATCATTGATATTCTTCTCCAAACTTTTTTATTTCAAAATTAAAATAGCGTTCTTAAGTATGTAAATTTACATAATCAAATTATCTTAATTAATTAATTTTTTTTCGTATAAGAAAAAAATCGTAATTTTATTAATATAAACAAAATTATGTTCAACAAATACTTGTTAAGTATTCCATTAAACAACTAAGAATGAGTGTTCAACTTGCATGCTATGAACAAAAAACACTTCACGTATAGAAACCAATATGTACCAAACAATGGAAACTCCTGAAAAAAAATACAAAACTAAGTATTCCCAAAAAAAAATCATGCAAGATCTTTAGTATCTATAACATTTGTGCTATCCCTCCTTTCTAAGGAAACAAATAAAACCATGAAAACTAAGATGTGTCCTAACTTATCATCCTAACTTATCATGATCCATTTATGATATTTCACATGAAAATTGTAAGAGTTGAGAAATATTATATAATATGTCGCTCTTCCCAATTTTTACACTTTTCTTAAGCCCTATATTGATAGACCATTCGCTTGCATATTCTTTTCCCCCATATATATTGAAAAGAGATGGATTGAAAACCATTTTCTGATTAATAATTGTATCATACAGAGGCCTCAAGTTAATATTTTGCAAGTATATTCTCCCCTCATCCATTAAATGACAATTTGGGAGTCACCAAATACCTAAAACCTAGGACCATGATTCCATCCTAGTTTCAAGATAATTTTAGTGCTAACAACTCAGCCAAGTTGTTGGATCCATAAAAAATCAATCACATTTATTAATTATCAGTGACTACTTAAAATATATAGAAATAAGATAGATCTAAGTTGATATAGTGTTAAAAAACTTATTTCTAACACTTGTAAGATTATGACATTATGTGTTAGAAATATTACTAGATTTTTTTCAATTTCTAATTTATTTATTCAGATTTTTTTCAATTTCTAATTTATTTATTCATATAATCTCATTATATATATATATATATATATATATATATATATATATATTAAGATCATTTTTATGAAAAAAAACCTCAAATACATGATTTACACTCCAAGATTAAATAATTTAGAGATCTATGAGAAACCTCTAGTTGCTATATTCAGAAAGAAAATCATGCTAAAAGAAGTAGTAGAAATAAAAATAAAGATTTCTGGTTCTACAACTCAAATCATAGCTATCAATATGTTTTCTAATGATGAGCTCAAAATTTTTACAGAATATGTTAAGGTTGGTAAATATAGCTATATTCACTTCGGTGGTATTAGAATTGGTCTAGCCCCTCTCTTTCGTCGAGGAATCAATACCCCTTGTATAGTTGAATTGTTTGATACACGACATTTCTCTTATGACCATGCCCGCATAGGGACTATCAAAGGCAACCTGCAGGCAAGAACTCAATATGGGACTCTTATTCCTAATTATTCCATGGGATTAGCAGATCCTCATATTAAAGACGCATGCAAAATGTTGGTTGGTGTCCAAGGTCTACAAATGGTTGATGACTCTGAATTTCTCTCTGTTATTATTCAAACAACCTTCATGTTATCAAATACTGCCCATAATAAGCTTAAACAACATGTTCTTAAAGATTGCCTAACTGTTGGTATCTCAAATGCTAAAAGTTTTGGATTTTCTTATGAAGATGTCAGATTACCGACAGATTGGTATTTTCAATACCGTTCACTAAACACTGCCAATAAAAAACCCCGAACTTTACACCGATCCATTACATCTGACAATCATGTCCATCCATTCCTTCGATTGAGACCCAAGCAAACCCTTCCTCTGCTTGCTTGCATACAAATGTCTACAACTGGTTTGATCGAGGTGTCACCTCCTCTCTACAATGCCCTTCTTGTCATTCTCTCATTCATCCTTCTAAGAGTTTACCCAACATCGTGGTGAAATTTCCTCCAAACCAAAATTCTTCAAATCCCTTTCTTCCTACCTCTTCTAATTTAGTAAAACCTTTGAATCCATCCTCTAATCTTCCTGGACAAGCCAAATTATGCCAACATCCAACATGTTCCCCAAATTCCTCAACTGATACTTGTAAAGCCCCAGATGATGTACAGTTTCCTCACTGTAATATGATTAGAAGTCTTGACTTTCTTGAGGATTGGAAAAAACAAACTCAAAAGATTGACTGCATGCTATCCTCTCAAAGACATCCTAAAGATAAGTTTGGTCTAGGATATAATCCTCCCTCACAACAGGAAATAGAAACCCAAAAGTTTCTTAGACATGAGGCTAGACAAAGTAAAAGATTTCAAAGGTTAAAGCAAAAGACCTCATTACCGTCCTCCAGACTTACAACTTTCTTGCCTAATGGTATTCACAATCCCACTCTGAAACAAA
The DNA here is from genome assembly GCA_027924585.1 of Larix kaempferi. NCBI lineage: Eukaryota > Viridiplantae > Streptophyta > Pinopsida > Pinales > Pinaceae > Larix > Larix kaempferi. Next base: position 35,015,667 of record BSBM01000030.1, on the reverse strand, counting down.
TAGAAGTATTCCTAGATAGGTATCAAGGATACTCCCCCTTATGACCTAAAAGATGATTTCATGAAAAAATGATAAATTGGGATTTATTCACCCATGAAGATTCAAAAGAATTCAGAGAAACCCATTCTATGGAACAAAAAACTATTTTGGTAGGAAAATGGAAAAAGCATATGGAAGTTGATAATGAATGGATCTCATTCTATGAATGGTACAAATTTGAAAAATTGGGATCTTCCTTAAAAAACTCAAAATCAATGCCATAGAAGAACAACCTGAATCTTCTCAAAATCCCTCAAAAGGCCATAAAGGGGAATTGGTTAAAGGTGGAGAAACATACACAGTTACATCTTTTCCCCCTTTGAAACCCATTGTGCTAAGAAGAGAAGAATAAAAAGAGGATCTAGTAGTTGTTGCACCTTTTATTGAGACTAAAGGAGAAAGGAAAGAAGTGCACCGACAACTAAATTGGAATAGTGCAACCCTTAAGGAACTAGCACTACAAATGCATGCAGGAAGATAGATGAGTGATTCTCAAATTGAATATCTGAAAATATTAATGAAGGTTTACCACCAATAAAGGAAAGAGAGTATAGTCAAAATCATTCATGAACAAGAACTCTCTTTTGAAGTCTTAAATTATGTTAAGATTTCTCTCGATGGTTATGATCATCCAAAGTTCTATCTTAGAGAACAAATAAAAATCCATGATAGTGATATTGAAAAGGCACTTACTCATGTTCGGGTAGAAGTTCAACAAGTGCACACCTTAATAGAGAAATCCCACAAAAAGAATGTGGAAGAAGAAAAAATATGGAAAGATAGATCCCAACAGACTACCTTCCACTTTTAAAATCCAAGATGCATTTCCTCTGCTTTTACCACTAGAGAAACCTCAGAAGAAAATCCCTAAAACTCAGATTTATATAGGCCTTGAAGAAAACCCTTTATATAGACCTAGAATTATGGCTATCCAGATGCCCCAGTCATCTTCGCCTATTTTAGCAAATGCTGAGTCTCTAACTGTAAATGCATATTTTGACAGAGCCTATGAGAGAATTCCCAATCATATGACAAGGCCTCGTGCACCAGACTCAGATGATGGAATGAATGGAAATCAAATTTCACGGTCTGTTGATCTATTATATGAATGGAGCTAGCACTTAGCAGATAGAACATATGGTCCATAGGATGTATGTGGCTTATAGAGCATATGTAGCCAATGGCTAAGATTCTGCAAATTCATGCAAGATGATTGTTGCAGGATTTATTGGAGCTCTACAGAAATGGTGGGAAAGGACAATAACAACTGAAAAATGGAATTCTTGGGTAGCATCCAAATTGGAAGTGGATGGAAAAGAAGAACCTAATCTCATAGGTAATTTGACTACTGAGATTATGAGATATTGGGGTGGAACACCTGAAAATCACAAAGCAAAAAATACCCAATTACTTCTAAACATGAAATGCAGAAGCCTTAGAGACTATGAGCAGTTCCATAGAGATTGGGTGATTAGATGTCAACATGTTCAGGACAGTGAAAAAGAAGTCTGGAAAGAAAAGTATATCTATACACTTCCTAAAAACTTTTAGAACTTCTTCACTAGTGCATTGAACATAGACACTCTAGAACATTACTCATGGGGAGAATTTCATGATATTGTACATAGTTGTAAAGCTGATATTTGTACAAGAAGAATTGCTGCAAAAGCAACCAGATATTTCTTACCTGGAATAGGAGGAATCTGCACAGAGTTTCGCATGCCTGAACCTAGATATTCAATAGAAAATAAGCACAAAGGAGAATCTTAGTATTTTGATGAAAGAAAAAGAAGAAATAAAGCAAAACTGAGATTCCTAAAGCATAGATATCCAGACAGATACAAAGAATACAAAAGAAATAAGATGAAGAGAAAACCTGAAAAAACCAAGAGATATGGAAAGTGGTATCAAAGTAAAGATGGGAAAAGCAACTACATATACCATAAAATGAAAGATGAATTTGGAGGAAAATCAAGATGGAAGTACTCTCCCAAGGTTTCTTGCTACAAATGTAGGAAGCCAGGACATTTTGCAAACAAATTCCCTAATCCAAATAACAACCAAGCTTCTGGTTTGAAACCAGAACAAAAACCAACCCAAGAAGACCTTATGAAAAAATACAAATGTGCACTCTGTGGAAATAAAGGGCACAGAGAAAATAGATTCCCAGAGTCTAGATCTTATGGAGATGCCTATGCCATCAGATCCTCATCTGAAGAAATGAACTGTATAAGCTTTGACAGTGATAATATTTTCTTAGCATAAGAATCAAACAGTACTACTGATTTTGATCAAGTACAACTAACTAGAAAAGGTCATCTTTGCCAATGCAATGATCCAAAAAATTGTGACTGCTCCATAGAAGATGAGTCTTTGATATCTTCTCTTGATGAATCTGATGATGAAAAAATAGCAACATATATGGCATGGATTGAGTCAAGAATAGAAGTGAATCAATGTAATATGATGAAATATGGTACCCAAGATTCTATTACGATGAAACAGATTGAAGAAATGGAAGAAGGAAATGCAAAATAAATTAAGAAATAAGCATTTTCTAATGCTTTTCTCTTGAAGCAAAAAGAGAAAGTTGAACCTAAATCTTCTTCAACTAGAAGCAAAAGTAGCAGCAGTTCTAAGAAATACAAGCATGAAGAGCTTCCTTAGGTCTCTCAGGGATGGAACCTATTTGCCTCAGCTCTCCCTTCTTAAGAAATAAATACTGCCCCACTCTTGGAGACTGTTACACCGTAATCTTCCACCCTGTGAGCATCAGCATTGTTTGGCCTGTAGGATCCATTTCAGTGACTCAGATCCCCTATATCCTTCAGAGATACCTGTTTTCCCTATTTTTATTTCTACCCGCCTGTTGCATCTTTATAGCAGGTGTACCCACGAGTTTCATCCCTATAGCCCGCGGGTAACATGTAAAATGGTAAAAACCACTATTAATTACTTTTTACTCCCAAAAAATGGTCATTGGGTGACCTTTGGCTCTCCATCTGCCCGAGTAACGCCTCGATGTGTCCTTTCACCTACCTTTGAGAGGATTATATATTGAGCACATATGGCTTATGGACGGGAGGAAGAAGAGAATCGTAAGAGAACTCTAGTGGATTTTTGCCCTATCTTGAAATAAAAATAGGGCAAATAGGTATCTTTGAAGGATATAAGTGGATCTGAGTCACTGAAATGGATCCTACAGGACAAATAATGCTGATGCTCACAGGGTGGAAGATTACGGTGTAGCATATGCCCCCTAATATGTGAGGTCATAGACTGAAAGTGCTATGATGGCCGAAATACATTATAAAACTCAGAAGTGGAGTGATGGAGACACAAGTGGAAAGAGCAGCTCACTCGTCATAATACAATAGTATCTCTGAATACATGTCTGTATAGTACAACAATATGATACAATGGCCATGAATAGGCAGTATATAATAGATACATGTCATAAGTGATCATAGCAATAATCCCTCTACAGTAAGATATGGTCTTCTGCTTAAAAGAAGACAACTGGTGCAAAACTGGAGGTACAAACTGCTGAAATATGAGAGGTGATATCTTAGATGTAAAGTCAAAGTCATATGTAGCATACTGAATGCCACAATCGCCTGGGGTCTTCTACACAAGTCTTTGATGGTGCAAGTCCCATCAAGTGAATAAAGGAGTTGGGGTCGAACCTGATGAGACATCGTCTGATTACCGGTCAATGATGTATACTGTTAATAGACGCAAGATGACCCACCAATAATGAAAATGGGCATCAAGGCACAGAGCACAATCATCAGAGTGTGAATAAATGGGTTGAAGTCGAACACTAAGATGAATCCATTGATCAGGGGACATTGATGTATTCCCAAAACTGTCGATGGCAAGAGAACCTACCACTAATGACTGCAAGCCTCAAGGTACTCAACTGAACTGTAAGCCTCAAGTCCCGGAATAAATGATTTGAAGTCGACGGAACGAGACTCGCTAGAAGGAGGGCATTAAGGCATCCCCCATCAAACAGCATGAGGTACCAGCAATGCTGAAAGATTTGGAAGATCTCAGGTGAAATGGACTGACTCAATAAAGATGGCCAACATGCAATAGTCAAGAGATCTGAGGAGTGTCCGACACTGGTTTCAGGACTTCCTTTGAACAAGAGCATTAGTAGATGGATCGACTTAGGCAGCATAGACTTGACATAAACTGTGCAATGTAGGAGGCATTACAGAGGGCTCCATAATGACTGGAAGCTTAACCAATCGGTGGAGAAAACTGAGAAACAAGTATAGCTCCTAAGGCCCAACTATAGTCCCAACTCATAATGTATGGAGTGGAATGAATGCTCTGTTCAAAGGCGACACAACAGCTGCCAACAAGAAATAGTGACCATAATCCCGTCCGGCTTTTTGGAATATTTGATTTTTTTGGTCTTTTTCATATTTGGGAAAAGCTTGAAAAAGAATAAAATTGCTTATAGTACAACAGGTGAGGGAACGAGTGTCAAATAGCTAGCAGACTAGTCCCAAGCAGTGGAACATACCTATGCTCAATGCAAGGAAGTGCGTGCAGGATGTGGACACTTGGGGGTGTGTTCCCTCAGGGTCAAAAGGTCATCAATTTGTGAAGGGCAAATATAAGCTCTGCAGGGCTCGATAGGGGAAAAGTGCTCAGGCACCAGGCTAACAATTGAGTAAGCGGGAGCCGACACAAGGCTCAAGCAGCAAGCAGGATGAAGCAATGCAATCACAACATGATATAACTGAGGGGAGTCTTTAAGCGAAATGGATTGCATAAGACAAAGTAGAGTACGAGTCTTTATCGCAACGTCATGGCGTAACTACAAATGACTCCCATTCCTAAGGACAAACAACAGCATGGGCACCAGAATGCACAAAGAGGTTCTAACTAGGGTACCCATGTTCGGAAAAGACCTATTGCCACATAACGACACTTCTATAGTAGTGTGAAGGTTCCATGTCGGTTACGAAGCGGGGTCGTACCTAGTGTTTATGAAAGTGGTCAACAGGTCAAATGCATAATGCATGCGAAAATGGCATCTAACCTATATGCCAGGTGTGAAACGTACATGCCGTAGGTGTGAAATGGTTCAGAACAACTCTCACCGAGGAAATCTGTTGAAAAAACACTACTCCATGACACGATATTAGTTCATAACGGCTCAAAATGGAAAAAACTATAGAAAAGTGGGTCCAAAAAATTATAAATAGTAATAAAATTTTCCAAATTACAATTCATTTGCACTATTCACCAATTTGGAGTTATTTGGGTAGTTTTCACCTGAAACTTCAAACGCCGATCCAGGGAGCTACAAGCGACCGTTCAGCGAACCGTTCAGAGCAGGTTGGTGGTTACTCCCATACCTTTCATTTTAATGTTTTTATTTCAGTTTTGGTCGGTGGAATTTTTTGTTTGACCAAGCCCTAGACAAGCACCTCCTGAGGACACAACTAGGTAGTTAGGTGAGAAGATAACCCAGGAAGCAGAAGCAAGCTGCTGCATATGTCAGCTAGCACCATCCACGAAACCTAAGAACATAGGAAATTCCATTGACATCTGTCAATTAAACAGAGGTAAATCAACATACCCGACAACCAAAAGGTAATCTAAACTATGCACAGAAAAACTATACAATAGTGTACAAAAGTAATAGCCCAAACAAAAGGTTCAAGCGTAATACTGCTTGAGGTAGAGCCTATTTCTAGGCTCCTTGAAGACAACTCCCTTATAGTCTTCTAACTCATAAGCTCCTTTTTCAAGGACACGCCTCACAATGTAAGGACTGTGCCACATGGGATTGAACTTGCCTGCCCCTAGGGGTTCTTTAGCTTGGTCATACAAGAGAACCAAGTCACCTTCAGCATATTGCCGGTGACGGACAAACCTATCATATTGAACCTTGATACGACGCTTGTTAACATCAATGGCCACAATGGCATCTCGACGGTGCTCGTCAAGTTGCTCGAGGTGTACTAAACGTTGCTCAATCTTCGTCATATCAAGGAGGAGCTCTATGGCTAGCTTGAGTGAAGGGATTTCACATTCAATCAGTAAAAGTGACTCCACACCATGAACTAACTGGAATGGTGAGAACCCGGTGGCAGTCTTAACTGCAGTTCGATATGCCCACAAAGCAGGATATAACATGATATGCCAATTGGTCTTTCTTTGTTGGATGGTACGTTGGAGAATGGTCTTCAAAGACTTATTTACTGCTTCAACCTGACCATTCGCTTGAGGATAGTAGGAAGACGAGCGTTCTTGACGAAACTCAAGCTTGAGAGACAAATCCTCCATCATCTTGTTTTGAAAGTGACTGCCATGGTCAGTGATAATCTCTTTTGGGATACCGAATCGAGTGATAATCTGGTTGAACATGAAATGGGCTGGAGTGGCACCGTCAGATTTTACAGTAGGCATGGCCTCAGCCCACTTGGAAAAATAATCCACGGCCACGATAATATGGTGATGCCCCCCAGTCGAAGCTGGCTTGCAATCCATGAAATCTACCCCCCACTTAGTGAAGGGACCGACAGTGACGACTGGATGGGGGGCCGCTGGATGCGAGTGTACGTTCCGAGAAAACACTTAGCAAGGGTGATATATCTTCACAACGTTAATACAATCTTTAAAGATGGTAGGCCAAAAATAACTAGCTTGCATGATACACTGGGCTATAGCAAGCCCGGATAAGTGACCGCCACACGCCCCCTCATGGCAATCATTAAGAACCCGTTCCTCCTCTTCGTGAGTCAAACAACGACGGAGAATGAAATCCTTTTCTCGGTGATACAAAGTGTCACCGACGATAGTATAATCTTTAGCGTGATGTCTCACACGCCGTCACTCATCTCATGAATAATGCGGAGGAAACTTCAAAGTTTGGAGATATACAATGACATCCCCATACCAAGGGTCCTCGGTCGAGATAAGAAATAAGTGTTCATCCACAAAGGAATATTCATGAATGACATCCTCATCAAGCCGTGGAAGGTCCGACATAAGCTCTGCGAAAACCAATGATTTCACCAATTTTGCCAAAGCAAAATCGAGATCAAATTCCTGAAGGATCACAATCCATTTATTATACTTACCCCTGATAAGGCGTCGTGACAACACGAACTGAAATGTATTGATATGAGCTACAACGGTGGTTGTTCGAAGCAAAACGTAATGTCGTAATGGCTGGACTGCGTGGACAGTCGCAAGTGCCAGCTTTTATACGTGGGTGTACCTTAGCTCAGCATCTACTAAATTTTGACTAACATAATAGATAACATGCTCAACGAGCGCATCATCTACCTGAACCAAGACCATGCCAATAGTCTCTTGAGACGTGGCCACATAAAGAATGAAATCTCGTGTAAAGTCCGGTGGACTAAGCACATGGGCCGATACCAAAGCTTTCTTAAGGGCGTCGAAAGACTGCTGGGCTCGCTCATCCCAGATAAAAGGTGTGTCTTTCTTCAATAGGCATGCGAAACCTTTAGTAATACTAGCATAGTTAGCTATAAATCGACACAGAAAAGTAGCTCTCCCTTGGAGGCTCTGAAGTTGTAACAGATTACACGGAGGAGGCAATTGAAGTATTGCCTCAACTTTGAGAGGATCAACTCTAATACCCTCTCTCGAAACTATGAATCCTAGAAGGCGACCAGTCCTAACAGCGAAGATGCATTTGTTTGGATTCAATCGAATTTTGTAGTGGATACATCGTTCAAGAATCATACGGAGGTGCTTGGGGTGGTCCATTCTCTTGCGAGAATGGCCAGTAAGATCATCCAAGAAAACTTCCATAATCATCTTAAGATCGTGAAAGGCATAGGTCATGGCGCGCTGAAAAGTAGCTCCGGTGTTTTTGAGGCCGAAGGGAATTTTCCAATATGCAAATGTTCCCCATGGACAAATAAATGTCGTCTTATGTTGGTCCGCGGGTTTGATTTGAATCTGATTATAACCCGAGAATCCGTCCATGAATGAAAAAATCTCACTCCCCACACAAGCATCCAATATTTGATCAATGAATGGTGTGGGGAAGTTGTCTTTCGGACATGCACGGTTCAAATCTCTGAAATCAGTGCATACACGGATCGTTCCCTGCTTCTTATCCACAGGAACGGGGTTTGACACCCATTCGGTAAGTGGAACGCGGTAGATGAAACCAACTTTGAGCAGTTTCTCCACCTCTGCCTTAATAGCAGCTGCCTTCCTAGGGTTCACAACATGGAAGCGTTGTCGAACCGGTTTAGCATCAGGATACGTTCTAATCTCGTGTTCAACAATGCGGGGGTCTATCCCTGGCATCTCCTCATATGACCAGGCGAAAGCTTCCCAGATTTCGGTAAACAAGTCAGTGTAAATAGCAATCTCCTCAGGAGCACAATCGACACCGACGTAAACATTCTCAATCTTTCCGGGAGTGCGAGGGATGTTGATCGAAGTGGTTGGGGAAATGTTGGCCATATTCCCCTCCACAAAAACATCATGCGACTCCAAAAGAGCCACAAGATGACCAACCATCTTAGCTAAAGTCATCCTAAACTCCTCTTGCTCAACGAGCTCGAGGTTGGGAAGGAAATAAGAGCGATGGTGCATATCTTCCCAAGGCCTGTCACTACCACACATGGCCTTGAGGATAGCTTCATCAGATGGAAAAGTATCATCAAGGCAATCGTGGGAACATGATGAGTTGGCTACCTTGACTGGCAGTGTAACGGGATCTTCTTCAACTGTCTGGGAAGAAGAGAGATCCGGATCTGCAGTGGTTTGTTGGATATGATCGTAAGCAAGCTCTACTACAGATAAGGGCATAGGCATCCCGACATGCGCAATGTCTCCAGACGTGGAACTCGTGGATGGTAAAATCCATGGATCACCTAAATAGGAGGTCCGGAATAACATATTATTCGAAGGAGGAGACGCATTGTCGGAAATGGTTCCAATAAAATTCACAGGTGCAGAAAGATTATAAGTTCCCATCAATGAGAGGTACATTCCAACACCTATGTTCCCAGTTGCCGGCTTAGAATCAGAAACTTGCGGGACTACAGATCCCGTGGATGCTGTGGAAGGAGTGTCAACAAAATCCAGTTGATCAATCGTCACAATCTTGCCTTCATGGGGAAGGCAAATAACTCTAAATAAAGTAGACGCGACAGCCTTCATAGCGTACATCCAGTTCCGACCCAGTAAAAGGTTGTAGTCGATGGGCACATCAACCACCTCGACTTCAATAGGAACGGACTTACCTCCCAAGGAGACAACAAGGGAAGGGATAATTCCATGCGGCGTAAAAGATCTACCGTCGAATACAGTGAGTGTAGTTCTAGACGTGAGTAGAGGAGGAGAGCCAAGAGCTTTCCAACAAGCTAACGACATTACTGACGCGGAGGCAACTTCATCAACCATAGTACATTTGACGAAGCTCTTAAGGCAAACAACCTGGATTTGAAAAGCCACGTGGTAAGGTAAGCGAGGCTTGACATCAGTAGTATCGAACTTGATAACACTAGGATTTCCCCCATCCTGAACTCCTAACGCACTCAAAAGGACATGCTTCTGAGAAGGACAGGGTTGCAAAACCTCAAGAGCCGACATGGCACACGGAGTTTGGCCCAAATCTTCTACGATGGAGTAGTTCTGGGTGGCTCGAGCATTAGGATTATGCGTGGAGCGCTTGAGAACACCTTTCGGTATCCGCGACATAATTGAAGGCTTATCAATATGCAAGAAATTATCTGGAGGAGGGGGAGGCTCATTCCCCAAATTCGGTTGTGGTGCACCATAATCACACTGACGAGTAGCAACACAAACCTCCAACTGAACCATATTCACACATCCATAACCACTAGTATTGGAAGAAGCTGTTGCCGTTTCATTAGTACCATAACCAGTGGTGGGAGCATGCGAAGCCATGTTTTGATGATGAGGAAGGGGATCCTTCAACACAGCTGGGCTCTGTGCCAAATGATTCGATGCTTCTTCAATTCGAGGACATAAGTGAGTAAGATGATCCTCCCCACAAAGCTTGCAAGGGAATTTCACCTTACGCCTAGGTTTACGATCCTCTCCAGCATTACCGCCTTCCCAAGAAGGGTTGGCATTCTCTTTACGAGGAGTATTACGATTTCTATTGTTATTACTTCCATTGTTTCCACCCCTACGATTATTTATCCCCTTGTTCTTACCACCAGGTTGCTAGTTACTCGACGGTTTCGTTGATTGCACATTGTGTACATCATACGACGGAGTGGAAGTGGACAAGGTGTGAACCTCTCCGGGAGCAGACTGGTTTAGCGACAAATTTTGCATTTGATTAGCTACCAAGTCTATAGGGCGAGTGCATGCGAACCCCACGATGCCATCAACATGTGGTCCAGGAATTGACGTGGGCTCATGTCTTGTTCTTGGTGCATCAGGAATAATGTCATACAAAATGCCAGACTGAGAATAAAGTAGATCTAACTGCTGCACTTTCAAGATAGCTTGTTGCTTAGTCACAATGCCAGACATCGAAACATCCTTAGCAATGTATGGGAGTAAACACTTGAGGAACCATTCCAACAGGAACTATGGAGGAATGTTGGATTTCACTAATCTCTTCCGCCGACGCCACTCTTGAACGTGGTCAGAAATATGTGTGGCCTTATTCTGATGGAAGGTGGACAATAACTCAGTACCAGTATCATAACGAACCGGTAACTGGAAATGGTCTAATAAAACCAAAGGAATCTCGTTGAATCCCCTATAGGTGTTTCCGGGCAACTCCACATACCACTTCGCGGCTGCCCCTGTGAGGGTGCGTTGAAATAGTCATAATCGAATGGAATCATGATTCAAAGAGTTGGAGGAGCACCAAAGGTGAAACGTCGTGACATGATCTCCCGGGTCCTCACCACCTTTCCCCTCAAACTTTGGAATGTCCGAAGGGAGCTTGGTAGGGACTGGGGGCCAAGTAGGGTCGTGACACACCGGATCATTCGTGAGCTTCGAAAGATCCGGGAGATTCAAGCGTGCAAGGAATGAGAGCTGAGGCTGGAAAGCTTGATTATAAGCTCCCATAAAAGGTTGGTTAAATAGAACTGTGTTATAAGATGGGCCAAAAGCTTGACCATGAGGATTAAACTGCTGATAATGAGGACTTGACGGACCATAAGCTTGTCCATGGCCATAAGATTGATAACCTCCCCTTGCCGGACCCATTTGAGAGTAAGCAGGTATATGCGCGTTTTGAGCACCATATTGGGGTGGTGGGTGATACTGGTGGCCAACACCGACTGTGTTGTAGTAAGGGTTTCCACCATGAATATGGGGCATGTAGGTCCTATTCATAGAGGGAACCATGCTGTAATGACCATAATGGTATGGTATGTTCCCACCCCCAACATTAGGATTAGCTTGAGCAGTCGTGTAGTGACCAGAAGCATGAGAAGCATTCCCAGCTCCAATATGGGTGTGACTAGTAGCAGGGTTGGTGGTGTGATGTCCATGTGGATAGGAAATATTCCCACCCCCTACATTAGCATTACTAGTGGCGGCAGTGGATGCAAAAGTATGCGGTATGTGTCCACCCCCATGGTTGGGAGGAACAGTATCATGTGCAAAAGTAGTCCTGGGCTGACGAGTAGCGGCACGTGTATTAGGTTCTGGATGGCGAGTCGTATTCTAAACAACATTCCGGTTAGGTTGGGTATTCCTAGGAGGTGGTCGTGTTCCAATATTAGCATTGTTAGGAATCTGACCAGTCCCCATACTATGTGTGTGGGTGGACAACGTAGTGACCCCAGCGAGGGTAGTTCCCCCAGTGGGTATAGTATGGCTAACACTTTGACTAGTGCCAGCGTGACTACCAACCGTAGTGGAAGGTTCAACAGTACTATGACCAGGCATACCAAAAGAGAGTGTAGTGGGGTTGATCATAGGGCCAGTATCATCATGAGTCTCAGGTCTCCCGTATCTATAACTGCGTGGGAATGAAGGAACGAAAGGCTCGTCCTGTTCTTCATCCCCGGGTAAGTCGGGCATTTCGTAAAGATAATTATATGGATTCGAAGGATCAAACGGATCCCGGTCAAGTGGATTAGGCCAAACAGAACCAGGTTGAGTCTCAAGTGGATCACCTCCCCAATCCTCACGAGGAGTATGGGGATTGGAAGTGTGGTCAACTCTACCCGAAGGAGTAGAAGGTTTTTCCCCAATATTGGGATGTGCATCCATCTAGTCTTCAACGTAAGTCACGTAAGAATCCGAAGACTCAGAGGGAGGCCTCCAGCGTCCTTTAGCAATAAGACGTGTAACCTCAGTTGGATTTAAACCATCCAACCGACGGGATTGGTGGAGAGTAGGGCTCCGCGCCATGATATCTCCGAAGAGAGTCACAACGTCCCCTAAAGGCCAACTATCGATCAAAACAGTAAATTAAAAGCACACACCTAGAGAAACTACAGCCAAGAGCAGACAAACAGAGTGGCTAAATGAGCTCCCAACACTAGAGTCGGTATGTCTCACCTAGGAGAGGCTTGAGACTCCAAAATTATAGCGGGAGGTAACAGAATCAGTTATAGAGACACCCAGGCTTCACTGCGTGTACAAGGTCAAGTCCACTGCACAAACACAAATGTGTTGTCCAATCCTTATCTGACTCAGGACACAAACAACATAACCACTGTAAGTACCCTATGCGATACCTAGGTAAGGCAACTATGGTCACTGCAATATAACCAATGCTCAGGGGGATAGTTGCAGGTGGGACCCATCATATGGGAAGGGTAGCTAAGCCTGAAGCACAAGAGGATGAACCTCCGGTACCCCCAGATACGAACAAATCCTTGATATATCTCCCACGTTCAACCGATATCAGAGGAATATCTCCTCAACCAACCTCCCATGACCTCGTGCTTAACTTTGGATTGAGTAGAGCTTCCCGAGAACACCGATCTATACCATGGATTCCTCCACTCCCTGGTCAGACACCTAATGTTTCGTCTAGTAGTCTTGGATTGTTAACTCACAATGATCTATTCCAAGACTCTAAACCTATGCTAGTTGGTGTACCATATAAATAAAATCAGTCTAATCAATTTTAATGATTAAGCGTTAATTTTAGTGGATGTGGTTACTCAAGGGATATGATCGTGAAACTAGTAATGTGTAGACTCAATAGTATGCAAAATTGTCCAATCCTAGACTCATCTATCTAATAAAACAATGTCACTATATGCAAAGTCAACCAACAATTCTGAAATAAAGATGCAATCTTTTATCTTTTCAATGCACAAGAAGAACCTAAAATGAAAGCAACAAGCACTCAATGCAAGATGTAGTACATGAAAGTAAAATATTTTTGTATTTTCGCTTATAAACAAGAAGAAAAATGCAAAAAACTAGATGAATATTTTTGTATTTTTTCAATACATATGGAATGAAAAAATGTAAGCAAAATCCTACTATTCAGTCACTGAAGTGCCGAGAAGATCACTAAGACAACCCAGCAGATCCTAAACAGCAAAACTCATTCAAAGGAAAGAGCTCAAAAGGAAAAAACCAAGAGGCTAAATCCAAAGATTGGTAAAAAACCAAGAAGGCTCAACCAAGAGAAACGAAGAGATCTGGTCACAACCAAGGCATGAAACAATCAATAAAGAGGCCAACAAAGACTCAGGAACCAACCAAACTCACCCAGCAACAATCAATAGCCATAAACCAACAAAAGTCAGAGTTACACGCTACTGTCGAATGAATACCTGTGGGTACCTGTGAGCAGTAGAGTAAACAGAGGCGGGTAGATGTGGGCAGAACTAAGCTAGCTCGCAGGTGAGGAAAGGCAAATGGGCCAATAAAGAGTCCAGAGGCTCAGAAAAGCAAGTTTTCTATGGTGTATCTTAATGGCCAATCAGTGACACAGAGCTTCGATAAACAACAACTCTAATTAAGGACTAATGCTCAAAAAATTTCCCAAACATGGATGTTTTCCCCAGCGGAGTCGCCATTTTTGTATTGTCCTATATTAAATGGATCTGAGTCACTGAAATGGATTCTACAGGCCAAACAATGTTGATTCTCACAGGGTGGAAGATTACGGTGTAACAGAGACAGAAGCAAAGAGGCCAGTTTCTCTGCAGGAGTTGGCAAAAGAGCAAAATATTCTAAAAAGGGAAATAAAGGAGCTAAGAAGCGAAATTGAAAAATTGGAAAAATAAAATGAATCGAGTTCTTCATTAGTGGCTAGCTCCTCACAAGAATAAGAAGAAGAAGATAACCGTGTCGAAGCACCAAAAGAAAGTGCAGATCCTCCAAAATATCAAAAGGTCACTTCTGTCTATCCAAACCCCCCTGATTTTAATCCTTTCCAAGTCAATTCAATTATGCATCAGAGATACACAGCTGCCATGGATAGAAAAATCAGAGATGAATATTTTCGCTTTCCTATTCTAATTGATACTGGATCTGATGTAAATATGCTAGACATTGATAAGATTACTGCAAAATACTAGCACGTTACTTCCAAACTAATCCATTCAGTAGGATCTGATTCTAATATAAAGTTTGAAGTTCCCCATGCTACTATTTGCATAAACCAATATCGACTATATGTCAGTTTTTACCTTATGAAAATGTATAATACCTGTATTCTAGGAAATCCCTTCTTGAAATCTGTAGAACCATGTGGTACTTGTACATACGAAGGCCAAGAAGTAATATTTATCACAAGAAATCCTTTGGACTCTCCTATGGTTTTACCCTTGGTCTCTACTCCTAAAAGATCTTATATGATTCATATATCCGAATCCAACCTCTGTTGATGTATAAAGATAAGTTGGTAGCAAAAGAGCTGCAACTAAATGAAGTCAAAGATCAAATGAAGTCCAAAAGAATAGAAGAATAGATGAAATCCAGTAAGTGGCAAAAGATCAAAAGAGATACAGAAGAAGAATTCAAAAGACTTTTTTGTTCTAACTCTCCTAATGCTTTTAGGCATAGGAAGAGACACACGATAAAGATTCCACTTAAACCAGAATTAAAAGGAACATCTAGACATTTAAATGCAGTGCCTATGTCCAAAGAAATGCAAGAAATCAAATAATTGCTTGAAAAAGGACTCATTGTTCCATCTAATAGTCCTTGGAGTTGCTATGGGTTTTATGTTAATAAACATTCTGAGCAAGTCAGACAAGCTCCAAGTAGGGTATTTTTTAAGGATTCTAATATTACACTTAAGTATAGTATTCTAGGCGATTATTTTGGATTGGGAAAAACATAGATATAGATAGGTAGGCGAATATTAAATACAAAACCTACAATTTACTATTGAAACGTGTAATTTTTGGTGAATATTATGCTAAAAAAACATAATTTATGTAAATATAAGCAATATTAGAATCTAAAAATGACCAAATAGCGAATTTATTTTTTGAAAAAAAGCCCAAAAAATAGCCAATTGGAAAAATTTCACCCCTTAAAATTACCCTGGCTCCAAGAATGGTTATCAACTACAAGCCTCTAAATGATGTTCTTGACTGGAATCGATATCCAATTCCTAACAAGGCAGATCTAGTCAAGAGAATCGCAGGCTGCAAAGTGTTTTCCAACACTACAACAAAATAGCCCTTTAGGGGCGATTTTGGCTTGCGGGGGTCTTCGTAAACCCCCCCAAAAAAGTTTTTTCAGACCTTTGGAGGCGGTTTTTTAAAACTGCCCCTAAAAGTCATGGAAATTGGACTTTTGGGGGCGGTTTTTTTAAATCCGTCCCCAAAAGTCTTGAAATTGGACTTTTGGGGGCGGTTTTTTTAATCCGTCCCCAAAAGTCTTGAAATTTTACTTTTGGGGGCGGTTTTTGGAAAACCCCCCCTAGAATCCCAACTCCCATAACTTTTGGGGGTAGTTTGTCAAAACCCCCCCTAAAAGTCATGAGAATTGAACTTTTGGAGGCGGTTTTTCTGGAACCCCCCTTAAAAGTCATGAGAATTGAACTTTTGGAGGCGGTTGTTTGAAAACCCCCCTTAAAAGCCCAATTCTCATAACTTTTGGGGGTGGTTTGTCAAACCCCCCAAAAAAGTCATGAGATTTGAACTTTGGGAGGAGGTTTGTTTGGAAACCCCCTTAAAAGTCATGAGAATTGAACTTTTGGAGGCGGTTGTTTGAAACCCCCCCCTAAAACCCAAATTCTCATAACTTTTGGGGGCGGTTTGTCAAAACCCCCCCTGAAAGTCATGAGAATTGAATTTTGGGAGGCGGTTTTTTTTAACCCCCCTTGTCATGAGAATTGAACTTTTGGAGGTAGTTTTTTTGGAACCCCCCTTAAAACTCATGAGAATTGAACTTTTGGAGGCGGTTTTTCGGCATTGAACTCATTTATATGCCTAGGGATTTTAGCATTGAACCAATTTATATGCCTAGGGATTTTAGCATTGAACCATGACATATGCGTTGAGAGACATGTCTAGTATTAGAAAGAGGAAACTTGTCTATCATAGCTCATTTGTAGGCTAATGATTCCCTATGGAGGGTATGTGTGGCGGTTTGAGGGCTTGAAAATGGACCATGAGCTTAGAGAAAAATGTTATGACCTAAGACCCTTATTTAACCTTATATCATAACATGGGCCTTGAAAATCATCCCCGGCGTGCGCTTCCTCAAAATGGTGAACATATCTCGCATATAGGCTAAGATTCCCCATGTAGTCCTTGTGTTATAATCTAGTCCTCCATTCATAGGCCATGATCCCCAAGGTAATTCATATGGCCTTGTACCCTAAAACCTTGGTCCATGACCCAGGGACTAAAATCCATACTTGGTGTGCCAAACCTCAAAATGGCCAAAATATCTTACTCATTGGATAAATATTACCTATGCAGTATATGGGTCCTTTGAGGTGGTCTAGGGAATCACACATGACCCATGATCCCCTTACCCTTAGACGTTATGTTTTGACTTGATAATATGGCCCAATCAATGATAACCATTCTTGGTCGCATAGAGCTTGAAATGGCCATTTCTTGCTTGTAAGCCAAATATTTCCCACATAGAGATGACGTTATGGAATAGGGCACCATTTGTGGGCCCCGATCCCTTGAGGAAAATGTTATGGCCTAGGACTTTATATGTTTACCCCAGAACATGGACTAGGCCATGAGAGCCATCCTCAGTGTGCCAAACTTGAAATGAACACTATATTCCACTTACACGATAAAGATTCTCTTTATAGGGCTTGTATGTTGGACATAGGCCTATTAATGTCACATGATCCCTAGAGACAAAATGGCCTAAGGTAAGGTTGATGCAGAAGAATTATCCTTACTTACATGGCATATTTGGATGTGTGAGGTTTTGAGTTTAATTAATGTGTCCTCCCACCTTGTAATGGCCAACTTTTGCGTTGTATTTGTCCCTTTTCCCTGACACATTAATCACATATTCACTAGTACAAAATGAGAGATAAGTGACTAGGTGACTAAAAAATTTAGTCACCACTATTTTTTCAAGGGATAAATGACTAAAATTGAGCAATTTTAAGTAAGGCAACTAAAAACGACTAAGATAAATGACTAATTTAGTTATGGGATAAAATATATGACTAGATAACAATTGACTAAAGTAAAAATGATTAACATAAATGACTAATTTAGTCATGGGAATATAAATATGACTAGCTAACAACGATTAATGTGAATTAGTCATTTATGTTAGTCATTTTTAGTTGTGTCACACTAACAATGGAAAATTACAATTTTGATAATGAATTTGTATAATATTTTACTAAATTTTAACAATGCAGATGGATTTAGAGATCTTACTATGGGGGTCGTGGTCCATGTGTGTGGTCCCAAACCACCATATTAGCCCTCCATAGGGGATATTTGGCCTGGAAATGGGATGTGGTGCTCATTTTGAAGTTTAAAACACTAGATATGGTTTATAACACCACATAAACCTATGGCCCTAACAGAATCTTCTAGCCATCCAAGGCTAAGAAGATCACCTCAATCAACCATACATGGCCTCTTGAGGGTATCATTGGCCAATGATTGAGGATATTCATGTTATTATGTGGTTTTGAGAAGTATGTAGGTGTCTTAGGGCCTTAGGAATGATGCTCTAGAGAAGAAGACCATGCCTTTGGCTCTAAAAAACCCATTGAGCCATATAGAACCATGAACAATGCCTCAAAGAACCACACATGATTTTGCAAAGGTATCCATGGAGCTTTGTATCTAGGTATCGTGACCTTGAGGATTTGGACATGGACAATATAAGAGGCATGAACCTTGGGCCCTGAAATATTTTAGCCATCCAAGGATAAGAGGTTTCCTTCACTAACCACACATGGAATCCCGAGGGTATCATCATCCTATAATTAAATATGGTGATTCCATTAGGTAGGTTTGAGAAATATGTATGCGTATCGATGCCTTGTGAATGACATTCTAAGGGAAATACCATGCCATTGGCCCTAAAGAAACCATTGAGGCATCCAAAACCATGAAGAATTCCTTAAGATACCACATGTGACTATGCAAGGGTATCCATGGCACTATATATCTAAGTCTTGGGGACTTTGGGGCTTCAACATGGTTATGGGAGGAGGCATGAAGCTCAAGACCTAAAGGAATATTCTAGCCATCTAGGGCTAAGAAAGTTGTCTCCACCAACCACACATGGTCTTCTGAGGGTATCATTGGCCTATGATTGAGGATTTCAGTTCTGCTAGGTGATTTTGAGTAGTATGTACATGTATCAAGGCATTGGGAATAAAGTTATAGGGAGAAAGATCATGCCTTTGGACCTTCAGAAATAATTGAGACATACATAGCCATGAACAATGTCTCAAAGCACCACACATATGACTTTTTCAGGGTATTCATGGCACTATGTATCTAGGTCTTGTGGCCTTAGGGATTTCAACATGGTTAGTGGAAAATATCTAAACATAGGACCCTAAAGGAAGCTTCTATCCATCCATGTCTAAGAATGTTTCCTCCATCAACCACACATGGTCTCTTAAGGGTATAATTGGCCTATGATTAGAGATGTTGGTGCCATTAGGTGGTTTTAAGCAATACACACGTGTCTTGGGGTATTGGGAATGACATTCTATAGAAGAGGGTCATTCCTTTGGCCATAAAGAAACTATTTAGGCATCCAAAAGCACCACACATGGCTTCATAGTGTGTCAATGGAATTATGCATCCAATTCATGGGGACTTGTGGCATTGGACATGGTCAAGGGAGGCTTCATGGGGAATTTTTGTTGATACTGACTTCCATACCATATGCATCACAAGATAGAGCAATGATATCTGAGCAAATTTCCACTCCTACACTATTCCATTCCCAAACAACAATACATCATCTAAAAAATAACAAATGAGTGATATAAAGAGATGTGGAAAACCTTACCCCTTTAAGACATCCATCTCTCGTAGCCTTTCCTATAATTCTTCTTAACCCTTCGATCACAAGCATAAAGAGGAGAGGAGATAAATGAAATCCATGTCTAATCCCCCTTCCAACTTTGACAAAATCAGTTGGAGAACCATTAAGAAAAAATTGTGTTTTCATCACCCTGTGAAATCCAAATAGATTTGTTCTTTAAACACCATGTTTCTTCCTCAACACTTAGTATATCTGCTTTCTTAGCTTCCAATTCTATAATTTGTTCCTTGTCCTTTGTATTATAGAAATCAAACAAGATATTCTTATAAAGAGGCTCCAATTTATCTTCCACTTCTAGCAATTCATGTTTGAGATGTTCCTTCTTAACCTCTTCTTTGTCCTTTCTCTCTAAATTCCTACAAGTATTACAATCATTGGTTTGATAACCACTTCGATTGTTTACGTGAAAGTATTCTGATCTTATAATAAATGTTGTGCTCCTAGTGTTTCAATTTCATGATGTCTCTGGCTGCCATGGCTAGTTTTTCTATTGCTTTCACTGATTTTTATTTCTAGAGCATCCATCTCCTAGCTATGGACAAGATTCAAAGGAAACCTAGATTCAAAAAGTCATAGAAATTAAGGATTTGCAAAAGAGGAGAACGAATGAAATTGACAAGAAATTAAACCTCTTTCCTTCGCCATATTAATATTCCCTTCTCATCATCAAGGAATTATGAGTAGTCATTATTAATGAGATGATTAGATGGAAGGGTTTCATCTTCAATCACATTTTGTCCCTTTTACCCAACAAAGTTTGCATCTATTCCTAGGTAACTTCAATTGAAAATGAAATGCTTGAGTTAGAAGGGTTCATCTTCAATCACATTTGAATCTTTTCCCCAACAAAGCTTGGAGTTATTCATGGGAATTCCTTGTGCACCTTGGGGAATTAGTGACAAACACAAGAGACAACAAAGAGGGAATTGATGGCCTAAGAGGAAAATAGGTGCCCAAGGTTAGTGATTTTTCCATAAAGCCTTTTGAAGTCACAATTTTAATTTGAGAGGAAAATCACTCACTATGGAGTGTTGTTATCGTACCTCTTCAACAGTTTACTCAGCAATTAGACTATCTTTGAGAAAATCATTCATCTAGAAAAGTGGTATGCTCTATTCCTTAACAATTTGAACTTTATCACTCTTCCTCAGTAATTTCATGTGTTGGTTGAGTTTCCATCAGATTAGGAAATGAAGTGTTGGGATTTTAGAAGGTAGAAGGTTGCTTTTCTTCCCTCATTTCTCCATTCTATACTTCAACTAACTCCATTTTTTTTGTAAGGTTCACACCCATGGAGGTTTCAACCGGTGACCTTATGTAAGGAGTGTCTTAACAATACACCCATTCACTGTCTATTCTACACCTCGTGGGTAGCTAAATCCATTCTTCTTCATTGTTGGTTGTATTCTCATATTTTTTTTTGCAGGAATGTACATAAGTATAATATGGAAGAAATTAAAACAAAAGGGCTAATAGATTGCCAAGAAATGCATAGTTTTGTATGCATGAGGAACATAATGGGGCTTCCAAAAAAATCCTTTTCATTTCCAAAATAAACCTCCCATGGAATATCAATGATTCCTACCTTACATCTTCCACATATCATGTGATGTCCATCTATAGCCTTCACCTCGTTGTTTATTTTTTATTTAATTAACCATTGTAGTGGTGGAAATATAATAGTTTCCAAATTGATTTGTAGATTTATCTTGTTTTGTGAGTGTTATAGCCACCAAAAACTATATATTAAACTTATATTGAAAATTGAAAAAAACTAATTACACTAAATTAAAAAAAACAAAAATCCCAAACTCTAGGTGGCGCCAAATTTTGTCAAAATTGCATCTTTGTGGAAGAAGAGATAGGATACAGAGTCACAGAGTAAAGGAAAATGAGAGCGATGCAGTGTTGGCCATGGGGTCTGTATTGTCTTTGGTAGCTTCTTATGGAGAAAAATGACCAACTCTCTATGGTCTCAACACCGACGAATCTCAACTCGTCACCTTCTTTGGTAATGGTGCAGATCCCCTATGTATAGTTTTTGGAGGATTAATGACTGGATATGAGTTTACCTTCTCCAGCGTGCTCCCATCATGTGCAAATCTTGCAACTCTAGAATAGGGTATAGATATCCATGAATAGATAATGAGAAGTGGGTTTAAGTCAAATTTATTTGTGGCGAGTTAACTTGTAGAAATGTATGTTAAATGTGGCAGTATTGAGGATGCATGCCAAGTGTTTGAGAAAATGATTGAGAGAGACATGGTCTCCTAGACTACAATGATTACAGGATATGCACATAGTGGGCATATCAACGAGGCTTTCAAACTCTTCTAGGAAAATGAGGGTGATGCAGTGACGTGGAGATTTCTCCATAAGGAATGCTCCATGATGGAGATTTCTCCATATAGTTCGTTTATTAATGAAATGAATTTCTGAAGTGAAGTGGGAAGATGTTCTTCCACGATTTGTGGGATAGTGTTTGTTTGTTATGGAAGAAAGGTGCGCTCTAAAAAACGGTGGGATGGAGCGCCTTGGGGGTGGAGATCTTTGCAAAAACAGAGACTTGACTTGTATATAGTAATACTTGAGCTCAGAAGCAGGGGGAAACTGGTCTTTCCTTCTGAGTAATGGTTATGCCTGTATTACAATAGTTTGCTGCGTGTAAAGTGAGGAAGGGACGACTATGAAAAAGCTTGATCCCCAAATATGATTGCTTGTGGTTATATTATATGAAACAATTCGGTGTAGAGGGGTCTCCCTTCAGGGGTTTTTGCTTATCGGCATGAGGATTGTGAAACATATGGTGCTCCAAGGGCAATTTCCTTCCATCCCAAAGCTATTGACGGGGAATCACAGTTACGTCGAAAGTAGACATGAGTGTAATTCCATTCCTCTGGATCAAGTTTGTATGTGAAAAATCTCTGCATTCTATGTACATATATATAGAGGGCGATCTCTACAGTTCCATCAAAAGATCTATAGATCCAAGTAATCTATTACTCCATTCAACTATCTACGACCCCATTCAAGTGAAGGTTGTGGCTACTTTCATAATGATCAATCCATCCAAGTGAAGAATAACAGCTCCATACACATTTCATGGCTTCGATGAAATCTTTATGGTTCGTGGCATATCTATCTATGCAGGAAATCGCTTGTTGAAATATGTGCTTAAGAAAAAGTGAAGGGTTTCCACAGTGAAAGATTTTGCAGCATGAAAGGTCTCCACAGTGAAGGTATTATCCCCTGGGTGATATTCTGAAAAGGTTAATGATGGTTTTTGCTTCCACCTGAGCATTTCTAGCATCATGGGTATATGCATGCCTTCCCCCGCGACATACAAATAAGGTGAACCAGTACTTGTCCATCTTCCTGTCTTCTTTATAATGATCTTATTGAAAAAGACTTTACTTAAGAACTACGCATTAAAGAAACCCATGCACAAGTCAATTGAGAGAGTTTTAAATCTGTATTAAAATGACCTCTACATTAAGCCTTATTCAAGTCTCTCAGTGATTCATTTCAGGACCACCCATCTCATAGTTCTGATGATGATGAAACTCAAGAGGAAGAAGAGGAGGCTGTGTCTCATCCCCTGACAGAGAAGATTTTTGAGATGGATTTGATTCCTTAGGAGGTGATCCCTGATCTGCATAGAATTGCAGAAAGGATGGTTTCGGCCGGATATACAAGAGAGTGTATGCAGGTCTATGGATGTATCCAGAAATCCATGGTGGATGAGAGTTTCCTTAGATTGGGAACTGAGAAGCTCAGTATTGGAGAAGTGCAGAGATTGGAATGGGAAACATTGGAAGGAAAGATTAAGAAATGGATCAGGGCATCCAAAGTGTGTATCAGGATGCTTTTTGCAAGCGAAAAGTATCTGTGTGAGCAGGTGTTTAATGGGTTGGATTCTGTTGGGGAAACTTGTTTTTTTGAGCTTGCCAAGGGTGCAACAATGCAGTTGTTCAATTTTAGTGAAGCTATAGCCATTAGTAGGAGGTATCCTGAGAAGTTGTTCAAGATACTTGATTTGTATGAGACTCTTTCAGAGCTTTTGCATGATATTCAGATTGTGTTTTCCAATGAGCTGTGTGCAAATGTGAAGACACGGGCCTCTGAAATACTGACTTGGCTAGGAGAAGCGGCTAGAGGGATATTCACAGAGTTTGAGAATGCAATTCAAAGGGGGACTTCCAGAACACCTATCCCTATCCCTGGAGGTACAATTCATCCAATAACTAGGTATGTAATGAATTACACTAGTTTTATTTCAGATTACAAAGAGACATAGTTGGGTATTAGCTATGTGAAAACATCAATATCTTTAATCTTAAGTGTGGCGATATGTTTGATGATTCTGATTAGAGTTCTCTCTTTACACTTGTAATACATTGAAACTATTCCAACTAACTTGTGCAATGAATAAACTTTATGCAACAGTTAATATTCCTTTCATTGGTATCTTAGAATTTATTATAATGCTGTGTTGTATAGTTGTTGACAGCTATAATTTTACACTAGCGATGAGTTCTTTGCTCACCGGCATAATGAATTCTATTGAGATGCAAGTTGTCAGTGGGGTAATTTTTATCATTGGTGATGATACATTTAAGCTATTGAGGTTTTAAATTTTAATGGTGTGATAGTTATTCTCTTTGGGGCTTAGGTGTCTTAACACTTATCTTCATGAGGGTGTTGATGATTTTATTATTATTTCCTCGGCTAATCTAAGGCTTAACCATTTCTTCATCGTCAAATTAAAACTTATCATAGCACTGTGTCATATTTTTCATCGGTAGAATAATTTTTACCTTGGCACCAAGTTGTCCCTTGTAGTAGGCAGGGTCATCTATCTGAAAGAGAAACCATTCCAAAAGGGCAAGGGACCAGTTGTGTTAACTAAATCTACTTACAATGCTGCCCGGGATTGAGTCCCGACAAACAACAAAGACACCAGTCTCAGGAATTGCAGAAACATAATTTACAGGTACATTTTCTGAATCTTCAACTTGAAATTTTTTTAACTACTTCATGTTAAATTCTCATATTCATAGGCTAACAACTGCTTAATCAATGATAAACCCTACAATATCAATTTCTCTGTGAATTTTACCAATAAAGAATTTTGCCTTTAGTTGCAAAAGGTGTTGTAGTTTTATGTAAATTTAAAGTGAAAGAAACAACTATTCCATGATCTTTAAAAATAATTTACTTCACAAATCTTTAACTTGTCTCAAATAAGAATGAAATATGCAATTTTACATACTTTAAAAATCCGTGTTTCAAGAAAAGTATAGTGTTCTACAAATTTAATGAAATATGGAATGCTAGAAGCTTAATGAGTTTTTCCATATTTACATTCTTTGATAAATATATGAATATTATGAATTTGCAGAGCAAACAAGACAACTAACCAAAAAACTAGAAAATGAGATAAAAGCCTAATCCTGTTGTGAGGCCTCTAGCCAGAGAACAAGATTGAATCTTAATCTTGTTGTGAATTCTTTTTCATAGATTGTACCAAGCTAAGATGCCTACTGAGCTTATACCTAAAGCACTTCATTCTAATTGCAGTGTCGAGGGTCCTTATGTCTTGTAAGCTTGTGAGGGTACGGAAATAGCTTACTTACTAGTTGAATTCTGTTTGACTCTCATCTCGAGATTCTTGTCCTGTTAAAATGGGTTCGATTTGGTTGATTGAAGCAGCATTCTTCAAAGCAAAGGGAAGAGACCGCGAGGGGCATACAGTGATCAGCTTCGTTCTTAATTTTTGTAGCCATTGAGAGACCTGAATCTGTATTAAAAATAGCGTGAATCTCTACTAAGGTTTTTCTCAGTTAAGTAGAAATCAAATTATTGTGAGCTCAACCAGCTTAGTTAAACAGGTGACTTTGAACCCAAACCCTCTTTTTTCAATTTTTGTAACATCTAGAGACAGTAATCAAAACTTGAAAGGTAACATTGCCGAAGATTTAGAGGATACTCTTACTCATTTTAAAAAGAAAAAAAAGACTCCAAAATCTGCAAAGGATTTGCCTAAAGTAGCTTCAGTTTCAAGGCAGGCATCTATCTCAGAGAATGATATGAAAGAAACTGCAAACACTGATCAGATTTCAAAGTGGCAAAAAATTGATGGTTCCTCACAAGGCTCACCTTCTGTTCCGGCTGAGAAAACGCATGCTAGTGAAGGTGTAAAGTTAGGAAAAGGATCATTGGATTCCAATCCTGATGGAATAGAGAAAGTTTCTACAGTGAAAGCATTAGATATAAAAAAAGGTATAAAGCAATCTGATTCACATCGAGTTGTAAGGCATGTCAAGAAATGAAGACTTGGCGATATGACATACGAAGGAGACAATGACTGGGATGTTTTAATGGATGGGGAAGAGGCCTTAGAAAATAAGAGCAATGTTGACAAAGAACACCTAGGTAGCGGCAGGAACAAGGCTGGACTTATCTCAAGTATGTTTGCACAAGTAGTTCCGGGTGAGGAAGCAGCTATAGCTGCTGGATTAAAAGTTCGACCACCAGGACCAGTAGAAAAGATAAAATTCAGGGAAGTGTTAAAGCGCAAGGGAGGGCTTCAAGAATATTTGGAATGCAGGTTAGTATATGCTTATTACACTGATTCTCATTGGTTCTTTTGCAAATATTATGAAATGTCTAGGAGCATCAAATAGTTGAATATGATAGAATGTCCTAACTCCTGTCCAAGTAGGAATTGAGCATCGCCAACATTTATTGTGTTGAAGTATCTATATAGTATGCTTTAAAATATTATGTTCTAAATTTTTTTTCTTTGTTATTTTGTCTGTAATTGGGTATGCACCTATTTGTGAGAGTTTGAGAGATTTTGTGATGAACCTGCAATAATTAATTAATGCAAGTACACGAGATATCAGAAATAATAGAACTTAGAATCACTTTTATATTGATCACGGGCCACTTCAAGGGGGCAACCTCCTTTGAGCAAGCTCAATACAATTAACTTCACGGTGCCTTCAATGACCTCAACACACACTTATATACTAAGTCTATGCCCAATACTATGAGTCAAAACCATGGGACATATAATACTACGGGACGACTTACAAAGCATATGCGTCCAATACTATGGGTCAATACTATGGGCTAATATAAACTACGGATCAACAAATATTACGGGACGACTTACAAAGCATATGCGTCCAACAACAATATACTAACATAGTAAAGAGAAGGGTTGACATAGGTTCCTAACATCCCCTCTCCCTTAGAAAAAGCTTTGTCCTCAAAGCTTTGGTTGGAGAAATTGCTGCAGAATCTGAAGGAGTGGTTCCCTGGTAGCATCCTCGGGTTGCATTTCGGGCCACTGACGCCTTTGGAGTGTCAAGGAGGATTGCTTGGAAGGCTGTAGATGAAGAAGAACCCTGTCAGCTGCATGGAAAATGCGCTCAGAACGGTGTTGATCGGCTTGTTGTTTCTGGCGAATTCTGGCCATGTGAAGATTGTCCTGCAGAATGAGAAGAATCTGATCGCGGTTTCGAAGAACCGAGTCAATTTCCTGAACTGGGGAGCTGCTAAGGGTGTATGGAAGAAGAACTGGCGGTGTTTTTCCATAGACTGCTTCATATGTTGTCCTTTGAGATGTGGTATTGTACCACCAGAGCGCTGCTAGGAAATCCATAGAAATAGTTGGCCAAAGTTGTGTAGGGATGGGAAAGGGTTTGAGCAATCTCGAAAGGAGTGTCGTTTTACCCTTGTTGACTTGGAAAGTATCATCGTCAGCCATCATCTGTTGAATTGCCATTTTTAGTCTGTAACATCCCCTCCCGCCTTCCAATGCAGGGGAGGGAACATGACCAATCATAGAGGGATTTTGGCAGACTTAGCCCCAATATTCTTTTTATACTCATAAATTCATAACCATTAAAAAATTCTATGTGCAGAATCAACTCAATATAAACACAACGAAATTAAACATAATAATACACAAACAGAATGGAATACATCAACATGTTTATCTCAAGCAAAAAGGTGATTCCATATGCAGAGATTCAATCTCATTCTCATGCTATTCACAGATTCCATCTCAATTTGATTACCATGAATATTTTACATTCAGATTGAACACATTGCATAACACAAAATGTATATAAATTAATTCACAAGAATACTTATCTTGAAATGTAAATGTCCAACGACTGGATACGGGAGGGCAACGTTCCACCCAACCATAGATCTCTATTCAGCCTATATTCCTTCAGCTGAGAGATCACCCCCGAGCTGGGCTGTGTATCCACTAAGGAAGAACTAGCTGGGCTCACTCACAACCATGGTTTCGGTCATCAGCTATGCTAAGCCAACACACCGTTGGGTTTATCAAGCATTCAAGAAGATAGAGGAGGGTAATGCTAAGCCAGTGAGCTCAACCACAGAGCTACAGGCATCTCAAGTGAACTCAATAGTCAGGCACCCACATTACCTACCACATCCAACACAAGGAAGATCCCCTTCTCTGTTACACAGTCCCTCAGGAAACTCTTCCCTCCAGTGCTCTTCAGGACGGGCATAGAAAGGTCCAGCTGCTAATCCTTGAGATCCTAGCCTTCACTGGGTTTATCAAGCACACCCAACCTCTGCACAGTCATTTCCTACTTGATTTCTCACCATTCTGCTCACCAAATAACTCAAATCCGTCACTGGTTTTCTGGGCTGCAAAAACTGGGTATTCCTATGGATTTCGGGATAGCTAATGCTCCCAAATTCGCCCCAAGGTTCATACCAATGGATCCCCCATTGGATTTCACTGTCCAATGCCAAATCTGGGCATTTTTTGCTCTTCAAAACGTGGGTTCTCTCAAGGTCGCGATTTTTGGTTTTTCTCCCTACTGGCAATTCGTTTTTGGATGGAAAATGGTGCTGGTAAGTTTCACAAATGGAATGGGGATGAGGAAGAAGCAACTCCCATGAGGTAGAGTGACTTGTGGTACAAGAAAACAGAGCCCATACTTTGCCATACAAATTTTTGGGCTGCCTATGCTCCATTGAAGCCATGGACTGAATTCCTCAACCACTTCCTTACAACATAAATAAATGTTAGCAGGTAAGTCAAATGGGTTCTCAAGGTGACATATGGTAGCATATGGTTCAATCCCTTATCCCCATCACCACTCCCTAGTGGATACACATGGCCCCTTCTCATTCGTTGCTCCCATAGCCAGTTTTGGTATTTTATTTCAATATTAAATATTTACATCAATTTACAATATCCCATGGCTTAATAGCACGTGGGTAACACAATATCAAAGCGTGTCTAATTTAAATAAAATTTGAGCATAAACTAGCGGGGCCTTGGCCTTGAGCTCCACGCTAGGGAAACATACAACGTGTGTATACAATATTTACATTAGAAGCCAATATTTCATAAGGGTCAAAATTGGGGTATTACATAGTCCTTGCCAAAAGAAGTTACATTGTTCCTGGTCATACATTTTGTAGAACCCAGAGTGCCCTGTTGATGAAGAAGCATGGAGTTCATAGAAGAGATAGCCCTGTTGAACATATTGCAACCAATTTGGAACAAGTAGAGAAAGAGCTGTAAGAGAAACTGGGTCATCAATTATGCGAGAAGGAGCATCTTCCACCATATTGTCCTTACCCTTCTTGTAAGTGATCACATAGGGATAACCCATGAGTTGGATAACCCATTTCAGGTGTGTTGGGGAGGAGAGCCATTGTTCCCGAAAATTTTCCAGACTCTGGAGATCAGTCTTGATGCAGAAAGAATTCCCTAATAGGTATGGCTACCACTTCTGTACTGCATGCAAAATAGCCATCATTTCCCGCTGAGAGGTAGATGTGGCTAAA
Organism: Larix kaempferi; assembly: GCA_027924585.1. Lineage (NCBI taxonomy): Eukaryota > Viridiplantae > Streptophyta > Pinopsida > Pinales > Pinaceae > Larix > Larix kaempferi. Next base: position 34,986,327 of record BSBM01000030.1, on the reverse strand, counting down.
TTCTTACCGGAAAGGTCTCTTGAAGGAAGTAAGCGCATTGGTTCAGCAAAGATACCTGCATATCTATCGAAGGAAGTAGTGGAGAGAGTTGATGAGTGCATCTGAATGGAATTGAGTTGAGCGATGACACCATGTTAATTCTTCTTAAGGATTTTTTTCAGGCGATGTGAACTGATGATGTAGAGAGACCCTGGTTGTAAGCCCATAAATTTGTGTTGTGCCCCATTGACCTTAAACTGCATCCAAAGTTCAGCAAAATCCCATAAGATGGGGCCAAGTGTGCGTAACCATTGAACGCCCAAAACCACATCACATCCGCCTAAGGACAAGGCAAACATGTCAGAGCATAGGTTATAATCTTCCATAGAGATACGCACATTGTGACACTTCCCCTTGCAAGGTAAGGTGCCCCCATTGGCAACCATGACTTCAAAGTTGGAGCAAGGATGGACAAAACAATCAGCTTGTTTGGCAATCCGAGGGTCTATGAAGTTATGAGTGCTACCAGAATCAATGAGTATGGTAAGAGGGAGCTTCTTGAAGTATCCCCTGACCCGCATTGTTTGTGGGGTGGTGATACCGGTTACAGCATGGAGAGAGATCTCGGGTGGGTCGTCCTGAGATGGGGTGTCAACAGGCGGGTGTTGAATGTCGACCTGATCATCTACTATATCTGTAGCTTCTTCACCAAGTTCTAAGGCAGGCGGAGAATCCACATCCAAGAGATAGAGTTTTTGTTGAACACATCTATGTCCCCGAGTGAATTTCTCATCACAATTATAGCAAAGCCCTTTTTCTCGCCGTGCCTACATTTCTATTTCAGACAAATGCTTGATAGGAGTTGGTTGAGGAGCAGGCGTGATGGGAGGTCGTTGGGAACCCATATTTATGAAGGGAACAAAGGTGGGTTTGGAGCATTGTTGAGCTGCGATCTTGTCCTCGGCCAGCTTAGCCAACCCTAGGACTTCTATCATTGTGTTGGGACAAAACATTTTGAACTCTGAGCGGATCTCATCCTTGAGACCACTGTTAAAACAACTCCTGTATAATTCATCAGACAATCCTTCTGTGTGATTGGCCAATTTCTCAAATTCTGTCTGATACTCTCTCACTGTGCCAATTTGGTGAAGTTTAGTGAGTGCTCCTGTGAAATCATCAAAAGCACTAGGACCAAATCGTGGCAAAATGAGTTGGCAAAAATCTGTCCAAGTTGGCTTGGGATGAGCTTTGATGTACCAACGGTACCATTGAAGGGCTTCCTGTTCCAAATGAAAGGATGCAAGTGGAACTTTCTGGGCATCGGAAGTATTATGCAGACTGAAATATTGTTTTGCTCGATATATCCATCCAGTCGAATCAGTACCATTGAAGTGAGGAAAATGAAGCTTCGGCCCACGAAAATTGCTGGAAGAAGAGAACCCGGTGGCTGCAAAAGATTCTGGCTGTCTGGTATTGTTCATGGCTGAATGCTGAAGATGGAGGCTGAGAAATTTTTCATCCAGATCTTGGAGTTTGGTTTGGATGGCTGCAAGTGCTTCCTCCATGGAGTGTGCTCCTGGACGGGTGACAACCATAACCAGGTTTTTTTTTTTTTTTTTTTGGTGGAATGGGTAGAAAAACACAAACAGAAGCTGATTTAGTAAAGGGAAATTTGAATTGGGGAAACAATTTGATGGGTAATTGGGGTTTGACTAGATTTTGGACACTGTCGAAAGGACAAGAAAGCAAAAAGGGGGATTTCAGAAGCGGGGTGATAGAATGAGAAAATTTGGCAGAGAGGGACAAAGAAGCAGAATTCAGAAAGGAACTCTGTGGTAAAATTTGAAGGTGATTGGGTGAAATCTGAGGAAGTTATGGCAAACCCTAAAAATAGACAAATGTGAGATTTCGGGCTTTGGGAAGGGGAATTGGGGATAGGGTCCTCAGGAATGAAAGATGTAGAATGGGATGACAGGGGTTCCCCAAAAATTTCAAGGGAAACAGAGTGAAAACAAGGGAGATATGGAGAAAAAACTGAATTTTATACTCTTTTTTTTCTAGAAATGGATCGACAATAGTGGCGCAATGGCGCGGAAGGGATCGAAAACGGCTGGATCTGGAACGACTTTCAGAATAGACCTGAAATGGCTAGATCTGGAGCGGAAGTGATCGGCAACAGTTCAATTGAAAATAGATATGGACCCCATATATGTACGGCTTCCTAACAGTTCAGGTGTTTCACTCGGTCACCGATGCTGTCTGATGGCTTGCGTATTGGGGTAGTACCCCTCACTCCACGGCTCAAGTAAAACTGATAACCGCTTTGCCTCAAACGACAGCTCTTGGTTTACCTCACGGGTGGGAACTAGTCAATCAGGTAGGGGTTGTTTCCCTTTTCGCTGGCAGGTCCTCTCAATGGGCCAGCTACTTTGGGGTTCCTGTGGTACTCCTCACAATGAGTTTTAGGGCTTATGCCCAAGTACTTCCCACAGTTAAACAGATAGGGATTATTCCCAAATCCGAAGCTGCAACAAATGTGAAATTTTTTTTGGCAAAAATTCCACCCAACGAGCCCAAGAAAGTGCTCTGATACCAGATGTGATGAACCTGCAATAATTAATTAATGCAAATACACGAGATATCAGAAATAATAGAACTTAGAATCACTTTTATATTGATCACGGGCCACTTTGAGGGGGAAACCTCCTTTGAGCAAGCTCAATACAATTAACTTCACGGTGCCTTCAATGACCTCAACACACACTTATATACTAAGTCTATGCCCAATACTATGAGTCAAAACCATGGGACATATAATACTATGGGATGACTTACAAAGCATATGCGCCCAATACTATAGGTCAATACTATGGGCTAATATAAACTACGGATCAACAAATACTATGGGACGGCTTACAAAGCATATGCGTCCAACAACAATATACTAACATAGTAAAGAGAAGGGTTGACATAGGTTCCTAACAGATTTGCACTAAAAATCCTAGAATTGTTTTGGTAAAATATCTTGTTTGTGGCTATTTCACATAGATGGAACATTAGGATCGACAAATGGAATTAAGTGTTTACTGGTTACTTGTGCTATGTTTGCTTAAGCAAACCAAAAGCTATTTTTTAATGAGCTATTTTAAACTCTTGCTTGTCATTCAATAGATGATAAATTATCAATTTGCAAGGCATATGATATATCAAAAGAATATAGCTTATGTTTTCCCATATATCAATCCAAGCATAGTTTTTGTTGTGTTTGGTTAAGCACATCAGAAACTATTTTGTAATGAGCTATTGTAAATATTTGCTTGTATTTTATAGATGATAAATTATCAGTTTTCTATATGATATATCAAAAGATTGAATATGCTTCTATGTTCGGTATATCAATCTAGGCATAGTTTTTGCATACCAATTTGATGCCGATACTACTAATTAGAAAAGTTTCTGTCTTATGTGGGATAGGTGTTCTTTGATCTCCAATAATATCCCTGGTCGATGCTAAAAGCAATTATGTGTACATTGTTAGAGATTCTGGTGATATTGAATCATTCTAAAATTGTATATGTAAATGATTTGTTATCATGCTTACATCTATGATCTTATATTCCTCCACGAATTTAAACTTGTTTGGATTATAGGCATTGTTAGAGATACATTATAGATTTGGGATGCTGGTTGCATTCTTGAGTTTGCATTTGCTTATCACCTTGTACCAACATAGAATTTAATATAAATTTAACCAAAAACATCAAGAAAGAAACAAATTTTGAAGGTAGGCTCATACCTTCACCATGCAGGCCTTCATAATTTACAGAACCTCTTCCCCTTAGAACAATGTTAGCTCTTGTTTCATTCATAATGTAATTTATATACTGGTCCTGCATGTTAAATCCCAACCACCAACCCAAGCCAACAACACAAAGAAATAATCTCTCCAAGAGATGTGGAGATGTTAGGGAAAGCTCTAGGAAAATAAAAATTTATATCTTAAAACACACCATTCAATTCCATATGAAAGTTCAAGGGTAGTGATTAGTAAGCATAAAACTAAAATCCACTTCAATGGAATCCACTCTTCATTGTTTGGATACCTTTTGTGTTGCTTCAATGTTAGTGATTAGTAAGCATAAAACTAAAATTTCTCTTGTTTCCATTGAGGATCACCGGGATGGATTCCCCATGCTTGCAAACACATTTAGTTGGGGAAACCAAGTGATATATTGGTATCTCGTTTGGCACTGGTATTTATCCTTTAGTTATATGGGAATGATGCTTGGAAAAAATTCAAGCTAAGCTGCAATATTGATAGTTTAAATACCTTCCATTTGATAGCAAGCTCACTATTACTTTAGGATCTTGCAGGCCAGTCACATATACTATGTTTCTTGTTGGTTCCTAAATTAAACCATTTTGGTAGACTTGAGAAATTTTTACAGTTTCTTGTGAGTGAAGTATGGTGGGGAGAAAGGTTTTCCCTTTGTTCCTTGGCATGCTTACATTGTTTGAATATCTAAAGGAGGTCTAGGCTTATTGATATTTTTGCACAGAGAGGGTACGCAGTTAAATGGAGTGTCCATATCATCGATTGTGATGTTCTTTTGAAGTATCTCCTAGTTCCAGAAGATGTAGGAAATCCACAACTACAAACCTCAAAGGCACTTTGACCTACGTGACATCATTTTGCCTCCCAAATGTTTGAATTTTTGGGTCTTTACTCATTAAATTTAAAACTTAAGAGGCATATGGGAAACATGGTCCCTAGAAGCATATTGCCAATTCCAAATGGCTTTCTTGGATCTTTTCAAGCAATATAAGAGGATGGGATATTCTTTACTACCCTATTTCAATATGTAAGCTTCATGAATAATATACAACAAAACTCCCCCAATTTCAGGCAAAAAGACAGTAAAAGGGAATTTTCCTATGGAAAGGCCTTTGTGACTGAAAGAACAAGACATGGATTGAGTGGAAGGCTTTATCCTATGATAAAGCTTTGTTACATGTTGATCGAGCTACTAGTAGAGTATCGCACATACTTCTACTAACAAAGTATGCTCTTAAATGAGCAATATGCTTCAAGGACCTTTATGGTGAGACTAGAAGTGCACATTGAAAAACCTATTTATGATCATAGTACTAAGAAGTTATACCTATTTTTCATAAGACTTTTACCCCCCCTCGTTGAATGCACAATGGCCCTAGTGATTAATTGTCAGGGACTTCCTTGCTAAAAGCAGCTTTACAGATGAGAAATGCCTTATATGCTCCAAAGTTGAACCACTAAAATATATTTTATGGGAGTGCCATTTTGCTCGCTAGTATTATAAACAAGTTTAACATAAATTATCATGTATGTTTCAAGGCACTATTCATTAGAGAGCAACTCCATTAGGTGATTCCAGCTTGCTCACCCCCTCACTTTATGCTGACATGTGGCATTGTATTCAGATTGCATCTATGTTCTATTTGGAAATTTCATTGTAAGTGTATCTTTGATGGTTCTATTAGTATTGGCTCCTCATTTCAAAGAATGGTGTTGGATGAGGTATGTACCCTAGATAAGGCCAAAGGATTTATGCTAGATAAATATGCTAAAAATGTATCTATAGGCTATAACTGCATATTTATAATTCATTGTATCCTTCACTGCATAAGGTAGCTTGGATTGCATAAGGTAGTTTGTCACTATTAATTGTACTTTTGAGTCCCATTGGACTAACGTTTTGTTAATTTGCAGATCCTATCTGACCACAAAGCTTCAACAAAAGTAACATGCAATTAAAATAACTTACAAATACCTCTGTTCTTACATGAAAACACTTAATTGAGTTGCATGAAATGATAGTAGTACTTTTTCTCTTCAGACTGAAAACCAAAAAATAATCATTATGGTTTTGGTTAAAGTTGCAAATGTCATATTCTAGACGACTTTTATAAGTTAAATACGCTTGTTTTGGAAATATGATATTTTTTCCTTTTAATATGTAAAAACTTGTTTTGATTCCTTGCATATATCTTTCATCTTCTGCTCCTAACTAAACATTTTTTATGGTTTGCTTATCTCATCTTTTGCAGTAAAGAGGGTAGTGAAAGCTCAACCTAAGAAGTATACTGGCTTGTTCCTTGGGAATAGATCAGACGAAAGAGGCCTATTTACTTCATGTTGCTTAAATTAAGGTTGTGAAGTGTACATGTTCAGGTCATTGTAGATTTGATGTAGATATTTTTCTGCACAAGCTACGTGAAACGTTTCTTATTGTCACTTGTTGAAAAGCAACGATTAAGGTTTTTAATATACTAATTTTAATACATTATTATATTTCTGCACCAAATTTCTTCTATTTGAAACATTATTATTACAAATTACCTATTAGATGATCATGGTATGATTGAGTTGTTTTGTGAATGGTGTAATACTAAGGTGGAAGATGGCTATGCATATTCAACTTGGTGTCACAATGTAAGCTTTTCTTGATGTCACAAATATCTCAGAATGCCTCCTTTATGCATAGGTTCAATCCAGAATTCAAAGTGATGCCCATTTATAGATTTTAAGAGACTAAGAAATGCCCAGAATTGTCCTCAGAACCACCCAGATGCTGTTGTCATGGTATTAAGGTCTATAATGTTAATTATTACCTACCTTTGGTGACATAAGGTCTGTTATTCTTTCCCAAATCTGAAGGATTATGGTGTCTTACAGCTGCTTGGATCCTGATATATGATTCTTTGTAGAAATTATATGATGGCTGGAAATTACTAGTACAGATCTACTGGAATAATCTTTGTAGATGGGCATTTTTGCTCCAATAAGAGGATGTTAGGGTTGAGGTGAAACCCTCCCTTCATCTGTAGAATATTTGCTGTTGTAATGTCTCAGTTAGGGCCATTCACTCTATTTGGAGGGCTTCCCTAGCTAGGGTTTGAAGGTTAAGTATGGCACATTTAAGACCCTCTTGATATTTGGGTGAAATCACACTTGAAGGATGATTTCATTAATGGTTTCATATGTGACTGTTCTTTAGTCAATCATGGTTGCATATAATTCTTAGGTTATTTTGTACTTGTTGTGAATCTTGTGATGAGCATATTTGGAGAGCCCTCCTAAATTTTTATGCTTATTGAGTTATATCCACGTGGTTGCTAGAACATGTTTATAACAGTCTAAGTAGGCCTTCTTTCATACAGTTTTGAACCTCCTTGATTGTTGATCTCTAGTCTGCCACCCATTGGATAGGCACAGGTTTGGCAAATCCACCATCCCTAAAGTTAGGAATATCATAAACATCCTTTTTTAGGGGTTCTCCTCTTGTGCTGGACGAGAGCCGACCTAAAGTGAGAGAAAGAGTTGTTGTGGCGACAATAGACAACCCTCTTAAGTGCCCCTAGGGTTGCACTTTGTTCAGGGATTTGAATATCTTTGAGAGCAGGTCTAGATGGTAAAAGGAGCCTTAATACTCCACATTGTTTTCCCATCACAGTCTTGAATTTCGATTGATTTGCATGTCCTGAGAAAACAGAGAAGCGTAACCCAATTTTACAGTTTAGGTTCCATCCAAAGGTTTTTAGACCAGATTAGCTTGTCCCTACCTGGCCTCAGTTTAGTAGTGCTTAGTCCCAATTCCTTTGTACACGCCTTCCATTCTTCAGCCAAATATTCTCTAATACCAAGTTCTTCAGGCATCCTTCAGAAATGTGCTCCATGTTTACCAATGGGGGATCATCCTTTTCCTTCTTTCTATTCCAGATAAGATAGATAAGATAAGATAATTTTATTAATGTCCAACGAATGAACACAAAGGTAGGTCAATGTGACTAAAAGATACTACTAGTGTGAATAGAATGTGGGAGTGTGAAGGCAGCTCCAGAGGAATTTAAAATAAAGTTTTCAAATCTTATTTTGAATGCCAATGGCAATATAAGTAAGAGAGTGCCAGAAAACTGGTGTAGCCTCTGAAATGTCTTTTACTAAAGTAACTCTACCATTTAAGGATAGCCGCCTATTACTCCATGAGTTCACATAGCAAGCTTGTTCTCTATCTTTGTGTACATCCAAAGCTAATCATGGAAACCGTAACCATTTGGCTTCAAGGAGAAGCCCATGTACTTGATTCCTTGGTTGACATCTACCTCTGAGAAAGGAAGAATCCCTTTTATAATTGTTTTTTGAGGCCTTAAGATACAATTGAAAGAGAAGGGGGATTTTAGGGTATTTACTTCCATTCCATTTGCATGCATTTACAAATCCAAAATTTATTTATATCTCAGGGCATGTCTGCAAGACCCATTCCAAACAAAAGAACATCGTCACAAAGGTTGTGCTTGGAAGCATTTCCTATCATTTTGTATACCTTTGATCTTCCATTTCATATCATTTTGTTACTGTTATTTGTTGGAGGAAAGGGAGCCATTCTCAGTAGTTCTTCCACTCCTTGCATACAAGCGACCACATGATTTTTATGAACTAAGTTGTGGTTACCCAAGGAGCTATTCTACTACCATCACTTCCAGAAGTCGTGGGTACCATCCTCTTAGTGACTTGACTGCCATATTGTGTTATTGTATTGTGGTGAATTCCTCTTCATAGTTGGGTGTGAATGTTGGGTATTGAGACCGTGCATTAAGAAGAGATCTTGCTCACATGGACCAAGAAGGAGTTCTGCACTACATAAATCAACCATCTAAGTGACCAACACAGTCGTCTTCTGCCTCTATTATCAGCTCATTAAATAAGTCTGCTATGCTACAAGAAATGACCAGGTTTGAGATTCAATACAAGTATGAATATATTCTCATTACTCCTGATAAACATCATTGTATTCTCACTTTATAATGGTGGCATTTTGGTAATGAATCCTTGCTAAAGAGTTATTTACTACTGTTTCTATTTACGTGAATGTTTAAGATCCATTTGTATAATTTTATGTGCACAACTCCATAATGAGAATATGAAATATCAAACCCACCACTGAGAAACAAAGTATTTGACCAAAGGTTTAAACCATTCCACTCATATAGTAAATCCAATACTCAGTCTTTGATAAGAGGGACACTTCCAGCAGTCTAAAATCAGTATTAAAGGAGTTCTCTATAAGAGTACAAGACCCAGGAAAAACACTAAGGACTGCCAGTTAACCAATATAACACTGTACAAGGGTCTGAAGTCAGTATATTGCTAAACATTTGTTAAGTATTCTTAACCAAGTTACGTAGTCAGTGAGGAAAAATTTCAGCCAGTTTGACTTGGGATTTTACATATTGAGTCTTGACCAATGGCTTCCCTTCCTAATGCACCAATGGTGACCCCCATAGGTTATGGTCATTAAAGGAGAGCCTGGACTTGAGTAAGTCAATTTTCCAAACCAACTTATACTTTGTGGCTTCCCAATATTTCCAAATAATTTTTGAAAAAAATCCTCCACAATTGGAATAGGGGATGGTGTGCTCAATATGGTTTGTAGATTTAGTTTTTTCTAGTTTTTTGGTCTATTGTTCTCCTGAAATAATACAATTTTTGAGAAAGTATTTCTAGGATTCCTTACCTTCTACAAAAGTATTTCTATGATTCCTTACCTTCTACAACTTTATTGATCCATTTGGAAAGTAAAGTTTTTTCCTATGTTCGGGTGGCCAAAATAATCATTCATCCTTTCTCCCTTGGGGTACAACAAAGGCAGCCTCATGTCCATTAAATTGGCATACAAAACGTTGCATAGAATCTTACCCAAGTTAGCATAGGCATGGATTGATGGAACCCCTTGGTGCAACAAACACCTTCGTGCAAATTTGAAATATTCTTAAAAGAGAGAAAGGCTTCAAAATCCATTTATTAATTTTCTTCGAAAATATTAAAAGCATTGTTTCCCATAATAACCCTTTTGGGGAGGCTCAAAAGGAAACGTAAATTCCTAGGAATTTGCATGCTTGCTAAAGAACCCCATAATTATCCTTATTTGCTCATTATGTTTCTCTGGAGTCTTTATTGAACCACTATAAGCCTCCAAATATCCCATTTTTGTGCCTTATCTATTGCTAATTTATCACATTATAGCCATTTCATTGTCTCTAGTTCTTTCTTGCAAATTGTTGTGCTTCGGTAGTTTTATCAAGGTTTGTGATAGAATATTTGGGTTACATGTGTTATTGGATTTGAATATGATAATAATTGTGTTAAAAAGTGGTTTACAAAACATATTTCCTTGGGATTTCTAGTGTTTTATGCTTGCTATGAAGTCTTGTTTATGATTGTTGTAGACTCTCCCTTTGCATATTTGCCACAAAACATGGTTCAATGACTTAATTGGATAGTTCGCCTTTAACCAAAAAGTTGTGTAATTTGTAATTCACCTTTAACTGACAAGCTATGAAATTCTTGCAAATTCCATAGAACACGGATCCATGGAAAAATAATGTTTACATCACAACTCAACATAACACAACATACTGAATGGTTAAGGCAAACAAAATTTGTAGGTTCAACTGATAGAGGAGTGATGGAGCTAAAGGAGTTAGTAGTTTCCTCATTGATCATTTAACTACCAAGAATCTGTGAGTGTTTCCATGGGAAGAAATAGTTGTAGGGAGTGTTGAAATTCCATGTGAGCCATTAAGGAATCCAATAAATCCCTAGTGCATATAGGGATTTTTGGATCCCATAGTAGGTTAACGATTTGATAGTATTATAGAGCTTCAGAGGAAAGCACTACCTAGAATTGTGTATTTCAGAATCCATTAATGTAGATTGCCACAGGAGATTTTTTTAGTATCTTATTGCTAGGGTACAGTAAATGGATTCATCATCCTAGCAAGGGTCCATTTAGAAGGTAGAGTTGGTGAATGTGCATTCTTTCTGTTGTGTTATCCCCCATTTTGCATGGATGTCCACATGTGAAATTTTTCACACCTTTAATAGGTGGTTGTGGATTGATAGGGTTGATGCTATGGTTTTGCTTCATGTTGTAGCACATGAGTGGTTGATACTTGCCTTTGTGTTGATGAATCTTCATTCTAATAGCTATGGAATGTATCTTCTCAAGATGTTTTTGTACTCTCATGCGGTTTATTATGGATGTATTCATAAGGTTTTGATGATGATTTTCATCCACATATGTCACATGGATAATTTTCTTGAGGAGCACCCTAATGTTTTGATATTCAGATGGCATCTAAATCCCATATGGTGTCCTTTCCCATAGAGTGCTTGGCATGTTTGAGTGATAGTTGGAAGGTATTCCATGGGAGTGCTCTAGTTCATTTAACTTTGATTGCTTATGTGGATGATATAGTGGCCTTTGGAGGCCTCTCCTTGTGCAACATTCTTGTTCACGTTGTATTCTTTATGCTCATGGATGTTTTATAGTGCATACTCCTTAGAGTGCTAACGAATATGTTGTGAAATGTAAACAAGGATCTGAAACCATCTTGACACAAACCTGCAATTATTGAGGACAATGACAAGGAATACCCTACATACATGGTTATAAATAGTTCATTGCATGCATAATATTTTTTTTTTTATATCCCAGGTCTCAATAGTTCATGGGATTGCAATGGGAGGAGGTGCAAATCTTGATGTTCCAACAAGTTTGTGACCATGACTAGCTTATCACAAAACCATTCCAGGTTCAACTAGTTGAAGTAGAAATTCCTCTTCCAAAGAGCAACACTTCCAATGGTTGTAGAATACTTCTAGCATCTAAGAGTATTTACTACTGTCTAGTCATCATTTGCAAGGGAATGTAGGAATGAAGACCAAGAACTCTTACCTAACTCCCTCTCTTCCTTAGCGGGGCCATGGATAGGCTTGCATCTGCTAGTACTAGAGGTGGCAAAGGGAGTAGAGATCAATACTCTTTGGTTTTTAACAAAGAAACTAATCCTCCTAGGATAATCAGATCTGCCTTTGTTGTCTAATTTGGATTTTTCTTAATCGCATCAGAGATTTGGGGCTCCACAACCATTGCAGGTATGATCTAAATGTATTTATTTACTATACATCCATTTCTTTGTTGTTTTTAATTCCTTGCATACACAGAAATTATTAATACTTTCCCGTGGTCTAACTTTGACATTTTGCATCCTCGGCCTGGAATTTAACCACAATCAGGGAAGAAATCTATTTCACCAGCAAGCCAACAGATTCACCTAGAAATTTTTTCCAATAGGCAAGGTACACTATAGACAACCGTGGGCGTGCCTCCATCAGTTCAACCACAACTTGCACAGTATACTCCACAAGTTCACTAGTTTCCTCTTCTTGAAGGGAAACAACCACAAAATCCTTCTTCACAAGTGATTTATGTGCTCTTACCTCAGCAGCCTCCACTAGCTTCTTTATCAAAATTGTTTTTTACACCTTATCCTTAGTAGCCTCTATCAACACCTTCATCATAGTTTCCTTCTGCATCCTATTCTCAGCAGCCTCAACCAACATATTCATCACATGTGCTTTCTTTAACATATTCTTAGAAGCCAAGACCTATGATTAATGAGAATCTACCTTCCCAAACTGTCAATGTGCCTACTATTGTTGGCGTATGGGTTTTGAGAATGCCTCCATCGTCATCCTTTATGGTACAATTTATCTTTACTTTATGCAAACCAAAGTAGTTATTATGGGTGAGTTCTCTTTGTTTTTTGTTGTAGCATGGTAACTTTTATCACTTATATTACATTCTTGACTAACTTGGAATTCCCCAATTCTAAAATGGTTCTAGCTCAATGGAAGAGCGCTTGCCTTTCAAGCAGGAGGTTGGTGGTTCGATTCCTCCATGCCCTATTGATATTGCAATATTGGTATTTTTAATAAAATATATTTTATTATGATTTATTATGGCTATATAGGGGGTTTCAAACCGTCTTTGTATGTCGCTACGAGGGGGGTTCTAAACCGCCTTCATATGTCACTACGAGGGGGGTTCCAAACCACCCCTGTAGGAATCTACGAGGGGGGTTACCAACTGCCCCTATAGGAATCTACGAGGGGGGTTCGAAACTGCCCCTATAGGCCTCTACAAGGGGGGTTTCAAATTAGCTCTATAGGCCTCTACGAGGGGGGTTCAAAACCGCCCCTATAAGCCTCTACGAGGGGGGTTCTAAAATTCCCCTATAGGCCTCTACAAGGGAGGTTCCAAACCGCCCCTATAGGACTATATGAGGGGGGTTCACAACAACCCCTATAGGCCTCTACTAGGGGGGTTTGAAACCACCCCTATAGTCCTCTATGAGTGGGGTTCCAAAACACCCCTGTAGGTTTGTATGAGGGGGCTTATGAGGGGGGTTAACAACCACCCTCGTAGGTCTCTATGAAGGGGGTTCAAAACTGCCCCCATAGGTCTCTATGAAGGGGTATATGAGGGGGGGTTTAAAACCGCCTCCGTAGACCTCTATGAGGGGGGTAAAAAACCGCCCCCAAAAGTCACTTTTGGAGGTGGTTCCAATCTCATAAAAAACCGCCCTTAAAGGGAAATTTTTTTAACATCAATGCCTTTAGGGGCAGTTTTTCCAAAACCTCCCCCAAAGCCACCCCCCCCCCCCCAATAGGTCACTTTTGGGGGTGGAAGACAACCCTCCCTAAAGGCCAAAAATGTAGTAGTGCAAGTTTGATCTCAAAAGTGGATTTTGGCAGGTAGAAGTTGATCCTGTAGATTAATTTAAAACTGCATTTGTGGTGCCCAATGGACACTATGAATGGACTGTGATGCCTTTCGGTCTAAAAAATGCTCCATCATAGTTTCAGAAGATAATGGAAGACATATTCAAGCCCTATATGGACTGGTTAATTGTCTATATTGATGATATCCTTATCTTTTCAAAGATCCTTGATGAACACCAGAAACATTTAAAAGTATTTATGAAGGTTGTCCATGACAATGGCCTAGTTCTTTCTGCAAAAAAAATGAAACTCTATCAGGACACAATTGAGTTTCTAAGACAAACGATTGAAAAGGGAATGGTCAAAGTCCAGGAGCATGCTATTGAGTTTGGAGATACGTTTCCTAATATCATCAAAGATCAAACTTAGTTGCAAATATTCCTTGGTTGCTTAAATTATCTTTCTCCATATTATAGAAATCTTGCTTCTGACAGAAAGGTGTTGAATCAGAGTGCAACAAACCTAAAATATATAGATATTAAATAATAATAGTAATAATAGTAATTAACAATAATTATCGAAGGGACATAACCCTTGTGAACAACCATTAGAGGTTTCCTTTTAAATTGTATTTATACAGGGCCTCTCATTACATTGTAATCATCTTATCATCTATCAATATCTATTATTATTTACTAAAATGTGGGGTTTAGATTGTCTATGAGCCTTTTAAAGAATTTATGAGCGTAATAAGAAACTTTTATGCTTCATTGGTATCAGAGCTTCGTGCTAGATTCCTGCCTTTGGCCATCTTTTGGATTTTAGACATCAAATATCGGAGTTTCTCTGAAAATTGGGCCCTTGGCCACAACCCTCATCTTTTTCACTCCTTTACACTCCTCTCCCTCCCACCAATGCTCTTACTCCCCCTCCCTCTGTTGCTGCTCCACCATGTTGCCATTCCGCGCCCTCCCTTCTCCATCGCTCCCGTGCCCTCCCTTCTCCTTCTCTCACGCTACCATATGTAGCTCCCCTCCCATCAACCCCACCACCATTCTCCCCGCCAACCCCCACCGTCGTTCTCCCCACCAACCTCATGCCTGCGTTCTGCGCACTCTATCCCTCCTTCCTCATCCACTCCCATCTCCTACCATTCCTCCTTCTCTCCCTACACATGCCCTCTCCTAATTTCATCATTGGTCCCATTTCCTCCTACATAGCACTCCAAGCCCACACCCGCCTCCGGCGTACTCCTCACACACCCTCCCTCACGAGCAACACTCCTCTTTACCAACATCCACGCGCCTGCCCTCCACAACCCTCCACGTGCCTGCCCTCCATCATCCCCCTACACCTCCCTCATTCTCTCACAACCCCCGCATCTTCCCTCTATGCCTCCATCATTCTCCTAGGACCCCAATCCTGTGCCAGCATACTCCACCACCGTTGCTCCCACCTGCTACAGCTCCTCCTTCACGCACCTGCTCACCCTCCTCCTTCTCTCCTCACTCTTCCACGCACGCCTGCCCATCCGCTTACTACATCATCCACGTAGCTCCTTCCCCTGCGTCTCCTTCCCACGCATCACCGCAATTCTCCCTCTTGGCCCTCCTTCCCCGCCATTGCCATATTCGTTCCCATCCTCCGCTATGCCCTACATCCAGCTCCGCCCAAGCCCACAGTCGTTGCTTCCTCCTACGCTCACAACCACTACCATCTTCCCGCGCTACCACGACCTGCTCCACCATTGATGCGGCTCCCACCTACGTCCATCGATTCCCCGACCTTCCATTCCATCTCCCTGCTTACGTTTCCATTAGCGCTCCGCTTCACCATCCAACGTTTTCTCCAGCCCATACTATCTGCAACCCTGTCCGTGGGTCCCACAAGACCATTCACGCATAAGCCCTGTCACTCTCCACGCTCACACATAATTTCTATCCAAATTAAAAAAAAAATTATAATAGATATATTATCAATAATATTATTTATTATCAATTTTTAACCCTAACCCGTCCACCTCAAATCAATAGTAACAAATAATAGTTAACATTTATTATTATTGTTAACAAATATTATTATTACAAAGCTTTGAAATTATTTATAATAAAGTTGTCATTTATAATAATAGTTACCTTTTATTAGTAATAGCCAATTTTTTATAAAATTTAAATCATATTCTTCTCATAAAAAAGGAGAGAGAAAAAAAAGAAAAAAAAAGAAAAAAAGAAAGGCTATTTAACCAAAAGAAGATTTTTTATGACAAAAGCACATCAAGGGTTATTACAACTTTTGTGCCTACCTATTGTTAAAAAAAAAGGAAAAAAAAACAAGAAGACCAAGTCAAAGAAGAAATAAAGTCAAAATAAGACTCAACAAGAAAGTCAAAGTCAAAAGAAGTCCAAGTCAAAGAAGAAATCAAGTCAAGCAGACCAAGTTATCGTCCAAAATCAGGAATTATGGCGAATTCTAAATCAGAATTACAGTCCCGACTACAAGTAGCATTGGACAAAGCATTTGACATGACGAAGCTGGATATGTCTAAGGGATTAATAGAGAAAGAGAATCATTATCTAAAAAGCCATATTGAGTATCTACTCAAATTGAGGAATTAATGAGTCAAAAATATACCAACCAGAATCTACAAAACCAAAAAATCATGGAAAATGCAATCGAGAATAAAGAAGAAATAAAACGATTAAACAAAATCATCAAGGAAAAAGATGACAAAATCACGCAAATTTAGACAAAAGTAAGATGCCAAGAAGCATAGAATTGTCGCCTTCAGCAACAGATTGAGGAACTTCAGGGGAAAGACAATGACTCAAAAAAAGCGCACAAGTTGGAAGTTACAAAAGTCAATAACACATTAACAAGCAATATCGAAGAACTATTTCGACTAAGAATTCATAACAAGACATTACTTATGAAAATCAAGAAGTTGAAACATAGTCGGAAGACAGAACATTCAAATGGAGACCTTGAAGGAAGAATACTAGAAAAGCAAGAAGAAAACCAACACCTCAGAAAGTTTAATCAAGAACTAGAGGAACAAGTCAAGAAGTTAAAAGAGGACAAAAAGTCGCAAGACGAAAGGCTTGAGAAAATTTAGAGTAATAACAATATACTGGAGAACAAAGTAGCACAAATCCAGAAGGAAGCATTTGAACTCTCAAGAAAACAAACTCAAGTTGAAGAAGAAGAATTAAATACAAATTCAATCCTCATCACAGTTAAAAAAGGAGTCAATCCAGTGGAAAAACAAACAACAAGACCTCCTTATCGACACCCCAATTATAAACATCATTTTGACCAATGACAGGGTCAAAATGAACATACACCGAGGAATTATGATGCCAGACAAGAAAGAACATCAAATCAACATACTAAGCAACAAACGAAAAGACCCATCCCACAAAATGATCAAATAGTGATAAAAATAGATCTCGGATGGACCACGTCAGAAACGATGCGACAGTTCTTCTGTGGAATTCGTAACTCGTATCGCCTCATTTCCTCAAGTGTCGCAAATACTAAAAGGAAGGATTTAGAGATGACAGTTCAAACAAAAAATCAGACATAACCCTTGTCTTCAACAAAGCTTTGAGGACAAAGCTTCCCTTAAGGGGAAGGAAATGTAACAAATCTAAAATATATAGATATTAAATAATAATAGCAATAATAGTAATTAACAATAATTATCGAAGCGACATAACCCTTGTGAACAACCATTAGAGGTGCCCTTTGAAATTGTATTTATACGGGGCCTCTCATTACATTGTAATCATCTTATCATCTATCGATATCTATTATTATTTACTAAAATGTGGGATTCATATTTCCTATGGGAATTTTAAAGAATTTACGAGGGTAATAAGAAGCTTTTATGCTTCACAGAGATTATCAAAGTACCCATGCCCATGGAGAGACGAACATACAAAAGTTCAAAGAATTAAAAGCAAAGTAAAAACATTTCCCATTCTGCATGTTATAGATGATGATCTCCCTAAGATCATTGAGACTGATGCCTCTAATATTGGATGGGGAGGTGTTTTAAAACAAACAAAACAAAAGGGAAAGGAAAAAGAAGAGGAAATAGTCCAGTTTGCTTTGGGAACATGGACTAAGGCTGGACAAAATTATGCTACAATTGATAAAAAAAATTAGCAACCCTTAGATGTATAAAGAAATTTCATATTCATCTTCTAAATCATAATTTCATCATAAGGACAGATTGTTCTAGTCTGCCATTTGTTCTGAACAATACTATAAAAAATGCTACCGCTAAAGGAAAATTTGCTAGATGGCAGGACTTGTTCTCTTGCTACAATTATTTAGTACAACATGTTTCTGGCAAAACAAATTGTATCCCTGATTTTCTGACAAGAGAATATCTTTCAGAAAAATATGATGTAAGCTTTCATCAAGCGAGCGAGAATCAAGCGGGCGGGAATCGAGCGAGCGTGAAAACCCAAGCGAACAGAAGCAAGTGGGACCATAACCCATAGGTAAATATGATAGTTTTTGCTTGGATAGATGGTGGGAACATAGTCTATGGTATAGATGATAACATGAGTTGGACAGATTATATGAAATCCTAGAATCCTAGATGGGAATTAAGAAGCACATAAGTGCTAGATGAAAATTTACAAGGATCTGATGCATTCATCATATTGGTACCTGGAATTAGAAGAATTCCCATGGGATCCAGTATTGTTCCCGAAATGATTTATAATAATTCTATGAGAAAAGCAGCACGTGCAAGTAACTGGTTGACCCATCATTACCATGATATAAACTTGATTTGGACAGAGGTATCCTCTTTCCAACCACGACCGCAACTTCACCACCAGTATTATTGCATCAATTGGATGAGATCACTAAAATCATGGCCGAACCAGGATGCCGACCTCAGATTTCCAAGTACTACTCATACTTATGCCAAGTACGTCAAAAAACTATGGTGGGAATTTTTATGGAAAGAAAATGCAACAAGAACCTACTAGACACTTTTAAAGTTTGTCCCGCAACGCACCCATATCTTTGAAGATCCGCCTTTATAGGACTCAGATTGGATGGAATATTGGTGGAATACTTTCGGCATCAACCCGACTGCTCTTGAGCCAGCTGTGATCTACAACTTAAAGTAGGATGTCGGAGAGCCACTAGAACAAGTCAAGGATATACTATAGACAAGAATCAATGAAAAGGAGATCCTTGAGTACTATATACAGAACAAAGAATAATGGCTAGTCAAGACATGTATTGTAGTACACATGCATCAGAACCAACGAGTGGTGCTTAGGTCCCTTTATTCCAAAGTATGGGACACGCAATCAAACTTCTTTGAATTGTATGGTCCACCTTATTTGGATGAACAGTAGCGTTTGTACTCTTTATTCTATTTTGGCTATGAGTGGATCCTGTCCATTCAAAGTTAGGACAATAGGATTCTTTGTGGCTATGAGAGTGGGTCGGTCCTCTCCTTTATCTTTCATATATGGATGGAATATCTCTTTAAGGACAATTATCTTGCACGATTCATAGCACTTCTTTGACTTTTGATGTGGTTTGACCCATGTTGTGTGAGCGAATCTACGAAAAAGAGATCTCAGCCCGATCATGTCTTTCTTTTACAAATTCCTTAGGTTTGTCCCGGTTATCCCTGGTGGAATTATTTTGAGCTATAAATAAGAGAGAGGGAAAATCATTTGGCATTTGGAGTTTTCCATTTGATTTTCTCTGCGTTTGAGTCTGGGGGCATTCTAAGAATTGAACTCGGGACCTCTCGCACTAATTTGAATTATTATTGCGGCGCATATCATCAGTAGGGTAAAACCAACCTATGATACCATCTAGGATTCCAGGATTGCATATGATCTGTCCAGCTCATGTTATCATCTATACCATAGACTCTATGCCCATCATCTATCCAAGCAGAAACTATCATATTTACTTGTGGGTTATGGGCCCACTTGCTTCCGTGCGCTTTGGTTTTCACGCTTGCTTGATTCTAGATCGCTTGATTCTCGCTCGCTTTATGAAAGCTTACATCATATTTATGTGAAAGATATTCTCGTGTCAAAAAATCAGGGATACAATTTTTTTTCTAGAAATATGCTCTATTGAATAATTGTAGCAAGAGAACAAGACCTTCCATCTACCAAATTTGCCTTTAGTAGTAGCATTTTTGATGGTATTGCTCAAAACAAATGGCAGACTGGAACAATCTGTCCTTGTGATGAAATCATGATTTAGAAGATGAATATGGAATTTCTCTATACATCTAAGGGCGGCTAAATTTTCTTTATCAATTGTAGCATAATTTTGTTTAGCCTTAGTCCATGTTCCTGAAGCAAACTGGACTATTTCCTCTTCTTTTTTCTTTCCCTTTTGCCTTGTTTGTTTTAAAACAGCTCCCCATCCAATATTAGAGGCATCAGTCTCAATGATCTTAGGGAGATCATCATCTATAACATGCAAAATGGGAAATGTTTTTACTTTTCTTTTAATTCTTTGAAAAGATTTTGTAGGTTCATCTCTCCATGGGAACGGGTCCTTTGATAATATATGATTCAACACCTTTTTGTCAGAAGCAAGATTTCTATAATATGGAGAAAGATAATTTAAGCAACTGAGGAATCTTTGCAACTGAGTTTTATCTTTGATGATATGAGGAAACTTATCTACAAACTCAATAGCATGCTCCTAGACTTTGATCATTCCCTTTTCAATCGTTTTTTACGAGAAACTCAATTGTGTTCTGATAGAGTTTCATCTTTTCTGCAAAAAGAACTAGGCCATTGTCATGGACAACCTTCAGAAAGACCTTTAAATGTTTTTGGTGTTCATCAAGGGACTTTGAAAATATAAGGATATCATCAATATAGACAATTAACCAGCACATATAGGGTTTGAATATGTCTTCCATTATCTTCTAAAATTGTGATGGGGCATTTTTTAGACCGAAAAGAATCATCTCCATTCATAGTGTCCATGGGGCACCGCAAATGCAGTTTTAAACTAATCTGCAGGATCAACTTCTACCCACAAAATCCACTTTTGACTTGGAAAACACTTTGCATCCTGCGATTCTCTTGACTAGATCTTCCTTGTTAGGAATTGGATATCTATTCTAGCCAAGAAAATCATTTAGAGGCTTGCAGTTGATAACCATTCTTGGAGCTTGTCTGACTTGCTCATAATCTTTATTAACATAAAACCCATAGCAGCTCCAAGGACTATTAGATGGAACAATGAGTCCTTTTTCAAGCAATACTTCGATTTCTTTTCTGCAATACTCCTACATTTCTCTGGACATAGGCACTGCATTTGAATGTCTAGGTGTTCCTTTGAATTCTGGCTTAAGTGGAAGCTTTGTCATGTGTCTCTTCGTATGCCTAAAAGCATTAGGAGAGTCAACACAAACAAGTTTTTTGAATTCTTCTGTATCTCTTTTGATCTTTTGCCACTTACTAGATTTCATCTATTCTTCTATTCTCTTGGACTTCATTTGATCTTTGAATTCATTTAGTTGCAGCTCTTTTGTTGCCAACTTGTCTTTATACATTAGCAGAGGTTGGATTCAGATATTATGAATCGTATAAGATCTTTTAGGAGTAGAGACCAAGGGTAAGAACACAGGGGATTCCAAAGTATTTATTGTCATAAAGATTCCTTCTTGGCCTTGGTATGTACAAGTGCCATGTGGTTCTACAGATTTCAAGAAGGGAGTTCCTAGAATACATGTATTACACATTTTCATAAGGTAAAAGCTCACATCTAGTTGATACTGGTTTATACAAATGGTAGCATGGGGAACTTCAAAATTTATATTAGAATCAGAACCTACTGAATGGATTAGTTTTGAAGTAATGTGCCAGTATTTTGCAGGAATCTTATCAATGTCTAGCATATTACATCAGATCCAATATCAATTAGAACATGAAAGCGAAAATATTGATCTTTGATTTTGATATCCATGGCAACCGTGTATCTCTAATGCATAATTGAATTGACTTGGAAAGGATTGAAATCAGGGGGGTTTGGATAGACAGAAGTGACCCTTTGATATTGTGGAGGATCTGCACTTTCTTTTGGTTCTTCGGCACTGCTATCTTCTTCTTATTTTGAGGAGCTAGCCACTAATGAAGAACTTGATTCACTTTCTTTTTCCAACTTTCAATTCTGCTTCTTAGCTACTTTGTTTCCTTTTTTAGAATATTTTTCTCTTTTGCCAACTCCTACATAGAAATTGGCCTCTTTACCTCTGTCTCCAAGAATGGACTAGTATTTATTTCATAAGAAGGGAGAGCTGAGGCAAATAGGTTCCATCCCAGAGATACTTGAGGAAGCTCTTCATGTTTATATTTCTTAGAACTGCTGCTACTTTTGCTTCTAGTTGAAGAAGGTTTAGGTTCAACTTTCTCTTTTTGCTTTAAGAGAAAAGCATTAGCAATGCTTATTTCATAATTTCTTTTGCATTACCTTCTTCCATTTCTTCGATCTGTTTCATCATAATAGAAGCTTGGGTACCAGATTTCATTATATTACATTGCTTCACTTCTCTTCTTGACTCAATCTGTAATAGATATGTTGCTAGTTTTTCATCATCAAATTCATCAGGAGAAGATGTCAAAGACTCATCTTCTATGGAGCAGTCACAATTTTTTGGATCATTGCATTGGTAAAGATGACCTTTTCTAGTTAGTTGTACTTGATCAAAATCAATACTACTGTCCGATTCTTCTGCCAAGAAAATATTATCACTGTTAGAGCTTATACAATCCATTTCTTCAGATGAGGATCCTAGGGCATAGGCATATCCATAAGATCTAGACTCTGGGAATCTATTTTCTCCGTGCCCTTTGTTTCCACAGAGAGCACATCTGTATTTTTTCATAAGGTCTTCTTGTGTTGGTTTTTGTTCTGGTTTCAAACCAGAAGCTTAGTTGTTATTTGGATTGGGGCATTTGTTTGCATAATGTCTCGCTTCCCACATTTGTAGAAAGAAACCTTGGGAGAGTACTTCCATCTTGATTTTCCTTCAAATTCATCTTTCATTTTCTGGTATCTGTATCTTTTTTTCCCATCTTTACTTTGATACCACTTTCCTTATCTCTTGGTTTTTTCAGGTTTTCTCTTCATCTTATTTCTTTTGTATTCTCTGTATCTGTCTGATATCTATGCTTTAGGAATCTCAGTTTTGCCTTGTTTCTTCTTTTTATTTCATCAAAATACTGAGATTCTCCTTTGTACTTCTTTTCGCTTGGATATCCAGGTTCAAGCATGCCAAATTGTGTGCAGATTCCTCCTGTGCCTGGTAAGAAATATTTGGTTGCTTTTGTAGCAATTCTTCTTGTACAAATATCAGCTATACAACTATGTACAATATCATGAAATTCTCCCCATGAGTAATCTTCTAGAGTGTCTATGTTCAATGCACTAGTGAAGAAGTTCTGAAATTTTTTAGGAAGTGTAGAGATATAATTTTCTTTCCAAAATTCTTTGTCACTGTCCTAAACATCTTGACATCTAATCACCCAATCTCTAGGGAACTACTCATAGTCTCTAAGGCTTCTGCATTTCATGTTTAGAAGTAATTCGGTATTTTTTGCTTTGTGATTTTCAGGTGTTCCGCCCCAATATATCAGAATCTCAACAGTCAAATTACCTATGAGATTAGGTTCTTCTTTTCCATCAACTTCTAATTTGGATGATTCCCAAGCATTCCAATTTTCATTTGTTATTGTTCTTTCCCACCATTTCTGTAGAGCTCTAGTAAACCCTGCAACAATAAGCTTGCATGCATTTGTAGAATCTTTTCCATTGGCTACATATGATCTATAAGCCACATACATCCTATGTATCATCTATTCTATCTGTTGAGTGATCGCTCCATTCACATTCCATCCAAATAATAGATCAACAGACCATGACATTTGATTTACATTCATTCCAGCATCTAATTTTGATGCAGGGGACCTTGTCATATGATTGGGAATTCTCTCCTAGGATCTGTCAAAAGATGCATTTACAGTTAGAGACTCAGCCTTTGCTAAAATAGGCGAAGTTGACTGGGGAATTTGGATAGCAATAATTATAGGTCTATATAAGGGATTTTCTTCAAGACCTATAGAAATCTGATTTTTAGGGATTTTCTTCTGAGGTTTCTCTAGTGGTAAAAGCAAAGGAAATGCATCTTGGCTCTTAAAAGTGGAAGGTCGTCTGTTGGGATCTATCTTTCCATCTTTTTTCTTCTTCCACATTTTTTCAATATTTTTGTGGGATTTCTCTGTTAAGGGGTGAACTTGTTGAACTTCTACCAGAACATGAGTAAGTGCCTTTTCAATATCACTATCATGGATTTTTATTTGTTTTCTAAGAGAAAACTCTATATGGTCATAACCATTGATTGCAATCTTAATAGAATTTAAGACTTCAAAAGAGAGTTCTTTTTCATGAATGATTTTGACTATACTCTCTTTGCTTTCTTGGTGGTAAAGCTTCATTAATATTTCAAGATATTCAATATGTTAATCACTCATTTGTCTTCCTGCATACGTATGTAGTGCCAATCCCTTAAGGGTTGCATTATTCCAATTTAGTTGATAGTGCACTTCTTTCCTTTCTCCTTCAGTCTCAAATAAAGGTGCAGCAATCACTGGATCATCTTTTTCTTATTCTCTTCTTAGCAGAATGGGTTTCAAAGGGGGAAAGGATGTAATTGTGTATGTTTCTCCACGTTTAACCAATTCCCATTTATGGCCTTCTGAGGGATTTTGAGAAGATTAAGGTTGTTCTTCTATGGCATTGATTTGGATATTTTTTAAGGAAGATCCCAATTTTGAAATTTGTACCATTCAGAGAATGAGATCCATTCATTATCAACTTCCATATGCTTTTTCCATTTTCCTTCCAAAATAGTTTTTTGTTCCATAGAATGGGATTCTCTGAATTATTTTGAATATTCATGGGTAAAGAAATCCCAATTTATCATTTTTTCCATGAAATCATCTTTTAGGTCATAAGGGGAATATCCTTGATATCTATCTAAGAAGAATTCTTTTTTATTTCAGAGTGGGCTTATGAATACCATGAGGCAGGATAGTTGTAAGTCTGGAGGACGGTAATGAGGTCTTTTTCTTTAACCTCTGAAATCTTTTAGTTTGTATGGCCTCATGTCTAATAAAATTTTGGGTTTCTATTTCCTATTGTGAGGGAGGATTATATCCTAGACCAGACTTATCTTTAGGATGTCTTTGAGAGGATAGCATGCAGTCAATCTTCCGAGTTTGTTTTTTCCAATCCTTAGGAAAGTCAAGACTTTTAATCATATTACAATGAGGAAACTGTACACCATCCAGGGCCTTACAAGCTGTATCAGTTGAGGAATTTGGGGAACATGTTGGATGTTGGCATAATTTGGCTTTTCCAGGAAGATTATAGGATGGATTCAAAGGTTTGACTAAATTAATAGAGGTAGGAAGAAAAAGATTTGAAGAAGTTAGGTTTGGTTTGGAGGAAAGTTCACCACGCTAGCTGGGTAAACTCTGAGAAGGATGAATGAGAGAATGACAAGAAGGGCATTGCAGAGAGGAGGTGACACCTCGATCAAACTAGTTGTAGACATTTGTATGCAAGCAAGTAGAAGAAGAGTTTGCTTGGGTCTCAATCGAAGGAATGAGATGGACATGATTGTTAGATGTAATGGATCGGTGTAAAGTTTGGGGTTTTTGACTGGTAGTGTTTAGTGAATGGTATTGAAAATTCTAGTGTTGGTAAGTCGACATCTTCATAAGAAATTCTAGGACTTTCAACATTTGAGATACCAGTGGTCAGACAATCTTTAAGGATAGGCTGTTTAAGCTTAGGATGGGCAGTATTAATAAGTATATCAAATAAAGATAAATATGTGTTCACCAAAAATTAATCAAACTTAGCTATTTATCTTTGATTGTCACTAATTTTGTTATATTAAATTTTATTCACATAAAATTCATATTCTAATTTTAAGTATAATATTCTTAGCCACCTTTTACCTAATACAATTTTTTTAATTCATTCAATAACATTTCACCTTTTATATGCAACCATACCTCTATTATATACTATATATTTACATCATAAGGTGTCTACTATATATTTATGTCATAAGGTGTTTTCCTCTGAGCCTTATGTTTTCCACCACATTTCTAGGCATTGGAAAGCCTATGGGCCATACAATGCAGCATTGAATGTTGTGGTGAGTGTTCTGCTGGTAGTTAGATCTGCACCAATGACCAACAAAGCACCTGCACCGAGTGCTTGAGATTTATTGACCAGCAAAGCACTCACCACAGCATTCAATGCTAGATTGCTAGATGCGACGACCATTGAGTTATTGAATATTAATTGCAACTGGCCTTCTTGATAGATATTCATGTCCACTTCCGATCGGGTGATGATGTACTCAACGTCTGTGCCATGATCCATGACCGCACCACATATCTTTGAATCTTATACTTTGCTTCAGATAACATCCTCAGATTCTAGACCTTGACGGTGTGGACCATGCTCCCAGGAACCCGAGATGATCATGGTGTTGACCATAGAAGGTGACAATCGAACACAACTCACCCAGTTGTTGTGGACATGATCGGTGTTCCAGATTGTTTATTTACATTCTCTGAGAGTATTCCAGAGCTTGATCAATCGGTCACCAGAGGCCGAGACAATCTGTTGGTTCTTGGCAGAAAAAGTGATGTTGAGGATGTCCTTGGTGTGCCCAACGAAGCATAAGGTGGTGATTCCAACATTAAGATCCCAAAGACACAGTGAAGTCCCAAGAGCTTGACATAGCGAACTAGTTTTCATAAGAGATGATGACATTATGGATGAAGTGGGGATTCAAAATCATTACAATTCCTTCTAACATATTGTCAGCCTTGAATTGTCATCATCTTGAAAGCACCATATATCCACCCTCGCTATCCTCCTAACCTCTTCTACACCAATGTACTTCCCAAGGCGGTCACCTACAAGTTCCCAAATGTTTCCCTGGCTAACTTGCTTGGCTTCCCAAGTTGCGAAAAACCATTTTTTAGATTCCACGTTGCTTGACTTAATGTTTCTGTAACCTCCCATGATTTCTAGGAGTGTTATTCCAAAGTTGCATACATTAGCCTTGGCCATAATTGGCTATCTAAATATCCATTTTGGAGCTAAATAGCCACTAATACCACGCATTGTTGTCAGAATGTGGCTAAAATCCCTGCCAGCAAATTTCTCCATCCCAAAATCTGAGACTTCGACATTGAAATCTTCATCCAAGAGAATGTTTTCCAGCTTTATATTACAATATATGATACACTCCCTACAATGCCCCATGTTGCACCTATTGTAATTCGAAAACATGTCTTCCAGTCTAGAAAATTCTTATATTCTCTGAACAAAAATGCATTCAAAGACCCATTGGGACTCTAATCATAGACCAACAATCTACGATCTCTCTCAATAGAAACCCTAGATTCAAACAAGATTTACATGCTATATTATCCCAGTAGTACTTACCTCCATACGAAATTGCTTCTCACCTAATTCAAATATCTCCAATTTCTTGATAACTATTGGGATTGACCCTATGAGGGTACCCTTGTAAACAGATTCAAGCCCTCTACTCTCCAACTTCTCATAAAAATTCTTGGTCAGAATATGGAGCTCTTTATATGAAACATGGTCAGCATCGTCGCACTAAAATCCTCCTTAGAGATGGAATGCTTTGTTGAATTTATTTGCTTATAACAATAAACATTTAGGGAGACAAACATTGCAAAAATCCGTACACTAGAAAAGACTCCAATCAATACCTAAGGATTAGCCTTCCTCTCGGACAAACCCTGATAGGAAGCTACCAGACCACTAATAATACTAGCACAACCATAAGTAAAGTGGTCAGTGAACACTGATAAGCTCAGCCAACCACTTAGTATTGTGGAGATGGCTGGCTGTTAAACAAAAGTTAAATAATTAAACTAATTAACGTATTGTTATAGTTATCTATTTATGGTATAACATAAATATTAAACTATTATATATAAACATAAAACACAAAATTCATGCTTGAAACTCTGTCATTATTGTTACCTCTTTCTTTAACCACTGCTTAACTGAATCTTATTTAAATCTTAATGAATATGCATTTAAGTATAACAAGATACGACGACCATGAAATGAATCCTGGGTGTACACTTGTTACACTCACGTTAATCTTGTTGATCTGCTCAAGGAATCCTAAAATCTAAGATAATATCTAAATGCCTATTTACTAGCACCATATTTAACTCATTTATTGTGTCAATATGCCCACTAACCTCTACAAAGGAATGTTATTAGAATGATACAATCTATCAACACATACATTATTACACATTGAAACTCTTTTGTCATTTGTTAGATTTTTTGGTATGGGAATTTCTTCAATCATTTGTAATTTAGTGCAAGAATTTTGGCTATTTTGGATATCAAGTTTTGAATTTACTTCTTCTACTTCAATATTTCAAATTTAAATATGACTTTATAATTTCCATCTCATCATGCTCGTGTTCATTTTCCTTAAGAATATTCTTTCTTGCAAATTGTTTCTCAAGAGGAATTACTAAGAAATACTTTATTTCATGCCTTCTTTCCATGCATGGCTTATGTTGTGTCATGTTTACTTATTAGAATATGGCCATTGACTAGCTCAATGCATGTTTTATAGTGGGCATACTATCATTGTTTACTTTTAGTATGCCTTTTCCAATATGCAACTAGAGGGTTCAATACTTTGAATGCACATGGACTTTGGATTTTCAACAAGCATCTTTTCTTTTGGCTTTTACCTTAATCTCTTCATCCATTCCGTGAAGTTGCAAAGATTTCTTCTAAATACATTGGTTTTTTCAACAAAACTATTAACATAATTTGTTATTTGTAGCTAGTTTGAGTGTAATTGCCTTAATTACATAACAACCCTTCTTAATGCATTGATATTTTCTATGTGTATACAACCTTTTTTACTATGAGCATCTGAAATTGTGTACCTTGAAAAGCTTCCTTGTCGAACATATTGTATCGCTATGAACTTTAATGGTTCTGAGACTAATTTAAATTGTGCATGGAATTCTACTTTACTATAGTCTTTATACTCTTTAAGGTTAAAAATTCCTCTAGTTTAAGGTTATTAAGTCATAAGATTCTTTATGAAAATTTCCAAAAGTTATTCTTTTTAAAAGCATATCTAAAGTTTAATGAGTTTTTATTTGAGAACCCCTCAGGCAAAGCTAATTTCTCAAGTTGATCATTTCCATGTCAACGCTCTGCAATATTGTGCTATTTGGTTAAATTTTAACCTTGGCACTTCTACATTTTCCTAGCATGATTCATAAATTGTGTATATGGTTGCAATATTGGGAAACTGTCTTCACATTTACAAATACACCGACAATGTGGAATTTCCAATGCTTTGCTTCGAAGTGGAAGGGTAAGACATAAGGCCTTGCTTTGTAATATAGGTTTTAAGAATGGGCCGAGTCGATGAAGTCGACTTGCAATAGATGGAGGGTACCACATAATGTTAGAGGGGTATTTCCTTCGCAAAGTCGACTTGCAATAGATGGAGGGTACCACATAATGTTAGAAGGGAATTTCCTTCGCAAGCGCACATACAATTACGCTCGGACTTCACCAAAATTTGGTATGCCCAACGAGCAACATGAGAACCTATGGAGCTCGACTACTACCCATCAGTCGAGGAAATCTTCTATGAACTATCAAAGCAATAAAATACCTCCTACTCTTTATACTCTTTAAGGTTAAAAAGTCCTCTAGTTTAAGGTTATTAAGTCATAAGATTCTTTATGAAATTTTCCAAAAGTTATTCTTGTTTAAAGCATATTTAAAGTTTAATGAGTTTTGATTTGAGAACCCCTCAGTGAAAGCTAATTTCTCAATTTGATCATTTCCATGTCAATGCTCTGCAATATTGTGCTATTTGGTTAAATTTTAACCTTGGCACTTCTATAGTTTCCTAGCATGATTCATAAATTGTGTATGTGATTGCAATATTTCAATGATTATTTATATATTTAATTGTAGTGATCGCTTTTTTATTTGGATTTTGGGATTTACAAGTAAGGGAGCTTGAGACCAACCCAGTTTTCAATTCAAGTAGTGGCTAGACATTGTCTATATACGGTACAATATAAATGGAAGCAATCATTATGGATGGTTTTAAAAATAAATGTGGAGTAGTTTATAGCCTTTCTCACACCTTTCTACTATTAAAAATCCTATTTCTCTTGCTCATCTTGTCATGGAAAAGTTTCCACATGTCTATTTTGATTTTAATGGGGTTGAAGAGTTTGCAAGAGAACATTTTTTAGATTTTTTCAAATTTACTTCTGAAATGGAATGTGTTTCCCTAAATTTACTTGTGACAGTGTCATGAACATGTGGTAGTCCTAGTTTTAGGTTACTAAGTAGCATGGATAATTGAGAGCGTGTCCTTGCTTTCCTGGTAATATTAATGGGATCATGTTAATCATGAACAATAACCTTATAATTTAGATATTATTTGCATCTTTCAACACTAATCTTCAACTTGAATTTCTTTAATGTGATAACCATAGGAAGTTGAAATCGTGGACACAAACTATTTCATTATTGCAGAAAATAAAGAGCGATTGGAGAAAGAAAGAGTGCAAACAACATATAGGTCTCTCGATCCTCTCTCTCGGTGCATTCATGTGTAATTGCATGTGCATATAGCTATTAGAAGTTCACACCAGACTTATCATATTCAAAATCAAATCTCTACATGTAGATAGAATTATTCAGCATGCTTCCTTACTCGATAGTGCCATGGAAATTGAGGCATATTCTTTGGGCATCACATTTATCCAATGTTGTTTACTAAATTGTCTTTTCTCATAGATCTTATGAAATCATTATTTTTTTCAACTACGCTATAAACATACATATGAATTTACCTTAAAAAAAAACCTGAGGATCAATGATACGTGATTTAATTGATATTAAAGTATATTTATCTTCAGTCTATTCAATATGCCATTGGAAACCCGGGTGGACATCTAGTTACATTTTGAAATGGTATGTCCTTAGTGGATATACTTTGCCAATTGAAAACTAGACCACTTCTTAGAAGAACAAGTATTCCATTAAAATGAAGAAAACTTCATTATAACCCTACTCAATCAAAGAAATGTATTGAGTATTTCTAGATTTGGAATTCTCATGTTTGTTTCAAGAAGTTGGGAAACATGCATTGTTGAGCATGTTTTTGGTTTTATGTAAACATGCATTAGAAACTAAGCGTTTTTTATGGTTGTATGTATTTGGTCAATATAATATAGTTAAGGTATTAAAGTGCAGTACAATAACTAATCAATATATTCAGTCTATTCATAAATATGTCATTTTGAAGGAAATTTGGGTGGGTATCTAGTCACATTTTGAATTCCGTTTCCTTAGTGGATGCTCTTTGTCAAAGGGAAACATGACGAGGGCTTAGAAGAACATATATTCCATTAAAATGAAGAAAAACTCAATATAACCCTATTCTATCAAAGAAATGTATTGAGTATATATAGGTTTGGAATTCTAGTGTTTGTTTTGGGAATTTGGGAAACATGCACTACTAAGCATATGCCTGATTATAGGTATTGGGTCACAAGGACATAAACAATGTGTTAAAGTGCAAAGCACTAGTTAATCAATTTTGATCCAAAAGTATTTTCAAAAACTTCTTTCTCTTTTAAGTCAAGCTTTTGTATGGTGCATCTACAACACACTTGCTTACCAATGTTCATTGTTGTTATTGCCTTTTTCCACCACAAGTAGCAAAAGAAAAATGCATATACTATTGTAAATAGAAAATATTTTCAATGCCAAGTATGAATACATTTACATGTTCTCGTACACCACTTTCTTTCATATTTAATATATTTTCCGCCTTTTTTGTTTGTTTTCTGCACTTCCTTATACTTCATGTCATCACTTCCACCTCACCCCCTTATCATGACGTACTTTTTGCACCATCAGGTGCAATTTCTGGTTATAACAAACCTCATAATAAGGGCATTGTTATAGGAATATTTCTCTTTTATGTGGAATCATACAAGTAATCAGTGGAGGGACAATGCTTATATAAAATCAATTGATTTTATATAAACATTTGTCCCTCCCTTGATTATATAAAATCAATTACAATGATGTCAATATAGTGTAAATTGGGTGGTTGGGAGGTTAAGTTGTGATCCTCCCCACCCAGGTTCAAATATACCTCTAGAAATGTGTTGTTGGGTTTACCATGATACCTAGATTCTCTTTGAGAATATATGGTGTCAGTTGTCTTCATTGTTTTCTTTTAATTGTTTTTTAAATTAAAAAAAATCAATTACAAATTAGCATTAAATAATTAAAAATAAACATTATAGAAACACTAAATTTAGTGTTAAATAAAGAAATAAATAAGAATGGGTTGAGCAACTATTAAAAAAAATGTAAACATTTGTATATACCTATGGAGTATGACCATGGAGTCAAATATTATAGTAATTACAAAATTTAGTAGTAAAGTAATTAACTAATAATAGGAACAATGATGTGAAAATGTAAATATAATTAGCAATTGCCCCAGAAGGAGCAACATAATGTTGAAAGGAAGAGAATAAAAGGATGGGAAAATCATATGCGATGAAGTGGAAAAAGAAAGTGGTAAAGAAGATATAGGTGTACAGATACATGTATGGAAGGGCTGAGATGCATATTTTTCCATTAAATTCTTGCATTGCTACATAAAGATGAGAACTTATTGTCTTTGATTCATGTGGATTTGCAATGTGGCTGGATCTAATAGATGTGATACAATATGTAGAATCTCTGGGATGGAAGACCTTAGAAGTCATTTTACTACAACTATATATCAATTTCATGTAGACATAGGTAAACTTGAACTCTATATATGCACAATTAGCAACGAACCGAGCTTTCACAAAGACTTAGTAGACATTAAGGAGGGTGGAGTTTATTCATCTCCAGATATGTATTAAAAATTCAAATCAACAAAAATCATATTAAAATGAAGTAAATGACAAATTAAAGAGGGTCACTCTTCAAAATTGGGTGATGAACAAAAAGAACATATATCAAAGCATACTCATATTTTATGATTATTCATGTAAATGCCCAACCATATATGTATGATTCTTTTCTAATACTATTGCTTAAAGATACAAGACCAGTAAACCATAGTAGGGGAATAAGGTGACCCTCATGACAAGAGTAGTGATATGGACCACATTTTTGTACTTGCATATGAATTTCCATGATAATTCAAATCCTATTAGCAAAATGAAAAAAAAGTCATAACAAGATAGATAAATAACTGAAATAGTAGTCTAGATAGAGTAAAACAAATTAGAATGGGATATGTACTACCAATAAAAATAAAAATGAAATTAGGAATCCCCTCATTTTGCTAAGAAAAAACATATTAAATCCTAACTCTTGAAAGTTAATATAGACCTATCATTCTCATATAACTATGATGGTTATTCCATAAAGACCCCCTTTCTTTCCTAGTGTGTAATTCAGTTCATGTACCCTCATTTGAATTAGGTAGATAAGTTATGCAACTTAACTTAGGTGTATCACATCTAATAAGGTCATTAATAGGGTCACACCTATTGTTGGTAGTGCTTTCACAATCTAGCAGGAAAAAAGGGGAGCTCTAACGACTTAAGGGAGCTGAGGTAGAGAGCATGCAAGAGGAGTCCTCTCACGGCTCTGTGTGTTAAAAATGTGTAGTAAACCGAAGTAAAAACAAATAAAATTTAAATTAAACTATGAGAACAAGCGACATGAATCGAAATAAGTCTAAGATGTGCATGAGGTAATAAACAACAAAAAATGAGAACTACCTATTTACCAAGATTTACTTCAGTAAAAACACATGCATTAGGTAAATCACATATTCTTTACGAATTCATGAAGCATATATGAAAGAGTATTTTTATATTTTATTTATAAAGAATTGGGTTACAAAGGTACCTCTATGGGCATATGAGCCTGTGTGTCCGCTTGAAGTTGATGCGGCTCTCTGTTTCTTCGAACAATCCTCCTCCATCGAGCCATTACAGGGTACGGATGGGCAATGTCTCAACTGAATGGGAGTGAAAGGAACGAGGTGGTGTTCAACTTTCACATAGGAGAATTTGTAGAGGGGTAGCTTCGAAAAGATGGATGTTTGCAAAGAAAAAACGGTTCGCATATGTGAATGAAGGTAAAAAATCTCAATATATATAATTGTGGTTTAGGTTTTTGAGAACCCTAAACCATGGTGGTTTTTGCTTTCACCACTGGTAAAATTTGAAAGTAGGAGAGAGTTTTGATTTTGTGCGGACATCCTCCACCTTTGGTGGACTTCCCCCTTTTTTGGGGGAAACCCCTATATTGGTGGAGGTTTCCTACTTTTTAGGGAACTCGTCCAAACCAAAGTAGGTTTTAAGACTTAGGACATCATGCATTTTGGGTTTCTTAGCATTATTTTCCATGTTGGAGGGTCCTAAACATAGGAATAGGGTTTGTATGATGCATGGTCATTTTTTTGGTGTTAACAAATTTCCCCCTGATGTGTGAGGTTAGGAGCTGACCGTATGACCGATAGACACCATAGGACCTTCAAAGTAATGGTGTGGTTGCAGTGGCCTAGATTAGAGGCTGCTTCAGAGAAGAGCATATACTTCAGCGGAACGACATGAGCGATGCAATACAAATACAATACTCATAATGAATGAGTCACATATAATCTCAAATATACATGGACGAGGGGGGAATTCCCATGCTCATATAAGTGACTCAATATATAATATACAAATTGTGGGGTCCAAGGGGGACCAGAACAATACATAGAGAACTGTTGTGTACATCATAATGGTCCAGAGGGGACACAGATATGGAACATATTCATGGTCCAGCCATGACTGATTTGAAGAGATTGAATTGGGAACAATGGCATCCAACCTGAATGCAGTACCATAAAAACTGATGCATTGCTGGATTTGAAGGGGTCCAACAACTATATGAATGCAATGATTGAGAGTCAAAAACTCAAAGGTACACTGGCTGCATCTGAACTGGATACTCTAGGAAGCATATAACTGGAGGGCTTCCAAACACTGTCGCCAACGTAGGCTAGATATCTGCAGGAACATACAACTCAGGGGTTCTGAATAGACTCACCAATATGCTAGAGTCAGGGGACATCCGGGGTATTCAACCAATAAACTAAGGGACCAATACCTTGTACGAATCTCAACAGTGTGATAAGGGAGCTGGAGTCGAGCACGTGAGAAGCAATCAACCCAAGAGGCACTAAGGACTCCTCTCCAATGATCCGTAGGAACTCACCAATGATGGAGGTGGGGATAAGATACAGGGACCTATGGGTCCATCCTTTGGAATAGGTGTGCTGGCATCGACAGATGGAGACCTGCAACTATTAAGGAAATGGATCTTTCTTGATAGGAGCGCGAGGTATACGACCAATATGTGATAGTACTGGACCTGAGACTGAGACACTATAGACAGATATGAGGGTCATGGAGTGGTGGGACTTACACTTCCTTTGTTCAGAGTATGACGACAGGGCTGACCTGGAAGCATATAAAAGCGATCTCGGGGGGAGAGGACCATAGCTTTGGGGATCAAGATCTGTGGGTGCAATGGGGGAGACTCAGGTGGGGGGGGGTAACTGATTAGTGATATCAAGAGACTTCAGTGATGACTCATCGCAAAATAATCTGAACAAAGGAGAACATGTTAGAAGTGATGCCATAGTGGTGAGACTAGATGTTATCGATTGTGGCACCGAGAGGCACTATTTGGGCCTTCTTCATGATTTAAGGATCTCAAAGAAATGATAGAAGTGCACTCTATTTGGTACCGTCATGTGGATTTTGATGAGCTCAGGACAGTAAGTGCTCATGGTCGCTTTCAATTTTAGAGAGTCTGAAAGCAATAAGAAGACTTTGAGGGGTTTCTTTTTCGTATGTTAGTCCCCAAAGCCCACAAAAGAATAAAAGTGTTTAATGGAGAACTCTTC
The DNA here is from genome assembly GCA_027924585.1 of Larix kaempferi. Lineage (NCBI taxonomy): Eukaryota > Viridiplantae > Streptophyta > Pinopsida > Pinales > Pinaceae > Larix > Larix kaempferi. Next base: position 34,950,598 of record BSBM01000030.1, on the reverse strand, counting down.
TAGCCGAAGAGACTAGAGTATTCCTTTTTCGTAATTAGTACATCCAGTCCGGAAAAGGGGTAAACTTATACCGAATAGACGTTCTTTCGAATAATTTAATGAGCATGAAAGGAAGCAATATTGCTTGACTGTCTTTTCATTCTTTAAGGAGTCAGAAAATGGCTTAACATAAAATCCATGATGGAGCCAAGAGAAAGGCCAATAAGCGACAATATGAGGGACTGAATGCGACTTCAAATCAATATGTAAAACTACAAGGGATCCCAATCCTAAGAGGGGATTGAATGCCATGGTTTCCAAATGCAAGGGGTTCTAAAAATGTTCACCCATGTAGAGGGAGGCTCTACTTCCAAGTAGGGGCAAATGCGAGGGTAGATGGGTGGGGCCACCTACTTAGGCAGGGAGGTGGGTTCTATAGGTGCAAGGGAGAAGACCAAGGAAATGCATCAACTTTGTAGAGGGAGAGGATGTCCTATATGCCAGAGAAGGGATCATACTTATGGAGGTGGTCGGTACCATAAGGGGGTGCACAACCGTAACGTGCATCTATACACAAAACAAGGATACCCGAGCATAAATGTCTATCTGGAATATAAAAATTGTATACAAATACATAAAAACACGACTTGTGTGAGGGAACGCAAATAGAGGCGGACCTAAAAAATGGCCCGGAAGTGACTTCCCGGGAAAACAAAACGGATGCCATAATTTTATTACTAACTTAGACGGTAGCCAAATTTTTTTATATGGTGGATGTTGATGCACTATTTTGTGGTGTGTGTGTATATGTGGGGCCAAGGCCTCCAGCGGGTTACTATCAGTGCTGTGGGAGAGTTGCCGGGGTTGACTCGCCAGTGGAGCGACGACGACATCGTAGAGATACCAATGATGCATTGGACTCGCTATGGACTAGGATCGACCGTCTCTTAGAGGGAGTTGCTGATGATGGCTGGTAGGATTTACTTGATGATGTGATGACCATATTCTACCTAGATATTCCCTAGTGGCTATCTACCATGCGGTGTCTAACCGTGGAAACTGAGTATGTGCGTGATGCAACTCGAGGAGAGGTGTCGCCGGATTAGGAGAGCTCCGATGAGGAGACAAATAACGAGGACTATGACTAGTCACTTAGAAGCTTACTAAGCTGCCCCCTAGTGCGATGAGCATAGGGATTTTGTATGAGCTTGCTATATATGATATTTTACGAGGAAGCTATTGGGGCTCTTCTTGTATGTACATGCCTATATTATGATGCAGACATTATGAAATTTTGATACTTATATGCATGTGGATGCACTTTTTATGTATTTTTTGATGTTTGATGAGCCTCTTATGTCATGATGATGCCTATATGATATGCATGTATATGTGAATGGTAAAAATGATATGAGGATGCATGTTTATGATTTACTTCCTATATGTGGTGATTGATATGCCATTATAGAATGTCATTATCCATTTGGTCTGTGACACTAATATGATCTCGCAGGACATGTGTGAATGTGATGAATTCAAAAGTCCTAACCAGTTGTTTAGTGCGCAGGAACTTTCTAAAAAGGAAAGGATCATGTATCTGGTACAAATTGTTTAGCTGGGCGACGAGGAGTTGGGAGTCTAGAAACCCATGAAGGTGACTAATGCCCGACTGGAGGGAGACAATTAAGAGACTGGTCACGACATTGTACTCAGCCTGATTGTTGGTGGCAGCACTGATACACACACCGTCAAGTAGGACTAACTCATGTGAGGGGGAATATAAAACCCAAGATATTGAGGCGAGGTTAGGAGACCACCTACTTGCGCCGTCAGCGAAACCGACATAGATCAAGGGAGAGGGATCCATATGGTATCAATCAAGGAAGTACACTATGAGGCTCGAAAGGAAAAAAGGAAAAACAAAAAGAAAGAAAACTGTACAACTCGAACTGATGAGTTCGGTGGGGTTATGGGTAGAATCGTTTGAGGTACAACCCATTGCGAGGGTTGGTCGAGGGTCATCCTTCGGATTCGAAGAGGATGTATGCCCTCTTGCTGAGTCAATTTTTGATGACGTATGGACCTTGCACATGGATTCAAAGTTACCTTTTCCGTGCAAATCATGAGCTTGGTCATAAACAAGCACAAGGTCGCCTTCTTTGAAGGTGCAGGGTTGGACATAGGTATCGTAATGGGATTTGGATCTATGTTTGGCAGCCTCGATCATCTGTAAGGATACTCGACGGTCTTCATATGCCTTCTGCAAGAAGAGTAAGCATTGCTCTAGTGGTGAGGTATCCGGGAGGAGTTCGACAACAATGTGGAAGGTTGAGATTTAACATTTGATGGGGAGGACAGACTCTACACCATGGACCAAGTGGAATGGGGTAAAAATTGTTGCATTCTTGGCGGAGGTGCGGTAGGCCCAAAGCACTAGAAAGATCATGTGGTGCTAGTTGGACTTATGTTTATCCATTGTACATTGAAGCATGGTCTTAAAGATCTTATTGGAAACCTCAACTTGTCCATTACCTTGGGGGTAGTAGGAGGAGGCATACTAGTGTTCAAATTTTAAAAAGGTGGACAACTATCTCCAGACGGTGTCTTCTAAATGTCTGCCATGGTCTGACACAAGTTGATTGGGGATCCTGAAATGCGTAATGACATGATTAAAGAAAAAACGTGCCGCAATATCAGCTTTGTAGTTAAAGGTAGAAATGGCCTCAGCCCATTTGGTAAAATAGTCAACGTCCACAATAATGTATTTATGACCATTGGGTAAGGTTGGATTGCACTCCATGAAATCAAATTATGGCCCGTTTGTAAAACAGACCGACGGTGACGACGAGATGGAGTGGTGTGGGAGGTGTCCTTGCTTTGGGGGAAATAGTTGGCAGTTACGACATTGTTTGACTGCCGTGATGCAATCTGTAAATAGGGTCAGCTAGAAATAGCCACCACAGATGACCTTCTAAGAAGTGGAAATTCCCAAAAAATGGTTGCCGCAGGCTCCGCTATGACAATCATTTAACAGCTTCTCAGCCTCATTATTTGTAAGGCATCGACGTAAAATGGTGTCAACAACTCGTTGATAAAGGGCATCGCCGATAAGGAGGTATTGTGAAGATTGATGGCATATGCGATATCGATCATCGCGACTGAGTTTCGATCGAAACTTTTGCATGCTTAGGTACACGAGAATGTTTCCATACCATGGGTCATCTTTCTAAATAGTGAACAAGTGTTCATTTGGAAAATTGATTGTGATCGGGGGTGATTTCGACAGGGAGGGAAAATTAGTCATGAGTTGTGCCAAGGAAAGTGCCTTAGTACTCTTGGGTGTGCCGAATTCGAGATTATACTCTTGAGGGATTATGATCCATTTGGCCACTCGAACTTGAATGAGTCGGTGACTTAAGAGGTAGACCATAGGGTTGGAATCTGCCACTATTGTAGTCCTTCTCATAAGGATGTAATGGCATAATTTTTGGACTGAGAAGACGATGGTGAGGGACATTTTCTCTTCATGGCGGTAGTGCAGCTATGGGCTGAAAAATGTCTGACTTATGTAGTATATAACGTGTTATTGACGGGCACTATCCTCCTTAACTAGGACTCCCAAAATGGTGTGCTCAAATGCCGAGACATAGAGGATAAAATGCTTCGATAAATCCCTAAGTGAGATCAAGGGAGTGGAGGTCAGAGCTTGTTTTAATGCATCGAAAGTGGCTTGTGCCTGATCATCCAAAAAAAAAAGGGAAATTAGACCAAAGCAATCGCAAGAAACCATGAGCTTTTGTAGCATAGTCTGAATGAATCGACGGAGAAAATTAACCTTGCCTTGGAGGATTTGGAATTGGCGTATGGTGAAAGGGGATGGAAGGTCAAGAATGGATTATACCTTCAAAGGATCAACAATGATTTCTTTCTGGGAAATTATGAATCCCAATAAATGACAGGCTGGAACGCAAAATACGCACTTAAGAGGGTTCAAGCGGATATTGTATTTGCGACATCGAAGGAATACTTTCTGTAGGTATTCCAAGTGGTTTGAACATTTTTTGGATCGAGCGGTGAGATCGTCCAAATAGACAAAGATAATATGTGCCAAGTCATGAAAGCAAAAGGTAATGGCTTGCTGGAAGGTGGCTCATGCATTTTTAAGACCGAAGGGAATGACGCGATAAGAAAAAGTGCCCCATGGGGTGGTGAATGTCATCTTGTATTAGTCCTCCTTGCGGATCTGAATCTGGTTATAACTGGAGAAACCATCCATGAAGTATAGGAACTCATAGCCTGCATAAGCATCGATGAGCTGATTAATGAAGGGGGTAGGGAAGTTATCTTTGGGACATGCTAGATTCAGGTCTTGAAAATCAGTGGAGACGCGAATGGTGCCTTGTTTTTTATTGACCGACATGGGATTTGACACACATGTGGTACAAGTAATGGGGTAAATAAAACCGGCTTGGTGCAACTTTTCAATTTCGGCCTTTACTGCTGAAATTTTGGATGGATGTATTGGCCATTGCTTCTAGTGGATGGGTGCAATGTCGAGCCAGGTGTCAATGTGGTGCTGAATGATAGTGAGGTCGAGTCCTAGCATCTTAGTATATGACCAAGCGAAGACATCGCAGAACTCTTGAAAGAGTTTTTTGTAGGTGTTTACTTCGTCGAGGGTACAAGATGTGCCTAAGGTGATGTTCTCGACCACACTGGGTTTGACAGATATATTTATTTGGATGGTGGGTGAGATATTGGCCATGTTACCTTCTTTGAAGGTGTTTGGGGTAGGAATTGGGTTTTTAAACTAATCCACATTGCAGTGAATAAAATATTTCGTTTCAACCACAAATTGGTCGGCCAAAACTATAGTAGGATCCTTAGGAATGAAGTAGGATCAATGATGCATGTCGTCTCATGGGAAGTTTGGCTCTATTAGTTCCTTGAGAATTTCTTCGTCATTATAAAAGAACCAAGTAGAAAGGTCGGACGGTTTGCTGGTTGACACCATGTAAATGGTGTTTATCTCTGTCGATGAGGATTCTAGGGATTGGATTTCCTCAATAGCAGTGATCTATGGCTCTAAGGCTGGTTGTTGCAACTCATGGAGCACCAATCGATATTTTGGTAAGGTTGGGGCAGTGATGGGAATAGTGGCCATAGGTGCCAGAAATTATACAGGATTGATTGGTTCCCAATGATTTGTTGCGTGAATGCGGGGGGGTTGGCAGTTGAAGCGCTGGTATGTTTTTGTTATCAATATCCAATGAGTCCATATGCGCGCAGAGGTCAGGTACGTGTGGAAAGTTATGGGTAGCATGACCCAAGGTATTTCATAAAGAAAATTTCATAGGTGCGCGTGGGCGGCTTGAGGATGGGGGTTGATGACTTTGTTCATAGTTTTCATGATGTCTGTTTTCATAGATTTTCCCCCATCTCTTTTGGAAGAATGGGGAGCGGGGTTGTTGTTAACACCCAAAAAGTGCTCACTAGCTCATTCCCTTATTTCATATGACCCATTTGTCCACTTTTTCCATCATTTGAGCCTCTAAAACCTTCAAAAGGTCACCAAAAAGACCATAATACACCTTTCCCCCCTCAAAATATGTATTTTTCCTCAAAAAACATAAAAAACCCTAAAAAGGGGTCCAAAATTCCCAAAAAACAATTAAAAGGGACTAATATTCAAAAAAGGAAAAAGAGGGAAAAAGAGACCTAAACCATTTTGGTCAATACCATTAGTTTCCTTAAACCATAATGGTATTACCCATCACCAAAAAACTATAAAAAGGTGATAGGGGCTCCTCATTATTCATCCACATTTCATCTTATCCTTATGCTGCCAAATTCCCTTTGAGAGCCCTTGCCTCCCATTTCAAGTTTGAAGATCCCCATTGAAGCATTGGAGAAGAAGAGACCATTGGACATTGGAGCACCTCAACCTTGGAGCTGCTCAAAACTCACCATCCTCACCATTCGAGGTAATACAAAAGATCAAATTTTTTAATTTCTTGTTTTTCTCATAGATCTTATTGCTTATGTTCTTAAATCTAGTTTTTTATTTCTTTGCACATGTTAATGTTAGATCAGATTACATTAGTTTTTACATATTTTTATTGAGACTGCTGCTACTAGTTGGCAAGTGCATCCTTGCACATGCTTGGTTGAAAAACCAAGCAACAGTTTTGGCGACTCTGTTGGTTTTCAAACTTTAAATATTTGATTTAGATCTATATTTTAATCATTTTTTCCATTTAAAACTGTAGATCTGCCATACTAGTCGGCTTCTTGATAGCTTCCCTAGCCATTGGCCCTTTCTGCAGCCCAAAATAGCCCAAAATTTCAATTTTTGGGTTCGTTTCTCGGCGACTGTTTTCTGTCCGTACATCGCGGATTTCGGACTTATAGTCACACTGCATATTGTGCCCTCGCTCTTGTTTCCTGTGCGGCTCATCGTGCCTGTTCAACATTTTTTCGTGCAGCCCATCGCGGTTGTTCGGTTTTTTTTTCACGCGGCCCATAGCGGTTGTTCGGCTTTTTCTCGCGCGGTCCATTGCGACTGTTCGGCCTTTTTCCGCGCTGCGCATCGCATTTTTTCCCCACATCGCGGCTTTTGCCCATATAGCCGCGATTCACATCGCGGATTTTCGCCTCACAGTCGCGATATTTCGTGTTTCGTTCAGCCCATTTTTTCTTGAGTTTTTCACCCATTCAACCCATTTTTCCAGCCTTATTTTCTGCAATTTTTTTACAGCATAGTGTTTTATCATTGCAGCATTATAAATTTATATTCTGCTATTTGCTTTACTAATCTTTTTGAAAAATTTTAGTTAAGTGAAAGAAAGAATTGTTAAGCATGTTTCAGGTTGTAAGTTTCATACTTTGCAAAGTTGGAATCATATTTCTGAATTGCTCAATATTTTGCCCAAGAAAGGCTTTAGAAATCCATTTATTTCTGCATATGTTATTTGCTTCACATAAATTTTTTTAAAAATCCATATTTTTTGAAACAAGCATTTACATTTGAAAGCGTCTTTCATTTTTTCCAAATTGAAATCATTATTTTAGTTTGTAATTAAATCGCCCATGCGAGGCAAATTGTTTTGGTATACAACCACACCATCACACAATATGTTATAATAATTTCAAGTGAGCCTTAAAATTCTCTTAACTCAACCAACATTCTAACCCCATTTGGGGAACAGAAAAAGAATATTGTAGTTAGGTAGGACTGAGGGGATAAGTATCCAAATAACACCCCTCACTCACTTACATGTTGAGACATAGTGGTTGACATTTAGGGTACCAAAATCCCTTATTATTTGGTGACACGGTTTAAAACCAATTCGTCGGGAAGGCCTCTCCCTTAGGAGGGTTGAAGTAGCCAGACTAGTTCTGGAGGCCTGAGTGGAATACCACAATCCATTCAGTCACTGAAGGATACCTACTCATTGTTCTCATTGTACCACCCTTGTGGGAGTACAACGGTGATAGAACAAGAGCTGCAGATTCACACAACTGAACGTGTCATGAATGGGGTATCTTAGTGGCCCATTCTCTAGGATTGACTACCCGGTATCCCTCCCGGTAGGGGGATATCCAGCCTTTGATTCTACAATTTATATTATCTGACTTGGATTTCATCACCTTGCAGAGGATATATCTTGTTGAGTCATAATACTTTTTAGTTAGGTGTTTGCATGCTCCATTACCTCCCTTTGGTCAGTAAGTACACCTTTTTCTATTTTTAGGAGCTCTTTGCATGTTGGTTTTCTGACCACATTTTTTTATTACTCCACTTACTATAGCACAACTATTATAGTAAGTGTTTTGAGGTTGGTTGTTGGCCTGAGTGCCATTATTTTTTACACTCCCCTCTTGCATGCACAGTTGCATTAGGGCTTTAGAGCTTTCCACTCACCACCACCTAGTATATTTAATTCACAATTGTCACCATTGAGTCCCCGAGACGTTCTCGACGTTTCCGAGGTGAACCCCCACAATACGGTTCACTTGACACCACTCGTCATAGATGAAGAACACTGTCACTTGACTCTACACGTCATCGACGTAGATCCTCGTCATCCAATTCTGATGCACCTCATTTCACATCTGACTCTGAGTAAGAATCTGAACATCCTACATACATAGCACCCACTAGCCCCATGGATGGGTCACATTTTGACTCCTTCATAGGAACTGTTGGTGGAACATCCACCACAATGGACACCACATTGGCCACTACTACAACAACTCCATTAGGTATGCCTAACATGGGACCCCTTCCCAATACAGGACCCATACCTAACCTAGGCATGCCCACTATGGGAACTATACCTACTATTCCCGCTACCACTCAAATTCCAACACCTCTTGGACATCTTCCCAACCCATCTATGACTCCCGTTGCACTTGGTGGCGCGGGCCCCTCCCACACTCCTATGGGTGGAGGGAACATACCTCCCATGACTAATATCCCCCTAGGGGGCAGTGGCCAAATACATAACGCTACCACTAGCACTTATGCCCCTATGACAACATCATACCCCTCCGCCAGTTTTCCATTTATGGATAGCCTTAACCTACTCAACTTGGCAAGGCTAACAAATGATCCCATTAGACATAACCCTACTTGGACCCCCATGGCCACAAAGCTCCCGTCATACATCCCAAAGTTTGAAGGAAAGGCTGGGGAAGACCCCCAAAACCATATCATGTCGTTTCACCTATGGTGTTCCTCAAACTCCATAGTCGATGATTCTATTCGACTCTAAATTTTACAAAGAACTTTCACTGGCTCTGCAGCCAAATGGTATATTGAGCAGCCACATGGGATGCACCCCACGTTTACATCCATCGCCTCAACTTTCCTACATTTCTTTCAACTACCCATACGTTATGATGCAGGAGTAGAAATCTTACTGTCTTGTAGACAGAATATGACCACCCATATCACAGATCACATCCATGAGTGGTGTAAATGTCGTAGTCTCTGTAAAATCAAACTAGATGATCGTATCTTCCTAGATTGGTTCCTGAAATCACTCCTTCCTCTCATAGCTAATGATGTAGCTTCTGAATAACCCCAGTTGAAAGAAGAAGCCATTTTAAAAGATCAGCAGTTCGACCTCATATATGCCCAGTCTGGATATTTATACACAATATTACTTGACGCCGCACACAGCGATCCATCCCGAAATGACGCGCCGGGGGCATCCCATGCCGCCAACGGTATCATCGTCCAGGTTATGGTACAGAACAAACCTTTCACCATGACGAGTACAAACAACGCCCCAGACCTTTCTAGGGCTACATCTCATTCTGGAGCTACAACTTCGTATGCTCCAGTAATGCACACCCACCACACTCATGGACCCTCATGTCCACTGCAGTGTTATGGGAAAGCACCATCAGCTTATGCACCACCTCCATATTATAACTAGCAGGCTAATTAGACTCCAGTTCACCCACAAGCCCAATCGATTTATTACCCTCAATAGGCAGCACCTCTTACTCCAACACTTCCAGTAGCTCAAGGTTACCCACAACCGTAACAAGCACCAGGTCCACCTCAAAACCCTCCCGCTTACTGTCCACCGTAGCCTGCTACAGCGCCTGCACGACCTCAAAACCCACCTACTGCCCAAGGGCATGTATATGCACAACATAACCAACCTCAAAACCAGAACAACCAGCGTAATCAAGGAGGTCAACAGAATCGCGGAAGAGGACGCAACCGCAGAAATAACCAACAAAAAAACCAAGGAGGACAGCCACCTAATCCTCCCAATAACAATAACACTGCTCCTGCAAATCAAAACCCTGATCGTCTACCCAAACAGAGCAAAAATCCTAATTTGAGAATAAACCACCCGTGTTCCATATGCAAAGTATACGGCCATTACATGCATAATTTCCCCCATTTAGATCAAGCGCGTCAACTCTGGACCGATGGTGCCCAATGACAAGGACATGCTTCACAACTAGCACCACCTCCTCAGCCGCAACCCATGATATTGAAAAATCCTCTACCTAACCAAGGAGTAGTGAACACTCATCCAATGGATCCCCCACAAGGATCTACTACAACACAACATCAAATTATCTATGTGGCAACCGATTACCAGCATACAGAGTCCAAAACTCACCATTTGATAATGATGTCATCAAATGATGTCAACCTTCAAACTGGCCGAAACCAATATGGCTCATCCCCTGAGGCCACGCCCAATGATCCATCTTCGAGTACCCTCCCAACTGATGAACCACTTCGCATACCTAATATGCCGATGGACGGAGGTCCAAAAGCACCTTGTTTCCCTTTAAGATGAATCAACAACAACTGTAATGCTCGTGCAGCTTAGAACTATAACATCATAGAAGACTTAGCCCAGTCCCCCACTGCTATGTCTGCTCTAGAAATCCTAAAAAATTGTCTTGCACAGAGAAAATTGTTGTTATCCGCCATTGGTGCCATAGACCCTAACGACTCCAATATGATGGCTTTCGACTTAGACCAAGCCGAACCTCGTCTGCCTTCATCACTAGCTTTTCAGGTTTCTATGTCCATTCGAAACCTCATCGTTCATCGATGCATAATTGATGAAGGTGCCTCCACCTACGTTATGTCGACTTTTGTCTGGCAGAAACTTGGATCCCCAACGCTACAACCATCAACTACCGCATTGCGAGCTTATGATGGTCGTGCAGCTCAACCCCAGGGTATGTTAGTGAATGTGCCCATACAGCTTGGGGGCAAACTGGTTCTCATAGATATAGAGGTCATGAATGCCCAGCTTGATTACAATCTCCTTCTGGGATGAAGCTACATGTATAAAATGAAAGCTGTCGCTTCTTCAGTTTTTTGCCTCATGATGTTTCCCCACGAAGGATGCGTAGTCAAAATCGACCAGATAACATACTATGATCCCAATGCCCCTTCAATGCCTGAAAATGTTCTTCCCATGATCGAACAACTCATTCAGAGTGCACCCACATCGTTCATCTCCTCAGTCGGACCCGAGATATACTTAGATACTCCCATGACCACCACTTTCCCATCTACCCCCCCCCTCAACGAATAACTGAAATATCTGATTTGTGCACCCTTTCGCACAACGAACAACAACATACTCAACAACCTCATCCACTGCCACAACCTCCAACAGTGCCTAGTCACATAGGAGCCACATGAATTCATACTATCCCATTTTTATTTCCCCCTTCTAGTGCCATCAACACACCAGTCATGGCTACACTTAATCTACCAGGATTAACATTAGGACTACCTGTGTGGTACTTACTTGCCCCATCCCCTCCCCCAACACCGAATGTCATTTTACAACCGGTGCAACCCATCAATACTTCCAACCGTCCACCGCCCAGCATACCAAACCCCCAAAACCGACCACCTCCAACAGGGACCACTACATCAACCTCTAGTTATGTTCCCCCTCAATCTCTCTACAATGGGGGAAGAGGTCCACAAACCTACACCATTGGACCCACAACTCGCACCCCCCCAATGACCCCCAAATTAGCGAAGAATCCCCCAACAATCCGCATGCCCCCCAAGTGCTCCTTGTGTGACGATATAGGCCATGCTACCCATTTATGTCCACAACTACCGACACTTCAAGAACACATGAATATGTTGGACGATGACACAAACATTCTGGTTGTTAAACTTCAGCTACCCCCTTAGCCTCGCGATAAATCGCTACATACGAACCACCCTTGTGCGATCTGTGGCATCTACAACCATTATTCACATCACTGCCCCGATCTACCAGATTATAGAGCAGCACTATACGAATTGAATAATGCCAACCTAGAGATATCCCCCCGGCTCATTGAGGAAATATTCCCCCCAGAATCTTCCCGTTCAAAAGAAATCAATACCATTTATATGATTTCAACTAACTACAAGCCTGAACCAATTGATTTAATGACGCACTACTTCCGCACCAAAGAGGAAATCCTAGAAACACTTACTGCACCGGACTACCCTTGGGATGATATGCACCATCGATCATACTTCATCCCTGAGACATCTACCTCCACCACGGTGAACCAACTGTCCGTTGAATCCAAAGGCTTCTTACCAACCAAGGTCAATTGGTTCAAAGATCCTATCCTAGCTCCAAAAGCCTTTGAAGAAGGTAACATGGCTAACATTTCGCCGATCATAAAAATCGACACCTCCACCACCCTCGGCAAACCCGAGCTTATCTCTTTTGGTTCAAAGATCCTATCCTAGCTCCAAAAGCCTTTGAAGAAGGTAACATGGCTAACATTTCGCCGATCATAAAAATCGACACCTCCACCACCCTCGGCAAACTCGAGCTTATCTCTTTAGGTGCATCATGAACTAAAAAGGAAACCCAAGCCTATAAGAAACTCTTCCAATAATTTTGAGATGTCTTTGCCTGGTCTTACACTGATATGACTGGTCTTGATCCTACCATTATAGAACATCACATAGACACTTGGCCCAACATATCCTTGGTCCCCAAAAACAACGCCCCATTCACCCATCCAAGCGTCCAGCCATCAAAGCAGAAATTGAGAAGCTTTGAGCAGCAGGTTTCATATATCCTATTGCTTATACCACCTAGGTTTCCAACCCAGTTCCAGTCAATAAGAAGGTGAGCCCCATTCGTGTTTGTACTAATTTTCGCGACCTCAATCTAGCTTGTCCCAAAGACAACTTCCCAACACCATTTATCGATTAGCTAATCAATGCATGTGCGGGGCACGAGGTACTATCTTTCATGGACGGTTTCTCCAGGTATAACCAAATCCAAATCCGCAAGGAAGATCAATACAAGACCGCTTTCACTACCCCATGGGGTACCTTCACCTATCGCGTCATGCCTTTTGTTCTAAAGAACGCTGGAGCCACATTTCAGCGAGCTATGACTTATTGTTTTCATGACCTGATTAACATCATATTGGTTTATCTAGATGACCTCACAACTGGATCTAAGAAATGATCCGACTATTTGGACGACCTCCGACAAGTCTTCTTACGTTGTCGCAAATACCAAATCCGCTTAAACCCACTCAACTGTGTCTTTTGTGTTCCAGCAGGCCGTTTGTTGGGTTTCATCATTTCAAGAAAAGGGATCACCGCCGACCCTCTAAAGGTCCAAGCCATCGGAGACCTACCATCACCTTGTACACTAAGACAATTACAAAGCCTTCAGGGGAGGTCCAACTTCCTCCACCGCTTTGTCCTAGATTACACCGCGACAGTACATGGTTTCCTCCATTTGCTACGCCTTCATATCCGTTTTGTATGGGACGACCAAGCGGAAGGAGCTCTCACATACCTAAAGAAAGCACTCACAAGTGCCCCCTTGATTTCTCCTCCGAAATTCACAAGAGACTTTGTCCTTTACATTTCAGCATCTAGTTACGCCATCTTTGGAGTACTCGTCCAAGAAGACTCCGCTCGTCAAGAGCATGTCATTTACTATGTGATCCAAACTTTATCAGGCCCACCACTCCGCTACCCACATGAAGAGAAAATGGCCCTCACTGTCATCTTTTCAGTACAGAAGCTATGCCATTATATTCTCCTCAAACATACCACGGTTGTGGAAAATTCCAACCCAATGGTCTATCTCTTGAATCCCCGCCTTCTGCAAGGCCGTGTTGCCAAATGAGTGATTATCCTACAAGAATATGACCTAAACTTTAAAACCCCGAAGAGTACCAAATCCCTAGCACTCACTCAGCTCATTACGGACATACCATCCTCATCGTCATCACCAGCTATCCATACGGATATAATTGACAAACATTTATTCATCATCTCGTCTGATGACCCTTGGTACGACGACATTTTGGTATACCTTCGCACACAGAAGTTTCGACCCAATATTGACCGTGACAGGCACCATCACATTCGTCACCATGCCCCCCGTTATGTACTCTTAGGTGATAGGTGATTTCCTCTATCGACGTGGCGTCGACACAATCTACGACGATGCCTTTCCCAAGAAGAAGCAGAACAAGTCCTTAATGACTGTCATAGCGGTGCCTATGGCAGCCATTTCTATGGAATGGCCACTGCCCAAAAGGTAATCTGTGTAGGTTATTTTTGGCCGTCATTATTCACTGATTGTATCACAACAGTCAAACATTGCCAAAAATGCTAGCTCTTTGCCCCCAAGGAAAGAACCCCCCCCCCGCCCCCCTTCATCCAGTCGTCACCACTAGACCATTTTGCAAATGGGACATCGAATTCATGGATTGCAATCCCACATCAGTTGGCGGCCATAAACACATTATTATGGCTGTCGATTACTTTACCAAATGGCCAGAAGCCATGCCTACTTACAATTGCAAATTCGACACCGTAGCCTGTTTTTTCCTCAACCATGTTATTGCTCATTTCGGAGTACCAAAGCAACTCATCTCAGACCACGGCTTCGACTTCGAAGAGTCCATTTGGCGAGAATTGTCAACACTCCTTAAGTTTGAACATCATTTCTCCTCCACCTACTACCCCCAAGGGAACGACCAAGTCGAAGCTGTTAACAAAATTTTGAAGACCATCCTCCAGCGCACTATCAACCGACATAAGTCAAATTGGAATCACATGCTTTTTCCTGCATTATGGGCTTACTGCACGTCCACCAAAACCACCACCGGCTTTACCCCTTTCCATTTAGTTCACGGTGTGGAATCTGTCCTCCACATTGAGTGCTAGATACCAACATTACAAATTTCCATAGAACTCCTCCCGGATACTTCACTAATTGAAGAATGCTTACTTCTTTTAGAGTAGACCGACGAAGATCGCCATGCAACTCTCCAAACAATTGAAGCCGCAAAAAAAAATCAAAACTCCATTACGATAAACATGTTCAGCCACGAGCATTTAGTGAAGGAGACCTTGTACTCGTTTATGACCAAGCCCATGATAAAATAGGCAAAGGAAAATTCGAATCCATGTGGCAAGGCCCATACATCATACACACTTTCCTTGGACATGGGGCATATATTTTGACCGACTCAGAAGGAAACCCCATGTGCAACCCTCGTAACGAGTTGTACCTCAAACGATTCTATCCATAAAAAATCTACTGGACACCACAGTCCATGTTGTACAGTTTTTAATTCATTTTTGAACTGTAAATTTTCAAAACCTTACATTTTCATTTTTTCCTGCATGAACACAGATGGATCCTATTCCACTCTACCATATCGGCTTTGCCGACAGTGCAAGTCGTTGGTCTCCAAATCTTGCCTCTGCAGCTTGGGTACTTTATTCCCCTTCACACAATTTGATCCACTTCGACGGAGTGTGCATAGGTGCCGCCACAAATAATTAAGCTGAGTATGATGCCATAACCAGTCTACTGGATGCTGCTCTCCAGATGGGAATAAGTCACCTTAGTGTTTTCCTGGACTCCCATCTCCTTGTTTCCCAGCTCAACAACTCTTACCAGGTACGTGATCCCTATCTATTTAGAAAATTCCTGAGCACTAAACAAATGATTCAACACTTTGAATCCATTTCATTCACTCATGTCCCAAGAAATCTAAACAATGTAGCAGACCAAATGGCTAACAACATTCTAGATTGGCACGTCAACCAAAACATGTAGGACATCACAACATGCATCACAGAGGCATAAAAAAATCAAATAAACAAACTAAATAAATCATCATAACATTGCATCCACGTGCATAACATTTGCATCCACGGGCATACAAAAACAATAGTATTGCATCCACATGCATCGAACGTACCTCCACGGGTATACAAACAACATACAATTGCATCCATGTGCAACAAGACATAAAAGCAATGACAAGATGTGCATCCACGACTGTATAATCAAAATGCATCAATATGCATAAATATATAGATCATCATATAGTCATAATGTCAAGAGTGCCCTCAGCACCCCAATATACAAAAAATACACCAGCCATACAAAATGCATATCAACAAAAAACGTCCCCATATGCTCATCAACATTTGGGACCAGGTACAAGATAAACTATTCATCATCATCACAGTCAGCATCCTCCTCCGGCTCCTCCTCCTCTGGATCATACTGATCCTGGGCTCTCCTCTCAACTGCCAACACAACTACCCTCAGTAAAATCGATCTCCACTCACGTAGAGCATCGAAACAATAATCCTATACACGCTGATCTAGGTCTCTCCAGCCATCATCGGGTACATCACCCAATAGATCCTCAAAGGTATCGCGAACATCCTCTATGGCATCATCTCGGTGACGCACAACTCCTCATACACGAGGCGGAGGTACCACTACTGGTGGAGGTATCGCCACCACCATACGTCCCCTACAGCCCTGATGATCTACTGGAGGCAGCGGACCCACATCTGCAGTAAACCATGCTAAAACATGTCAATATCATATATACATCTCTGGTTATCATCACAACCAAATATATAGAAAACATGATATGATAAGAACAACAAAAAACAAAGACATACTGTCTAATACCCAAGCCTATCCCTGAGCTCAAGGCATCTCGATGTCTCCCCGGAAGTCGATACCCTAGTAAGGATAGTCATTAATCACGACAGGCATCTACTCCCACTACTCATACATGTCCGTCATGAAGAACCGCCGAATACCACCACCACCCCAGGGCATCATCTCCCCCCACCGCACCATCCGCGGCTCACTCCTCAGTCCCTCCCGAACTGGCACACGTGGCCGCAAGGTAGGTACCCACTCGAAAAAGAAGCAGCGTAGGAAAGAGGCATAACTAAACTCTCCTCCCTCATGCCTCACCTTGGTCAGCTCTCGCCGAACACAAGCAAGGAACATCTGACCCCAAGAAAAATAGGTCCCAGTCATGACACGATGAACCATCATCATTTGTCCCCCCGATAAACGATGGGGCGCTTGTGCACCAAGCACTTGCAAAACACAAGCCACCACTGCCTGCATCTCCAGCTCTCGCAGATCCGAGACACTCAGTGCGCTATTCTGCGCACGAGCCCCTCGAACACAAAATCTCTCAAGGAGATCCTCTATATCCATACTAGCTAGGATCCTGGGCTGGGTATCCCCTATCTCACCCAAATGAGGCAAGCTAGTAAGGAAATACACATCAGTCAAGGTGAGATCTAGCCGCTCACCATGCACTATAAATGCTAGCTCCTCTGGGTCCCAAAAGTCAATCAACTTGTTCAGCAACTCCCTGACTGAACGCATAAGAGGAATCTGTGCAAACTTTAGTAGTTCTCCCAAAGCTAACGCCGCCCGCACATGAGGACTAACCTGAATAGTCTCCATCAACTCCTCATCAATCTCTCTCTCCCTCCACGAAGCCTATGGCTACCTGAGCATCCTACCAAGCCAAACAAGAAAATTTTTAGAAACATAAAAATAATTTTTTTTCCTAGCCAGCGATCCACATTGCGACTTTTGTCACCCACAGCTACGATGCACATCGCAGCTGTAAGCGCTCACAGCCGTGATGACATTGCAGCTTTCAGCCCTCATAGCCGCGATGCGCATCGCAACTGTAAGCACCCACATCCGCGATGCACATCGTGGCTGTAAGCACCCACAATCGTGATGCACATCGCGACTGTAAGCACCCACAACCGCGATGCACATCGCTGTAGTAAATCCCATACTCATGATGTGCATCGCATGAAAATCCCCAAAACCTGCGATATTCCACGTTGGCAAGGCAAGATGGAATATTTGCCACTTCTGAGACCCCGAGGCTCACCAAAAAGAAAATAAATTGAAAGGCTAAGGCAAATAAGCTTACCTGAAACTCGCGAAATGAAAAACTGACGATCGAATCTCCTGCAAATGAAGAAAATGCTTTGACTAAATCAAATTACTTTGTAAAACTCAACGGTCAAAATGACACTTGTCACATTGGGTCCACTAGCTATTTATAGAAACTTGACCGATCTTCAGTCAACCATTTCGGCATCATACGACGTATGTTTTCCAAACCGTTGGAATCAGCGCAGCGAGCACTTCAAGATAGTCCACTCCTTTTCTCGATTCCAAAATGTCCCGTTTTAGGCATTTTTCACATGCCCCTCATCGCCTCGGTTTGCATGCCACATCGGTCGTTGTCCATTTTTGACGTTCTTTATATCACCGGATTCAGTTTTCCGCGCTCGTGATGATGCTTGAGATCATTTCTCGCTCTCACCACCAGATGTTTTTGGACATTTTTTCACACATTCATCGCCTCGGTTTGCGCACCACATCGACCGTTGCCCGTTTTTGACGATCTTTATATAGCCGGATTCAGTTTTTCGCGCTCGTGATGATGCTTGAGATCATTTCTCACTGTCACCCCCATACGTTTCGGGCATTCTTTCAAAATACCCCTCATTGCCTTGGTTTGCGTGCCACATCAACCTCTACCCCTTTTTAAAACATTTCTCACACCATTGGATTCAATTTTCCACGCTCATGACGATGCTCGAGATCATTCCTTGCTCACACCAATACCTTTTTGTTTGGTATAATTTTATCCCTTTTGGGGGCCGAGTAATTCCTTTACGAAAAAGGCACTTAGGGAGTTTCTATTAAGTTCTTTTCTGACTCCTAAAACAATGAAAAGATCGTCGAGCAATCTTGCTTCCTTTCATGCTCGCTAAAAGTGTCTGAAAGAGCATCTACCTGGTATAAGTTTACCCCTTTTCCGGACCTTGTAGACTAAGTACGAAAAAGGAATACTCTAGTCACATAGTCTAGAAGAGTTCTCAATTTGCATCATTTTATGCTTTTTCGGGCCTTTGAGACTAACATACGAAAAAGAGCACCAATGGAGTCTACTTACCGCTTTCAGACTCTCTAAAATTGAAAGCAATCATGAGCAATCACTGTCTTGGGCTCGTACAAATCCACATGATGGTACTCCTCCACCAATTCAGAGTCTTCTTATCGTTTTCAGACTCCTTAAAAATGAAAGCACTCACGCGCATGAACAATCCTGGGCTTGAATAAATCCACAGGACAGTACCATTTTAGAGCAAACTTTTATCCCTTCTTGGAGCTCATTGAGACTATGAAGAAGGACCCAACGGTGCTTTTCGGTGACACAACAGATCATGTATACTCATATGGCAGCTTCCCAATTATGGTCGCCTTTGTTTAGAGTATTCTGCAGTATGTCACCTTGAGAGTCTCCCAATAGCATCCATCAGCTTGTCCCCATAGAGTCACTCCAGTTTGAAATACATACCCCCGATCCCTTAAGATACGAACCTAACACCTAAAAGTCAGATTCCTATGCTTCCAGGTCAACCATGTCATCATGCTCTGAACAAAGGAAGTTTGAGTCCACCCACTCTATGACCCCAGTTATTCCCCATCCCCATAGTATGTTATTCCTACCATCAGTACTATCGCACTTCAGTTGTACACCTCGCACTCCTATCAAGGAAACATCATTGCCTTGGTAGTTTCTGGTATCCCTCTATCGATTCCAACCAAAACTGTTCCAGAGGATAGACCCATAGGTCCCTGTGATTTGGACTCATCACCATTAGTGATGAGTGCCTACGGATCCTTTTGAAAGGAGTCCTTAGTCCCTCTCCAAATGATTGTTTCTCACATGCTTGAATTCAACACCTTGATCGCATCGTTGAGACTCGTATAGGGTATCGACCCTTACAGTTATTTGCTGAAGACCCCGGATATCACATGACTCTACCACATTTGAGAGTCTAATTGAGAAAACAACCAGTTACACATTCCTGTGGATATCCGGGTTGCGCTTGGCGACAGTTTTCATATGTACCCCCAGTTTTATACTCCCTCGAGTATACAGTTACATATACTCCTCAGAAGTTGACTCATTTACTGACTCTAACCCATTTGAGAGTCTAATTGAGTTCCTACATATGTTGGACACCTTCAGCTCCAACAGTTCATCAACCCTTCTGAAACCTTATTCAGAATGGTTGTTGCTCTTTTCCAGTGTATCAGTTATTGAGATCAGTCATGGTATGACCATGAGTACATCCCCTTTGGACCATTATGATGTACCAACATATTTTTATGTATTATTCAGGTCCCCCTTCTTGGGCCTAATTGTTATGTATATGTCTTGATACGAGCATGGGTATGCCCACCTCGTCCATTATCAAAGATTATTCCTCATTCATTTTGAGGCTATGTATTTTTTCAGTTTTTGCAGCTTCCAAGGGGCCGTTGTTCTAGTCTCCAATCGGTCTCTTCTCTTCTCCAAGCCCTAGGAAAAAGATAAAAAGAACTATGATGTCTATCGGCCATACGATGAGCTCTTGCCCTCACACATCAGGGGGCAATCTATTAACACCCAAAAAGTGCTCACTAGCTCATTCCCTTATTTCACATGACCCATTGTCCACTTTTTCCACCATTTGAGCCTCTAAAACATTCAAAAGGTCACCAAAAAGACCATGATACACCTTTTTCCCCTCACATTATGTATTTTTCCTCACAAAACATAAAAAAAAACCCTAAAAAATGGTCTAAAATTCCCAAAAAAACAATTAAAAGGGAATAATATTAAAAAAATATTCAAAAAAGGAAAAAGAGGGAAAAAGAGACCTAAACGATTTTGGTCAATACCATTGGTTTCCTTAAACCATAATGGTATTCCCCATCACCAAAAAACTATAAAAAGGTGATAGGGGCTCCTCATTATTCATCCACATTTCATCCTATCATTATGCTGCCAAATTCCCTTTGACAGCTCTTGCCTCCCATTTTGAGTTTGAAGATCCCCATTGAAGCATTGGAGAAGAAGAGACCATTGGACATTGGAGCACCTCAACCTTGGAGCTACTCAAAACTCACCATTCTCACCATTTGAGGTAATACAAAAGATCAAATTTTTTTGATTTCTTTTTTTTCTCATAGATCTTATTGCTTATGTTCTTAAATCTAGTTTTTTATTTCTTTGCACATGATAATGTTAGATCAGATTACATTAGTTTTTATATATTTTTATTGAGACTGCTTCTACTAGTTAGCAGGTGCATCCTTGCACATGCTTGGTTGAAAAACCAAGCAATAGTTGTGAGCAGTTCTTGCCGACACACCAGGGGGTGGGTGATTGGATGTGTTGATTGGTTGAACCGGTTGAAGAATGACCTGGGGGGTTGGTGCGGGATTATGTGTAGGTAGGTACTAGACACGGATCCTTACTGTCAATCCTAGAAGGTTCATCATTGCCATGACTAGTATGCTTATGACTTCTAGTGGGGGAAATAAGAAAGGGATTGTGTGGATTCGGGTGGCTCCCACATGACTAGTTATTGGTGGCGGTTGAGGTTGAGGTGGTCACTGGGGTTGCAGTGGAGGTACTGGTTGAGCTACAAGTTGTGTTGTAGGAGATGGTTGGTCTAATCAGATAGTGCACAAATCCAATACCTCGACGATCGATGAGGGTGGAAGTCATCGGGGCCTCGGAGTAAATACCCGACTGTACAGTTGAAATGAAGGGAGTAGGTGTGCCAAGTATAGGTTTGTCAACCATGGGGAGGACATTTTCTGGCATCACAGGAGCATTCGGGTCGTAGTAAGTAAGTTGGTCAAGTTTTATGACCTGGGAACATCATGAGCTGGAACAAAGATGAGGTAATGGCCTTCATCGCATACATGTAGCTGCGTCCTAAAAGAAGGTTGTAGTCGACCTGGGCATTTACGATTTCTATGTTAATCAAGACGGTTTTTCCGGCTAGTTGGATGGGGATGTTGGAAAGCAGGCCTTGCGGTTGGGATGCGCGACTATCATATGATTGAAGGGCCGTCGTTGATTTTTGCAAAGGAAGGGATCCTGTTTTTTCCCATATGAATGTGGACATGATGCATGTAGAGGCTCCCTCATTGACTATGCATCAGTGTATAACTAAGTTTCGGATTGTCACTGAGATTTGAAATGGAAGAGATGAAGGCATGCAGAGTTTTGACTGATCTAAGTTGAATCCCATCAGTCTTGAGTTCGAAGGGTCAATCGCCCCTAATGCGGATAGCAATGCTTTTCATTGTCTTGGGAAATTCTTTAGAACTTCCAAGGCTGACATAGGAGCGGGGGATTGGGCCAAGTCATCCACAATGTTATAATTAGGGGCAACGCGAGCATTGGGGTTATTAGTAATGCGGTGTAGAGGGAATTTGGGGAATTTTGGAGCTCCTTTGTTCGACGGTGGTGGTAGGCGTAATGAATGGTCAACGGGGGTTGACGTGGTATCCTTATCTACATTTATGGGTTCTATAGCCGAACCATATCGATTACGATGAGCCTAGATATTGACATCGGTTGATGACATCATTAGGAGGTGGTGAACTCCTGACTCGGGGACCTAACTTGTGGATGCGCCATAGGTCGCGGGTGGTTGTCTGGTGAGGACCCCTTGCATGGGTAGGGGTTTTGCAATGCCATAGGTTGCGCCGTGATGACCCCTTGTGTGGGTAAGGGGTTTTGAAACACCATAGGATGTTTTTTCGTTTGGGGTGGTTGTGGTTGGGTTTGAGGAGTGGCGGTAGTGTGGTTGTGGTTAGCCTCATCCCAAAGCTGGTGGGATGTCGCTAAGTGGGGGAAATGGTGCGTGTAGTGTCCATAAACATTACAGAAGGAACATGGATGATTGGTTTGCAATTGTGGGTTATTTCCTTGTCAAGGAAGTTGATTGGAGTCTTTATTAGCGAGATTGGGGCCATTATTAACTGGGGGGTTAGGAGGAGGTCCACCCCTTCCTTGGCGTTGACTGTTTCCATGATTCTGTCCACGTATTCTATCTTGTTGGCCTTGCTGGTTGTTGGGGGTGGGCTGGTTTGGTTGTTGGTTTTGATGAGCATAGACCTGTCATTGAGGCGCAGGGGGAGCCTGATATCTGGCGAGTGAGGGGGGTGTCTGCAGTGGATAATAGGTATGGGGAACCTGAGGTTGGGGGCAAGCAGGAGCGGGCGACAGATGGTAGTAAGCATGGGGCCGTAGAAGGGAAGTACGCTTGCTGGTTATGACCATAGCTAGGTTTCGGGTATGTCAGCCCATGTGTTTGAGTATTGTGGGCCAATGGAATATATGAAGGTGTTGCTCCAGAATGAGCTATTGTACGTGAAAGGTCGAGACCACAACTCATGTCGGGTTGTGTGGGTACTGGAGGCATATGCACAGGTGGTCGGTTAGTGGATGCAATGTGGCCGATGATTCCATCTGTAGCATGGAATGCCCCTAGTACATCCTTCCTAAAAGTATCGCCATGTGGGGCATCGAGTAATATGGTGTATAGGTAGCTCGATTGGGTGTAGATGAGATCGAACTACTGGGATTTCAGGATATCCTCTTCTTCAGTTTGGGGTCGCTCAGATGCCACATCGTTAGTGATCGCTGGTATGATGGATTTCAAGAACCAGTCTAAGAAGATGCAGTTGTCTAATTTAATATTACACAAACTAAGACGTTTATGCCATTAATGGATATGGTCCGTGATATGGGTAGCCGTATTTTGTTTGCAAGATAGGAGGATCTAAACACTAACATTGTAACAAACTGGTAGCTGGAAGAACTGCACGAAAGTTGAAGCGAGGGATGTCAAGGTAGAATGGGTACCATGGGGCTAGTCAATGTACCACTTGGCTGCAGTGCCAGTGAAGGTTCGTTGTAATAGGCGTAGTTAGATAGAGTCTTCCACTATGGAGTTAGAGGAACACCATAAGTGGAAGGACATGATATGGTTCCGGGGGTCTTCCCCACCCTTTCCCTCGAATTTGGGTATGTCCGAAGGGAGCTTGGTGGGCACGGGAGGCCACATAGGATAATGTCATATTGGGTTGTTGGTCAATATAGCCAGGTCAGGGAGGTTGAGATTGGCCATGAATGGAACACTTGCAGGAGGATGTGACATGGATGGATCGACCTGCGTGCTAGCCATAGCGGATATTGTGGGGCCACTTCCATAAAATGTGGGTATATGGGGGTTAGTCACAATGGGAATCGAGTCGCTACCTATGTGGGGGGGAGGGATATGAAAGGAAGAGGTAGTTCCCCCAAGGGTTATACCAATGACCGGAGGGGCTGTGGTTGTTGGGACGAGACTGCTACCAATGGGTGTGGATGCCGTGGATGGGTGCATAGTGGTGCCAGGGGTAGGTCTTGTGGTGGCAGGGATAGAGGGTCCCGTGGGTCCCACGGCTGGGAGAGATGTTGTAGTAGCAGTAGGGTCGCTAGCGTTTCCACCGCCTGTTGGCACTACATAAAATTTCGTGCTTAAATGTCTTCTGACGGCGTTAATCATCTTCCGGCAACTCAGGCGGTGCAAAATAGAACATTTTTTTTTTATGACGGGATGTTTTTCAAAGCTGGGTCGAGAAAAAGAACATGTGTCTTCACCATGGTTGTAAAAGGAAGTAGAGGTTCTATATGCTCGAGAACTCAGGCTTTGAAATTTTATGAGAAGACCTAGCCTAAAAATCGATTTTGTGAAAAAGTTATAAGTCTTTTAATATTTCTATAAAAAGGCCACTTTATGAAGAGGGGTTTTTATTTTTATGATAAGAAAGCCTTATGGATAAGGCCCTCAATCTCCATGGAGCCTAAGTTTCAGCTTTTAAAAACGACATAGATTTCTTTTTAATGATTTAGTTCGGGTGCAAAATAAAAGTTGGAGCAAAATATATGTGTGCCCAACACCGAGGGCTCATCACAGAACCGAGTGCCAAGCCTTGAGGGCTCTACAAACATCATATTCTTCATCGTCCACGGGCATAGCAATCCTTTGTTACTTGGTGTATATTGAAGGCGTTGGGGAATATAAAAGGTAAGAGAACCATTTCTGTTTTATATGTGGGATAAGTTCCCCATAAGAAAAATAATAAGAAACGCAGGCCGCGAATGGATATTCAAGTCAGCACTTTGATATTAGATGCTAGGTTACATGATGGAGATGCTACGAATTCTATCACCATCGATATCAGATAGCATTCGATGCTAATTTCTGAGTCCGATAACCTATTCGCATTCTCAAAGAATATTACTGCTTTTGTTCCCAATAATTATTGTTTGAACTGCTTTTGAAGAAAACGACGAGGTCTTGATTGTTGGTAGGCAAAAGAGGCATGCCGTGAGATGATTATTTTTGAAATTCGACCGGTGCTACAAGTAGATCTATGGATGCAAGCAGCTTATTAAAACCTATGCTCGAACATCTAGAACTGCGTTGTATTGGAGCTACAACTTATGCAGAAAAGTTGATGCAAATGGATTAAAGAATTAAACAGATGGAGTTCTATTAATGGTGATTCTAATAGCGTGAAAACAGTTATATCACATGATAAGTTGTCAACACACCAGATCAACGGAAGAAAGATCTATGGTCCCGATTAACGCCGCATTGCAAAAGTGCTCGATGGATAGGAGATAAGAGCGGTCGCGGAACAAAAACCAACATACAATGTGTCCATTTCTGATACGTCCGGATACGTGAAAAGTTGTATTGCAAACCACTCCAAGCCCGCGCGGATACCATCCATTGGAAATGTTATAAAAGGGAGGTGGTCCCATTTCAGCATTTGTTTTTTCTTTTTTCAGAAAGTCAAAGCTTTCTAAACCCTAATTCCATTTCGCCCAAAAGAAAAAGACAGAAGATGTATAAGAAATATGGATGGACTGCTAGTATATGCAAGCATGCGCGACGGAAAGAAATGGAGAGGCACTACAAACAGCTCGATAAGCTAAAGAAGCTTTCAAAAGGGTCCCAGAGGACGTGGAGGTGATGGAATATATATGCCACTATACAATGTTTTTTATTTTAATTACGGAGTAATTCCTAAACCAAATCGGGTGACAACAAAATGTGGTATTCATGATATGAGAAGGCATTGAAACATCTTTGTAGCAGTATTATTTTCTGAAATGAACTGCGAGATCCATGGAGTAGTGGCGATGAAATGGAGCACCTCCGAAAGCCCAAAATTCCAGGCAGAATATCAACAAGTGGCAGAATATTAAATATCGGTGGAAGAAGTGAATAAATAGAGATAGCTGGCAGCCATCTTTCAGTTTCCGAGAACAACATTCCAGATTTTCCGTCATTTAGAGTTTAAAAATTAATTCTTGTAAAGTAACGATTAGTTATTTGATTGTTATTTTAGTATCGGTGGTTTATTTTTAGAAAAAATACAGTTAGGGTTTGCTCATAGGGAAAATTTTTGTATAAATTTTGCATTTTTGCAATGTAAAGGGGTTGGATTTTATGTAAGGAGAGACCCATTTTGGGTGTTTTGCAGGGTTTGCAGAAATTAATACAGATCTCAGGACTGAGCAGGTTTTTCTTCAAAGATTCATGTGTTGTTTAAAAATTGCAGTCTGTACCATTTCCTTTCTCTACTTGTGCAAGTTTACTTCCTGCGTTATTCCTTTCATTATGTCGTTTTCTTCTATGCTTAGATGAACGTTCATAATAGATTGAGATTCATGTTTCTATGCCTCGATTTATTCGCTTCTGAGCATCCATTTATTTCTCTAAAATTAGCAGTGGATTCATCTAAAAATTGATGCCCGTTGTTAATGGACTGTCTTTATTTCTTTTCCTATCACCTGCAAAAATCTTATTGACTGTAATAAGACATCTATCTTGCCTTTGTATGAAAATATTTGTTTAACTGCTGGTCCATATTTTTCTGTTTTCTCGACTCCATTGCCCAATGGTATCCTGTTCATGTTGATCTAGCCACCTCATTAAAAATCCTTAAGTTTTTATTTATTTTACAAATTGGCCCTTGAGTTTCATTGTCGAACTGCTGTCGTGGTGACATTGGATGGCAGATTTGCCGAGAGAGCCCTATCTGGCTGAAGGAGGCCAACTTTCAGTCTAAAGATTGGTTTGAAATAGGTTACCTCGGGGTTTCTTTGATACAGCCCAAGGAAAATCTGAGTGCTAACACCGCCAATGAATCCTCCATAGAACGAGTTGGGGTTCATGTCATCCATGGGCTAGATGGAGATGTGTGTATGGGTGAATCTGCCTCAGAATCAGATGTGAAATAAGGTGTGTCGGGATGAAGATCCGATGACGACAATGTGCGTCTCAAGGGAACGTGACGAGTGGGATTTAATGGACCGTGTTGTGGGGGCTACCTCCACAGTCTATGGGAGTATCTCAGGGGATTAATGATGACTGATGTTGTGAGTGCAGGAGAAGTTAGGTAAAAATTCTCAAAAATCCAACTACCTCCGTGTGTGCAGAAGGAGAGCTCTCAACAAAGTGGCACTCAATCCAACAACAAACTCTATAACTCTAAGACGATTATGTGTCACAGTAGGAGAGTAACAAGGAATGGACATAATTCCAACAAGCAGCACTACCTATGAATAAAATGACTCACTAACCTTAGGGGTATCAGAGCATGCAAACACCTAACTAAAAGATACAGAGGCTCATGCAAATAGTATCTTTTATAGGGTGGTGAAATCTACAGTTAGAGAATACGAAATGGAGAACTGAATGGGTAAGGGTTATCCCTCTACCAAGAGGGATCCCAAGTAGAATATACCCGGGGGAATGGCCACTAGGTTACCCCATTCATGACACATCCAGAAAGGCAATTCTTCGTTTCATCCCTTTGGTCACTACACCCCTGGTATGGAGGCTTGGTAATGCAACAATGACTATGAGCAGGTGTCCTTCAGAACTAAGTGGAGAGCGACATTCCACGTAGTCTTCCGGAACTAGTCTCACGAATTTCCCTCCCAAGGGAGAGGCCTTTCCGAAAAATCGAGTTTTAATCGTGCCAAAAAGTACTGGGGGATTTTGGTTCCCTAAGAGACAATTGCTAAGTTTCAGGTGTAAAGTGGAAAAGGGGGGTTATTTGGATGCCTACCCCCATCTCCCTACCTAGATAGAATATTGTTTTTGGTCCCCAAGGGGGGTTGGATATGTGTTTAGTTAGAAAAAAATTTAGTCTCACTTGATATTTTGGGTGTGAGTGGGTGCAAAAGTGGCGTGTATGACTATGCTAGATGAGCAAGAAATAAAAAATGCGGATAACTTGAACGAAATTGAACTAAAATTCTTGATTTTCAAACTGAAATAAACTGCTAGGAATCAATAATAGAGACTAATCATACTAAAATTAACAAGCAGAGGTAGAAAATAGTATGTTGCAATCAGTCAACCCTGCAACTTAAATAGTCAATCAAAGTATGCAAGGGAACAAACAGAGGGATGGGGTGGTTAAAAGTCAGTCTCAGGGTGCTTCTGTCTGAGGGACAGAGGTGTTTTGGGGCGCACACTATGCAGAAACATGAGCGCAAATAAAACACAAAGTTCCAGGTTTGGAGTGCTCCTTTTGGGGGAAAAGGGGCACTCTGGGGCGTTCTTAACTTTGCAAAAGGGGTGCCCTAGGGTGCACTTAACTGGAAGAAAACTGCCACTCCAAAACTGGGTTTGCAGAAAATGAAAAGAAACTTGGAAAATGGCTGAGGACGGGGTCTCAGGGTTGGTTTAGGCCAGTTTTGCAAGCGAGGGGTCAAATAAGGGACTAACAACACTCAGAATACCTAAACTAGGATTTTTATCAAACAAAATTTTTACAGTAAAAAACACTAAAAAAAAACTTAAAAAATCAACTGGGGATCTATAGGGATCGACCCAATATGGTTGCCAGTTCTGTTGGTAGTGCTGTCGCACTCCAACAGGGAAAAAAGGGAGCTCTATTGACTTAAGGGAGCTGAGGTAGAGAGCATGCAAGAGGAGTCCTCTCATGGCTTTGTGTGTGAGAGATGTGTAGTAAACTAAAGTAAAAACCAATAAAATTAAAATTAAAATATGAGAACAAGCAACATGAATCGAAATAAGTCTAATATATGCATGCATTAATAAGCAGCAAAAAATGAGAACTAGCTATTTACCAGGATTTACTTCAATAAATGCATTAGGTAAATCACATATTCTTTACGCATTCATGAAACATATATGAAATAAATTTTTTATCTTATTTATGAAGAATTGGGTTACAAAGGTACCTCTATGGGCATATGAGCCCATGTGTCTTCTTGAAGTTGATGCAGCTCTCTGGTTCTCCGAACAATTCTCCTCTGCCGAGTCACCACAGCGTATGGATGGGAAATGTCTCCACTTAATGGGAGTGAAAGGAACGAAGTGGTGCTCAAATTTCACACAGGATAATTTGCAGAGCGGTAGCTTCGAAAAGATGGATGTTTGCAAAGGAAAAATGGTTCGCATATGTGAATGACGGTAAAAAATCTCAATATATATAATTGTGGTTTAGGTTTTTGAGAACCCTAAACCATGGTGGTTTTTTCTTTCACCGTCAGTAAAATTCAAATGTGGTAAGTAGTTTTGATTTTGTGCAAAAATCCTCCAATTTTGGTGGACTTCCCCCTTTTTTGGGGGAAACCCCTATTTTGGTGGAGGTTTTGTACTTTTTAGAGAGCTTGTCCAAAGTAGGTTTTAGGCTTAGGACATCATGCATTTTGGATTTTTAGCATTATTTTCCATCTTTGATGGTCTTAAACATAGGAATAGGGTGTGTATGATGCATGGTCATTTTTTTGGTGTTAACACCTATTACGGGAAAATACTCACCTAATAGCTAGGGTTCAAATAATCAATAGATCGGAGAGAGATCCTACTCTAACTTCTTACTTAGTTAACCCAAATTGAACTAAAAAAAGGTAATAGCATGTACTTAGTTGGATCTAGATGGTCAAATAGTCTGCAAGAAGATGATGGGACAAAGCTTGTCATTTGATTAATCTTGAATCCCCTATGTACTTACACACATGGCAAACAAATACCTTTCTCAAGCACTTTTTAAATTCTAGACAATAATAATTTCATTATAGGTCATTCTATTTTCCACCAACTATGAGTAAAGACAACATATGCTGAAATGGATTGACATCCGTAATTACTATTATCCGTCTCAGGATGATATAATGTCAGAGTCTTTGGACAGTGTGAATAGCTTCCAATGCCAAATTTTCTACATGTGAGTACCTCAACTTAGGTCCAACCAATTTCTTGATCATATAATACACCACATGTTCCTGATGCAATTCATCCTCTTGAACCAAAACCATTCCTATGGTTGATTCATATGCTACTAAATATAGAAGAAATTGTTTTCTATAGTTGGGTGGACTCAACAATGAGGAAGACATCAAAACCTTTTTTATGTGTCAAAATATTGTTGAGCATGATCATCCCAAATAAATGGGACCCCTTTCTTTAGGAGGAGCATAAAAACTTTTATTATTTTGGCGTAATTCGAAATGAACCGAAGCAAGAAGTTAGCCTTTCTTTGGAGGCTTTGTAATTGACACACATTGCATTAGGAGGAAATTGAACTATCACCTCAAACTTGAATGAATCCACCAGAATCCCATGCTTAGCGATCTGTAATCAAGGGGCTGAGATCCCACTCATTTCTCTAACATGAATACTTGTAGAAATTTTTTCTTTTATTGTTGCCTCAATTAATCATCTACCCTTATGAGAAGCTTTGGTCTTCCATGGATATGCACACTAGAAATAGAAAATAATCAAATGGAAACCATGAATCAATAGATAGTAATTAAAAGGATTTGTTATCGGACTTGTTCTAATGTAGAAGTGTATGTGTTAAAGCCAAGAAAACCATGACTACTAATTCTTTGAGTCTGATTTCAAACTTCTCTACTATGAAACAAGATTGTAAGGGCGACCTTCTTCATTGTGGTGTCAAGGATGTGTATGCTATTGTTTTTCCATAAAGTGTATATGAGATGAAATGGATCCGCACAAGACAATTGGCTTTGGCGCAGAATCAATGAGTATTGACATCAAGCATCAAGCAATGAGAGGCTTGTGGAGACTATTTGTTGACGTGAAGGGCCCCATGCCAACATGAAGGGGTTTCCACCATGTATATAAGTTAAAAAAAGCGGCAAACATAAGAAAATTCAGCAAGGAATGAATTGTATTAAAAAAAATAAAGCATGTATTAAAAAATAAAATAAAAGATGAGACTATGATCTCATTTCTCATATGTAAAATAAATACAAGTAAGTTAAATGAGATTGGGAGAAGTTGAGGTGTTGAGGACGCTTGGCTTTACAACTATGTCAAGCTCAACCATTTCTATGAAACCATTCCCCACAATGATAGAGGGGTTCTTAGGATGATAGTGAAAGAAATGTTTCCCAAATGCTGATGAGAAGCTCTACAGAAGCACCAGAGAGCCTGTAACCCGCACATTTCCAAAATAAAAGAGCCTGGTCGAAGCCAACTGAATGTCGGTTTTCCTGTTTGGCTTTCTAGGGTAAATAATGTCTTATTGTGTATGATTTGGCTCCTTTTTTTCCTATAGGTTTCTGAAATTTAGTTTGTGAATGTCTACAAATGATTTGTTTGAATGTTAATGGCTGCCATCAATGACTAAATAACTCTAGTAAATGGAAACTACTGCCCATGAGAAGTAATGGTTGTAGGAATGGTTTCTTTTTCCTCTCATTATGAATTTTCTCAATCTAAAAAAACTCCAACAAGTATGTAAATACCACCATTGATAGTCTGGGGTGAATGAGAGATCAATGGCTCTCCTGAACTAGCCATTGCTATCCTATAGGAGTTGTGAAATTGAGTTTTTGACTTTTTTTTTCTCATTGTGGAGAGAGAAAAACGTTTTCTAGTTGTTATAAGCATTCTTCTTTCATTGAGTTGTTTCTAGAAGGGATTGGCATTCTATAACCCTCTTGACTAGACTATGGAGAGGATTGGAAGTTTGTTGGGCGAATTGGGGGGTCGTATGGTACATTTGCAGACTTAGGGAGGTCGTATGGCCTTCCCTCCTTCCTCCTCCTTCATGTAAAATTTTAAATCATGGTTTAATTTACCAACATGCTTTAGAGGTGGCTCAAACATCGAGGAGTTTTTTCATTTTATGCATGTTTTTCTTTAATTCATCATTTCATGGAGAATTTTAACTCATTTGATGAGATTTTGGAACTAATTAACCATTGAGTTTTCTTGGAGAGAGAATGAGCTCTTGGGTAAATGGATAACGAATAATGATAGAGGATTAGCATCATATACAACTCATGAATGGATAGAAGATGAATTCACGGTAAATATTTGTTATAATTGCAAGGAATTGTGCATCTCGATTTTATTGTTTTTTGAGATAGCACTACATACATTACATAGATAGTATTTATTATTCAATTTAAAAGACATCCATATTGGTGAGTTTAGTGGGCTATGAGCCCTTGCGTTATGGATTAGTGCAATAGATTATGGTCTTTTTAATTACCTTCTAATTTCTTATCAAGGCAAGTAAGAAGTCACGGGGGCTTCACTAGTGAGGCAATATCATATCACGTCCATTCATATTGGGGGTTTGAATACTCCTAAAAAACTCAAAAATATATTGCCTTGTATTAAGGGGTCAAGGGGGGAGTTTAATTTGACATAGTAATATAAATATTGGGGGTTATTTTATTTGGGTGGGCTAAGGAATAACCTCCAAATCGTGGGATTGATTCACATACCTCCAAATCATGGGCTCAATTCATACCTCCAATTTATTAATTTTATAGAAAACATGAACTCTATATGGATATACTTGTATTTACATGATATAAAATTGGTAGATTGGGAGGTTGTGGTGTGAAACATCTGCAATTCTCATCTTTTCTAAGCATTTCACTAACTATTGGATTATCAGTATTTTACATTCTTTGTTACATTGATCTCTTGACTGGGTTTCCTTTTTCATAATTTTTCCTTCCCCATTAATATTTCGTTGGGTATTCCACTATCCAACGCTACAAATTGATCAGTCGCCCCTACAATCTTGGTGGGATCATTATTAGCATTATACTATAATTTTATTTAGCATTGTGTTTCCTTATACTAAGATGTGTTAGTGCTCCTGTTTGGTAAAACTTGATAATATGATATAAAGGTGGTATTAAAAATGGGTTGATTAAAAGGGATACCTACAATATATGGTGAAACTAGGGGTTTTCTTAATTGGAATGGTGTATTGGGAGGGGGGTTCAACAATACAATTTTAGGAGGCATTTTCCAATATTTATTAAAATTAGGGATATTCTTTAATATCCTATGAACGGTCGTGCTATGTAACAAGTTCACTGAGTGAACCCCCTGTGTAAGAAGTCTGTACATTAATTGTCAACCCGGGGTTAGTTGGGAACTTGCGAGTTACCATGCAATGTATGTGCGGGCCACAATTTCCTCTTAAACTGGTTTATTTATTGTGAAGTTGTAGTTCAATAACCTTACTTACAAAGAATTACATAGTCTTGGAAAGGAACTATCTAGCTAAAGAACTACTGAAACTAAGGTATAAGGAAAGTAAATCACATGATAGGGAGGTAAATTCACACCATGTTGGAAAGTAAATGCTAAAACTAATTCACACTTTGTTGGAATGTAAATGCTAAAACTAATTCACACTTTGTTGTAATGTAAATTCTAAAAATAATTATTCTATGTTGTAAAGTAAATACTACAACTAAGTTCACACTGTGTGGGAAAGTAAATCCTAAAACTATGTTCACACTGTGCAAGAAAGTAAATTTTAAAATTAAGTTCACACCACACTTCACAGAAAGGTAAATTGTAGAAATGAAATCTAAAAGCTATCATTGCCAACTACAAGTTATCGCTTATGATCCAAGGTAGTAAATCAGATTATTACATTAAGCACATTCATTACATTCATGGATTGTAAAATAAATTCTCAATCACTATATAAACTACATAATGAGAGATCCAAAATTATTTAATTAAAACAAAGCAACAAATTAAAACTACATGAAAAAAAAATCACATTAAAATTTAAGATTATAAAACTAAGATATATATTGAATCAAGATGAAATTGTAGTTTACTCCCTCATTATTTGGACTATTGCTATAAGAGTCCTCTCATAGAATGGAGAAGGAACTCTTATTTATACATGATTTTTCCATAAAAAATAATAAATGAATATCCAAAATATCCTCAACAATTGCTAATAATTTGGATCTCAAAACTAATTCAAAGCTAATCCCAAGATATTTGCTAACTACCATGCTATCTAGGATGTGTTTGAATTCAAATTCGAATATGGGAATGTGAGCCATAAGAACATGCCCAAAACTCATCTCAAATATCCCCTAATAGTATTTGACTTGTTATGTCCATCATATATTACATGGAGGCCTTCAAATCTTTAATAATAAACCAAATATGCACCTCCATTTTGTCCTTTTTATCTTCAAATAATTTAACCTCATAATTTGAGACATATAAGAAGGGAAATTCTTGACATTTATGTAGTTTTTGCAGCTTTTGTAGAGGATCCATAACTTCCAAAACTTCTAAAGCAGATCCGTAGTTTTCCTGTAGTGGATCCATAGCTTTCATGTAGAGTTTCTATAGTGGATCTGCAACTCCCTATAGATTTTACATAACCCACAAAAGGTTCAGCAACATTGGTTATGTAGCATGTAGAAGGATCTATAGCTACTATGAAACTCCCACAAATGTTATGTAACTTCTGTAGTATGCTTGCAACAGGTCCATAACTACTATATGATTTCCATAATGGTTATGAAGAAAACAATTATGTAGGATGTTTTGTACTACATAATGTTCAACAGTAGCTTTCTAACAAATGAGTCCATATCCCAAGCAAATACATCATACACTAATTCTCATAATGTTAGTGAAAAATCAAATGAAATACTAAGAAATATAATGGGAAAACACCTTGAGCCTAAAACTCACACATGAGAATTAAAAGGGATTAATATAGGATTATGGATAAGCGAAAGAGTTTATAAATAAGATAAAATGATGATAAAAAGATGCCAAACCCAAGGCCCGTTAATAGAAACAAAGTAGGCCTCTCCTAGCTGACAACTTTCTGGTGGCGAAGTAATGGATGATAGGCTGAGTCTCAATTGACGCCCTTGTTGTTAATGGATCTATTCCAATTCAACTGTAAGACTTGGTTTGTATATATGAACATCAACTCAGGATGATTGTTCTCACCTTTCAAGCATATGTATCAAATGTTCCACTCTCTCTTTTGTATTCAATTAATTGATATCCCTTTCACTCTTAACAATTAAGGGAGTACCCAAACAAATTGATTCAATTGTTTATCTTCTTTTCAAATAAAGATACTCTCTCCAATGTGCCAATTCAAACAAGAAGACAACTCTAAATAGAGGGAGCCTAGGTTAACACCACCATAAACTAAAATAAAAGAATGATGCCATAGCATTACGCCAACAATGCAAGTGGACCACTTTGTTTGTGCTCATGGGAGATAGGTAGAATATTTTATTTATTGAGTGACATATATATACATATATATAGTTATCAAGTGGTTGAGTGTTGTAAGTTGTGAGTAGAAGGTCTCAGGGTCAAATCCCCGGGTGGTTATACATCGCTATATAAGGGCCTCACTTGATGTCCCCATTGGGTTATCTCTGTAATTAGAGCGAACGGGGTGCGGCTCCTTCGAGTCCCCCCCTGTGATTTCTTACCTTGGACGTAGCAGCCCCGCTGAGGGGTTTGTGAACCACATGTGAAAACATACATACATACTCACACACACATACACACACACACACACACACACACACACATGTATGTATATTACATATATTAATATACATACATATATATACATGTATGTATATTACATATATTAATACACACACACAGATATATATTAATATATGTAATATACATACATGTGTGTGTGTGTGTGCGATACAGATGTAGAACCCTAAATTCAAGATTGTACAAATTATTGATAATGTAGAAATTAAGCAACAATATCAACAAGTAAAACCATAAATGGATAATTATAAGAGAATCAAATTTAAAATCTTTTAATATTCCAAATTAGTAAATAATGAGAAGGAAAATAAGGAGTACATACCTGACCTATTAAAAAGACTTACAGTTGCATGGATGACCGGTTGAATGAATTAGAAAGAGCATACCACCACGAGAAACACATGGAAACCGCAATTGGGGGAACACTCTCCTCCCAACCAATCCCTTAGTCATAGATTGAGATCCCTCAATCCCTAACTCAGTAATACTAGGCCAACCAAACAATATCGTACTCAGAACCCTATTCTACCCCAAACCTCCAAACCTCCATCTCCACCTAGATCATAGAACCCTCCCCAAAAACAAAGAGCATAAGAAAATCAAAAGACCCTTTATTCAACCTCCAATTACCCCATTTATGCAGGAAATTCCATAATTGATTTAATATGAAATAAATTTGCATGAGTGCCACATGGTCTCCATGCACATTACCTTTTTCTAATCATGCTTAGTAAAGTTTTATTTGTTAATTGAATTTTATTGGTTTTTATTTCTTATTTTTGATATTAATATTATCTACAATATTAATATCTCTTTATTAGCTAATATAGGTTGTTTAATACTAATATTTAGTTAGGTTTAGGGGTGTTACATACTCTCCCCCTTCGGGAAACTTCGCCCCAAAGTTAAGTTTCCCACAAAGAAAGGTTCACAACACAAAATAGTTTCACAACATACTACAATACTCATTTAATTAGTATAGTATAGTATAGTATAGTATATATATATATATGGGAAATCCAATGGTCAATACATATATTGTTTTTGTACTCAAATACAACCCTATGCATCAATAATAAGACAATTCCCATGAAAACTCTCTACCATGAATAATAGATTCAAGAGGGTAACAGGTGGCGCTAGAAAAACCAACATGGACTGAAAGAATAAAAAATAGCCAAGATCTATAACCACACCTGAGTTGAATTGAACGACTACTCAAAAAATACAATGCCTAGGTATTAATAATAATTCATTGGAAACATATGGCGCCCAACACTATTAGACGATGGATTGAATAGGCAAAGGAAGTGCCTCGAAATCTAGCCATTGGTTGCACATAGGTTAATCATGCCCAACATAACAGATTATAGTGCTCAACCTTATATTACATGTTAAAATCAATCATTTGACTTCACCATCATACATCCTTTCCCCAACAATAGCGAATGTGATATGCCCAATGATAACCATAAAAATAACAACTATTTGTATACTCCAATAGACGAAGAAACTCAACCATTGATCTATCAAGCAACCAAAGGACGATGGATTTGCATAGGTCGTTAGGATCTTACTTCTGAGAAATAAAACAAGATTAAATCATGCTAAACAATAACCAATAAAAATTAAGCAAACAAGAGCATGCAAACATATTGAACCACAGAAATGAAACACATAGTAAACATGGATATTTTTACGCTGGACAATCAAATGGGAAAACTAGCTTCGAATGGGGCTCGGTTATTCATCTCATCAATTTCCTGTACATTTGCATGCTGTATTTTTTTTCTCTACTCTCCCTTCTAGCCAAAAATCCCTTTGAGAGTGATCCAAACCAAATGAAATATAGGAGAGTTGGGTCATGGGAGTGTCGATAGCCCTAGATTGCCCAGGATCGGCAAAAGAGTCAAGCAGATTTGAAAAGAACTCCTAAAGAGTTCCAGGTAGGTGAACATGTGTTCATCAAGGTAAGACCAAAGAAAAGCTCCCTAAGATTAGGAAGTTGTGCAAAATTAGCACCACGTTACTGTGGTCCATTTGAAATTTTAGCCAGAATTGGTCAAGTTGCTTATCAGTTAGCATTACCGCCAAATTTAAAAGTACACAATGTTTTTCATATCTCTGTTTTGAAAAAGTATATTCATGATGCTACTCATGTTATTGATTGGAACATTGTACAGGTAGAACCAGAAGGGGAAGTTCTGGTAGAACCGGATTGTATCCTCGGGAGGAGGGAAATTACTCTACGGAACCGGATAATTGGACAAGTGAAGGTGCAATGGAAGCACCTTAGTCCTGAAGAATCTACCTGGGAGCTGGAAAGTAAGATGCGGGAAGCATATCCCCATCTATTCCAGCAGGTAGCTGAAGAAGAAGAATAAGTAACATCGAGGACGATGTTACATTTTAAGGGGGTGTGTATGTCACATACCCCAATTTTATTAAAATAATGTAATTATTTTTAATATTCCTGAGAACATTATGTTAAATTAAATGCTAAGTAGGAAGGGATGACTCAGCAGAGTCTCCAGAAATGGAATGTAAAATCTGAATAATTATTATTAATAAATAAATTATGGAGACAACAGCATGGGAGAGCTGTTAAAAGAGGTTACTGGTCTAACTGGTGGATGGAATTAGGTGGAAGGACAAAAGACAAGTGGCAGCATCCTCAAACACTTCCTGAGTTGCAGGTGGCAACTTCCCTATATTTTGGGGTCATGATTCCCCAAGAAAGTGGAATCTGAGCAGGTGGCTCATTAATGACAGTTAGCCCAACTAAGACCTAGGCAATCTTTTAAATACTACTCAATGAACTGAGCTGGGGGTTCAGCAATTGTTCTAGAGGGAGAATACATTCAGGTGAATGCTATTCAGGAGTCCCATTGAGGAAGTGGGAAAACAGTAAGGAAGTGTTTTTGAAGCAGGAAGTTGCAGTAACTTGGTTCCAGTATAGCTAATTTGGGCTGAGGGAATTATTGGCCGTACCTAGATTCCAGCCAGTTAGACCAGAGCAAGCTCGGGGGTCCTGAGAAGTGCTGTCTGGGCACTCTCCAGGAATTGGTAGGGAGGAACAGCCTCCCATTGCTGTTATTGTCTACCATAGCTACAGGTTCTGCCACTCTTCCTGTTGTTGATTTAATTTATTTTCATATGAGATAGACTAGTACAACTATGTTTTTGACTGTATTCAACTTCAGTAAATCAATCTCTGTACTCCCTTTTGTTATAAATTTCAGAAACGCAGATGTTATAGAGATTTCCTATTTTATTTAAATAGAGTATTTATCTTATACAGAACCTAATTGTTACTGTTATAGTTAACAATTACCATGTTTAGGCATATTCTAGAATTCCTGTTAATGGTTCAATAATAGACAGAAATATTAAATAATAGATATTCCAGTAATATACCTGCATATATATATGTATAGCATATTTCAGTCAACTTTAGTTTTAGGTCTTTCTTATATTGAGTTAACAGATAAACAAAACTCATTTTAAATATATTGTTTATACTCAGAACATGTTTGACAGCTATCGATTATCTAAAGAGGTGACTGTAACAATATTTCATTGTTACAAGCTTCCACATAATCTTAATCATCTACACAGTAGTCAAACACAAACACTTAGCAACTGTATAGTATTATTCTCCTTCAACCTAGTAATTATAATACATTAGCCATGCTTATTATAATAGAATTAACAAAGTTGTTTTAAACAAAAACAAACATATTACACAACAGAGAAACTGTCGATGAACGCAACCATCTTTGGCTGTTACAAACCATCTTAAGTTTACACAGTAATCATATTTATTCTGTACAAATGTTCTTCCTTAGGTAGTCCACAAACCCTACACGGCCGTAGCCTTATATTATTCCTTCGACAGACTGAAAACAATTGAAAAGAATGCTTTTTTATGACAGACAGAACCTACAGCATCTTAACACATAGTTCTATGTATATATTATTCTATTCATAGTTTTATTTAATAATTATATAGATTCAAAATAAATTGTTACAACTCGTACCCAGTCACCACCGAGTTAACAATATCATACTTATGCATTGAACACAAAACAAAACCCCCAATTCGCCAGAATAACCCTATGCTATTAACTATTACAGACATAGTGGATAAACTTCCACAATCTTTTATTTAATACTCCAAAACGAAGAAAAACGCAGAGAGACAATCATAGGGTTTCATTTATAACAGAGTTAACATCCATTGCAGGTACCGAAGAATTCATCTATCCTTACAGTTCAAATACTTTTGAATAATTTAACGAAACCCAAAAATGAACACGGCCATGATAGGCCCAGTAATATATTAAGTATAAATTTTATGCAGCGAGGATGGAACCCTACGCTTAGCAATTACAAAGTACAATAACAGAAACCCTGGCCTCATACAGTCTGAGCCGTGAAGGGCTCTCCAATAAACATAACAAGGTTTCAACCCTTTCATTCAAACAAAATAACTTATACAGATGATTGCAACCATGAACATCAAGTCGTCAAACGACCTCACTACACAGGAGTTTTCCTCCATGACACAACCCTAACCACAAAACCAGCAAAGGAAGAGACAGCCGTGGATAACCAGGCTTACCCGGTTGATCCAGCGTTGGAGAAAGAACCCTGTACACCTTCAGAGCCGCGTGACCTGCACATTCAATGCTGAAAGATGTTAATACACTGTTTATGCCGAGAGTTTTAAATAATTGTATATCTACACTGCTTGCAAAACAGAAATTGCGAAAATAAGGTTATTTATTACCTGAGCAATGTAGCCGTGGATATTCTGGAAGCCACCGGTGGGAGCAGACACTGAAACCCCCATCACCCTCGTCGGTTGAAAGAGCAAGGAACACCCTCAAACTCTTCCAATGACGGCCACGACAGACAAACCTTGCAGACGGAGACCTCAAACTGGAACTGAATCAGTCGAGAAGCAAACCCAAAGCCCAATGGCATCAACTCTCTCATAACCTAAAGACATTACCGAGAACCCTATCTCTTACCCACACCAGCACAGTGACGAACTGTAAATAGCTGGGACTTAAACTTATAAAGAACAACGAGACCACGAAGCAATAAAACTATAGCAGACGCTATCCCCAGAGCCGAGGACATACCCTATTGCCGAATGGAACCTCAAGGCCATAACCACCACACTCTGCACATTGTTACAGTGCCTTCATTACAAAACTCAGACAGGGAGGGTTTCATCCTTAGGACCCGAGCCCGAAGGCAACTACAATAACCTGTAGGGTTTCAATAGCAGCTTATATATCGCCCATCGCATGGAGGAGATGCAACCACGTAGCACTCAAATAAATCAACGTAGCATGGGTCGAGAACCTATAGTTTCATTGCCAACCAAATAATTATACACCGATTCTTTTCCAAATCATGTCATATATAAGTCAAACGTATGAGATAACAAATGATATATAATCATTTGGCATATAGCCTTGCAATTGAATCGTCGAGAATCCCAAGCAATGGGAATGTATAATCACTACAATGATAGAAATAAGAGTTAGTCAACATCATATATGGATTATTCCATAACTTAATAGGGTGGATAATACTTTAACATAACTTAGTTATAAATCTTATCCATGGTAAGGGAAGAACATTAGGACTATGACAAAATCAAGTTAATGCACATTTACAATGAAACCAGGGCATAGGTTAATGTCTTTCGCATATCACTTTACACAAGATGTTGGTCAACTTCAACCCTAGAGTTTTCTCTATGGCCTAGTATGATAAATACAACCATAACACTATATAG
The DNA here is from genome assembly GCA_027924585.1 of Larix kaempferi. NCBI lineage: Eukaryota > Viridiplantae > Streptophyta > Pinopsida > Pinales > Pinaceae > Larix > Larix kaempferi. The sequence continues at coordinate 34,909,184 of BSBM01000030.1, read as the reverse complement.
AATATAAAGTTTGCCAATGTATGGAATATTATGATTATTGTACAATCATTATATATATAAATTAATACCAAGTCATAGATTAATGCCAGGTGCATATTACATTTCTATGTTCATATAAGTACCAAGGTAGTCAACCTTCAAATTAAAATGCCTCGTTATTTAATACTTGAATGTTACCAAGTCTTTAAGACAATAAATATATTGCCATTATATACTAGCATCAGAATTGCTATCAATACTATTGTTAACAGTAACAATATGAAAAATAAACCTCTATTATTAAGATGTTGAAATAGAGCTTCATCTACAGGTGTACATCGTAAAGATAGTTAAAATCAAGGCACCGTCAAGTAACATAAGTTAAACTCTAAGTGGACATTGGACTTCAACGCATAGGATCATATTGAAACAACGCTAGAGGCGTCACCTTCTCAACTCGCATTATCAATGCATGAACAAAACAGTAGTCACCGGTATTAAGTTGACAACAGGTCACATGATGCAAAGACACTGTTACAGCCAAAAATTCTGATATCACAAATGTTTCATTTTAGTTACAACAGTAACATAGCATAATAATCATAAAAACATAATTATAACTGAGACAATGTAAATCTTCGTAACACTTGACGATACTAGCTGAATAAGAAATATCATGACGATCATTAAGTTTTGAAGTATAGGGAGTATTGATGCTCACCAAGTTTAACATACAGTGATCCTTACTTCACTGACGCACCTGAGAAACAAAAGACGACGTATGCATTAGCTCGTAAGCTAAGTAAGCCAGTCAACTACGACTAGCTCTTCCCTTGCGGTTCAAAACAAAACAATCATTAATTACAATCACCGAAATCAAAGTTTTAATAAAACAGAGTCTTTAAACAGTTTATGTTAGTTGTTTAAATTAAAACAATATCAGAAATACTACCTAATTAACATTTATTGTTACGAATAAAAATTTTTAAATTTTTCAGAATTAACGGGTTCTGACATGTGGTATCAGAGCCAGGTTCAGACACTAGGCCTGGATGTGACTCCACTAAACTTCCGTAAACAGCGATCATAAAAGAAGATTTTGTTTTATTTATAAAATACTAACATATATTTCGGTTTAATGTACAGTACAGAAAAATTCTCTTTTCTGAATTTTTCAGACATATATGGAAAAACTGGGAGAATATGCTGAGGAGGAATCTCCCAATGCTGGGACAAGACGGATGTCAAAAGAACTAGAGGCAGAAGAAGAAATTGCTCACACCACTGAGCTGATGCAGACTATAAGAGGATTAAAGACAGAAATGGAAACGGTTAAGAAGGATAATGAAAGAATTCTAAAGACTCAGGAACAGCTAAATCAGCTATTGATAGAAAAATTTCAAACTGACGGAAGGAGCAAACCAGCTGACTCAGAAGAAGTTAATCATCCAAGAGGGTCAAAAAGGACAAAACCAACTAAATCTGACAGCAGTTCCTCATCTGAAGAAAGAAAGGGACAACCCAGTTATCACACTAGCAGTGACAGCAGTGAAGCTGAGATGCACAACCGAAGGAAAAAGTACAGGCCTTATGAAGAGATTTCCGGGGAGTTTAAGAAGATAAAGCCCCCAACTTTCAATGGAGAAACTGAAACTGGAGAAGAGGCAGAATCTTGGTTATCCGGGATGAGAAAATATTTTCAGATCTATAACTACTCAAATCAGCTAAAGGCAAGAATGGCCATCTACAACCTCTCGGGAAAGGCGGACATATGGTGGCAAGACCTGAAAAGGGTCAAAGGGATCAAAGAAAGAGAAGTTAATTGGAGTACCTTTAAAAGGTATTTCAAGAAGAAATTCCTGTCCGAGCAGTATTATGAAGAAAGGGCTAAAGAATTTTATGAACTAAAACTCGGATCTATGACGATGAAGGACTTAAACAGTAAATTTTTAAGTCTGTTGCGTTATGTACCATATTTTGTCGAAGAGAAACCAAAAATACAGCGGTTTCTTAGTTGCCTGCCTTATCATATCAAGGACAGAATTGAATATGACAACCCCAAAACACTGGAAGAAGCTATGCGCAAGGCAAACTTCTGTTACGAACAGAATAAAAAGAAAGAAGGGATAGCCAGTTGGAAAGCCAAAAAGAACAGCAATCTGATCGAGTACAAGAAAAAGGAATTTGTTCCCCATAAAAATTTCAAGAATGGCAAAAACGGGAACCACTTTAATAGTAAAAGTTTCCAAGGAAACAAAAATGGAGCTGTCAGCCATTCAAACAATTACAAAAACAGCAAAGAGACTCCTAATAACCATGGAAACTACATCAAAAATTTTGAGCGAAAAGAACCTGTCAAGTGCTGGGAATGTAATGGGCCACATTATGCTTCAGTCTGCCCAAACAGAAAGAAACAAGTCAGCAATATTCATACTGTTCAAGACGAAATGACAGTTGGAGATTTTGCAGGAACTATGCCCCGAATCAATGCAGCGTTGGAAAACCGCCAGGCTGACTACCAAACTTCCATGGTGGAAGTAGGAGGTATGATTAACAAAACCCCAGTTACTATATTAATAGATCCCGGTGCTAGTCTTAGTTATATTTCACCTCAGCTGGTAGAAAAATGTAATTTGACTGTTGAAAGGTTTGATAATTCTTGGTCTGTACAATTAGCTATTGGGGCTAAGAAGAAAGTAAACTGCTATGTAAAAGAATGCATCTTAAACATGACTGATTTTAGAACTACAGTTAAACTGAACGTTTTACCACTTGGCTCATATGACATACTTATCGGAATGGACTGGTTGGAACAACATAGGGTCGTTTTAAACTGTTTTGACAAAACTTTTAGGTGTATAAACAGTAGTGGACAGCCTGTAACTGTTAGGGGTATTCCTAGGAAAACAGTAGTGAGGCAAATTTCTGCATTACAACTTAAAAGAGCAGTCAGGAAAGGATGCAAGACCTATGCTGTAACTATTACAAACGAGACAGATAAATTTGAAAACAACCAGAAAACAGTAGAGAACATTCCTGTCGTCAATGAATTTATTGACGTTTTTCCTGAGGAAATTCCAGAATTGCCTCCCAAGAGAGAGCTTGACTTTACCATTGAGCTGGTACCAGGTGCTGTTCCCAGTTCAAAAGCCCCGTATCGTATGAATATCTTGGAGCTTAACGAGTTGAAAACTCAGTTGAAGGAGTTAATAGATAAGAACTATATCCGACCCAGTGTATCCCCTTGGGGAGCACCAGTGATTTTCGTTAAAAAGAAGGACGGAACTATGCGACTTTGCATAGATTATCGTCAACTAAACAAGATGACGATCAAAAACAGGTATCCGTTACCTCGTATTGATGATCTGTTTGATCAACTACGTGGCGCTACGGTATTCTCTAAGATCGATCTAAGATCGGGTTATCATCAGGTAAGAATTAAAGAAGAAGACATTTTCAAAACAGCCTTTAGAACCAGGTATGGACATTACGAATTTGTCGTAATGCCATTTGGACTTACTAATGCCCCAGCGGTTTTCATGTGCTTAATGAACAACATAATGCACAAGTACTTAGATAAATTTGTGGTTGTATTTATCGACGACATTTTAGTCTATTCTAAGAGCGAGGAGGAGCACAAGGAACACTTACGTATCGTTTTACAAGAACTAAGAGAACAACAACTTTTTGCGAAATTTAGCAAATGTGACTTCTTCAAAGATGAAATCCAGTACTTAGGACATGTAGTTACTAAGGAAGGGATTTCAGTGGATCCCGAAAAGATTCGGGCGATTGAAGAATGGCCAGTACCTAAAGATGTGACGGACGTTAGATTTTTCATGGGAATTACCGGTTACTACCGGAGGTTTATTGAAGGCTTTTCAAAAATAGCCAACCCAATCACTTCTTTGCAGAAGAAAGGCAAGAAGTTTGATTGGAATGCGAAATGTGAAGAAAGTTTCAAGAAACTTAAGACTTTATTGACAACTGCACCTATTCTTAGAATAGCGGACCCAAATAAAGATTTCATAGTTTGTACCGACGCTTGTAATGATGGCTTAGGCGGAGTGCTGACTCAAGAAGGACATGTCATTGCTTACGAATCTAGGAAGCTGAAAATCCATGAAAAGAATTATGCCACTTATGACCTAGAATTAGCTGCTGTAATTCATGCTTTAAAGATGTGGCGACACCACCTAATAGGAAGAAAATTTACCTTACTAACAGATAATAAAGGTCTGAAATACCTTTTAGACCAGCCAAATCTAAATGCAAGACAAGCCAGGTGGCTGGCATTCCTAAGTGAATACGATTTTGAAATCCAACACATAAAAGGGAAGGAGAATAAGGTGGCTGATGCCTTGAGTAGGAATGCAAAACTGAATTTTATATCAGCTAGCAGCACTTACACCTCTGATTTAAATGAACAGCTGGCTGAAGGGATAAATTTAGACGAAAATTATCAACATTTACAAATTACAGCCCAAGAACAGCCCACAGAAAGTTTGCTAAAAGGGTATAGTTTAAATGAAAACGGATTTTTGCTGTTTAAAGACAGGCTGTATATCCCTAATGCACCTACAGTTAAGCTGTTAATTTTAGACGAAATACATAAAACCCCTTACTCCGGGCACCCTGGCTATCAAAAGACTATCACTATGTTGAGAAAAGAATATTTTTGGCCTAACATGAAATCTGAAACTGCTGAATATTTAGCGAAGTGTTTGGACTGCCAACAAGTAAAAACAGAACATCAACATCCAGCTGGATTGCTGCAACCTTTACCTATTCCTAGCTGGAAATGGGAAATAATTAGCCTGGATTTCATTACGGGTTTACCCAAAAACCAACATCAGAATGATTCAATTATGGTAGTGGTAGACAAATTAAGTAAATCAGCACATTTTATTCCTGTTAAAACCACATACAAGGCTGCAAACATAGCAGATATCTTTCTAAAACAGATTTTTCGGTTACACGGTATTCCAAAGGTTATTATATCAGACAGGGATCCTAAATTTACAGGAAATTTTTGGAGATCCTTGTTCAAAGGATTAAACACCACTTTAAATTTCAGCACCTCTTTCCATCCTCAGACTGACGGACAAACGGAAAGAGTTAATCAAATATTAGAAGATCTGTTAAGGATGTATGTTAAAGATCAACCAGGTAAGTGGGAGGATTATTTACACTTAGCTGAATTTGCATACAATAACAGCTATCAATCATCAGCTAAGTTTAGTCCTTTTGAGGTTTTGTATGGACGAAAATGCAACACTCCTATCTCTTGGAGTAATCCAGTAGATAGATTAGTATTAGGACCTGATTTATTGAAAGAAATGGAACAGATTGTGAAACAAGTGCAGGAAAACTTGAAGATTGCCCAGGATCGGCAAAAGAGTCAAGCAGATTTGAAAAGAACTCCTAAAGAGTTCCAGGTAGGTGAACATGTGTTCATCAAGGTAAGACCAAAGAAAAGCTCCCTAAGATTAGGAAGTTGTGCAAAATTAGCACCACGTTACTGTGGTCCATTTGAAATTTTAGCCAGAATTGGTCAAGTTGCTTATCAGTTAGCATTACCGCCAAATTTAAAAGTACACAATGTTTTTCATATCTCTGTTTTGAAAAAGTATATTCATGATGCTACTCATGTTATTGATTGGAACATTGTACAGGTAGAACCAGAAGGGGAAGTTCTGGTAGAACCGGATTGTATCCTCGGGAGGAGGGAAATTACTCTACGGAACCGGATAATTGGACAAGTGAAGGTGCAATGGAAGCACCTTAGTCCTGAAGAATCTACCTGGGAGCTGGAAAGTAAGATGCGGGAAGCATATCCCCATCTATTCCAGCAGGTAGCTGAAGAAGAAGAATAAGTAACATCGAGGACGATGTTACATTTTAAGGGGGTGTGTATGTCACATACCCCAATTTTATTAAAATAATGTAATTATTTTTAATATTCCTGAGAACATTATGTTAAATTAAATGCTAAGTAGGAAGGGATGACTCAGCAGAGTCTCCAGAAATGGAATGTAAAATCTGAATAATTATTATTAATAAATAAATTATGGAGACAACAGCATGGGAGAGCTGTTAAAAGAGGTTACTGGTCTAACTGGTGGATGGAATTAGGTGGAAGGACAAAAGACAAGTGGCAGCATCCTCAAACACTTCCTGAGTTGCAGGTGGCAACTTCCCTATATTTTGGGGTCATGATTCCCCAAGAAAGTGGAATCTGAGCAGGTGGCTCATTAATGACAGTTAGCCCAACTAAGACCTAGGCAATCTTTTAAATACTACTCAATGAACTGAGCTGGGGGTTCAGCAATTGTTCTAGAGGGAGAATACATTCAGGTGAATGCTATTCAGGAGTCCCATTGAGGAAGTGGGAAAACAGTAAGGAAGTGTTTTTGAAGCAGGAAGTTGCAGTAACTTGGTTCCAGTATAGCTAATTTGGGCTGAGGGAATTATTGGCCGTACCTAGATTCCAGCCAGTTAGACCAGAGCAAGCTCGGGGGTCCTGAGAAGTGCTGTCTGGGCACTCTCCAGGAATTGGTAGGGAGGAACAGCCTCCCATTGCTGTTATTGTCTACCATAGCTACAGGTTCTGCCACTCTTCCTGTTGTTGATTTAATTTATTTTCATATGAGATAGACTAGTACAACTATGTTTTTGACTGTATTCAACTTCAGTAAATCAATCTCTGTACTCCCTTTTGTTATAAATTTCAGAAACGCAGATGTTATAGAGATTTCCTATTTTATTTAAATAGAGTATTTATCTTATACAGAACCTAATTGTTACTGTTATAGTTAACAATTACCATGTTTAGGCATATTCTAGAATTCCTGTTAATGGTTCAATAATAGACAGAAATATTAAATAATAGATATTCCAGTAATATACCTGCATATATATATGTATAGCATATTTCAGTCAACTTTAGTTTTAGGTATTTCTTATATTGAGTTAACAGATAAACAAAACTCATTTTAAATATATTGTTTATACTCAGAACATGTTTGACAGCTATCGATTATCTAAAGAGGTGACTGTAACAATATTTCATTGTTACAAGCTTCCACATAATCTTAATCATCTACACAGTAGTCAAACACAAACACTTAGCAACTGTATAGTATTATTCTCCTTCAACCTAGTAATTATAATACATTAGCCATGCTTATTATAATAGAATTAACAAAGTTGTTTTAAACAAAAACAAACATATTACACAACAGAGAAACTGTCGATGAACGCAACCATCTTTGGCTGTTACAAACCATCTTAAGTTTACACAGTAATCATATTTATTCTGTACAAATGTTCTTCCTTAGGTAGTCCACAAACCCTACACGGCCGTAGCCTTATATTATTCCTTCGACAGACTGAAAACAATTGAAAAGAATGCTTTTTTATGACAGACAGAACCTACAGCATCTTAACACATAGTTCTATGTATATATTATTCTATTCATAGTTTTATTTAATAATTATATAGATTCAAAATAAATTGTTACAACTCGTACCCAGTCACCACCGAGTTAACAATATCATACTTATGCATTGAACACAAAACAAAACCCCCAATTCGCCAGAATAACCCTATGCTATTAACTATTACAGACATAGTGGATAAACTTCCACAATCTTTTATTTAATACTCCAAAACGAAGAAAAACGCAGAGAGACAATCATAGGGTTTCATTTATAACAGAGTTAACATCCATTGCAGGTACCGAAGAATTCATCTATCCTTACAGTTCAAATACTTTTGAATAATTTAACGAAACCCAAAAATGAACACGGCCATGATAGGCCCAGTAATATATTAAGTATAAATTTTATGCAGCGAGGATGGAACCCTACGCTTAGCAATTACAAAGTACAATAACAGAAACCCTGGCCTCATACAGTCTGAGCCGTGAAGGGCTCTCCAATAAACATAACAAGGTTTCAACCCTTTCATTCAAACAAAATAACTTATACAGATGATTGCAACCATGAACATCAAGTCGTCAAACGACCTCACTACACAGGAGTTTTCCTCCATGACACAACCCTAACCACAAAACCAGCAAAGGAAGAGACAGCCGTGGATAACCAGGCTTACCCGGTTGATCCAGCGTTGGAGAAAGAACCCTGTACACCTTCAGAGCCGCGTGACCTGCACATTCAATGCTGAAAGATGTTAATACACTGTTTATGCCGAGAGTTTTAAATAATTGTATATCTACACTGCTTGCAAAACAGAAATTGCGAAAATAAGGTTATTTATTACCTGAGCAATGTAGCCGTGGATATTCTGGAAGCCACCGGTGGGAGCAGACACTGAAACCCCCATCACCCTCGTCGGTTGAAAGAGCAAGGAACACCCTCAAACTCTTCCAATGACGGCCACGACAGACAAACCTTGCAGACGGAGACCTCAAACTGGAACTGAATCAGTCGAGAAGCAAACCCAAAGCCCAATGGCATCAACTCTCTCATAACCTAAAGACATTACCGAGAACCCTATCTCTTACCCACACCAGCACAGTGACGAACTGTAAATAGCTGGGACTTAAACTTATAAAGAACAACGAGACCACGAAGCAATAAAACTATAGCAGACGCTATCCCCAGAGCCGAGGACATACCCTATTGCCGAATGGAACCTCAAGGCCATAACCACCACACTCTGCACATTGTTACAGTGCCTTCATTACAAAACTCAGACAGGGAGGGTTTCATCCTTAGGACCCGAGCCCGAAGGCAACTACAATAACCTGTAGGGTTTCAATAGCAGCTTATATATCGCCCATCGCATGGAGGAGATGCAACCACGTAGCACTCAAATAAATCAACGTAGCATGGGTCGAGAACCTATAGTTTCATTGCCAACCAAATAATTATACACCGATTCTTTTCCAAATCATGTCATATATAAGTCAAACGTATGAGATAACAAATGATATATAATCATTTGGCATATAGCCTTGCAATTGAATCGTCGAGAATCCCAAGCAATGGGAATGTATAATCACTACAATGATAGAAATAAGAGTTAGTCAACATCATATATGGATTATTCCATAACTTAATAGGGTGGATAATACTTTAACATAACTTAGTTATAAATCTTATCCATGGTAAGGGAAGAACATTAGGACTATGACAAAATCAAGTTAATGCACATTTACAATGAAACCAGGGCATAGGTTAATGTCTTTCGCATATCACTTTACACAAGATGTTGGTCAACTTCAACCCTAGAGTTTTCTCTATGGCCTAGTATGATAAATACAACCATAACACTATATAGAATATAAAGTTTGCCAATGTATGGAATATTATGATTATTGTACAATCATTATATATATAAATTAATACCAAGTCATAGATTAATGCCAGGTGCATATTACATTTCTATGTTCATATAAGTACCAAGGTAGTCAACCTTCAAATTAAAATGCCTCGTTATTTAATACTTGAATGTTACCAAGTCTTTAAGACAATAAATATATTGCCATTATATACTAGCATCAGAATTGCTATCAATACTATTGTTAACAGTAACAATATGAAAAATAAACCTCTATTATTAAGATGTTGAAATAGAGCTTCATCTACAGGTGTACATCGTAAAGATAGTTAAAATCAAGGCACCGTCAAGTAACATAAGTTAAACTCTAAGTGGACATTGGACTTCAACGCATAGGATCATATTGAAACAACGCTAGAGGCGTCACCTTCTCAACTCGCATTATCAATGCATGAACAAAACAGTAGTCACCGGTATTAAGTTGACAACAGGTCACATGATGCAAAGACACTGTTACAGCCAAAAATTCTGATATCACAAATGTTTCATTTTAGTTACAACAGTAACATAGCATAATAATCATAAAAACATAATTATAACTGAGACAATGTAAATCTTCGTAACACTTGACGATACTAGCTGAATAAGAAATATCATGACGATCATTAAGTTTTGAAGTATAGGGAGTATTGATGCTCACCAAGTTTAACATACAGTGATCCTTACTTCACTGACGCACCTGAGAAACAAAAGACGACGTATGCATTAGCTCGTAAGCTAAGTAAGCCAGTCAACTACGACTAGCTCTTCCCTTGCGGTTCAAAACAAAACAATCATTAATTACAATCACCGAAATCAAAGTTTTAATAAAACAGAGTCTTTAAACAGTTTATGTTAGTTGTTTAAATTAAAACAATATCAGAAATACTACCTAATTAACATTTATTGTTACGAATAAAATTTTTTAAATTTTTCAGAATTAACGGGTTCTGACATACACCAAGTCCAATTTTTGGGCCTTGATGATCGCTTGTTCCTTAGTAGTTACCCCAGATAGAGCTATGTCTTTCACAATGTATGGTTTCAAGGATTTTATAAACTAATCTACCAAAAATTCATCGAAAATATGGGATCTTATAAGGCAACACCTTCTCTACCACTCATGAATATGATCCGAGATATGTGTGGATTTATCATGTCTGAAGGATGTCAAACATTCAGTGCAAGTCTCATAGTGAATTGGACGTAGTTGGAAGTGGTTAAGAAAATTTATTGCTATTACATCAAAGTTCTGGAAAGAAGCTCATGGTAGCTCAATGTACCATTTTGTGACTACCCCAGTTAATGTTCTTTGGAAGAGACATAGTCTAATGTTGTCATACATTAATGAATTTGATGAACACTAGAGATGGGAAGTCATGACGTGCGTGGTAGGGTCTTCTCTAGATTTCCCTTCAGATTTTGGTATGTCGGAGGGTAGTTATGATAGGGATCAGGGGCCAAATAGGATTGTGCAATAATGGGTCACTGGTTAATTTTGTTAAGTTTGGCATATTTAATGTTTCCTAGAAAGGAAAATTTGTTTGCGCAATGGGGTTCCAACTCCATGGGCATTAAATTCCCATTGATTTGGACTAAAACAATATTTCCTTGGTATGTAAGGGCGACCAAGCACTACATAAGGGATGTTCTAATATCCAAGGATCTGAGTATAATTCGATTGCACTTAAACATATGGTGTGGAACCTCTACTAGATGTGCTTCCAAATCCAAGGAAATACATGCTTCCTTGGGGAACACTGAAGCTCAAAGAAGATACATTACTTGGGATCCTCATGCCAAAGAAAGGAAATATGCCTTGGGGCATGATGAATCCTATAGAAGCTCCTGCTTCCATGGAAGGAATTGACATAGGTATGTGTCCACTTCCAAATGGAAATACTTTGAGAGGGATAGAAGGACCACCAACAGATGTAGTGAAACTTGATGCTACAACGGGTATGCTGGTGGGCATAGATGGAAATCCAATAGATGGCATTCCAAATGAAAATGGGTTGGTACCCTACAGTATGGATGTTGAGCTTCCTATTCCACTCATAGGAGCAACAATTGACAAAATTGATCCTCCAATAGATACCCCAGATGATAGTGGAGACCATGCACATTCGAATGATGAGGACATGGTTGGGTTAATACCTCCTATGGGGTTTGAAGTGACTGGAGGGGGAATTCCCCCAGTAGAAGGAATCTCTCATGTGGCATCCATGTCAGTCCACTAGGACAATGGATTGAAATGTGTTACAAAATTTGGTGTGTGAAACTCACGACTCAAGACAAAAACAAGACCATGTGATCTAGATGTAGGTGGATTAAATCCTCCTTTCAGATCTGTAAAGTAGTTGATCTCAATCACACCTAAGTATTCTTGAATTGGAGGATATGTGCTCCTTGGATATAAATTAATATGACCATCTAACCCAATAAGGTAACATTCTTTAGATAACTTGTTAGATTCACTAAGTTTAGATTGTCTTCCTTCTTTTGTGGGATTGTTTTCATTTCTTAGGATTGATTCCTCTTCCACCAATGGGGGTGGATTAGTGTGATCCATTATGGGCCTCTTAGCAGGTAAATTTACCTTTTCAAGTGAGATTTTTTGGATTCTTATGGATTGAAGAAAGGTTGATCAACCACTTTGGCTTAAATGACACAAGGGAAGAAACTTTGACGACTTGTTTTGCAATAGAACCACACTCACTAAAAAATTCCTGAAATATTCAAACAAGTAATCCTATTCTTCCAAATATAATCACAGGGTGATTAAGACCCGGTACCAATCATAGAAGAGCCACATGGGGGATTTCCTAAGGTCAGATTGGAATTATTAGGGCCCAATTCCAACCAACGAAGAGTTCGGGAAGCAATTACGGTAACTATCCTACAACAATCACTCACGGGCCAAGCACTTTCGTGAAGACAAGTACCCTCCAAGGGACCTAAGTGGATATTATACGTATGCCTTAGGTACCATAATATTTCCCCCTTGCAGTCACATATGAGGAACCTAGGAAAAACAACTAAGGCTACCAATTCGCATACAACAACTGGGTGGAACAATCACAGGATAGGTATCCACAAATGGGAAAGGATCATAAGACACAAGCCCTAGACCCGGAAATTCATACAAAGTGGTGTCACCCCCAGGAATTTCCACTTCCTTAGATCCCCAAACTCGCGCAACCCACTAAATAAGCAATTGAGGGGAAGATCCCAATTGCTTTCCTATATTTACCTCATGCTTGATGCGTGTGTGAGATGCGCTTTCCGAATAAGTGTTTATGATAATACTGGATTTATCCACACAATTAATGGATTTTCTAGTTTTATTTAATGGATTTGGAGAAATTTACTCTCCAACTTATTACCAAGGCCCCAAAATCTAGGCTACTATTGGTTTCTAGGATAGAAAACACATAGTTCTTTTTAGTGTGCGATTGCTTTTAAAAATCACAAACTTGTTCAAGAATAAAAAAATGATAAGGATACATAAACTTTTAGATGCCATTAAGGATATTCAAATGATTTCATACATCATCAACCTCCAAAAGAAAAGAAGGTATACAATATTGCTTCAAACACAATCAATCCTATTGTCTATTTCAAAGACTCTTTCATTAAAGTTTCAAATCAACTTAATCCAAACATGTACCTTAATATGAAAATGCAAATGAATCCTACACCTACAAATGCAAAAGAAACTCAATTTTTGATTCACTACATTGTGCAAAGGAAACACTCAAAAACTTGTCCTTTCACCAATCTTGTACTAGACAATTCGAGAAGAAATTATCAAAAGGTTTTCTTAAACTCAAAACAATACAATTAGGTACAGTAGGAATGCAAGTTTTGGTATCTACTTCACCCAAGAAAGGAGGCAAAATAAAGACACAAGTAGGTACGTATGCTCTCACTTCTTTATGCATAGCAAGAAAACAAGGAAATTAAGACAAAATTGTATCCAAGAGAAGCTAATTTAATTTGAAAATGGTTGTGTTAACACCTAAATCTCACACACATGCGACATTTCGACAATTCATGCAGTAAGGCTATTAGGATAATTAATACTCCAACCTTGTGCACCTTAGTATATTAGTCTTTTCATAGTATTGGATGATGTCATTTTCCCCCTAGTGGTGTGCATATGTCATCTAGGCATCATTATCCACTTGATGTTCCCTGCATGCATGATTTTAGGACATCTAGAGTCACTTCCCTACATTTTAAGAGACAACTTAGTGATCTGGTTTAGTCCACCTGAGTTCCTGACTCTAATGGGGGGTTTGTGCTTCGATTTCCATTGATTGGGATCTAATGCACCCTCTCTAGCCTGATTTCATGATATTTTGCATGACAAACTCACTAATGCACCTTGCATGGTCAGTTAACTGACAGTAGCTTCAATTCACTGAGTCTTATTTGAGTTTCATAGCCCTGGAGCACTATAGTGGTGATATTTCCTAGGCTAGAATGACATGGATTCAAATGATCTCTAGGTATTCGAATTTCCTCTATTGTAACATATATGTTGACTATACTGATTAATTGAATGTGACACATTTTTCTATGCACATCTGAGTTTCAATGCATGTTTAATTTTACTACTCATTTCACTGCAATTTTCATTGCAATTCTTCCTCCTTGATAATCCTATAATTATGAGCTATTCTAAGGCTCAGAGATCTACTGTGTTCCAGAATTTCACATGGTATCAGATCCCAACAGGGATGGTTTATCTTCAATTTGAGAGTTTTTTTAGGATTTTGAGAAGTTTTTAGTGCAGCAATAACAATAGTTTCAGTTTGTATTCGCTCCAACAGTTACACATGGAGTTTTCGAATGTTCCTTTGACTCCAAGAATCCTGGAACCCTTCAATTATATTGATTGGAGGGTTGATATGCAGATTTTGTTGCACAACAAGATTCTATAAAGGGTCACAATGGGAAAGGAGGGTGAACCTCAAGAAGCTGTTGAGAAAGAAAAGTACTTGAACAGATTAGATGAGGATTTTGGTTTTATGTGTATTCACATATCTATAGATTTTCTCTTCCATCTTGATGGATTGAAGACACCAAGAGAGGTTTGGTTGAAGCTTGAAACTTTGTTTGGAAAGCAAGATGAGCTGAGAGGCCATGTTTTGGAGAATGAATTAATTTCTCTTCAACCAAGCAATTTTGAAACCATACAACAATTCTTTTCAAAGTTCAAGTCCTTGGTTATGTAGTGCAAATAATGTGGCATTGACAAGAAGGATGAGCAGTTGGTTCTATCCATCCTAAGCAAGCTTGGTACGAAATTTTCAATATTTGTTTCTACCTTCCATTCTGGGAGATTTTCAATCCCCAATTGGAAAATGCCTTCTTTGGATGCATTCTCTGAATCTCTCATCTAATAACAAGACAAACGGATTCAAATGGGTTCCTTTAAGGCCTCTAAAAGTCAAGCTCTTATGGTCGAGGAGTCAAAGAGTGTGAATGCTAAAGGGAGGCATAAAGGAAAGGACAAGAAGCAATTTGAATCCAAACCATATGAGAAGACTAATCCATCAGAAGGAGCTTCCAGCTCCAAGAAGGATAAGCAAAAGGGTTTTGATAAGACCAAGTGTACCTATTGCAAGAAAGGAAACCATCCAGAGAGATCTTGCATGAAGAAGAAGATAGATCAAATGACCAAAATTCTTGAACAACACAATATTGTCCTCCAAGAAGGCACAAGGGATATTGATTCTAGAAGTGCGACAGTTGATCATGAGAGATGCCATGCATTGAGGGCACGATTCTCATAATCAAAAGCCTTCCTCATAGATTCTGGAGCCTCCAACCACATGGTTGCCTCCATAGAATCATTTTATTCTCTAGATCTCAATGATGGTCCTAGTATTCAGATGGGAGATAATTCATAGATATCTGTTGAAGGGAGGGGAACAATACAACTGGATCATGGGAAGTTCAAAAATGTTTTGTATGTGCCTTGTTTGACAGCAAACTTGTTATCTGTTTATCAGATGACGCACATAGGTTCACCGAAGAAAGTTTCTTTTGGACCTAACACAGTTGAGATTGCAAAGATCTCTTCTAGGAAGCTAATAGAGAAAGTTGTTTCAAACGATGCCTCAAAGGAATATGAATCTCTCACTTTTTTCCATACTCTCGGGATACTCCATTTGCATTTGATGAAGATCAGAATGATGTCTCTTCTGATGATCCTATTTCAGATTCTGAAGATGAGGACCGAGTTGAATCAGATATTGATGTTGAGTATGAAGTTCAAGTAGATCCATATCCAGATCCAATACCTTCTCCCAATCCAAGGCCATAATGGGCTTAAAAAGTCCTTGGAGTTGTTGGGAACTTAGCTGGGGATCCATCTGACCTTAGAACCACCAAATCTCAGTATCGAGATGCAAACCTTGCACTATGTCATATAGATCCACTTCTCTCAGAGAGTGTTGGTTGTGGAGCAAGATCTTCCAGTCTCATAGATGATATTGTCTCAGCCATGCACCTCAGAGGACTGTACACTCATTCCCCAACATTGGGCCCATGGTTTCGCTAACATTTTTTGGGCCCATGGTTTTGGGTAACCCGTGGCATTTTCCCATTGTATTTCCTCTATAAAAGAAAGACATTGTAATACGTCTAGGGTTGATGTATTAGGTTTTATGCATTGTAAAGATCTCTGAGATCGAGAAGAGAGACTGTGAGACAGTGAAGAGGAAGTCCAGTTCCTGTGCTGCAGGTTTTATCCCTTCACTTTGCTAGACGGTATAATAATAAGGATTGGAAACTTTAGTGTGGATGTATCCCATCTTGGGTGAACCACGATATATCTGTGTCTCTCTTGTAATGTGCTTGTGTGATTATATTTGCATTTTTGTTTATTGTTATTGCTCCGTGATCCTGTTTTTCTAACAGAGAGGTGCTACATGATGGTGGGGTCTAATCCACAATCCTTCGAAGAGACTTGCCATGATCCAATATGGAAGGCTTCCATGGATGAAGAATATGAGTCATTGCAGAACAATGAGACATGGGATCTTGTCTCTCTTTCCCCATGGAGAAATCTAGTACAGTGCAAGTGGATATACAAAACAAAACTTGATTATGATGGATCTACAACCAAGTACAAAGATCATTTAGTTGAAAAAGGGTACTCAAAGGTTCATAGCTTGGACTAAAATGAGACATTCACCCCAATAACAAGAATGGATTATGAAAGACTTGTTTTGGAAAATGCAGCTTTGAAACAATGGGAGGTACATCAAAGGAGAAGATCCAGATCCATATCTAGATCCAACACCTACATTAATATCCTACATAGGATCAGATTGCTATCATTTTTACAAAGTATTTCACTCAAAGATATTTTCCTTCTCTACTTATTGTGAAGGTTGTTTGAGTTTCCTTTTGTTCATTTTTGAGGGGGGGTATTTTTCCCATGAGTTTTTTCCCAATTTCCTTAGTTTCATGAACAATTTATTATTATTATTGATTGTATGGGTGACCTTTGGTCTCAGTAACCAGGTCCTAGGATGTCTAAGTTTGGATTAAGGGGGGGTGTTAGGATAATTAATACTCCAACCTTGTCCACCTTAGTATTATTAGTCCTTTCCTAGTATTGGATGATGTCATTTCCCCCCTAGTGGTGTGAAGATGTCATATAGGCCTCATTATCCACTTGATGCACCCTCCATGCATGATTTCAGGACATCCAGAGTTAGTTCCCTACATTTTAGGATCTAGCTCAATGATCTGGTTTAGTCCACCTGAGTTCCTGACTCTAGTGGGGGGTTTGTGCTATGATTGCCACTGATTGTGATATAATGTGCCCTCTCTAGCCTAATTACATGATATTTTGCATGAAAAACACACTAATTCACCTTGCATGGTTAGTTAACTGACATTAGCTTCAGTTCACTAAGTCTTAGTTGAGTTTGGTAGCCTCAAAGCATTGTAGTGGTGATATTTCCCAGGCTAGACTGACATGGATTTGAATTCTCACTGGGTATTCAAATTTCCTCTATTGTAACTCATATGTTGAATATACTAATTAATTGAATATGACACACTTTTATGTGCACATCTGATTTTCAATATTGCATGTTTAATTTTATTGCTCATTTCACTGCAATTTTCATTGTAATTCTTCCTCCTTGCTAATCCTATCATTGTGAGGTATTCTTAGGCTCAAATATCTGTTGTGTTCCAGAATTTCACAAAGGCGTCATTAACATAAAAAATGAAGTTCACCAAAGGCATCCTCAAAAAATCCAAAAGACATCATGAGTCCAAAAGTGCCCAAGACTAGTAAAAAGAAGAGGTCATGCAGCTGAACCATTGTTAACCCATGCTATAGTGCATGTTATTAGTTCAATTCCCATGCGATACTCGTGTGAATTTTCCTTTGATAGCCACGCTATTGTCAAAACAGTGGGACCACCTACTTCCTGTGGCACAATGAAGGATCCATCACCTCCAAGAATCAAAATTCATTTCCTCACACACTTGGTAGCATTAAAAATCCCCCTTGGTGTACCTTGGAACTAGTTCATGGAGTGTATGAGTTCACATTTGGATCTAGTTGTTTCTTGGCCACCTCTTGGCCTATAAAAGGAATCCATTGACATGCATTTTATAGAGAGAAAGAAGAGAAAAGTTATGCTACTGATTTGTGTTGGAGCTTCCCCATATCCCACCTCTTCCTACCTTTGTAAGCATTCCCAAACTCCCTTGCCACCTTCCTCCAAGGGGAAAGAGTTCCTCTCCATTGTTCTACCACCCATTTAACATATAGTTTGGACAAGAAGGACCTCCCTAAGGGATATTTTTGGCTTCCCTTGAATCCCACACCTCCTAGGTGTTGTACAACTTGACCATTGTGAAATACAAAGTGGTTTTGCATACCTTTGATTGTTGTTGGAGTTTGCATTCTCCCCCCCATTTCCTGTTTATTGCATTTTGTTTAATTTTCTTTAATTCATGTGAATTCCACTAAAAATATCTTGTAGGATCATTTGGAGGACAACCACAATCACCACATAGGGGTTCCAAGGACCGAGGCCTTGATGCAGCCTACGAGGCCTAACCCATTACCAAGTGGAGGAATGCACACTGGTGCAATTTTTTCCACAATAGTTCTAATGGTGACTCCACTTATTTTCGTTTATTTCTTTTAAACTAGGTTGTTTTGTGCTAAGTGACTAATTTTGGGTGTTTATTATATATAGGAGATCAGGTTTACCACCTTCTACTCCATAATTTGCCCCCCTACTGGCCACACTTAATTTTTACATAGTAGTGTGGATCCCAGCCTCTCAACCACACTACTAGTGTGGAAACGCCTTTGAGAGTTGCACTACCTGCGTAGGTAAATAGTTCACAACCCGCACAACATTCCTTTGTTTGACCCATGCACCTTGTGTGTGTTCCGCCCACGCTATAATATGTCTAATTTTTTTATTTTTCCACGTTACCGTGTGACAGAGTATTGTTTTCCCATGCTACAATCATTTTATTTGCTTTTTTTCTACATGCAATAATCTTGCAGCCCCATTAATGCTTACTAATGAACTCAAATTAAGTTAATTTGCAATAGTTACTTACTTTTTTTTAGTAATTAGTACACATAGACCAAGTTTAGGGAGTAAAGAGTTCATATCTCTCGAAACTTACCTAGGTAACCAACTTTGAGGCTTTCAACGTGCCTCATTGTTGTCACTAGTATTCAAGACCTCTCTTCTTTATGCTCAATTGACATGTTTTTAGGATCGATGCTAGTTTAGAATCCACTTTTTGCACACAAGAAAGGACCTAAATACTCTTGAACCCTAAGTATTCTCTTCATCTCACACTTCTTGTGATCTTGGTGAATCATAAAAGTGTGAGAAGTGTGAAATACATCCATTGCATAATTTTTATTAGTTAGCATTTTGATTTGCAAAGCACCTTGAGCATCTTTTAGAGTTAAAATCATTGTACATTTTTTTATTACTTTATGCTCTTCTAGTTAATTTTCCGACAATCGATTTGCTTTCATCATATGTGTTTGCACCGCTAGAACACACTAAGAGACCTAAAGACTTTTCCAAATCCAAGTATGATATTCAATTCACACTTCTTGTGAGCTTGGTGAATTAGAAAGGTAGTAATTGTGAAATACCTCTCTTACACTCCCTAAGTGAAATTCAAACCCATTAAAATCAACTTTATAAATTTCAACCAACTAAAATCCTCCACAGGAAGTCACAAAATAATATTTTAGTTAGGTAGGATTGATTGGGCTAGGCATCCATTAATGCCCACCAATCTAGTTTCATTAGCGATATTGTGAAGCATAGCATTGTTGACTTATAGGGTACTTTCAAAATCCTGCTATAACAAAGTGTTCAAAGAAAACCTAGATCAGGAGTGCATTGTGACCAAGGATGTGAAATCCGAGGTATAGCTTCCCTAATATCCCTTATGAGTCACTCAGATTGTTATAGGGATATGGAAGTATACTGTGTAGGCCGAACCTTTGATCCACACTTGATGCAAGGTATATTAGTGGCCAAAGTTAAGGAATGACCAAGGAGAAAATGTGGGTGCAATTAACTCCTGAAGTTAGCTATTTCCATTGGAAGGTGTTTCCAAGTCTTCTTGATTGGAACATTGGCTCCATTGCTGGTAGAACTAGCTCTTTGTTACCTCCACTAGTTGATTCGTGCATGGATCCCATTATCACCATCAATTGTACTTTTGGGATGCCTAGTTACATTTGTGAGGAAGGACGTTAGGTATTTTTATTGAATTTACATTTATTTTCTTTTTAAATACAAGTCCACTAACTCGTAATTAAAAAGAACCTACATGTGGGAACTCTTGCACTAAAACCGACTTTGCACATATCACTCACTTTTTGCACCATATTGCATCTGTTGTGGTTGGCATATTTTTGCATTTGTTCAATTGTGTTTAAATTTCACCATCACTCTCACGTTCCAAAAAATCCTTCACCATTGAGGAGCAATAACAACTGCCTGAGGCATTCCCGAAGACTGCAAGGCCTCTCCCCTCTCTCGAGGGGTATTTTTACACCATCTCCCCTTGGTTCATGTGGAATATACTCTAGCCGGGGCCACTCCTAGGACACATTGATAGGATCATCTGGTCGAGGTGGCTCCATGCTCAGGAAATTTTCTCCTCTTAGAGAAATTGATAATCCTTCCACCTACTCCACCGCCGGAAGAGGTACCCCTCTGTCTTCTCCTCTCAGAGACCCTTTAGACCCCTTTGATCCTTCCTCTCTCGTAGGAGGTCATTCATTTTTTTCAACACCACCCCGGTGTCCCCTTAGAGGAAACCACACCCAGGATACAATGGCAGGACCAAATCCTCCTACCTTACCTTTCATGGCTAGTCTAAATCTCCCTGATTTTGCCAAACTAATCAATGACCCCATTGCACATGATACAACATGGACGACTATGCCAGTGTTGGGTGTATTTATTGTCTTAATGAATCACCAAATATTTAATTATCGACCAGGGTTGGTAATCTTAGAGTTGTGGCACAATATATGCTGAGGTAGAATGGTACCTAAGACATCGGCTCGGACGACTTTAGAAATATTTAATAATGAAAAGATCGAAAGATCTTTGAAAATGAAAAACCGATTCAAACGTAAAAAATACAACTACTAAACTAATTAGACCTAACCAAGACCAATAGATCAAAATAGTATCAATCTATACTACTCTACTCTATGAACAACAATTAAAAAGATAAAAACAACAATACTATTCTAGAAAACAAGACTCGATCAAAAGCAAACTACTCTTATGAAAAATGGAAACTACTGATCAATGATTCAAACTCTAATCTAGGAATTAGAAAGACTAACTATAAATAAGTTTGGAAACCTATCTATAAAATGATTCAGTTTTACAACTAACTATGGAACTAAGAAACTATGTTATCTTATAGCAAGATGATAAACTACTTAATAAACCTAAGAAATTCAACAGTTAAACTATTCATGCATTCAACAAATACTCAAAACTATGCTAAGCCACCTAATTCCACTCTCCTTGAGGATTTTGAGGAAATGTGTCAAATGTAATAGGAACAGGAGAAAATGTATTGAAATGACTTTCAAATGTGACAAGGAAACATAACATAATTAATTCTAGTTTAACTTCTACAAAGAGATGCAAGCTAAAGAGTGACCAATTACAACTAACTTTAAACATGGTAATCTATTCTTTATCCATAAACAAATGACATTTGAGAAACTCTAGTTATGCTATTTAGAACTGATTCGAAACAAGATGCTATTAATAATTAATCTATTTGACAAGGAACCAAGAACATGTATTTCTAATGATTACTTTGAAATCAAAGGCATGGAAGTATCTATGCTATCCTACGAAGGTGAAGCATGAAACAAATTTAAGGAAATCTAAGCATATGCAAATGACTTAGAAATAAATGTAATCTAGAAGCAAGTAGAAAACTTAATAAAGATATTCTATTTCTAAATCAAATCCTATCCTATGAACATCTTCATTAACTATGTGAATGAGAAGAGCAGATCCTATGCTTGAACTAAAATGATGATTAAAATATGAAAAAATAATGTGCTTTTGAGAATGAAATTACTTAATAAAAATGAAGTAAACTAAACTAAGAATGAAATTGACAAGTTCTAGAACAGTAACAGGCTAAGAAATCAGATATAAAAGATGAACTATGGATCAAAGTACAACTAGAAACTAAGGCAAGCTAAAAGGATAACTAAAAATGAATATAAAACTTAAGCAAGACATTATGCTATTCAAAACAAGGTTCTAAATACTTATATAGTTGCTGGTTAACTATAAGAAATAATTCAATTCGAAAACCTAAAAAACTGAACTTAAAACAAGCATAAAAACAAGATAGAAAATATTAAAGTCCGTATGAAAGTTCGGATGATAGTCTGAAAGACAGTCCGGATGACAGAAAATGATGTAAATTATGAAAATGAACAGACTAAATGATTCTAACGCCAGCTGGTTTATGCATATTAATCTACAGTGCAAGCAAAGCAACAAATAAAAAAGGTGAGATAACAAAAATCAACTACACTAATCTATATCTAAGGAGAGAAATCATTTCCTATTGCATAATGAAGCAAAGCTGAAAAGTAAATGAAGTTAATCTATAGCTACAGGAGAATTAACAAAACTGAATCTAATTATGAACTGAACTTGAAACACTAAACTAACTAAACTCTATCTAATTGCAATGGAAGACTGAAAGGAAAACTAAAGGAAACTATGCATGACCGGTCACTTTAAATTATGAAAATGCAAATTATCTTAACAGCAGGAAATAAATTACAGGAAATAAAACATCATCTACAGGAAACCAAGTTAAACACTGAAAATGAAAACTACTTATTTGCAGAAAAGAAATAACAAAATATACACAATGAAAAACCTCTGGTTGTTAAGGGGCCCTTATCAGCAATCAAGGATTGTCTAACTGAAATTAATCACCAATAGAACATGGATTCAATCATCAACAGCTAAAATTAGAGACTTCCATTAACTGATTAAAAAATTACACAACATTCTCTAGCTCTGCGTCTATTCTCTACTGACTGCTAACTAGCTAACTTCGTTTCTCAACAAGAGACATATTTATATAAGTTTACAATGGGAGAGAAGGTCGACCCTTTCAGTGGTCGACCTCTCTAAAAATAGGAGGTCTTAATTACTGAAGAAAATGGCTACAGGATGGTTCATGACAACACACATGCCGTCTCCCACAATCCGTGCGCGTTGGTTCTCTTCACGTGAGTAGCCTGTGCGTTGATTTTCTTTGAAGTGGGAAAATTATGTGTTGTCAAGATGGGCGGATAGGAGCAAGGATATTCTAGTACGAAGGCTCACGAACCATGAGGGCCACGTTGCTAACAGAACCCATATCACGGTTTCTTGTTTAAGTGCCCCAGAATATTCCAACCAACGAATCCGCAGGTGTGAACGAAGGGATGAATGATGGTCCGAATGTGGCTAGGTGTCTTCAGAGTGAACACGCGTCTGAATGAGAGTCTATTTGAAGACCATAGCCTACAAAATGAAATCTATTTTCCAAACAAGTCGAGAAATGCTAGATTAATGTTAATAACCACAAAATAATGATAATTAATCAAGGTTCATGTGATATTCAAATAAGTTCATACCTGGGTTTGATTGGTGGTCTAAATGGAAATAAGTATGAAGTAATACGTCAAAAATAAAAAAATTAATGCCAACAGAGCACGTTTAATGACCAAAAATGATGACAAAATTGGGCATCAACACTCCCCCAAACCGGAGATATGCCAGGTCCCACTGAGAAAAGCAGAGAGGAAGTTAGGAAGAAGGATAAGCTGCGGTAGCAACTGCCTTTGACTTAGAAGAGGAAGTAGTTTTAGGCTTGAACTTACTGGCTTGGGCTCTCAAGGTATCATGCCTCATCCAGAGAGAGTCATGAGAAGATGTTATGGCTCTGTTCAAGTCTCCCACACTCTTCACTTGTAAACGCAGTTCCTTGTTCTCTTCGCGAAGCTTAGAGATTATCTCAACGTAATTCTCATTTTGGATTTTTAAGTGTGCTATGTCCTGGGTCAATCTATCCATGGTCTGATGGATTGGAGTGGATGGTTCTGCAAAAGACTTAGGATCTTTGTGAAGGCTCGATCCCTTTAGACATGTTTCAGGATCAGTAGAGGTGGTTTGTTCTTCAAGAGCCTTGTCTTCAATGTGTGCAAGAGAAAGTTCAAGGATAGGGACTTCAAGCAAATGGGCAGAGACATTGGCTAGCATAAGAAGGGATGTTTTAGGGACAGGGTCGTTCGTCTGGACGTCAAGGCTATCTGAATGCTCCGACTGAATGACTGGCTAGACGACGGTCTGATCGATAGATTGATCACGATTTTCCGTCCCAGATTTAGTGGGTATTGGTGAAAAGAGTGGGGGTTTTGTGGTCGTGTCCCCATGGACAAGCTCAGGAGAGGAGGATGAGTGGACAAGGTGCATTTATCCTGAGGTACCCTCATCAAACTGTATAGACTTAGTATCCCTTTTTGCTTGGACAGAGTTTTGAGTAGGCTCATCAGCACGATTTTGAAATCGGTGACGCCTACAAGAGGCAGATGCTTTGATAAGGGGCTTCTTGACCAAATGGGGGTTCAGTAATTCAAACACAAAATTTTACCATGTTTTCCCCTTTTCCTTCATCTAGTGAACGATCAGGATTTTTATGAGGAAATGGTGGTATAAACTACTAGTGGGTTTAACTACATTCTTCCTCACCTGGTTTGACATTTTCTCAAGGCTCTTCAAAAAATAAAATGGGAAATTAAGCGCTTGATTATTAACAAAATGAGCTAATAATCGGAAGTGGCAGGCTTTGAAGATGGTAAAATTACCCTCACAGGTGATCAACTGGATGATAACGGTCAAGGGCTCGAGGTATTTTGGCTTAATCCACTCCTGGTGGAACCCTTTTGTGCCTGCAACGTGTTGATAGTCGGCTTTGAGAGAAAATTCATGAGCCGTCCGTAGGAGGAAGAGGTGCTTGTGCCAACAAGCACCCTCCTTGGGAAGCTTTGTGGCCAACGCAATAGACTCCTCTGTTACAGGAAAAGTAAGGTGGCCAACCCTAACCGTTTTTCCATCGAATCCTTTGGAAAATAGCAGTGAGATCTCATCATCGTGGCCCTCAAGAAGACGAATAAATGGACCCCAACTTGCTCGAAGAAAAATTTCACGGCATGCTTTGAATTCAGGGATACGCAGCAAATCTTGATAGCTTCCAGGATCGTAGCGGATCGACATTGTTAGACATAGGTAGATGAATGCAAGGGATATAGGGGGTTACAGGGAATGCAAGGAATGCGGTTGGATGGACTCAGAGAGGATGAGAGCAGACAAAATGAAAGTAAAAATCACGTAGTAGTTGGTTTAAAATGTGATCCATTCGAACGGTTGAATGATCGTGAGCAGAGATTTAGCACGTTTGGACGATCACTTTATCATTCAGAAATCTTGAATCGTGTGCCATTATAAAGATGTGTGCGTTAGTGAATTTGTATGGTTATGACATATTCAACCATGTCCAAGGTAAACTTTGGATAGGTTGAACGTAATTTTCATCATGAGATTATAAGCATAGGTGACGTAAAAGAACATGATGACTTTTGATTAATACAATGACAGATCGCATGACGAATTTTACATATAACTTATTGAAGAGTTAAAACCATATGATAGCCATATAATGATTCTAAAAATCACAAAAATGCATTATTAATTGATTCATTTGATGAAGTCAAGATGAGTAAAGGAACAAGATTGAGTGCAGAGATGACATTTGATTGATCCCTGGTATGGTTAGTCAATTGGATTTTACCAACATAATTCAAAAATTTGATACGTTAACATACTTAATCATGTTGTTATAAGCTATGGTTTCATTCGGATCATCATTCGGCACTTCATTCAGATTGTCGTTCATTCACCTCCTTCGTCACTTCATTCAGATCGTCATTCGACCCTTCATTCGATCCTTCATACGAGCCTTCTATACAAAATGTGCTTTGCTGGATCTGACTGCTACTGACTACGTAGAGATTTTTTCTAGGGTTAACAACACACAAAAGGATGATGTAAACTTGCTTTTCTGAAACTCCAGTTGTGCTCTTCTTTATTTATCATGGATCAGAACAATCTTCTGCTACTTCCATTATTCCTGAAAAAACCTATCATTTTTTTAGAGATAAATGAACTTTTTATAAATAATCAGAAAGTAAAGACAGTTCTGAACCTCCCCAAAACCAAAAATATGGTGTGTCCTCAAGCCATCAAAGAAAAACTGATTGATATTCAAATATTTTCAATTAATAGTTTAGCCAATAGCTCTAAAATGATGTTATTGTTTTGTAAGAAAAAGAAATACTAACTAATAATGGAGATTATTCATATATGCACATTCATAAAAAAAATAGTGCTTAGGAAGACCATATGAATAATGATACTACAATCGATGCAAAAAATGCCATAGGAAAACCAGTCATCCATGACTCATTTTAAAGATCTCTTGCCATCCAAAGAATATAGATAAAGTTCACCCTGATTTCGTTATATTTCTATAGTTATGGGTCCCATTTCTAGGATAATCATATCCTAGGTATTGTTTGAATTAGATGACAGGGTCCAAGTCCAACTTGAAGCCATTCTCTGATGACCTAAACATGTATTCATATACTCAGGTTTTTTAGATGACCCATGTGCATAGTAATGCATTAACCATATCTCTTTTACCCGATATTGCCCCGCTGCTAGCAGGCTTGTTCAGTACCCCGACGGGTTTATCTTGGTACCATGCAAGCATAGCCCCACTGCCAGCGAGCCTGTTCAGTACCCCGACGAGTTTACTTGCATTTACTGAGCTTCCTTGTTTAAGATTTTACTTAGCATGGACCCGCTACTAGAAATCCTGTTCAGTACCCCGATGGGTTTGCTTCGTATAATGATTTTAGTATGAGGAAGCCGGTTGGCACTAGAGTGTGTTAAGCTTGCTAAATACATAATTCAAATTTGTAGAGCGAACCTTATGAGTAACTTTATTTATAGTAACTTGGATTATAGATCATGTCAAAAGAGAATAAACTAAAGTTGTTCCTTGACCTCTCAGTCTATCTTCTTTATAAAAGATCAGTAATGTTCCCCACAAGTAGAAATATCATTCTCTTTGGATACCTTTTTTAAAGAATGCTTAAGAGACAAGTTTTGATAATGAGTCTAGGATGAACTAGTAGTCCATAGGTGTAAGATAGAACTTTGCAAAGCATGATGATTAAAGTAGGTCTTAAGCAACTGTTTTAATGATAAATAAGGAATGTGCATGTTTGAATCAAATACCATATATAGAAGCATAATAATGAAATTAATAAAAAGAATCATAGAAGAAAGTGGTTAGAAATGATCTAAAGAACACTTTAACTTTTCACTATAAATTTTCAATTTTCAACAATAATCGAAAGAGAAGGAGTTAAGATGCATTATGAGTTTTTTTTAGAGCACTTCCATTTTTCATATAATATTTCACGAGCTGATTATAGAGATAAGGTTCTTGTAATCAAACTGCAAAACCACTTGTTAGATGATTCAAATTCATTTAAAACAAAAACATATGTACAAAGAAAAGTCGTATGAAAATTGATTAAAATTAGGGAAATGAGAAGAGTCTTCCTGTTTTAATTGACAAATTCCATAAGCTGATCATAAGAATGAATTTCCTGTAGAAATGCAATCAGCTGTTAGAAATGACTCTTATTTATTTAAAGAAACAAAAATATATTTACATATGTACACAAAGGAAGATAACCCAAAGTAATTCAAGAACGAGGAGAAGGAGGAATGACTTCCTCTTCAACCAGCTCCATCTCCTTATGTTGTAAGGCGTTCTGCACAAAGTCTTGTTTAGATATTGGTTGATGATAAAGTCTAAGCCTATGTCCATTTACAGCAAAGGAAATCTGTGAATAATCAATTGTCTTAATCTCAACAGATCCATTATCAAAAGTTGTAACAATTTCATATGGACCCATCCAACGAGTAGTTAGTTTACCTTTAAAGTTTTTGTACCTTGAATCAAAAAGTAATTCCCAGTCTCTAGTTTTGAATTGGTTTTGTTTAATATATTTATCATGCCATTTTTTGCGTTGGTTTTGTATTAGAATTATGCGTTGAATGGCATCTTGTCTAATCTCGTCTAATTCATTTATCTGTAGGATTCATTGTCTCTGTGTTTCTTCCAGATCCATCCCTAATTGTGCAGCCATACGAAAGGTTTTGACTTGAAATTCAATGGGTATAAGAACTTGTTTACCATAAACAAGTTCATAAGGTGTGTGGCTAGTGGTATTCCTCCATGTTATTCTATAATCCCACAAGGCTTCTGGAAGCCTATTTTCCTAGTCTTTGTGGTGTAACTGGATAGTCTTAGTCAGGATTGATTCTAATACTTTGTTGGTAGACTCTACCTGACCATTGGCTTGGGTTGATGTATATGCAACTTCGGAATGTATTTCATATATATATTTATTGTACTCCTATAGAGATGTATTATTCCTCTATACGGAAATGTTTGTATTCCTATAGAGATCTTATTATTCCTCTGTACAGAAGTGTCGTAACTTATGTTGATGTATATGTAACTTCGGAATGTATTTCATATATATATAATTATTATACTCCTATAGAGATGTATTATTCCTCTATACGGAAGTGTCGTCATTTGTATTGACAAGTGTTGTAAGTGTGTTAACTTGTCGATGGGTTATTAGACCACCTTGTAAGGGGTCGGCCCAGATTAATGTAACATGAGGTTATTGTGCTAAGCTAGACAAGTCGGCCCCATAAGTTTATTGGGTAGTCAGGACAAGTATAAATAGAGATCTCCCGATCTCTATTTGGATCACTTCAGAACTCACTCTTCATTCACTCAGAAAGTGGCACACATGTGAGGAGGAGGATCAGTTGCTAGGAGGAGTCTATCTCTATGTACTTGGGTTGTATCATTGCTCTATCTATCTCTGAGGAAGTTGTGGGGTTTTTCACCTTAGGGTTTTCCCCACGGAAACTCTATGTGTCTATTGTCTCTTATGTTTGCTTCTTGTGATGATTGACATGCTTGATATGATTGATATGCATTGATATACTGTACATGTTATTTTCTCAGCAAAGATCCTAGAGTATCTTGAATTAATGCTAAAAATTTAACAACTTATACTTGATGGGTTATTAGACCACCTTGTTGGGGTCGGCCCTGTATAAGTCATGTGGGTCAAAGGGATATTAGACCACCCTATTGGGGGTCGGCCATGTGGGTCAAAGGGTTATTAGACCACCCTATTGGGTGTTGGCCCAGTCAACATTATGTTATGTGGTTAAGTTGAGGCTGACCTAGTAAAGGTTATTAGGCAAGTCAAGTCAAGTATAAATAGAGTGCGGGAGGCACTCTATTTCATTCATTCTATTCTCTCTCACACTCTTGGGAGAGTGGCGCACTTGTGGAGGAGGAGAAGCTGCTGCTAGGAGATGTCTATCTCTTATGCTTGGGTTGTATCATTGCTCTATCTATCTCTGAGGAAGTTATTGGGGTTTTTCACCTTTATGGTTTTCCCCAAGTAAACTCTGTGTCTCTTGTGTACTTGCATTATTGTGTCCATGATTGATATGCTATAGATATGTTGTACATGTTGTTGTCTCAGTTAAGATCCGAGATCATATTGAAGTAAATTCTGAAAAACTAACATGGTATTAGAGCTAGCCTGAAAGAAGGCATGGTATGGCATGTATGAGACTTGTTGCACTTGCGATGCTAAGGCTTGTAATAGCAAAAACCAGTCATCGTAGAACTTTCGCTATAAATCCATTTTGGCACAGTTTTTGGATTTGAAACTTTTACAGGTCGACTATCAGATCCCCATGTACCTTGTGTCCAAAGGAAAACTTCTAATTCATTGCACTTTCTGTTTTATGATCTGTACAATCTAGGGTTTCTGCCTCTTCCAGATCTGAGTCATAAATAGGTGACCTAGGAAAAAAATTTATAACTTGGGATACGAATCTCCAAATGAAATTTAGTAAAAAGTGACAGGTAGTGCACGGACTTTAATTTCTCAGGTAACTTTTTCAGAGGCCAAAACTGAACCAGTGACACGTGGCACGCCATACAAGTTCCCTCTCCGGTTTTATCCCATAAACAGGTCACGTTGCGACACTTGGCATAACTCTCTCTCAGAGAATCCAATTGAGGTCATACCTATGGTGTTGGAAATATGACAGGTCAAGCTACCACAGGTATAATTTTCAGACCCTTTGGATTCATAATTTCAGAGTTACACCAGAAACAATCAGGTGCATATTTATGTCAAAACAGAATTGGATTTTGAGCACCTTCATTCATGGCTCCGGGAATAAGGGTTTCAGAGAAAGTTGGATTTTTTGTAATCGGAGACCACAGCTGAATTCTACTCATCAAAATCAAAATTTAGAGACCAAGATCATATTTTTTGGTTAGGCAGAAGGCCGGGCTTGATCAGACCCTAGTTCGGGACTTTGATCAGAAAAGTGGAAAATTAGGGCTTCTGCAAAAATGGAAATTTTTGAAATCTATGACCACGGCTGGAATGTTGATGTATATGTAACTTCGGAATGTATTTCATATATGTATATTGTACTCCTATAGAGATGGTATTATTCCTCTACACGGAAGTATTTGTATTCCTATAGAGATGTTATTATTCCTCTATACGGAAGTTTCGTCATTTATATTGTAAGTGTCGTAACTTATACTTAATGGGTTGTTAGACCACCTTGTTCGGGTTGGCCCTATATAAGTCATGTGGGTCGAAGGGTTATTAGAACATCGTATTGGGGGTCAGACATGTGGGTCAAAGGGTTATTAGACCACCCTATTGGGTGTCGGCCCAGTCAGCATTGTGTTATGTTGTTAAGTTGAGGCCGACCTAGTAAAGGTTATTAGGCAAGTCAAGTCAAGTATAAATAGAGTACGAGAGGCACTCTATTTGATCATTCTATTCTCTCTCACACTCTCAGGAGAGTGGCACACTTGTGGAGGAGGAGAATCTACTGCTAGGAGATGTCTATCCCTTATGCTTGGGTTGTATCATTGCTCTATCTATCTCTGAGGAAGTTATTGGGGTTTTTCACCTTTAT
This sequence comes from Larix kaempferi, assembly GCA_027924585.1. Classification (NCBI taxonomy): domain Eukaryota; kingdom Viridiplantae; phylum Streptophyta; class Pinopsida; order Pinales; family Pinaceae; genus Larix; species Larix kaempferi. The sequence goes on along the minus strand of BSBM01000030.1, from coordinate 34,878,083 downwards.
GGTTTTCCCCAAGTAAACTCTATGTCTCTTTGTTAGGAACCCATGTCTTTACTTTGTTAGTATATTGTTGTTGGACGCATATGCTTTGTAAGTCTTCCCGTAGTATTTGTTGATCAATATTTTATGTTATTGTTGTTGGTGCATATGCTTTGTAAGTCGCCCGTAGTGTTGTTGATCCATAGTTTGTAGTGGCCCATGGTTTTGACCCATAGTATTGGCGATTAGACTTAGTATATAAGTGTGTGTTGAGACCTATGAAGGCACCGTGAAGTTATTTGTATTGAGCTTTCTCATAGGAGGTTTCCCCCTCGAAGTGGCCTGTGATCAATATAAAAGTGATTCTGAGTTCTGTCATTTCTGCTATTTCGCATATTTTTATTAATTAATTGTTGCAGGTGCATCACATCTGGTATCAGAGCACTTTCTTGGGCTCGCTGGGTGAAATTTCTGCTAATTTGTTTTTTTTCATCTGTTGCAGGTTCGTATTTGGGAATAATCCCTATCCGCTTAACTATGGGAAGTACTTGGGCATAAGCCCTAAAACTTATTGTGAGGAGTACCATAGGAACCCTGAAGTAGCTGGCCCATTGAGAGGATCTGCCAGCGAAAAGGGCAACGACCCCTACCTGATTGACTAGTTCCCACCCGTGAGGTAAACCAAGAGTTGTCATTTGTGGCAAAGCAGTTATCAGTTTTACCTGAGCCGTGGAGTGAGGGGTACTGCCCCAATACCCAAGCCGTCAGACAACATTGGTGGCCGAATGAAACCCTTGAACTGCTAGGAAGCCGCACATACCTAGGGTCCATATCTATTTTCAGTTGAACTGTTGTCGATCGTTGCTGTGCCGTTTTAGATCCAGTCATTCAGATCCATTTTGCAAGCCGTTCCAGATCCAGCCATTTTCAATCCATTCGACGCCGTTTCAGATCCCTTCCGAGTCGTAGCCGCTCCAGTCTGGAAAAAAAAAAAATCTTTTTCTCCATACCTCCCTTGTTTTCACTCTGTTTCCCTTGAAATTTTTGGGGAAACCCTGTCATCCCATTCTGCATATTTCATTCCCGAGGACCCTATCGCCAACTCCCCTTCCCAAAGCCCAAAATCCTACATTTGTCTATTTTTAGGGTTTGTCATAACTTCCTCAGATTTCACCCAATCACCTTCAAATTTTACCACAGAGTTCCTTTCTGATGCTTCTTTGTTTCCCTCTGCCAAATTTTCCCATTCTTTCACCCCACTTTTGAAATCCTTATTTTTGCTTCCCTATCTATTCAATAGTGTCCAAAACCTCGTCAAACCCCAATTACCCTTCAGATTTTTTCCCAAGTCCAGATTTTCCTTTACTGAAGTAGTTTTTGTTTTTGTTTTCCTACCCAGTCAACGAAAAAAAAAAAAAACTCCTGGTTATGGTTGTCACCCGTGCAGGAGAAAAAACCATGGAGGACGCACTTGCAGCCATCCAAGCCAAACTCCAGGATCTGGATGAAAAATTTCTCAGCCTCCATCTTGAGCATTCAGCTATGAACAACAAACGGCAGTCCGAGTCTTCATCAGACAATGGGTTCTCTTCTTCCAGCACTTTCCGTGGTCCAAAGCTTGATTTTCCTCGCTTCAATGGTACCGATCCAACTGGATGGATCTATCGTGCAGAACAGTATTTCAGTCTGCATAATACTTTTGATGTCAACAAAGTTCCACTGACATCCTTTCATTTGGAACAGGAATCTCTTCAATGGTACCATTGGTACATCAAGGCTCATCCAGAGCCCAAATGGCCAGACTTTTGCCAGCTCCTTTTGCAACGATTTGGTCCTAGTGCTTTTGATGACTTCACAGGAGCCCTCACTAAACTTCGCCAAATTGGCACTGTGAGAGAGTATCAAACCGAATTTGAGAATCTAGCCAACCACACCGAAGGATTGTTTGATGAATTTTACCGGAGTTGTTTTATCAATGGTCTAAAGGATGCCATCTGCTCTGAGGTCAAAATGTTCTGTCCCAACACAATGATGGAAGCCCTAGGGTTGGCTAAGTTGGTAGAAGACAAGATTGTATCCCAACAACGCTCCAAGCCCACTTTTGTTCCCTTCCGAAATATGGGTTCTCAACGACCACCTATACCGCAGGCTCCTCGACCAACTCCTATCAAGCGTTTGTCTGAAACAAAGATGCAAGCATGCAAAGAAAAGGGGCTTTGCTATAATTGTGATGAGAAATTCACCGGGGACATAGATTTGTTCAGCAAAAGCTCTATCTCTTGGATGTGGATTCTCCGCCTGCCTCTGAAATTGGTGACGAAGATCCAGAAACACTGGCTGCTCCGGTCAACATTCAGGAGCCACCTAATGACCCTTTGTCTCAGGATGACCAACCAGAGATATATCTCCATGCTTTAGCTAGAATCACCACCCCCCAAACAATGCGGGTCAGGGGTTACTTCAAGAAGCTTCCTCTTACAATACTCATTGATTCTGGTAGCACTCATAATTTCATTGACCCTCGGATCGCCAAACACGTTGATTGTTTTATCCATCCTTGCTCCAACTTTGAAGTCATGGTTGCCAATGGGGGCACCTTACCCTGCAAAGGGAAGTGTTGAAATGTGCGTATCTCTATGGGATATTATACCTTGCGCTCTGACATGTTTTCCTTGACCTTAGGCGGATGTGATGTGGTTTTGGGCACTCAATGGCTACGCACACTTGGCCCTATCTTATGGGATCTTGCTGAACTTTGGATGCAGTTTTCCCTCAATGGCCAAAAACACACCTTGACAGGATTACAACCAGGTTCTCTTAGCATCATCAGTTCACATCGCATGGAAAAAATCGTCAAGAAGAATTCACATGGTGTCATCGCTCAGCTCCATTCCATTCAGATGCAACCTTCAACGGTCTCCACTACTCCTTTGGATCTACAACAAATTCTGGATCGATATACATGTGTTTTTGCTGAACCAGTGGGATTGCCACCTTCCAGGCCAGAAGACCATCGTATTCAGCTCCTTCCTGGTAGCGTTCCTCCGAACATCAGGCCCTATCGCTACCCATTTCACCAAAAAACAGAGATTGAAATGCTCGTTCGGGACTTATTAAAGCAAGGTATTATTCGCCCAAGCACTAGTTCCTTTTCTTCTCCAGTTATTCTTGTTCGCAAAAAATATGGGTCATGGTGCCTCTGCATTGACTTCCGAGCACTTAATCACCTCACCATCAAGGATAAGTTTCCAATTCCTGTTGTTGATGAGCTTCTTGATGAGCTTCATGGGGCTCACTTTTTCTCCAAGTTGGATCTTCGTTCTGGGTATCATCAGATTCGGGTTCATGAGGATGATATCTCTAAAACAACTTTCCGCACACATGATGGCCATTATGAGTTTTTGGTCATGCCCTTTGGCCTCACTAATGCTCCTTCCACATTCCAGGCAGTAATGAATAAAATATTTCGACCCTACTTGCGGAAAATCATTCTGGTATTCTTTGATGATATCCTCATCTACAGTAAAACATGGGATGACCATCTCCAACATCTGGATCTTGTCATGCAACTTTTCTCTGACCATCATCTCCATGCCAAGTAGTCTAAATGTGTTTTTGGACAGAAGGAAGTTGAGTATCTCGGGCATATTATCTCAGCACAAGGGGTTCGCGTGGATCCTGCCAAAATCGATGCCATGAACAATTGGCCGTATCCTCAGACACTCAAGAGCATTCATGGTTTTTTGGGGTTGATTGGCTACTACCGTAAGTTTGTCAAGGATTATGGGAAGATTGCAGCTCCATTAAATGCTCTATTGAAAAAGGATGCTTTTACATGGACACATGCTGCTCAGTGTGCATTTGACAAACTAAAACAAGCTATGTGTACTACACCTGTTCTCGCTATGCCCGATTTTTCCAAGCCCTTCACTATTGAGAGTGATGCTTGCGGAAATGGACTTGGTGTTGTTCTCCTTCAAGATGAACACCCCATTTCGTTCACCAACAAAGCCCTTTCAGGTAATAATTTAGCTGCCTCTACCTATGAGAAGGAAATGATGTCTATTTTGCATGCAGTACAGAAGTGGCGCCCATACCTATTAGGGAATCATTTCTGCATCAAGACTGATCACCAGAGTCTGAAATATTTCTTGGAACAACGTGTCTCCTCCCCGACACAATAGAAATGGGTTAGCAAACTCATGGGTTATGACTATGAGATCACTTACAAGAAGGGTAAAGACAATATTGTGGCAAATGCTCTTTCTCGCACATTTGATGCCCAAGGTTCTCTTTCAGCTATTTCTATGCCTGTTCCAAATTGGTTGCAATCTGTTCAACAGGGTTATGTCAATGACTCTTCCTTATCTCAAATCATCCAACGCTTGACCAACAACCCTTCTGCTATACCACATTACTCTTGGGATGGTGCTTCTCTGAGATACAAGGGTCGTCTGGTGCTTCCCCTTAGCACAGATCTTCAACAGGCTGTCTTCTATGAACTCCATGCTTCTCCATATGCAGGGCACTCTGGGTTCCTCAAAATGTATGAATGGGCACGGCGTAACTTCTTTTGGCAGGGCATGAAAAGGACAATTCAACAGATGGTGGCCGAATGTGATACCTGCCAGCGCAATAAGGGTGAAACAACACTCCTTCCAGGATTGCTCGAACCCTTGCCCATACCTACACAGAATTGGACATATATTTCTATGGATTTCATTGAAGGGCTCCCTAAATCTGGCGGGAAGACAGTGATTCTCGTTGTGGTTGATCGCCTCTCCAAATATAGTCATTTATGTGCTCTCAGCCATCCCTATACAGCCTCTTTAGTCGCTCAAATTTTCCTAGACCAGGTCTTTCGTCTTCATGGCATCCCTTCTTCCATTGTCTCGGATCGTGATGCGACTTTCACCAGTCATTTTTGGACTAAACTATTTCGCCACACTAGCACCAAACTGAAGATGAGTTCAGGGTATCACCCACAAACAGATGGTCAGACTGAAATTATCAATAAATGCTTGGAAACTTATCTTCGTTGATTCACCTATGAACAACAACATCAGTGGGAAAAGTGGCTCCCTCTCGCTGAATGGTGGTACAATACCTCTTACCACACTGCCTCTAAAATGACCCCATATGAAGCAGTCTATGGTCAGGCACCTCCTTTTCTTCTTCCATACACCCCCACCAGTTCACCAGTTCAGGAAGTTGACACAGTCCTTCGAAACAGTGATCAGATCCTTCGCATTTTGCGGGACAATCTTCACATGGCAAGAAATCACATGAAGCAACAAGCTGATCAGCACCATTCTGAGCGCACTTTTCAAGTCAGTGATATGGTTTTTCTTCGTCTCCAACTGTACAAGCAGTCTTCCCTGAAACTCAAAGGGAATCATAAGCTCGGTCCAAAGTTCTATGGGCCATATCGGATTCTTCAGAAGATTGGGTCCGTTGCTTATAAATTGGAACTTCCTCCTTCTTCCCGCATTCATCTAGTCTTTCATGTCTCTTGTCTGAAGAAAGTTCTTGGCACCAACATCAGTGGAAAAATGATTTTACCCAAACTGGATAATGAAGGATCCATCCTTTTGGAGTCAGAGGCCATCCTCAATCGGTGCACTCGTCAGCTTCGCTCTTGCTCTATCACGGAGGTCTTAATTCAATGGCATGGCATGCAACCAGAGGATGCTACATGGGAACCACTCCTTCAGATTCAACAACAATTTCCACATCTAAAGCTTTGAGGACAAAGCTTTTTTTAAGGGGGAGGGGATGTTAGGAACCCATGTCTTTACTTTGTTAGTATATTGTTGTTGGACGCATATGCTTTGTAAGTCGTCCCGTAGTATTTGTTGATCAATAGTTTATGTTATTGTTGTTGGCGCATATGCTTTGTAAGTCGCTCATAGTATTGTTGATCCATAGTTTGTAGTGGCCCATGGTTTTGACCCATAGTATTGGTGCCTAGACTTAGTATATAAGTGTGTGTTGAGACCTATGAAGGCACCGTGAAGTTATTTGTATTGAGCTTGCTCATAGGAGGTTTCCCCCTCGAAGTGGCCTGTGATCAATATAAAAGTGATTCTGAGTTCTGTCATTTCTGCTATTTCGCATATTTTTATTAATTAATTGTTGCCGGTGCATCACACTCTTGTGTGCTTGCATTATTCTGTTCATGATTGATATGCTGTAGATATGTTGTACATGTTGTTCTCTCAGTTAAAATCCTAGATTAGATTGAAGTAAGTTCTGAAAAATTTAACATGGAAGCTCCTCAGAAAAATAGAATCTTAGAGCTTTGGATTGAACCTTTTGATTGGGCAGAAGGGTGGGCTTTATCAAACCCTAGTTCGGGGTCATGTCTAGTGAATCCAGAAGTTTCAAAGGCAAATTTGAGGGGTGAAATTTTGCAGTTTTCAAATTCTGAGTATACCAGGTTGATCAGCTCATCAAAGTGCATATTTCTATTCTTTCAAAAGTTTGAAATTCAAAGTTTGAATTTTTAGGGTTTCTCTGACAAACCCTAATCCAGCTCCAGATCCTGTTCGTGCAAATCAAGTGGATTGGTTTAATCCTAGATGAGAATGGATTGGTCACCTGCATAAGTGAAGAAGTTCCTGTTTTAGAGGGAGATGAGGCTAAGGCCTTACATAAGAAGATTACAAGCAATCTCGACATGTATGACTTATCCAGGTATGTTTTGAGATTTGTTCATGATTAAGTTTATGGTATGTTTGTCTTCATATTATTATGGTTAGTACAATCTTGATTAAATTTAGACTTGTTGTATCACCTTAATAAAATTATGAATGCATGATAGAAGATATTCATTGATTATGGTGTTGACACTTATGATTGTACTAATGCATTATGGTGTTGTATGAGGTTTATGTTGTCCGCTAACATGAAAGGTACACCAAGAAAGACAAATCATGTTCTAGTTCAAGAACATATGATCATGGTGACATGAAGACAAAGATTCATCCATTTTCATGGATCATTTAGAAGATCTATTTACGACATATGTATAACTTGGTTCTATAATGGTTAACCTATGAGATATGCAGGTTACTAGCACAAGTTATTGAAGAGAACAAGAAGACATCATGTGGGTATGTTAGACATAATTAGCTAACATACTAATCCAAGTATGTTTTTCCTATATCAAGTTAGAATCCTACCTTGTGATAGGATCTCTTATATAAGTATACATGGCATGATTGATAATGATTATTCATAGGTTTGAATAATCATGCGTTTAGGCATATTATGTTTCTTACCTTAATTGATGATATGACTAACCAGAAGAGTCATGAAAGTATAGGTTTGAGTAATCATGGGTTTAGGCATATTATGTTTCTTACTTTAATTTATGATATGACTAACCATAAGAGTCCTTGAATACTAATGCTTATTATTTCTGTTTGAAATTATCATGACTATACATGCTTAAGATTATTGTGTTTTGATAGTATTGAGAATATACTAATAAATGTATGATTATGTATGAGATCTCGAGGATATCACAATAATGATACTTGTAAGCATGCATAGTGATCGAGGATGGATATAAGTTCAAGGAAAGGTAATCCAGGAGGAAAAGATCAAGAGGGAGCACACTCTAGTAGTTTCTGCAAGGATGCAGATATTCAGAGGGAGTCACCCACTTCTCACAATCCACATCAGAATGGAGTTGCAAAGATTCAGAGGGAGTCCACCCAACAACCAAACAAAAATAAGTATTTGAATGGTCATTTCTTACATATTTGTTTGTTTAAATAATGTTGTTCAATGATGTATATGCTTATGTTCCTAGACTTAGGTTGTGTTATATGCATATTAGAATAATTGCATTAATGAACAGTATACTACTAATATGCATGTGATGGGTAAGTGGCCTATGGAACTGTACAACATTCCATTGCTACTTATCTAGAATGAAACCTCTTTGCTGACATGTTGGGAGTAGTACAAATGCCTAACAATGTTCTGCTGGAGATTGGAAGGCATCTAGAAAGTTACAGGATATGGATGAATGTTGTATTGAAGCATTGGCTAAAATAATTGCATGACTGTATAACATATTTATTTATGTGTACGAATTTGTTCTGAAAACTATGAGATGTTTCTAATCATGCAATTTAACTTGTTTTGTAGGAAAGATCGTATACCTTCACCTACAAAAGAAGGGCTACAACATTTGTTCCAGCAACAAAGATATCTATTGAAGATATTGAAGTTCCCAGGATCTGGGATGAAGTAATGGAAGAATGCCATGATCAGTCGATCATGAAGAATGATGTTTGGGATGTAGTCCCAAGACCTAAAGGGAAGTTTGTTGGGACTTCCAAATGGATCTATAAGATCAAGCATGCTGCAGATGGTAGCATGGAGAAATACAAAACAAGGTTTGTAGCTCGTGGTTTCTGCCAGAAGGAGGGATTGAGTATGAAGAGAGTTCTACACCTATAGCTAGGCACACTTCCATCAGATCAGTACTTGCTCTGGCTGCAGTGATGAAATGGAAGATAAACCAGATGGATGTCAAGACATCTTTCTTGAATGGTGTAGTCGAAGAGGAAGTGTATGTGGAGCAGCCACTTGGTTTTGAGACACATGACGGGAAGTCATATATGTGCAGAACTTGGTATCATAGGATAGACAACTTTCTATCCAGTTTGGGATTTACCAAGAGTAAAGTGGATTCCAACCTTTACTACAAGGTTGAGGAAGGAAATCCAGTGATACTACTATTGTATGTGGATGACTTGTTTGTTACAGGTGAGGATAGATTGATTTCCGACACACAGCGAAAGCTTGCTTGCAAGTTCGAGATGAAGGACTTGCGGATGATGCACTCTTTTCTAGGCATGGAGGTGTGGCAGAGTGCATATGGGATCTTCCTTGGACAAGGGAAGTATGCAGTAGAGATCCTGAAGAGGTTTGGGATGATGGACTGCAAGGCCATGGCCACACCTATGGAATTGAACCTGAAGCTTCTGTGTGATGCTTCATCTGATCTGGTTGATGTCACAGTGTATCGTCAGATGATTGGGTCCTTGATGTACCTGATGAACACAAGACCGGATATTTCCTTTGCGGTGAACACATTGAGCCAGTTCCTAACAGATCCGAGGAGTGTTCACCTGGTTGCTGTAAAGCATATTCTGAGGTACCTGAAGGGTACAGTTGATTATGGGCTCAAGTATGATGTGAATCAAAAGTTTAACCTGTAGGGTTATGTTGATTTAGATTGGGCAGGAAGTGCTGCAGATAGGAAGAGCACTTCCGGGTGCTGCTTCAGTATGGGATCAGGTGTGATCTCTTGGTTTAGCAGGAAGAAGTCCTGCGTAGCACTGAGTACAGTTGAAGCATAGTATGTTGCAGCTTGTTCAGCTAGTTGTCAGGCAGTATGGCTTCGGAAGATACTGTCTGAGTTATTTGATCTCCCACTAGAGGCTACTGGTATCTTTTGTGATAACTAGAGTTGTGTGAAGCTGTCTAAGAACCCAGTGTTCCATGACAGGTCGAAACACATTGAGATCAAACATCACTATATCAGGGATATGGTGCAGAGAGGAGCAGTGAAGCTCCTGTATGTTGCGACAGATGAGCAGATTGCAGATGTGCTGACAAAGCCACAAGCCAGAGTGAAGTTTGAGTACTTCAGAGAGAGGCTTGGTGTCCTTCAGATCAATGACATTTTGAGGAAGAAGTGATGGAGACATTTGCTGAATCCATTCCAAGCATGTTGGAAGGAGGATCCTTCACATGGCTGTGGATGTAAGCACTGGATCATGAGCATCAGGATGATACTCTAGTTACTGCTCTATATGTGTATGTATGCATCACGTTGGATGCTTGATATGATCAATTGGATCATTTATATGTATATGTATGTACGCATCATGTTGGATGTTGGATATGATCAATTGGATCATTTATATGTATGTACGCATCATGTTGGATGCTGGATATGATCAGTTGGATCATTTATATGTATATGTATGTACACATCATGTTGGATGCTGGATATGATCAGTTGGATCATGTGTATGTATTTGTAGATGTATCAGGTGGATACATTGTGTGATCAGGTAGATCATGTATGTTGATATGTATCAGGTATGATCAGGTGGATCATGTATTTGAATATGTATTAGGTGGATACATTGTACGATCAGGTAGATCATCTATGATGATATGTATCAGGCAGATACTATGTATGCATCAGGTGGATGCATTGTATGATCAGGATGATCATGGATGACAAGCTTTAGGATGTTTCTCCAGATGACATGCATTAGGATGATGCAGCGATGATGATTAGGATGATCATGTGTACATCAGAATAATGTATGGTGAGTATCAGGTTGATACTCTATTTCCGTGGAATAGGTTGTGCAGATAAGCATATAATACTAGGCCTGGGAAGTTTGCAGCTAGTCTTTCGCTGTTTTGCTTATGGCATGTAATACTCGCCCTGAGATATCTGTAAAACGCTCTTTCAAGGTTTTGCTTTGGAGGACATATAATCCTAGCCCTAGGAGGTTTGCAGATTCTCTTGCTAGGTTTTGCCGTTGGCATATAATAGCTCCCTGGGAGATCTGGAAAATGCTCTTTCAAGGTTTTGTCCTATGGCATGTAATCCTAGCCCTGGGAGATCCGATAGGTTGAGCTGTGTGCTCGTAATCAGTCTTGGGATGTTTTTTTGAGGTTTTTCCATGACCACATGTAATAAGTCCTGGAGATTTGGACAGGATGAAAAAGGCCTCAGATGCTCTTTAGAGTTCTTGCTTGGCAAGACACTCTTTTAAGGTTTTGTGGTGGGGGTCACATTTAATAAGTCCTGGAGATCTGGACAGGATGAAAAAGGCCTCAGATGCTCTTTAGGGTTCTTGCTAGTCAAGAGACTCTTTTAAGGTTTTTTGATAGTCACATATAATACTAGCCCTGGGAGATCCGACAGGTAGAGCTGTGTGCTCATAACATCCTGGGATGCTCTTTCAAGGTTTTGTAACGCACGTAATAAGTCCTGAGTATTCCACAGTATGGCCAGTGATGATGAAGACCCGCAGGTGGTGGGCCTACATCCAGTATGAAAAAGGACTGGCTCTGTAGAACTTCCTATGCTGAGTAGATTCAGAGATTGATTGAGATAGCAGCAGCAGTGACAATGATGATGATTCGAGGACGATGCATCGATGACGATGATCTAGAGAAGAAGACTTGTGCTATATGATCTGTGTCGAGAAATACCTTCATAGTTAAGAGGGAGTGTTGATGTATATGTAACTTCGGAATGTATTTCATATATATATTTATTGTACTCCTATAGAGATGTATTATTCCTCTATACGGAAGTGTTTGTATTCCTATAGAGATGTTATTATTCCTCTATACGGAAGTGTCATAACTTATACTTGATGGGTTATTAGACCACCTTGTTGGGGTCGGCCCTGTATAAGTCATGTGGGTCGAAGGGTTATTAGACCACCCTATTGGGGGTCAGCCATGTGGGTCAAAGGGTTATTAGACCACTGTATTGGGTGTCGGCCCAGTCAACATTATGTTATGTGGTTAAGTTGAGGCTGACCTAGTAAAGGTTATTAGGCAAGTCAAGTCAAGTATAAATAGAGTGCGGGAGGCACTCTATTTCATTCATTCTATTATCTTTCACACTCTTGGGAGAGTGGCGCACTTGTGGAGGAGGAGAAGCTGCTGCTAGGAGATGTCTATCTCTTATGCTTGGGTTGTATCATTTCTCTATCTATCTCTAAGGAAGTTATTGGGGTTTTTCACCTTTATGGTTTTCCCCAAGTAAACTCTGTGTCTCTTGTGTACTTGCATTATTGTGTCCATGATTGATATGCTGTACATGTTGTTCTCTCAGTTAAGATCCTAGATCAGATTGAAGTAAATTCTGAAAAACTAACAGCTTGCGAGTGATATGGTGAAGATTTACAATGTCTAATACCATATTTTTTATTAAGCTCTTTCATTAACTTGGAGGTAAACTGAGATCCTTGATCAGTTACAATTTCCCTAGGTACACCGAATTGGGTAAATATTTCTTGATAAATAAACTCTACCACATATTTTTCTGTGGCTTAGAATAAGGCTTTAGCTTCCACCCATTTAGTGACATAGTCTGTACAGACTAAGATGTACTTCTTCTTGCGAGACATAGGGGAAATTGTCCCTACAAAATCTAGAGCCCATTTTTCAAAAGGCTCAATCATAAGCTGGGGCTCTAAGGGCATCTCATTAGATGGTGTTAGTCTACCCATTCTTTGTAAACTGTCACATCCCTTGACATACTTGGAATAATCTTTGAAAATGCTTGGCCAATAATATCCAGAGTGCAACACTTTGTATGTTGTTCTCTTATAAAAAAAATTCCCACCACAAGGTCCACCATGACATGCATGAAGGATCTTTGCCATCTCATCCTCTCGTACACATTGTCTAATAATAAGATCAAGACCAGTACGGAAAAGATCATTGTCCACCCAAGAATAATTAGAACTCTGAACTATGATCCTACGTTTCTTAAGTGGGGAGAGATGGTTTGGTAGCTTTCTGGTTGCTAAATAATTGGCTATGTCTGCAAACCAAGGGGTTCGAACAGACAAAACGAACAAATGTTCATCCAGAAATCTATCATTGAAGGGATTGGCATTATCGTCAATTTGAATTCGAGAGAGAAAATCTGCTACCACATTCTCTCGACCGGGATGATCAACAACAGTGATATTAAATTCTTGTAATTAAAGAAGCCACCGAGTCACCCTGCCATTGGTGATTGGTTTTTTCATTAAAAATCTAATGGCGGAGTGGTCTATGTGTACAAAAACTTCATATCCTGTGATATAGTGACGAAACTTGTTAATAGCATAGACTACTACCAGAAACACTTTTTCAGTAATAGTGTATTTTGATTCTGCAGGAGTCAAATTTTTGCTAGAAAAATAGATGGCATGTGTTGTTTGTCCTTCTTTTTGACCTAAGACTGCTCCTATAGCTATGTTAGAAGCATTAGTGGATATATGGAAGGGAAGGGACGAATTGGTGCCACTGATAGCTTTGCCTTCAATGTTTCAAAGGCATGTTGACAAGGTTCAGTCCATTGAAATTCTGTATCTTTCATGAGTAATTTGTACATAGGTGCAACTATCTTAGTGAATTTTTCAATAAAATGTCTATAATAGCCTGCATGGCCAAGAAAGCTCCTTACCTCCTTCTGAGTTTTTGGAGGAGGAAGATTAACAATTATTTCTATCTTGGCAGGATCCACCTTGATTCCTTGAAGAGAGACATGATGTCCCAAAACTATGCCCTTGGTTAGTAACATCTTAGTTTTTTCATGACTAAGGGCTAAGTTCATTTCTTGGCACCGAATAAGAATTGTTTCAAGGTTATCAAGGGATTCTTGAAAGGTATTACCATAAACTATAAAATCATCCATGTAGACTTCTACACAATCTTGTATAAGGTCAACAAAAATTCCTAAGACTGCCCGTTGGAAAGTGGCAGGTGCATTGCATAGGACAAATGGAAAAAATCTATAGGCATATGTCCCCCAAGAACAAGTAAAGGTTGTCTTGTCTTGATCCTCAGTTGCTATTAATATTTGGTTGTATCCACTATACCCATCAAGGAAAGAAAAGTATTTTTTCCCTGACAAGGTATCTAACACCCATTCAATGAAAGGTAAAGGGAAGTAGTCCTTAAGAGTGGCCTTGTTCAATTCTAGAAAGTGAACACATATATGTCATTTCCCTGTAACTTTGTTTGGAACTACTACCAGAGAAGACACCCATTTACTGTTAGAAATTTGGGAAGATGAAACCAATATTAAGGAGTTTTTGTAATTCATATTTAACTATATCCTTTAGGGATGGATTCATTCTTCTCTAGGGATGCCTTACAGGAGGTATGTTTGAATCTGTGTAAATGTGGTGAATACAAGTATCTGGGTGTATACCCTTCATATCGGTGTATTCCCATGCAACTGATCTAGTTTGACTCTTGAGAACTTTTAGTAATTATTTTTGCTGACTCTCATCTAAACCTGCATTTATATGTAGAAATTTTTCAGGACTAACCTCACAAGGTATGGTATAGGATCCTATATGTTCTTCTATTGTGAAGACACAAGGAGCATTCGTAAATGTTGAGAGGCTGATGTTTTCTTGGAATTCATCTCCGAAGATTTGGTCAAGTTGGGAAAAATACTGAGGAAAGTCTATACATGTTGTGGAAAAGACAAATTGGTTCAACACATTCTCAGTATTTTGTTCTTGAAGTGCCCAGGAGAAATCACTAACACGGGAAAGTTCTTCCAAGTTCTCATCCCCAAAAGGACAATCTAACCAAAACAGGTTTTCGGTTACTGGTTGTGCTAGTGGATATAAAGCTATTTTTCTTGTAGATAACCCATTAGAGATAATCATCTCTCCATCCCTACATCCTATAAATGCATTAGCAGTGGCTAGCCAAGGTCTTCCCAGAATAATAAGGTGTCCTTTGGAAGGGTCCTTGGATTCTATGACCATAAAGTCCACGGGATATTACCATGAAGCCACTGATACAATGATATCATCTAAGATCCCAACAGGCTGCACCATAGTGCGATATGCTAATTCTAGCATTGTTGGGGTAGGGTGGAGAAACTGTCCTAAATGGAGAGTTTCTAAAACTGTGGTATTTATCAGGTTAATAGCATCCCCTAGATACATAAGTGTGTTTCATATAGCAGTGTTATTGATGATAATAGTTACCACAGGATTTCTTGGATTTGTATACTTTGGAATTCTAGGTTGGTTTGGTATGTAATCTGACATTTCACCTATGAAATGAATCGTCGGAGGGTCTTTTTGCTTTTTACCTAGTCTTTTAATACAGAGCTCCTTTGTCACTTTACTATATATTGGTATATCTTTACTGACTTGTAACAAATGGATCTTGATACAAATATTTTTCAATTCGTTAATGATATCATACTCTGGCTAAGTTACAGGTTTTTCTATTACTAGACGCTCCGGATATGGAGGTGATTTTTCCCCTGTAATTACTTCTTTATGAGGATGGTTGTGTGTAGAAGATTTAGGAATAACCACATCTTCGAGAATGGCATCACTCAAAATTTCATTAGGTATGTCTTCTTCTTCATTCTCTTCTCGGATAACTACTGATGCTTTGGGATGATCTTGCAGAACTCTTCCAGACCGCAGTTGAATCTCATGCATTGGTGTGGTCGAAATGGCATATTATGGAAGAGGTAGCAACCCAATGCTGTTAAGAGATTGAGTTGGCTTGTTGTTAGGATTTGGTATCGGTTGTGTAGGTAATATTGTGGGTCTTGGGGAATTCATATTCTGGAGATGGTGAGGTTGATTTGTGATAGGGGGTAGTGAAGGAGGCACAAATCTAGGCAAGAGTTGTTGGATATTAGGTGGGTAAGGATAGTTAGGCATAGGAGGAGGTGGTTGAGCATATGCTTGTCCTCTCCATCCGTGTGTCCATTGTTGCGGTTGAGCATTCCGTGGAGGATACTGAGGTGGCCAATTTTTCCAACCTGAAGTGTTCCATTATTGAGCAGGTTGACAAGGATGGTAATAGGGTGGAAATTGTAATGATGGATCCTGATATGATGGTTGATCTCTAGGTTTCCAAGGCCTCCTAGATGTTTCACCAAAATTTTCACTCTTATATACAGCTTGCAACCCAGGAAACGATGGACAATTATCAGTTGGATGTTCTTCGATACAAAGGTGACATACTGAAACATTATTCAATGGACATTCCCGTTGGGGATGTTTAGTTCTACACCTAGGACAAAAAACACTCATTGATGCACGCTCTTCATCCTGTCTCTTTTTATAGCTTGTAATGCATCTAATTGAGAACCCATGGCTCCTAAGATATCTATTTTGAAATTTTCTAATAGGTTTCCCAATTCTACCCTTGTAACTCCACCAGGACTGGATGTATTTCCTTTTAGGTTCCTAGTATAAGATTCTCGAAAGTGTCTTCCACTTTTCCCTTTGCTTCTAGAGTAATTCCTACATAGCTCACAAATCTGTGTGAAAGACGTATGAGAGATGTCTCTTGCTACCATGAGATTAAGGTTTTCTAAGGATTCTTCTGAGATTCCCTTAAGGAAGAGTGTCCTTCTTACATCTTCTCGAAGATCACTATATTTGGATTTATGTAACACATAGTTGAATATTTCGAGATAGTCTTCGAGGCTCTCATCTTCAAGTTGTTGTATTTTGAAAATATCATTGCGAGAGTCCTTAGGTTTATAGTAATCCTGATATTTCCGTAGATATGCGGTCTTCATGTCTTCCCAAGTTCTAATACTAGATTCTTCTAACCCCATAAACCATCGAGGAGCATAATCTTTTAATGTGGCAGGAAAAAGTTTTAGCTTTTGGCCATCTTGTAGGTACTTATAGCTCCTACACAAAATGTCAAATTCGAATAAGAATGTATCCGGATCCTCACTACTCTTCCCATAAAAGGTCGGTAGTGAGGAGGGAGGGATGTTTTTCATGGTTACATATTATGCAGTGTCTAAGATAGGGAACCCAAAAGTACCTTCAGTTCTAACCTCTCCCTCTTCTTCCTCTTGTCGGACATGATATTCATTTTCATTCTCCATGAAAACTTGATTTCCAAAGAGACAATACCTAGGTTTTTCCTTTTTTATGAATATGGGATGTCCAAATGTTCTGTTTCAGGGATAGTATTCCTCTTTTTAGGACAGGAATTACCAGCTATGTGGGAGTCCAGTTTTGAAGTTCCTACAGTTGTTGTCTCAATATGTGAAACAACTATGTTCACATAATTTTCAAAAAGAGCGTCTACTTATGTAGGATCAACAAAGTCTACTAGGTTTGGACCACCTACTATTGAAAAGGTAGTGACTTTGGGTTTTTGATATAATGGAGGGTTGAGAGGTTATGATGTTTTATCCTTCTGAGTTTCCTCTTGTCTGAGTTCAGTCTCAATATGAACTCAAGATTCTTCTAGTGGTGTTTATTTATGGACAAACTTCTCTGATGTCTCTATGGTTGCCCCTAAATGGTTTCTAGAAAGGATTTCCTTAGCTTTCCAAGTAGGACTATCCCCTTTAGGTGTTTTCCAATACCTTTCTACTGAGTTAGTGTTAATTTTTGAGCATTAATTCAAGATACTCTAGGATATTTACTGAGAGAATAACATGTACAGTATATCAATGCATATCAATCATATCAATCATCACAAGATGCAAACATAAGAGACAATAGACACATAGAGTTTCCGTGGGGAAAACCCTAAGGTGAAAAACCCCACAACTTCCTCAGAGATATATAGAGCAATGATACAACCAAAGTACAACCCAAGTACACAGAGATAGACTCCTCCTAGCAGTTGATCCTCCTCCTCACATGTGCACCACTTTTCGAGTGATGTAGAGTGAGATATGAAGTGATCAAAATAGAGATCAGTAGATCTCTATTTATACTTGTCCAGACTACCCAATAAACTTATGGGGCCGACTTGTCTAGCTTAGTACAATAACCCATGGTTAACTTAATCAAGGCCGACCCCACACATGGTGGTCTAATAACCCATCGACAAGTTACGACACTTGCGGCACTTGTCAATACAAATGACGACACTTCCTTATAGAGGAATAACACATCTCTATAGGAGTACAATATACATAGATGAAATACATTCCGAAGTTACATATACATCAACACTCCCTCTTAACTAGGAAGGTATTTCTCGACATAGATCTACTAGCACAAGTCTTCTTCTCTAAATCATCATCAATGAATCATCATCCTCGAATCATCCTCATCGTCACTGCTGCTGCTATCTCAATCAATCTCTGAATCTACTCATCATAGGAAGTTCTACAGAGCCAGTCCTTTTTCATACTGGATGTAGGCCCACCACCTACAGGTCTTCATCATCACTGGCCATACTGTGGAATCCTCAGGACTTATTACGTGCGTCACAAAACCTGGCTGAAGCATCCTAGGCTATTACGAGCACATGACTCTATCTTTCGGATCTCCTAGGAGCACATTGCATGTGACCCATCACAAAACCTGGCTGTAGCATCCAACGTTGTTACGAGCACACAGCTCTACCTGTCAGATCTCCTAGGAGCACATTACATGTGATCTCACCACAAAACCTGGCTATAGCATCTTAGGCTGTTACGAGCACATATCTCTACCTGTCAGATCTCCCAGGAGCACATTACATGTGGTCCACCACAAAACCTTAAAAGAGTGTCTTGCCAAGCAAGATCTCTAAAGAGCATCTGAGGCCTTTTTCATCCTGTCCAGATCTCCAGGACTTATTATATGTGGTCATGGAATTGCCTCGAAAGAGCATCTGAGGCCTTTTTCATCCTGTCCAGATCTCCCAGGTCTACTTACATGCCATAGGACAATGCCTCGAAAGAGCATCTAAGGCCTTTTTCATCCTGTCCAGATCTCCCAGGTCTACTTACATGCTCATCTGCACAACCTGTCCATGGCCACAGAGTATCAACCTGATACTCACCATACATCATCCTAATGTACACATGATCATCCTGATCATCAACACTGCATCATCCTGCTGCATTTCATCTAGAGCAAAATCCTGAAGCTCGTCATCCATGATCATCATAATCATACAATGCAT
The DNA here is from genome assembly GCA_027924585.1 of Larix kaempferi. NCBI lineage: Eukaryota > Viridiplantae > Streptophyta > Pinopsida > Pinales > Pinaceae > Larix > Larix kaempferi. The sequence goes on along the minus strand of BSBM01000030.1, from coordinate 34,859,408 downwards.
CCACCTGATGCATACACAGTATCTTCCTGATACATATCATCATACATGATCTACCTGATCATACAATGTATCCACCTGATACATATACAAATACATGATCCACCTGATCATACTTAATACATATACAAATACATGATCCACCTGATCATACAATGTATCCACCTAATACATCTACATATAATACACATGATCCACCTGATCATATCCAACATCCAACATGATGCGTACATACATATACATATAAATGATCCAACTGATCATATCCAAGCATCTAACATGATTCATATACATAGCAGTAACTGGAGCATCGTCCTAATGCTCATCATCCAGTGCTTATATCCACAGCCATGGGAAGGATCCTCCTCTCACCATGCTTGGAATGGCTCCAGCAAATGTCTCCATCACTTCTTCCTCGAAGTGTCGTCAATCTGAAGAACACCAAGCCTCTCTCTGAAGTACTCATACTTCACTCTGGCTAGTGGCTTCGTCAGCACATCTGCAACTTGCTCATCCGTCGCAACATATAGGAGCTTCACTGCTCCTCTATGCACCATGTCCCTGATATACTGATATTTGATCTCAATGTGTTTCAACCTATCGTGGAACACCAGATTCTTAGACAGCTTCACACAACTTTGGTTGTCACAAAAGGTACCAGTAGCCTCCAGCGGGAGATCAAATAACTCAGACAGTAGCTTCCGAAGCCATACTGCCTCACAACTAGTTGAACAAGCTGCAACATACTCTTCTTCAGCTATACTCAGTGCTGCCCAGGACTGCTTCCTGCTAAACCAAGAGACCACACCTGATCCCATACTGAAGCAGCAGCACCCAGAAGTGCTCTTCCTATCTGTAGCACTGCCTGCCCAATCTGAATCATCATAACCCTGCAGGTTAAACTTTTGATTCGAATCATACTTGAGCCCATAGTCAACCGTACCCTTCAGGTACCTCAGAATATGCTTTATAGCAACCATGTGAACACCTCTAGGGTCTGTCAGGAACTGGATCAATGTGTTCACAGCAAAGCAAATATCCGGTCTCGTGTTCGTCAGGTACATCAAGGACCCAATCATCTGACGATACATTGTGACATCAACCGAATCAAATGAAGCATCACACAGAAGATTCAGGTTCGATTCCATAGGTGTGGCCATGGTCTTGCAGTCCATCATCCCGATCCTCTTCAGGATCTCTACTACATACTTCCCTTGTCCAAGGAATATCCCATCCTGCACTCTGCCACACCTCCATGCCTAGAAAATAGTGCATCATCCCTAAGTCCTTCATCTTGAACTCGGCAGCAAGCTTCCTCTTGGTATCAGCAATCAAACTATCATTACCTGTTACAAACAGATCATCTACATACAATAGTAGTATCACAGGCTTTCCTTCCTCAACCTTGTAGTAAAGGTTTGAATCCGCTTTACTCTTGGTAAAGCCCAAACTGGATAGAAAGCTGTCCATCCTACCATACCAAGTCCTAGGAGCTTGCTTTAAGCCATACAAGGATTTCTTCAACCTGCACACATATGACTTCCTGTCATGTGTCTCAAAACCGAGTGGCTTCTCTACATACACTTCCTCTTCAACTACACCATTCAAGAAAGCAGTCTTTACATCCATCTGGTGTATTTTCCATTTCATCACTGCATCCAAAGAAAGTATTGATCTGATGGAAGTGTACCTGGATACATGATCAAAAGTTTCTTCATAATCTATTCCCTCTTTCTGAGAGAAGCCACGAGCTACAAATCTTGCCTTGTATTTCTCTATGTTGTCATCTGCAGCATGCTTGATCTTGTAGATCCATTTGGAAGTCACAACAGACTTCTCTTCAGGTTTTGGGACAACATCCCAAACATCATTCTTCATTATTGATTGGTATTCTTCGACCATGGCATCCTTTCATTCTTTCTTTTCCACTGCTTCTTCATAATTGGAAGGTTCCTTTTTTCATGATATCACAAAGTAAAGAAACATAGTTGGTATGTGATCTGGTTCTCTTCTTTTCCCTGTGTTCTTCTTCTGGAATGTCATATCTTTTTGCATCTTGAATGAGCTCTCTAGCCCATGCAGGTTTCCTCTTGTGAGATTTATTCTCACGGGATGGATCTACAGGTTCTTGTGGATCTTCAATTTCACGATCTGCATTTGGAATTGCTTCAGTCATAGTAGTGTCTTGAAATCTAGTTTCCTTAGGTTCTTCATAATCTTCAACAGGTGTCTTCCTTGATTTGATGAATGTTGAGTTTTCATCAATGTCACATCTCTGCTGACATCAATCTTCTTGAACCCTGGAAAGTATATTCTGTAAGCCTTTGATCTTTCACTGTAACCCACAAAGATACCCTTCTTTCCTGAAGGATCTAGCTTGGTCCTCTTTTCCTTTGGGACATGTGTGTATACTAGACAACCAAATATTCTGAGATGGATGACTTCAGGTTTCTTACCAGAAAAGACCTCTTCTGATGTCTTGTTTTCCAATATCTTGTGGGGTGTTCTATTCTGCACATATATAGTTGTCCTAGGTGCTTCTGGCCATAGATGCATAGGTAGATCCTGGTCATGCAGCATTGCCCTTGCTGCTTCCATGATTGTTCGATTCTTTCTTTCTGCAACTCCATTCTGTTGTGGATTGTAAGGAGCAGTCAACTCCCTCTTAATCCCTGAATCACTGCATAACTTCTTGAATTCACCTGAAGTGAATTCTCCACCATTGTCGGATTTGAATGTTTTGATCTTCTTATCAGTTTGGTTCTCCATCAAGGTTTTGAATTCCTTGAACTTATCAAACACTTCATCTTTGTTCTTCAAGAAGTAAACCTAAGTCTTCCTGGAGAAGTCATCAATTAAAGAGACATAGTAAACATACCCACTCAGAGAACTGGATGACATCGGACCGCATACATCGGAGTGGATAATTTCCAAGATTCCTTTTGATTTTCTTTCACTGCTTGGAAATTCCTTCTTTATGTTCTTTCCTTTTGCACAGCCCTTGCAAACACCTTCATGCTTGATCTTGATTTCAGGAAGACCTTCTACAACTTTACTTGCAATTGGTAATGTTGTGTAGTGCATATGTGCAAGTCTTCTATGCCAAAGTTCACTTGGATCCATGGAATCATGCACCATGGCATGTTCCGGTTGTCCCTTCAATTTATATAATCCTCCCTCTTGCTCTCCATTCACCACTGCATCATCTATAGTTTTACCTTTTGGCCACATTAGAACTTGGCCATCTACAAATGCAACCCTCATGCCTTTTGCATCCAATGCAGATATGGAGAGTAAGTTCTTCTTGAGCCCAGGTACAAATAATACATCTTTCATTTTCAAGGACTTCCTAGAGTCCAGGTTGTAGGAGGCTTCACCACTTCCTTTGATGGGGTATTGATAGTCATCCCCAAGTTTCACTTTATGGGGTGATTCATGTTCAGATAGATTTACAAAAGATTCTATAAACCCAATCATGTTTTTGGAAGCCCCACTCTCAATAAGCCAATCATTACAACCATGAGAAATAGTACCTATGAGAGCAGAGATTAGGACATACTCTTCTTCACTTGATGAGTCATCATCATCACTTTCTGCTCTAGCCTTCTTCTTGGGAGGTTCATCATCCTCAGTAGCATGAGCATGATATCTCTTCTTGTTGTTCTTCTTCTTCTTGTTGAAGTTATTGTCTTTCTCCTTCTTGGGACAATATGCAGCAAAGTGTCCTTTCTCATTACATGTGAAACATCTCATCTCTTTGCTATTCTTATGATTGGTGTGAGAGGATTTCTTGTAATGAGAGTGTTCCTTCTTAGGATTGCTTCTTTTGGTGTGAGCTGTGAGAGCTTGATCTTCATTTCTCATCTTTTCTTCTTGGGCTACAAGCCTAGCCTCTTCTTTTGAACATTCCTCCCACAATCTACTTAAAGAGATTTTTTTTTCTAGCACAGATTCCTTGAATAAAAGAATCCCATGACCTAGGTAGGCCATTTAGAGTATTCATAACCACTTCACCATTATCTACTAATTCATCGACAACTTCAAGTTGTTCCTTGATTTGAGAGACCTTGGAGAAATAAGATTGAATGGTCTCTCCATTCAACAGGTTGACCCCTTTCAATTGGTTCCACAGAGTCATCTTCCGATTTATGTTCTTCCCTTCAAATAACTTTGTCAAAGAGTCAAACATCACCTTGGGTGTCTTCAGAGATGACACATGTGGTATGAGATGGTTTTTGATAGAATCAACAATGATTCTCTTTGCCTTGACCAATTTCTTCTTATGCAATGCTTTAGCTTCTTCATCCTCCGAGACAGGGACTTCAGAACTGATATATGTATCCAATTCATTTTCTTCCAGGATTAACCCAATCCTATACTTCCAGGCTCAGAAGTTATCAGCCCCTTCAAGCTTATCCTCAAGCTTGGTGTAGTGAGACATCTTTAAAGAGTACTTCAAATGGAAATAGAAAAGATTTAGGTCTTACCACTTGATATGCTGAAAACTGGATCTGGTTCTGGATTAGGGTTTGTCAGAGAAACCCTAAAAATTCAAAATGTGAATTTCAACTTTCTAAAAGGATAGAAAGATGCGCCTTGATGAGCTGATCATCCTGGTGTATTCAGAATTTGAAATCTGTAAAGATTCACCCTTTAGAAATGATTTTTAGTCTTCCCGGGTTCACTCAGGAGGACCCTGAATTAGGGTTTGAGTTTCCCGGAGATTTAACCAGCCAAAAATCTCGATCCAAATCTCTAAACTTTGATTTTTCCAAGGAGCTTCCAGTTATGTCTTCAGATTTCAGAAATTCCTATTTTTGTGGAAACCCTAATTTTTAGGGCCAAAACTGAAAGTGCTCAGAACTGAATTTTGATTGAACATAAAGATTCACCTTGCTGAGGAGAGTCAATCCATCATATTTCTTTTCCAAAATCTGTGGAGACAAACCCAATAAACAAGAAACCCTAGTTTCTGCCACTGCACAATGTCTTCTTCTCAGGGAAGCTCTGATACCATGTTAATTTTTGAGCATTAATTCAAGATACTCTAGGATATTTACTAAGAGAATAACATGTACAATATATCAATGCATATCAATCATCACAAGATGCAAACATAAGAGACAATAGACACACAGAGTTTCCGTGGGGAAAACGCTAAGGTGAAAAACCCCACAACTTCCTCATAAATAGATAGAGCAATGATACAACCAAAGTACAACCCAAGTACACAGAGATAGACTCCTCCTAGCAGCTGATCCTCCTCCTCACATGTGCACCACTTTTCGAGTGATGTAGTGTGAGATATGAAGTGATCAAAATAGAGATCGGGAGATCTCTATATATACTTGTCCTGACTGCCCAATAAAATTATGGGGCTGACTTGTCTAGCTTAGTACAATAACCCATGGTTAACTTAATCAGGGCCGACCCCACACATGGTGGTCTAATAACCCATCGGCAAGTTACGACACTTGCGACACTTGTCAATACAAATAACGACACTTCCTTATAGAAGAATAACACATCTCTATAGGAGTACAATATACATAGATGAAATATATTTCGAAGTTACATATACATCAATAGTTAGTAGTTGGGGTGGCACGTCCCCCGTATAGGTTAGTAGGAATTTTAGTAGAAAAGCTAGTTATAATGTATCTACCTTTTGAGTCTCTAGACCTATTCATGAAAGCAAAAATACCGACTAAAACAAAACCTTATTGCATTACTACTATTGCTGAGTTTTGGAGATGCCTGTTATAACATATGTGTAGGTTCTTACCTCTCATCTTACCGCTCACCCGCCACCAGCCTATTTCTAAGTTTCAAAATGAAAATTCTACTTATCACTAAGTTTAAGAAGAAAATTCTACCTATCACTAAGTTTAAGAAGAAAATTCTACCTATCTACAACTCCCTGGCAATGACGCCAAAATGTTGGGTGTATTTACTGTCTTAATGAATCACCAAATATTTAATTATCGACCAGGGTTGGTAATCTCAGAGTTGTGGCACAGTATATGCTGAGGTAGAATGGTACCTAATATATAGGCTCAACCGACCTTAGAAATATTTAATAATGAAAAGATCGAAAGATATTTCAAAATGAAAAACTGAGTCAAATTTCAAAAATACAACTACTAAACTAATTAGACCTAACCAAGACCAATAGATCAGAATAGTATCAATCTATACTACTCTACTCTATGAACAACAATTAAAAAGATAAAAACAACAATACTATTCTAGGAAACAAAACTTGATCAAAAGAAAACTACTCTTATGAAAAATGGAAACTACTTATCAATGATTCAAACTCTAATCTAGGAATTAGAAAGAATAACTATGAATAAATTTGGAAACCTATCTATAAAATGATTCAGTTTTACAACTAACTATGGAAACAAGAAACAATGTTATCTTACATCAAGATGATAAACTAATTAATAAACCTAAGAAATTCAACAATTAAACTATTCATGCATTCAACAAATACTCACACTAGTACAAAATGAGAGATAAGTGACCAAAAAAATGACCAAACTCCGCATATAAATGACCACTTTTGAATTGGTGACCACTGGTAGCAAAGTAGTGCCATATATCACGCGACCAAATATGTGGTCATATTTAGCTTGGTCATTTATAGCTTATCTTGTGGTCATATGTTTGGTCGTATATTTGATCATTAATTTGGTAATATATTTGGTCATTAATTGTCACAATTAATGACCACATTTTTTGTCATCTGATAAATGACCGCTAATTTGCTACCAGCGATCACCAACTCAAAACTGGTCATTTATATGCATATTTTGGCCATTTTTTGGTTACTTATCTCTCATGTTGTATTGGTGGTCGTTTATATGCAAATTTTGGTCATTTTTTAGTCATTTATCTCTTTTTAGTGGTTTCAGAATATAAATAGGGCGCGGTGGAATCGAACCACCAACCTCCTGCCTATAAGGCAAGTGCTCTACCATTGAGCTAGCACCCTTAAATAGAATTCCTAATGGGTCATGCACCTTGTAGTTATTAAGAATGCTCTATATCGGAATTTAGAGTGGATTTGCAGTGAATAATTGGGAAGCTTTCTTTGTTTGTTTGAATCAAAAGCACGCAGATTCATAGTTATGGGTTATGAGAAATCTCTACAATGTTTCTTGATAATAAACATCTGCAAATCTTACATCGTAAGAAACAACTTAGACAAACATTCAACATAAACACAATTAAAACTGTATACTACAAAATCACAGATTATATCATGCTAGGTATATAAATATGAATGCATTTTAGAGGAAGTGAAACTACATCCTAGGAAACAACTCTAACAATCGTTCAATATAAATACATTTGACATTGTATGCAATAGATTATATTATGCTGTTATTTAGGAAGGGCATTTTTTTTATTCCACATTGCTGAAATAATAGTGCTTGACGGGATTAATTACATTGCTTTTCATTATGTTTTTAACGCTAGAGCAAACAGTGTCTGATGATTCCATGGTGTTTATTTCTAAAATAATAGTTTTTAATAGGGAGCCAGCCATTAAGGTAATACGAAAGAACCAACGATCACATTTGAAGGTCAGAGTATATTATGCCAGGAAAATATTATTCCAAAGAACCTTAGCACAAAAGAAATTATAAGGATTCCTTTCTACCTAAATGAATCTAAATTTCAAGAGAGTCTAAAATGTACACCACCTGAATGGAAAGTTGCTCCTTTAGCTTTTGCTCCATCTCAGAAACATCTAACAATAATGAAGCTACATCAACTAGAGCCAAAACCTCACCGTGTGCACGATCCCCCCTGCCATGACAATTGTCGTACAGAACCCAACCACCAATACTAGGTATAGAAAAGATGATAAAAATTTTGCAATTGCAAACACTGCCACTCCATAGTGTCCACTGAGCCTTTCATGGTGGAAAACCTGTGAAAAGTTCAGGTAAATGTTAGTGATAGTCATTGCCACTTGCTCAAAGGTTAACTATTACATTTTACTTGTATTGTAAATTGGAACTCAATGTAAAAAAGAGGGTAATATATGGCACAAAGCAGGTGCGAGGGGGATCATGTATGATCCCGGAGGAAATACAAAACTTTACTATGAATGGGGACTCAGGACAGCTATAAACAACTAGGAAGAAGCTTTAGCAGTTCTCGAAGGCTTCACCCTGGCATACTCTCTCCATATTACCTCCTTCATTGTTATTGGAGACTCTGCTCTCATAAAGTTAATGCAATCGACAAAGAAGAAGAAGGATGGTTCTCAAAGGCTTCACCCTGGCACACTCTCTCCATAAGCAAAAGAAATCATGTCTTGTATTTGAATTAGATACAAAAAAAAAAATTGGGACTAGCATAGCTACAATACTTACAAGCTTCTTTTCGGCAAGTTTTATCAAGAACCCATGAGGATTCAGTGGTCTGAATATTAGGAAATCTTCTTTTCCTTGGTAGTGTCTGGAATTATCAAGTACATTGGTTGAGTACAAAAAACAAGAAACATTTAACCTTTCAGGAATGCAAATAATAGGAGAGAATGTTAAAAAACATACTTGTTGGTTATGTGGTCCTGGGAAATAAGCCTAATTATTTACATTGAACTTGGCCAATCTGCAGCAATCCTGCACAAGAAAATGATTCTATAAGGACAATATGATAGTATCGATGAGCTACAGATTATATGTAGTGGGTACAAAAGATGGCATTTTCTGGGATATGATAGATCTGACATAATTCTTCAATTCTCTAAAAGAGAAAAATCCATAACCATTTAACCATTTTACAATGCATATATTTACATTCAGGTGAAACATCCTACATAAAAGACTAAAAATAGTTTAGGGGCCCAATCTACAACAAAAATATTCAGTAGTTGTCCAATAAGGAATACAATTTATCCTTCCTCGCAGATGCCAACCATACATTTTTGGGTTCTCAAATTGGTTACGGAATCATTGCTATATTGCATATGACCTTCCATTTGCTGTCATTCTTGCTTCTTTCCTATTTCATTACGCTAAAAGACTTATCAAATAATAAATGGATTAGACAACTATACCAAAATTTTTATTGTACAAGATAAGGTAGAGTAACCAAAGGGCTTTGGTGATTGAAAAAATTGGTTCAGTGTCACCAACACAGTGAAGGATCATTGAATTTTATTATCTTACATTGCAGATTTGTCTATTTGATTTACATTTAGGAAGTACAATTGCAAGCTTTGTAGCAAAGCACTAAACATTTCACTAGAATTTGGGATACAAAATATGAAATTTCCGTATAGGAAAGATATATCATAATTCTTCAATACTGTCAAGCATAAATGCTAGTAATGATTTAGATGTTTCGGACAGTATGTTCATTTAGATTATTCTATCAGCTGAGGGTCTTTGCATCCTTATTGCTCTATCAGGGTCTACCCTCCAAGGAGGTATTCATAGACATGGTTTACGAATGCTACTTTCCTTCATTGTGGTTTGCAGTGGGCAGGTCAAAAAGAAATTGGGACTAGGAACTCAATGTAAAAAAGAGGGTGATATATGGCATAAAGCAGGTGCGAGGGGGATCATGTATGATCCCGAAGGAAATACAGAACTTTACTATGAATGGGGACTCAGGACAGCTATAAACAACCAGGAAGAAGCTTTAGCACTTCTCTAAGGCTTCACCTTGGCATACTCTCTCCATATTACCTCCTTCATTGTTATTCCAGACTCTGCTCTCATAAAGTTAATGCAATCGACAAAGAAGAAGAAGGATGGTTCTCGAAGGATTCACCCTGGCATACTCTCTCCATAAGCAAAAGAAATCATGTCTTGTATTGGAATTAGATACAAAAAGAAATTGGGACTAGCATAGCTGCAATACTTACAAGCTTCTTTTTGGCAAGTTGTATCAAGAACCCATGAGGATTTAGTGGTCTGAATATTAGGAAATCTTCTTTTCCTTGGTAGTGTCTGGAATTATCAAGTACATTGGTTGAGTACAAAGCAAAAGAAACATTTAACTTTTCAGGAATGCAAATAACAGGAGAGAATGCTAAAAAACATACTTGCTAGTTATGTGGTCTTGGGAAATAAGTCTAATTATTTGCATTGAACTTCATAAATCTGCAGCAATCCTGCACAAGAAAATGATTCTATAAGGACAATTTGATAGTATCGATGAGCTACACATTATATGTAGTGCTAGATTGCCAACATAAGATCCAAAGAGATAATGTAACCTCACAGTGAAAGAATTAAGGAATTAAGGAAGAAGAGAGAAGCAATAGAACATAGATCCAATAGAGGCAGAATAATTACACACACTACATTAATCAGAATAGTAACCGGGTAAATATACAATGCTGAGTATGAGGATTCGAATTCACTAGGTGTAATTCGAATTATCCTTCATGCACAGATCCATAATCAGTGGAGAGTCATCAGTGCCAAACTAGGAGTCTATCTCATCATCAATGAAGTCATCAATGCACAAGTAGTGATCAACCGGGAGTCAAACTGAGTCTAACTGAGTGTGGTTGGTGTAACTAGCACATGGAAGCACTGATATAGTGAAGGATACTCAGTGGAGGGCGCTCATGGAGCTAACTGGAGTCAAAACAGTCTATCTAGTCACACTGGAGGTCCAAAAGAGTGATAAGGTCAGTTAGGAGTCAATTAATCCTTAAATCAAGGAAGAACTGAAGATAACTGAACTAAACTGGACTGGCAGATGAAGAAAGGCGCCCTTCTCATGCAATAACTGAAAAGAGGGCGCACTAAGCTCTAGGAGAGCTAAGACTGATCCGAGAGAAGCTCCTGGGGCTAGTTTGCTGAGGGCTAGGTGCTGGTGCTGATGACTAGGATGCATGTAAAATGCATGCAAACCCTAATTGCATGCAAACCCTAATTTTGCATCTAGGACTGAAAATGTAAATGACAGGAATGTTGGAAGGACTAGGATGGAGTATAGGAATATACTAACACCCCCCTTTAATCCATCCTGGGCCCTGGTAACTAGGACCAAAGGTCACCCATACAATCAATGAAATGATAAAAAAATACTGCCTCATTTTTTTATTTTTATTTTTTTTGAATAACTCAAGGAGCCATCACTCTAAGCAGAAAAGAAGCAAGCTTTCATCAATGAAAACTTTGCAAAGAGACTTGGTAAGCTGATCCTCTATAAAGTGCGAATGCAAGTGCTAGAGAATGTGCTGAATGTAGCAAGTCTTTCAGGAACCTTTTCTGTCACTGGAGCGAATGTATCATGATGAGTTTTCCCAAAGAATGGAAGAGTAAACCCCATCATCATGCTGCATCTCTCATGAAGAGGTGGATGGCATAATGCAAGGTTGGCATGGTGTGGAAGTCTGGTAGTGTGATGATCCTCAACAGTGTTCTCAGTAGTAGCAAGAGCTGTGTGAGCCCATGTTGACATTGTATCTGGACTAAGAATAGGTGTTGATTCTGGATTGCAATCTTTTTGAACTATGACTTCTACATCAGAATCTTGCTCTTCTTCTTCATCGAAAGAGAAGTCACTCTGATCTTGATCGGAATCTGAAGAAACACTTGGAGAGAAAGGCATAAAGTGAGAAAATTCATATGCCTTTGAGTCATGATTAACAATCCCATTCGCTATAACCTTTCCAGTGGATATTTCTGTGATCTCGACAGTGTTTGGACCAAAAGTAACTTGCTTTGGAGATCTTGTATGGGTCATCTGATAAACTGATAATAAATTTGCAGTTGGAGAAGGAACAAACAAGACATTTTTGAACTTACCATGTTCCATATGCACTGTACCCACTCCTTTTGCAGAAACCTGAGTGTTGTCTCTCATGTGAATGGTAGGCCCATCATGGAGATCTAGAGAAGAGAAAGATTCTTTTTGTGCCATCATGTGGTTGGAAGCTCCAGAATCTACGAGGAGAGATTTTGTTTTTGAAAAACCAGCCATCAATGCATGACAATCATTAGATCCACTTCCAGAATCAGACATCTTTGCTTCTTTTAGAACAACAATTTGGTTTTGTTCAAGAAGCTTGGTTAGAAGATCAATCTTCTTATGCATGCAGGAATGCTCAGGATGGTTTCCTCTCTTGCAGTAGGTACAATTAGGTCTCTTTTGTTTGTCATTCTTGGATCTTGAAGGTTTCTTTCCTTTGCCTTTTTGTCCCCCCCTTGCATTCGCTCCACTAGATTCACCAGCTAAAAGAGCTAGATCTCTGGAGATTGTGGTGGAACCCATTTGAATCAATTTGTCTTCTTCTTGAATGAGAGCAGTAGTAAATTTTTCCAAGGTAGGAAACTTCCATCCAGGGATTGATATTCGCCCAGAATGGAAAGTAGAGACAAAAACAGAAAATTGAGATCCAAGTTTGCTCAAAATGGAGAGTACTAATTGCTCATCACTTTTGGTGATGCCACAATGCTTGCATTGAGTAACCAAATTCTGAAATTTTGAGATGAATGTTTGAATGCTCTCAAAATTGCTAGGTTGTAGAGAGGCCAATTCGTTTTCAAGAGTGTAGCCTCTCATCCCATCTTGTTTGCCAAAAAGGCTCTCTAATTTGGTCCATAACCCTTTTGGAGACTTCAAACCTTTAACATGGAACAATAGATCTCTGGACATGTAAAGGCATATGTATCCAAAAGCTTCATCCAATTTGGTTAGATGCTTGATTTTATCTCTAGCTATATGTGGTGTGGCATCTCTTTCATAAACCAATCTTTCAAACCCTTTTGTCATCAAGAAAATCTTCATCTCATCCCTCCATTCGAAGTAATTGAAAGGAGTGAGAAGTATAAGAGAAGAAGGAGCATTCGAATTGCTCATCTTGACTGCTTGAATAAGTGCAAATAGAGAGCTGCTGAATCTGCTTCTACAACTGCTAGAACTTCGAAATACCTGCAAAAAACTCTCAAGAATGGAGGTAGAATATACTCTCAAATGGCTTTGATACCATGTTAGATTGCCAACATAAGATCCAAAGAGATAATGTAACCTCACAGTGAAAGAATTAAGGAATTAAGGAAGAAGAGAGAAGCAATAGAACATAGATCCAATAGAGGCAGAATAATTACACACACTACATTAATCAGAATAGTAACCGGGTAAATATACAATGCTGAGTATGAGGATTCGAATTCACTAGGTGTAATTCGAATTATCCTTCATGCACAGATCCATAATCAGTGGAGATTCATCAGTGCCAAACTAGGAGTCTATCTCATCATCAGTGAAGTCATCAATGCACAAGTAGTGATCAACCGGGAGTCAAACTGAGTCTAACTGAGTGTGGTTGGTGTAACTGGCACATGGAAGCACTGATATAGTGAAGGAGACTCAGTGGAGGGCGCTCATGGAGCTAACTGGAGTCAAAACAGTCTATCTAGTCACACTGGAGGTCCAAAAGAGTGATAAGGTCAGTTAGGAGTCAGTTAATCCTTAAATCAAGGAAGAACTGAAGATAACTGAACTAAACTAGACTGGCAGATGAAGAAAGGCGCCCTTCTCATGCAATAACTGAAAAGAGGGCACACTAAGCTCTAGGAGAGCTAAGACTGATCCGAGAGAAGCTCCTGGGGCTAGTTTGCTGAGGGCTAGGTGCTGGTGCCGATGACTAGGATGCATATAAAATGCATGCAAACCCTATTTTTGCATGCAGGACTGAAAATGTAAATGAAAGGAATGTTGGAAGGACTAGGATGGAGTATAGGAATATCCTAACATGTAGTGGGTACAAAAGATGGCATTTTCTGGGATATGATAGATCTGATATAATTCTTCAATTCTCTAAAAGAGAAAAATCCATAACCATTTAACCATTTTACAATGCAAATATTTACATTCAGGTTTGAAACATCCTACATAAAAGACTAAAAATAGTTTAGGAGCCCAATCTACAACAAAAATATTCAGTAGTTGTCCAATAAGGAATACAATTTTATCCTTCCTCACGAATGCCAACCATACATTTTTGGGTTCTCAAATTGGTTACTGACTCATTGCTATATTGCATAAGACCTTCCATCTGCTATCATTATTGCTTCTTTCCTATTTCATTACGCTAAAAGACTTATTAGATAATAAATGGATTAGACAACTATACCAAAAATTTTATTGTACAAGATAATGTAGAGTAACCAAAGGGCTTTGGTGATTGAAAAAATTGGTTCAGTATCACCAACACAGTGAAGGATCAATGAATTTTATTATTTTACATTGCAGATTTGTCTATTTGATTTACATTTAGGAAGTACTTTTGCAAGCTTTGTCTCAAAGTACTAAACATTTCACTAGAATTTGGGATACAAAATATGAAATTTTCGTATAGGAAAGATCTGTCATAATTCTTCAATACTGTCAAGCATAAATGCTAATAATGATTTAGATGTTTCAGACAATATGTTCATTTAGATTATCCTATCAGCTGACAGTCTTTGCATGCTTATTGATATATCAGGGTCTACCGTCCAAGGAGATAGTCACAGACATGGTTTACAGATGCTACTTGCCTTCATTGTGGTTTGCAGTGGGCAGGTCAAAAAGAAATTGGGACTAGGAACTCAATGTAAAAAAGAGGGTGATATATGGCATAATGTAGGTGCAAGGGGGATCATGTATGATCCCGGAGGAAATACATAACTTTACTATGAATGGGAACTCAGGACAGCTATAAACAACTAGGAAGAAGCTTTAGCAGTTCTCGAAGGCTTCACCTTGGCATACTCTCTCCATATTACCTCCTTCATTGTTATTGGAGACTCTACTCTCATAAAGTTAATGCAATCAACAAAGAAGAAGAAGGATGGTTCTCGAAGGCTTCACCTTGACATACTCTCTCCATAAGCAAAAGTAATCGTGTCTTGTATTTGAATTAGATACAAAAAGAAATTGGGACTAGCATAGTTGCAATACTTACAAGCTTCTTTTTGGCAAGTTGTATCAAGAACCCATGAGGATTCAGTGGTCTGAATATTAGGAAATCTTCTTTTCCTTGGTAGTGTCTGGAATTATCAAGTACATTGGTTGAGTACAAAGCAAAAGAAACATTAACTTTTCAGGAATGGAAAGAATATGAGAGAATGTTAAAAAGCTTACTTGCTGGTTATGTGGTCCTGGGAAATAAGCCTAATTATTTGCATTGAACTTGGCCAATCTGCAGCAATCCTGCACAAGAAAATGATTCTATAAGGAGAATCTGATAGTATCAATGAGCTACACATTATATGTAGTGGGTACAAAAGATGGCATTTTCTAGGATATGATAGATCTGACATAATTCTTCAATTCTCTAAAAGAGAAAAATCCATAACCATTTAACCATTTTACAATGCAAATATTTACATTCAGGTGAAACATCCTACATAAAAGACTAAAAATAGTTTAGGGGCCCAATCTACAACAAAAATATTCAGTAGTTGTCCAATAAAGAATACAATTTTATCCTTCCTCACGGATGCCAACCATACATTTTTGGGTTCTCAAATTAGTTACTGACTCATTGCTATATTGCATACGACCTTCCATTTGCTGTCATTCTTGCTTCTTTTCTATTTCATTACGCTAAAAGACTTATCAAATAATAAATGGATTAGAAAACTATACCAAAAGTTTTATTGTACAAGATAATGTAGAGTAACCAAAGGGCTTTGGTGATTGAAAAAATTGGTTCAGTGTCACCAACATAGAAGAATCAATGAATTTTATTAATTTTATTATTTTTACATTGCAGATTTGTCTATTTGATTTAGATTTAGGAAGTACTTTTGCAAGCTTTGTAGCAAAGTACTAAACATTTTACTTGAATTTGGGATACAAAATATGAAATTTGGGTATAGGAAAGATCTGTCATAATTTTTCAATACTATCAAGCATAAAAGCTAATAATGATTTAGATGTTTCGGACAGTATGTTCATTTAGATTATCCTATCAGCTGAGGGTCTTTGTATCCTTATTGATCTATCAGGGTCTACCCTCCAAGGAGATAGTCATAGACATGGTTTACGGATGCTACTTGCCTTCATTGTGGTTTGCAGTGGGTGGGTCAAAAAGAAATTGGGACTTGGGACTTAATGTAAAAAAGAGGGTGATATATGGCCTAAAGCAGGTGCGAGGGGGATGATGTATGATCCCAGAGGAAATACAGAACTTTACTATGAATGGGGACCCAGGACAACTATAAACAACCAGGAAGAAGCTTTAGCAGTTCTCGAAGGCTTCACCCTGGCATACTCTCTCCATATTACCTCCTTCATTGTTACTCCAGACTCTGCTCTCATAAAGTTAATGCAATCGACAAAGAAGAAGAAGGATGGTTCTCGAAGGCTTCACCCTGGCATACTCTCTCCATAAGCAAAAGGAATCATGTCGTGTATTTGAATTAGATACAAAAAGAAATTGGGACTAGCATAGTTGTTCCAAAACTCTGTATTGTGGCGATTACATATTTAAATGATTCAATTGATTTTATATCAGAGTTTATAATTAATTAGTATATGCTCCTAGTAAGACTAATTATATACAAAAGGAATCATGTCGTGTATTTGAATTAGATACAAAAAGAAATTGGGACTAGCATAGTTGTTCCAAAACTCTGTATTGTGGTGATTACATATTTAAATGATTCAATTGATTTTATATCACAATGCCTGTAGATATGAGTTTATAATTAATTAGTATATGCTCCTAGTAAGACTAATTATATACTGCAAGGATTTGTGTTGTGGAACATTTGAAAGTACGAAAAATTAGATTTTCTCTATTCTCCTGTATTTACATTTCATAAGTGTAAAATTTTAAGGTGAAAGATTTTTTCTATGTATAGACTTGAGAACTTCAGTTTACACCCTTGTTTTCTTTCTGGTAGTTAACCAACAGATCTAGGGTTTTAACTGCGGTCCGGGGAGAGTAAACTTTCATCCCAACCAAATAAAAAATTATAATGAAACTATCGCCGGGAGAGTAAACTCTCATCCCAACCAAATAAAAAATTAGAATGAAACTATCGCCGAGATAGCAGGTCAAGATAAATTTTAGCAAAATGCGAAATTGATACATAGCATAACAATGTTATAGATCCAGGACCATGCATTTTCTTTTCTTATTCAATACCTGGAAATCGAGACTTTATATGTCACAAGCAAGAAGGTTCAGGAATTTATTTTACTTTCGTCCTTTCAGAAGGCGTTTTGTTCAGCTAAGTAAAATAGCTAGAAATGCATTTAGAATACACCTAAATATCAGATAGTAAACCTTTACATTTCAAACTCAACTGAAGAGGCATTTTGATCAGTTAAATAAAAGAATAGGTATAGCCAAAAAATAGAATGATGGCACAAATTTTTGAATGCATTTTTTTTATTTAACCTTCATCGTTTCAGTGCTTAAATCGAAAAGGCGCTTCACTCAGTCAAACAATAGAGCAAATAGTATATTTTTTATATGACTAAGAACATACATTGATGGTATGTTTCTCAAAACAAATATGCTATAACCCAGTCCGGAGGTCTTACTACAGGGTAAAATAAATAGAGTTCTGAAATAGAAAACTTATAAGAGAAATCTTTCATTGTTCGATTCTTTATTTATTCAACAAGTATAAATATGGAAATATCAAAGGCTTCGTATACATTCGTAATGTTCCAGGAAAACGCCTTTGAGTTCCTGCGATAGTGTTAAACTCGGCATCAAGAAAATCTTGTGTACAAAGCTAAAAATTTACAAGGAAAATCCTGAGTAAGGTTTGGTAGGATATATTTTTTTATCCGGTGTACCATGGGCTGCCCGTAGGCTGGAGTAAACCCTATGAGAGTTTCACGCCCATCTTAGCTTTAGGCGTCACCCTGAAATTCCGTAAGGTTTCCTAAACTCTGATTCAGGAAGAGTCCAGAGATTTCGAATGGAGGGTTGCTTACCATTCTGTTTGTAGTGGCTCAGTCGCCTTGCGTTTTTTATGTTTGTAGCCCTGTACCTGCCAAAGAATAAACCTAGGTTACGTAAGTTCCTTGCTCTTTAGAACCAGTGAGAACAAAATAACTTGGAAATGTTTTCTTTCTAAGTAGATGTAGCCAGAAAACGACTTACTTGTGAACTGTAAACTTCTCGTCGAGCCACAGAAGTGTAGAGTAGAATGCTTGTACACGTCATTAGCAGCTTGAGTTGCGAATAGCCTTGGTCTGCCTGAGTGTTCCAGACTTCCAGTATATCTGGTTATCGTTTCAGAAAACTTCTAAACACATTAACCCTGGAAGATAAGTGCAGAGCATTATCTTTTCCCTCTCGAGTAATGGCCTCCTCGATCCTTTACACCTTGAGTGGGATAGTAAACATGTCTTAATTGCCCAATACCAGCCGTGCAGGACACTAGGATGGCTTTCGATCCTCCTTTGGAATGGCACCATCTGTCTAAGAACTTCTACGTTAAGCTTATACGCTTTTTCATGCTACCAGTTGTCGACCTGTCCGATCCGTTCTTTTGTTGGTGTTTTGAAATAAACGATACCTAGGGTTACATGAATTTAATGACCAATCTTGAACCTGGTATCTTGTACCCTCATCGTATCCTGTGTGATAGATATTGCAATTGTAAGGTCTTTATGTCTATGAGATGGTATAAAGATAGTCTTTAAAATAGTATTTGTGTAAAGAGTAACTTAGTAAGTATGATAGAGTGACTTTACAAAAACTACATTAATAATCATTTGTTCTTGATATTGTCCTATTACATACCTAGTAGTGCGTGTTAGTAGAACGCAACCCTTGGGGCCCTTGTTCAACTAAACCCCTTTTTCCTGTTTTTTTGGTTATTCGATCGCCAAGGGAAGGGATAGTTCCATGAGGACTGTACCTATGCACATGCATAGATTAGTATGGTGTTAGCCAGTAGGCTAAGTAAGACAACCTCCACTCCAAACTCTTGGAACAAAATCTCTTTTTATCAGAGTTAAGACCCAAAGGGACGATACTCTCAATTAATTGTTGTGTTTAATTTTAAAGATGTAAATTGGAATTCCATTTTCAAATCATGTTAAAATAATTTTTCTTCATTTTTATTTTTCTTCTCTCGAGTATTTATAAAATTGAAACGGGAGATGTTACAAAAATTCAAAAGGATAGTGTCATCCTATGTGAATGCAATCTAGGCATCACCATCTATAGATATGTGGTTGACATCATATGAGAACCACGATGAGTTAGTGCTCAAAGATTTCTGATGGAGTTTGTGGTGTAAAAATTGAAATACTCAGCAACAAATGTATCTTCTAAGAGCAAAAAAGTATTTGCCAATGGTGTATACACTTTCTTCCAATAGAAAATTGATTCAAAACTATTCATTAATCTTTAACTTTTGAATAAACATATTTTGATATTATACATACATATGACCAATTTGGAACACAATGGCAACCATTTCACAATCTTGATCAACAGGAATAAATGAACCAAATAATGAGAAAAAGATAGCAATGATAGCCTTTGATTGTTCACACAAATCCTCATACTCTACAGAATTATTAGAAACACAACCATTGTCTCTTTTGTAAGCCATATGCATGAGGTTCTCAATCACGCAGAATAAAAACAACAACATCCAACTCATTGTGCCGAAGAACTTTCCCCAAAACAGACAATATCGATGCACTCCTTAGGGTGCACAGGAATTCAAATTCTTCGCTTATTGAATTTTCAAATAGTGGAACAAAGATATAAAAACAATAGATGGCCCTTCTATATCATTTCATTAAAATTTTATACTCCTTAACCAATGGAAAACACAACTCAACCTTAAATAAGATAAAGACATACGCTAGGAACACTTTTGCACGAATAATACATAGGAAGATAGTGAGGTCCATGTAACTTTGAAAAGAAGGAGAAGCCTGGAAATAATTTGCCAGCCAGATCCCATTGATGGCGAAAAACGTCATCAACACCACGATTTACCAATTATTTCTCAGAGATTTCATTCTTCTAAAAGTCAAGATGGAAAAAGGATGATATTGATGCAAGTGGAATGAATTCCACAGAGCATTATTGCCTTTTGAAAATAAAATAAAAAAAGCAATGGCAGACAAAAACCCTAGAAATGGAGCAACTTTTACAACAAGGGAGGATCATGGAGGTAGCAGACCCGGCGAAGATGACAGAAGTAAGAGGAAAATTCTTGAGATAAGAAAAGATGATTTTATTAATGCCAACCAGAAACCTTAGAAATGGATGAGCGTTTACAACAAGGGAAGCTCGCCGAGGTAGCAGACTCGACAAAGACAACAGAAGCAAGAGGAAAACACTTGAGATAAGATAAGATGATTTTATTAATAACAACCAGAAACCCTAGAAATGGACCAATGTTTAAAACAAGGGAAGCTTGGGGAGGTAGGCGAAGACTACAGAAGCAAGAGGAAAACACCTGAGATAATATAAGATGATTTTATTAATGCTAACCAGAAACCCTGGAAATGGATCAACGTTTACAACAAGAAGCTCACAGAGGTAGCAAACTTGACGAAGACGACATAAGCAAGAAGAAAACTAAAGTACCAACATTCTTAATTACAATATTAGACAGATGGTCATTTCTGCTTGAGGAAAAAGGAGTGTTTTCTCCCCCACACCACCCATCCCAGGATTGGAACCCATACCGATCCTTAAGAAATTTTATTTTCCACCGTAGGTGCCTAATTTCAGCATATCAATTTGTTTTTCATATATATGTTTCCTTTGGGGATCGATTTTATAATCCATAACAAATTCATTAGAATTCAATACCAATTAGACCAGATCCCCAATCAGCCCTAAGATCACAATCTGTTCGCAATTGATAGAAATACATTCACAATCAGCAAAACAGATATATGCAGATCCAGACAAGGCAACCAACAATCGGAAATACCAGATCTGAATGCAGAAAGAGCATACCTTGTTGAACAACAAGAATAGAAAGCTCCGCACCCACAAAAGACAAACCACGCAGAGCTAAGAAGGTAATTCACAGTGCATTCTTCATGTAGATTTCCAGGCGGCCTATGTGAACCCAAATTCGTCGGATCGAATCTCTTAATGTCAAATTTCAACTAAAACCTAGGTTATTTTCATATGCGAGTGAGGCAAGGACTAGCACCTACGTTATTTTCATATGCGGGTGAGGTAAAGAAGTAGTAGGCCAGACAGACAGAGAACTTGTCTGGGCTGTAAAAAAAATCCGATCACTTCACCATATCAATCTGATCTTCTGCAATATTTCCAAGATTGAATTCATAACCAAGTGCCCAGTAATGGCCCTGGCCCTGGGATCATCAAACTACTCTGTGAGGAGAGGGGACCTTTTATGTTTTTCTTTTTCTCATTTTATAAATTAAAAAAAACACAATATTCTTTCTATATTTTGTATTTCACTTTTAGTCATTTATTTTTAAAAATATTTTATTATTAACACGAAAATTAAATTCAAAAGAGTTTAATATCAAAGATAATATTATGTTATTAATATAATAATTTAATTTTAACCTTTTATAAATTAAAAAAAAAATATATATTCTTTTACCCAAGTTGTTTTGACCTTTTATAAATTAAAAAAACAATATTCTTTTACCCCAAGTTGTTTTGACCTTTTATAAATTAAAGGGGAGAACATGGCACATATATATATATATAATCAATTTCATTTTTTTATTAATTTTTAAAATATAAAATGTGTTATAAAATTAAAATAAAAAATATATTGTGAAAATAATTAATTTTTATAGAATTAAATAATTTTTTAAAATGTAATGTGCATTATAGAATGAAAATAATATAAGAAATATTTTAAAATGTAATATGTATAGTACAATTAGTTTTATATAAAAATAAAATGTATTGTGCATTGTAAAATTAGTTATAAAAGTTAAAAGTAAAATGTTATATATATATATTTCTCCTTTAATATATATTCGTGTCAAAACCTTTTCATGGAATGAAGTTTATTTATCATCTTAGATGTTTTGGGGGATAATGATATCACCTAAAAAGGCTTTGGAAAGAAATGACAATCCTAAGATCTCCTATAACATTAATTAAATGAAGATTTTATAATATGGTTTTAGAGGTGAAGTTGAAGTGTATATGTGGCTTAAAAGAAATATCAAACTAGGCTTTAGGTGTCCGAGGAACATAATAAAAAAGATAAGTTAAATATAGCCCTTCAACACTTAGAAGGGTGAACACAAACATGGCGAGTAACGTGGATCACCACACATCCCAAAGGAACTTTTAGTAAGTTCATAGTTGCAATATACCAACAAGTTGACCAACATTTCACAACACCCCCTATAATCCCAAATGTCACAAATGCGCTTATCCTTAGTCTAAAATCCCCAAATGTCACAAATGATCTTAGCCTTGGTTTAAAATCCATGTATGTACCCTCAGGAAACTTTATATTGATGGCCTCAAAGAAATGATCCCTTAGAAGACATGTATTGAAAAATAATCCAAGTTGTATACTATTAATGTTACAAATTACCAAAATTTTAACACCGTAGATGGATTCGGAGACCCCCTAGAAGGGGGTCTCCGAATCCATTTGTGCCCTTTTAACACCGCAGATGTTCGGAGACCCCCTTCTAGGGGTCTCCGAATCCATCTGCGGTGTTAAAATTTAGTAAATTATACAAATTCATTATCAAAATTATAATTTTCCACTGTTGGAATGACACAACTAAAAATGACCACATAAATGACCAATTGTTCCATGGTCATTTTTAGTTTAGTTCTTATCTCGTGACCAAATTGGTCATTTATCTTGGTCATTTTTAGTTTAGTTCTTATCCCGTGACCAAATTGGTCATTTATCTTGGTCATTTTTAGTCAGTTCACTTAAAATTTCTCAATTTTGGTCATTTATCCCTTGAAAAAGCTGTGGTGACCAAATTTTTTGGTCACTTGGTCACTTATCTCTCATTTTGTACTAGTGTCAAAACTAAGCTAAGCCACCTAATTCCATTCTCCTTGAGGATTTTGAGGAAATGTGTCAAATGTAATAGGAACGGGAGAAAATAGATCGAAATGGCTTTCAAATGTGACAAGGAAATAGAACGGAATTAAATCTAGTTTAACTTCTACAAAGAGATGCAAGCTAAAGAGTGACCAATTACAACTAACTTTAAACATGTTAATCTATTCTTTATCCATAAACAAATGACATTTTAGAAACTCTAGTTATGCCATTTAAAACTAATTTGAAACAAGATGCTATTAATAATCAATCTATTTGAAAAGGAACCAAGAACATGTATTTCTAATGATTACTTTGAAATCAAAGGCATGCAAG
Organism: Larix kaempferi; assembly: GCA_027924585.1. Taxonomy (NCBI): domain Eukaryota; kingdom Viridiplantae; phylum Streptophyta; class Pinopsida; order Pinales; family Pinaceae; genus Larix; species Larix kaempferi. The sequence continues at coordinate 34,836,084 of BSBM01000030.1, read as the reverse complement.
TATCTATGCTATCCTGCGAAGGTGAAGCATGAAACAAATTTAAGGAAATCTAAGCATATGCAAATGACTTGGAAATAAATGTAATCTAGAAGCAAGTAGAAAACTTAATAAAGATATTATATTTCTGAATCAAATCCTATCCTATGAACATATTCATTAACTATGTGAATGAGAAGAGCAGATCCTATGCTTGAACTAAAATTATGATTAAACTATGAATAACTAATGTGCTTTTGAGAATGAAATTACTTAATAAAAATGAAGTAAACTAAACTAAGAATGAAACTGACAAGTTCTAGAACAATAACATGCTAAGAAATTAGATATAAAAGATGAACTACAGATCAAAGTACAACTAGAAACTAAGGAAAGCTAAAAGGATAACTAAAAATGAATATGAAACTTAAGCAAGACATTATGCTATTCAAAACAAGGTTCTAAATACTTATATAGCTGCTGGTTAACTACAAGAAATAATTCAATTTGAAAACCTGAAAAACTGAACTTAAAACAAGCATAAAAACAAGACAAAAAATATTAAAGTCCGTATGACAGTCTGGATGGCAGTCTAGATGACAGAAAACGATATAAACTATGAAAATGAGCAGACTAAATGATTCTAATGCCAGCTTGTTTATGCATATTAATCTACAATGCAAGCAAAGCAGCAAATAAAAGATGAGATAACAAGAAGCAACTACACTAATCTATATCTAAGGAGAGAAATCATTTCATATTACATAATGAAGCAAAGCTGAAAAGTAAATGAAGTTAATCTACAGCTACAAAAGAATTAACAGAACTAAATCTAATTATGAACTGAACTTGAAACACTAAACTAACTAAACTCTATCTAATTGCAATGGACGACTAAAAGGAAAACTAAAGGAAACTATGCATGACTGGTCAATTTAAATTCTAAAAATGCAAATTATCTTAACAGCAGGAAATAAAGTACAGGAAATAAAACAACATCTACAGGAAACCAAGTTAAACACTGAAAATGAAAACTACTTGTTTGCATAAAAGAAATAACAAAATATACACAATGAAAAACCTCTGGTTGTTGAGTGGCCCTTCTCAGCAATCAGGGATTGTCTAACTCAAATTAATCACCAACAGAACATGGATTCGATCATCAACAACTAAAATTAGAGACATCCATTAACTGATTCAAAAATTACACAACGTTCTCTAGCTCTGCGTCTATTCTCTACTGACTTCTAACTAGCTAACTTCATTTCCCAACAAGAGATGTCTTTATATAATTTTACAATGGGAGAGAAGGTCAACCTTTTTAGTGGTCGAACTCTCTAAAAATAGGAGGTCTTAATTACTCAAGAAAACAGCTACAGGACGGTTCATGACAGCACACAGGCTGTCTCCCACAATCCGCGCGCGTTGGTTCTCTTCATGTGAGCAGCTGGTGCGTTGATTTTCTTTGACGTGAGCAGCTAATGCGTTGTCAATATGGGCGAAGAGGAGAAAGGATCTTCTAGAACGAAGGCTCACAAACCATGAGGGCCACATTGCCAATAGAACCCATGTCACGGTTTCTGCTTTAAGTGCCTCGGAATATTCCAACCAACGAATCCGCAGGTGTGAATGAAGGGCTAAATGATGGTCCGAATGCGGCTAGGCATCTTCAGCGTGAACATGCGTCAAAATGAGAGTCTGTTTGAAGACCATAGCCTGTAGAACGAAATCTATTTTCCAAACAAGTCGATAAATGCTAGATTAATGTTAATAACCACAAAATAATGATAATTAATCAAGGTTCATGTGATATTCAAATAAGTTCATACCTGGGTTTGATTGGTGGTCTAAATGGAAATAAGTATGAATTAATACGTCAAAAATAACAAAAGTAATGCCAACAGAGCACGTTTAATGACCAAACATGATGACAAAATTTGGCATCAACAACCAGACAAACTTCCCTCCGACATTCCTAAATTTGAGGGGAAACAGGGGGATGATCCCACCAACCATGTCATGTCTTTCCACTTATGGTGTTATTCTAACAACATAGTGGATGATCTTGTGAGGCTTTGTCCCTTTCAGTGTACCCTCACTAGAATGATATCCAAATGGTATGTAAATCTACTGAAAGCGACCCATGCCACCTTTGTGACATTGGCCATCACATTTCTCACTTAATTTTAGCTTCTGATTCACCTTGAACTTGGTCTCAAAATTCTCACGGATTTCAACAAAATACATCCACCCACAGCGTGAACAACATCCATGAGTAGTGTAGACGCTGCACATTGTGTAAAATCGAAATACAACCACCTTTCTTGTTGAATTGGTTCATCGGATCACTTCAACAAGCCATAGATAAATATGCCGCCACCTCCATGTCAAAATTGAGGAGAATCTATTCTAAAATCCCAACATTTCAATCTCATATATGCACAATTTAGCTACCTTTACACTATCCTCCCTGATACCCCTTGGCATTGGTCGTTGGATCCTACACCTGCGGGCTCGTCACATTCGACAGATGGGATTATTGGGTACATTTCACACTTAGGAAAGGTTCCTCCTACCACTTCAACACCATTTAATATGGCTCCTCAATACCCATCTATGCCACCTATGTCGGTACCAACCCCACTAGTTGGTCAATTATATTATGAACCCTATAGTCCTACTTATCCAAATGTTAGCCAAATGGAAGCGGTTCCTACACCGCAAATGGCACAATTTGTTCCTACGTCCACATCTTATGGAGCACAAAATGCATTTATCCCACCCCCGAGGTATAACCCTTATTATCCATTCCCATGCCCAACTAGTCAGCAACCCACACCCCACATGGAGGTGAACCTGGTTCAACCTTCTTACGCTCAAAAAGCTCAACAGTTTGAGACGTTAAACACTGCAAACCCCTAGAATCCTCACATTCAATGGAATAAGAAAGGAAATACCAAGCAAAACCAGCTAATAGGGCAAGGGGGAAACCGCCCACCCAGCAAAACTAGAATTTGGGTAATCAAAACAAAAGAACTAATAATCCTCTCAAACAAGGGAAGAACACAAACATGAGGACCAATTACTATTGCACCATTGGCGGTGAATATGGTCATTACACTCATCATTTCCCTCTTATCCCTGACCATCAACAGTTAGTGGAAGCCAACAAGAAGATGATAACAAATACCACTCAGGTCGTGAAACCTCCCAAACCCCAAACTTCTATATTACAACAATCCTTTGTGAATCAAGGCATTGTCACACAACAACAAAATCATATCCCTTCTAGCGATGGCTCTTTTCAAAATATCTACATGTTGGATTTTAATACTCAGACTCGAACCAAAGGTTATGATAGGCTTGAAGATCCCCAAGTGGAAGAAATCCCTATCCCATCGGGGGGCCCTTTGAAAATACCACACCCAAGTGTTGACATATCCCTAAGATTCCCAAGGTTCCACTTCGGCATACCCATAATAACCCCCATATAAAAGCCACTCGTAATTATAGTATTGCAGATGATTTGGCTCAGTCCCCCACATCCATGTCCATGTAAGAGGTGCTACAATAATGCCCAACCCAACAAAATGAATTAATCAACACACTAGGCACCATCTCCTTCTGACTCGCGTCTCCTGACCTTTGATCTTAACAAAGGTGAACAACAAATACCCTTGTCAGTTGCATTTCAAGTCCATATCATAGTAAAGAACATTATGATTAATCGTTGTATCATCGATAAAGGTGCATCCACTTGCATCATGTCTGCTAATGTTTGGGAACGATTAGGGTCACCAAATATGGCCCCCTCATTTATCACTCTTTGTGCATATGATGGGAGACCATCCCAACCGAGAGGATTATACCAAAATGTCCCCATAGAGATAGGGTCCAATATGGTCAGGATCGACATCGAGGTAGTTGATGCTCAACTCGACTACAACATACTCTTGGGGAGTAGTTACATGTACGCCCTGAAGGCAGTAGCGTCCTTGGTCTTCTGTATCATAATGTTTCCCTCAAATGGAAAGATTGTCACCCTCGACCAACATAACTACTATGATCCAATGCCACGAGCAACCCTAACAAAATCCTATCGACTGTCACCAACACTAATTAACCCTATGTTTATAGTGCCCCCGGCATGTATAAGGACTCCAATTTTTTAGGAGTTTACTCAGGACTACCACCTGAGATCCCCACATCAACTGATGACCTAATGTGCACAATTTTCACCACTAAAAATGGTTATGTCTCCACCTCAATACCATCATCAACACCGCCCCTGAGCCATGTCATTGAACAAAGGTTGAGTCCATTAGTACCTCCAATATTCCAGATTCCATTCTTGTACCCTCCCACAGGTGTACAAGGGACACTGTTTATGGCTCAGTTAACTCTCCGTGGGCTCACTTTGGGTATTCCAGTATGGTACCTTACACAACCCTACCCAGAAATGGATTCCAAACTAGTCTCTCATTATGAGTTTGTCCTTGTTTTGACTGTTACAACTACAATGCCCGTGACAACTACCATTACGACAACCCAACCTATGATATCTGTGAGTAAACCACAGTCGGTCGTCACCAAGACAACCAATGGGGCCACAAAAAAATTGAATTTGAAAGGTCCCGTCTTAACTATCCCTATAACTGAATCATCGATGGTCTCTCAGCCTAAAGCAGGGGGCATCAACCAATAACAATTAAAATCCCTAGTAATTCCCAATACTCCCACGTAGAGAGTCATGCCTCCATGTGCTCTTTGTGGGAAACAAGGCCATGCGACCAACCTATGTCCCACACTGCCTGAGCTAAGACATTTTATCAACACTTCAGTTAGCATAACCCATGCTCCACCGACTATAGAAGGTAGAATGACATCATCACCCACACCTAAATCTAAGACATTGCGTATAAATCATGCATGTGCGATGTGTTCCCAATATGAGCATTACACTCACCATTGTCCGATCTCCCTCAATTTTGAGATGCTTTGGAAACCATTCACCTCACTCAAGTGATAATTAAGGACTCCCCCCCTCAACCCTGGAATCAACTTTTATCAATATGGTCACTACATCAATGACAACACCAGTTGCGCCTACACAAATAGCCTCATCGACCACTCCAGTTGTGGATCCTACATTGTCGTAAGCTCCCCAACCTACCACAGTACCACAAATTGAATGATCTCTCTGCAGTAATTATGCCCATATGCTTCACCTTAGGGACATCACCACCATTTTGGATCAATTCAATTCCCTGGAAGTACAAGCACACTTCCGCGCTCTAGTACAATGACCCTGCCGGTCTTGTGGCGAAACCTCTCACTTCTCATTCCAATCCCCATTTTACATGTCGAACGAGAAGCTCTTTTCAAACTAATGAGACTCCAATATTATCTTGGTTCCCTCGATACGGTACCACATGGTTCAAAAACTGAGGAAGAAATATCCACCTTACCGAATACCATCGACGTTATATCCCCTTTGATCGGTGTCCTCACTTGTAGTGATTCCTCGTCTTCCAACAAAGACACGGATCAACTACAAGACTTCCCAAGTAATTAAAATTCGTTAAGGGTTCCCCATGTTAAATGATTGGATGACGTCCTTTTACACCTAAATCTCATCATCATGACACCCTTGTTAACTCAATGCCTTGATTCCTAGAGTTCCATGTGATCAAGTAAGTCAGTTAGAGTCTGTTAATGCCTTTTGTCCACATTTCTAGTCAGGCCGACGCATGATGTCCTTGAGAAAGTAGCACCCAACTAGGGCCGATGTAGAATGTATTCTTCCACCCTGCGTCGGCGGCGCCGAACTTCTTTGTACAACCTGATTTTTCCTTCTCAGGTGCTTGTTGTCTTCATGCAAACTACGCTGGGGTTGGTTAAATGGGATAAAGGGATATTTCGAGCGAGTTCTAGAAGTTGGATGAGGTGGATCCCTATCCCTAACTCCTAGGTGAGCTGTCCTACGGTTCTCTAACCTCAAGCGAAGATCCCTTAGCCCTCTCCCCATGATCCTCAACCTACACTATCCACTTGGTCCTATAAATACAAGGCCCCTCTCCATTCCAAAGGGAGAAAGTCTATAGTGCTTACATGCTGGTGAAATTAGCTTAGGATATACCTACTCATCTTTTGGGAGACTCATACTTCCTTTGGAGGCATTGGCTTGGCTTGCTGGAGGAGGATTGCAGCATTAAGGCTTGGGTTGTGTTCACACCTCTACTTTGTATTTTCCCTCTTTTAATATAGTAATATAAACTCTTTCTGCAAATGCTATCATGTTGATATTGTTTGTAGTTTACTTCCTTAACCATTTACTTAGATCAGTTATTGTTTAGACATACTTTACCTCTTGCATTGTTTCCATATGTCTTGGCTGGTCTTGCAGCTATAGATCTGACGACTGTGGAATTTGGAGCAACAACGAGAAGAAGAAGATCTACGATCTGAAGGTAAGAAGTCTATTACTTGATCTCTAACTAGATCTAGGAAAGCAATTCTATGTTCTATCTTATTTGTTCTAGATTCACATTGAACTAGGGAGATCTGGCTCGTGTCCACTCGAGTAGATTGTCCAACAACAAATCTGGAGACCATACTGGGGACATACATTAGTTTTGATTTCAAGTTTGAGTGTGTTATTCTTGATTTCTTTAATGAGCCATTACTTTTCCTCTTAAGCCTATTTTCACTATCAATCTCTTTCTTCTGAGAGTTTGCTGACTTTCTCTAGGTCTGTTGAGCCATTCTTGGTCCATTTATTTAATAATTGGTTGGAGTTTTTTTATCTTGTTTGCTTTGAGTTATTCGCTCGACGCACCTGGGCAGTACAACCAGGGCGCCTGTCCACCCAAGAGCGCATTTTACCTTTGGTCATACTGCGCCATCGGTGTTTTTCCCAATTTGACATTATGCGCTGCCGACGCTTTTCCTTTGTTTTCAACCTGCGTCGAGCGCTCTGTGCCTAAACATAACCTGCACCGAGTTTTCAAACTTGATGCTTGGGTCTTTTACTCCAAACTTGTGATTTTTTGGGTTGATCTATAGACATCTCTGCACTGTATTCTCTAGGAAGAGACTTTTTCATTCATTAGTGTTTTGTTTGGTTTCCTTGTGTTGGTTTTTGGGTCTTTTTTATCAACTGAGTTTGATTGAATTGGTGGGAAATTTCAATCCCCCACGGTCATCCACTCTAGCTTGTTCTCCCTGATTACCTCATCAGATCTATCCAACATACTAGATCCACTCCCAAATATTTGTTGAACTTGGCTATCTTTTGTTGGCTTGCATTTGATCCTTTTTGAGTGATTTTTTGTGTTTTTAGGTTATTGGAGTGTTTGTCATTTCTTTGAGAATTTCTGTGTACTTAGAGTGTTGCAAGTAGTTTCTTATTTTCGTCCATTTACACTTAAAAGCATCATTGTTATCAAGTTTAGTCTTGGCATATCATTGGAAAAATTAAAAGTGCTTCATTTTTACCATTTTCAAGTGCATTTGAGAATTATTGTAAAAATCGGTTCATGCGTTGGAATTCATCATAGATCTTTTGTAAAGTTTGGAAAAAAAGTTAATTGTTTGTATTTTTCTTGAATTATGAGCCATTCATTTTCTTGAAAAATCCAAGTTTAGTCAATTTTTTGCAAAAGTGTTTCCATGCTTGAAGAAGTTATTTGCATTTTTTATTTTTATGCTTTTGGGTTATCATTGTGAAACTTGAAAAGATAGTAATCACTATCTCTGTAACAATACCACAATCATTGACTCTGACACAATGCAACTGTTAATGTCACAATTCCACAATCACTGTCACATTGTCTCAATATTATTCACACTATACCAACCTGTACATGCCTCAAATCTATACCCAGAAACAATCATCCATCAATTTCATTTGCATCCTCAAGTTTTACATCATGGACATTTTCAAAACATTGAACACTCCAAGAGATGAGCCATATGCTAAAACATAACCATGGACTTTACCAAAATAGACACTATGATCTATGCCGATACCATCATACAATATGCCCAGATAATCACTATGATCTATACCAACAAATAACCAAGATCTATGCCAACAAATCACCAATATTTATGCCAACAATATGCCAATATAATCACCAAGATATGTGCCAAGATCATCATAAATTATGCAAAGAGAGAAACACTAGAACATGTACAAAATTCATACCTTTTTCAAGATAACAAGATGGAACCAAAATAAAACCTATATCATGTCATCATATATCCCTTCTAGCAATCTTTCCAATTAGCAAAGTAGTTTATGTTTCTAATACCATACGCAAAATTTATGCAAGATTTCTTCAACCTTCTTCTCTTGAATTTTCACTATCACTGTCACTGTCACAAACCCTGACTTCCAACAAGTATAAATCCAAACTTGAAATGAATTAGAACGTGAAACTTATACCACATGTTATTCAAGATATCTACTACATATCCTCCAAGGGGAACTCTCTTAAACGTCCTGAATCAAAATGTATAGTGAAAATTCCAAACTAACTTGTTTAAAAGATGATTTCTGAGTCATTCAGAAGACCTGAATTCCCAAGATCATATCTCCGAAAATTTAGACAAACAGGATCTGAAAATTGAACCATATATTCTTAAATATCTCTCATGCATCCTCTCCAAGGTACACAGTCAGAAACATTTAGGATAAAAATATAAAGAAAATTCCAAATTGATATGTTTTAATATTATTCAGAGACTTCCCAAGGTCATATCTCCTAAAATATAGCGAATCAACATTGGAAAATTATACCATAGGTTTATAAATATGTATAATTCATATAATCCAAAGGAAACTTTTTGAATCATCCTAGAACAAAAAATATAGTGGAAATTCCAAGATGACATAAAACATATTTCACAACAAAAAACCCAAATAGTCCACTAGAATTTCGGCCTTGTTCACTTCATCTACCCTGAAATTTGGTCCTCTAATATTGTATGTGAGATATTCATTTTTTATTGTTTTAAAATGAAAATTTCCATCTCTTATTTACACTCCTCAAGGGGGCTCCAACTCATTTTTGCAAAAACATTTTACTCTTCCTTAAAAAATTGAATTCCAATTTTTAGGGGGGTATCAAGGGTTAGTACCCCACTTCAAGAATCCATCATGACACTTCATTTAAAATTCAATATCACTCCATATCTTCTCAAAGGGGCCTTAGGTTTTTCCACATCATCATATTTTGTTGAGACATCATTATTTCTTGTGGGGATCCCTACCACTTCATGTGGTCCAATGGGCCAAAGTACCACAACTTTTGGGGTCATATGGACCAAACATCATTATTTTGGGGATACTTCAAGATTCAAACCAACTTTCTTTAGACCAAATTTGGGTACTCAATAGGGCCTTCTCCACCATGAGTTATGTGACCCCAACCACATGGTCATGTGGAACCAACACCACTATTTTAGGGATTTCTTCACAATTCTTTCCTACATTGCTTCAAGGTAACTTTAGGTACTTCCTTACACTTCTCATCATCATGGTTAGGTGACCCACCATCATGGTCATCTGACCCATTATCATGGTCCAACATTATTTCTTTAGTAAATTCTTCACACTTGTTTGGGACACTTTAGGGACTCCTTTACACTCCACATCATCATGGTCATTAGGAGCTTCTCTATGGGATTTGCACCACTTGTGTACAACTCAAATGTCTTCTCTTGAGGGCCATGTGTAACTGCTACGCCATAATGGGACCACTTTGGATTTATGTACAGTTGTGACAAGGCTTCTTCTTTAATGGCTTCCTTAGGATCATTAGGGTCTTCTCTAGAGGCTTCAAGGATTCATCAAACATTCCCAAAAAATCTATCTCTAATACAACCACATCATTAATATCACCTTGAAACCAATGTAAACACCACAAATCTCTTCACCCTTTTTACATCAATGAGAACTTGTTTGACATCAATGACAACTTCTTCTAACACACACCCACACATGAGCAATGAATAATGATTCTACAAAGTGAACACAAAATTTAATTGCATTTTAACTTGTGTGGTAAAAGATATAAATAAAAAATAAAAACATTTTTTTGACATTATACGTACTCTTATATTTAGGTTGATATGGTTATGTGATTTCAAACTTGGAAAATGTTGGTCTGCAATGGAACAGCGTTGCAAAGTAGGCCCATATAAAGAAGGTTCCTTCACACCCAATATAACTTCCTTTTCCAAAGAAAGATCATCTTTCTTCAAAACCCATGGGACATAACCTTCTTTAAAAGACCAAGAGGATCCAACCTCTCCTCTATTTTATTGTCTTGGCCAATGCTTCTTTTTAGTATTTGAAGAAACAAGATCTCTCATGATAGCCAACGTGTCACTTTGTTTTGATGATATGAACCTCCACATAGAATATGAAACATTTTTAAATATTTGCATGGGATATAGTAAGTGGACAATCTTAAGATGCTCCCAATATGGGAGCTCATAAAATATCAATTTTCTTTTAATCCCAATGGGCATTTTCTCAACATAGGTGTCAAATAATTCATGATTATCAAACATAGGTTCCCCATTTGAATTGAACATTTTTGCAATTTTCTTCTCCTTCACTCTATCATATTCCCTAAGCCAGTGAGCCAGTGTCATTATTCTAGGCCTTTGGGTTCTCTCCAATTTACCATTCAAAGCAGATGTTGCTCATCTATAAGGGTGGTATTCTGGGAGGAATACCCTCAAGCAAATATACACTGGATTTCGTAGGTGGCTAGACCACCTAGCATTCATAGAATGTCCAAAACATTTACACTCACGATACCCTTTTGTTACAAGACCTACAATGTTACAGTATACAAAGCATGTTAGTGTTAAAGGTAAATATAGTTGCACCAAATTAAAAATGCCAAAAAATATTACTACGAATATAAATAAATCAACAACATATTTACCAGAGAAAAAAACTAATCTCGAATAATCATGTTTGGCATATGCACATATGCCATACAACATACCTACAACCATTGATCAATGAATTGAAGGAATTATGGGAAGGGATATAGGTATATGATGTATCAATACCCATCCCAATAGAGAGATAAACATCCATATTCTTCAGTTGTATTCTACCATGTACTATAAGGGTCGGCATGAGATGTTCATTCTTCATGGATAACCATGGGGGGGTATTGTTAATGATCACTACTACAATCCAAACATAATAGTTGGTGTTTTAAAGGGAATATGTGTTGACGCCATCCATGGCTATGCTCAATCGAAGGATTTGTACTTCATCCTTGAATTTATCGGGCCATGTATCCTATATATGTTGCATGGCTATTGAATCTATTTGGATTCACATAACTCCTGCCTCACTTAGGTGTGAGGCATGCCATTGCTACAACATAGCTAATTCTCTGCAACGAAAGATCCTTTTGAATCCTTGGGATTATAGGCATGTGCCTCAATATCTTGTGAGGAGGACCATGTGCTTTATCCTAGTTTATTGATGTACCGTACTTGTCATGCCCACATTTTGGACATATCTCTTTGTTTGCATATTTGAATCTATATAGAATACAATCATTCTGACACGCATGATATGATATCTACTCAACACCCAACATTTTCAACATTTCTTTTACCTCTTCATAGTTACCAAGAAAGACATTATCACTTAGAAGTACCTTATCTTTGAATAACCTACAATTAGTGGTACAATGTCATTTAATGTTCATGAAATTGACCATTTTCAATGTAGATTGTCTGACAAGATTCCTCAAAATATAAGGAGGTTGATGGTTATTTACCTCAAAAGTGTTGATAAATACATGTCTTACATGCCATACATTGCTTTCATGTTGTATAGTAACATTGTTGTCCCCAGTTGGGTAGACTTTGAATGGCCAAGCCCGAAGAGAGGGGTGGTGGAAGCCGATTTAGGCTTTGGAAGAAGGTATCAGTGATATGAGTGTCATCCCCCGACTCATTGTCCTGGAATTCATCTAACAACAAGTGCGTCCATGGAACTCATACGTCATAAGAACTCATCCATACCAACCTATATTTCATTTTATCTATTGCAACATGTGAAGAACTACTATTACTGTAGGAATTCCTAATTGGTGATTATGGACACATTCCGAATTGAATAGGTTGTTGATTCAACCATGCTTGGTATGATTCCTTTCCAAGTTGCACTCTTTTTGCAGCCTTCTCTCGATTTGACAATGTAGTGGGGTGCAACAGAATATGGTAGACATGCCGATGATCATCATAATCCTGATTTCAAAATATTGAACATTATATCAATGATATTAGTAACCACAATGCAATTGGTTTGTTCCAACATTATACCAAACAATTATTACATAAGCATGATAATTTTGTCCAATAGTAAATGTTCAACCGCAAACAATTTATAAAACAAAATTTCTAATTGAGCAATACATCAACATCAATTCAATTGAAAATTAAAAATACAATTAATCGATGTTTCTTGTCTTACTCCCCAAGGGGACGTCTAAAGGTAGTCCCAATTCAAGGCATTTCTAATGATCAGTTGGTGGTCTACGAAAGTTACAGTTTATTAACAACTAGTCACGAGGAGAAAAATTTACGTATTGTATGAAAAACAACAAATATGGATGATTTCCTTTTCATAAAGAACTCCTGGTCATTGAAGTGTTCCTCAAATGAACAATTTGTAGAAAATAAAGAGCACCTAGAACTATTTATGAACCCTGCAATGCTCCCATGAGTGCGTGAACAACCATCGATATATAATAGGTTCTACATGTTAAAGTTTCTAGAAACATAACCATTCATGCACATACTATACATGGAAATGCTATGTTTGAATTTAACAATATTCAAGTAATTTGACCAACAATAGATGGGACTGCAAAATTGCATAAGTGCTACTGATTGTTTGGGAGGAACGAGTACATGTGAAAGGATAAAAAACCCAAGATTTGAAGCATCTATATTAGACTTGTAAATCATAAAACTATTACCACAAAAGGAGAATTTGGTTCCAACATCAGCCACGGGTAGAGAAGACGACCAAGTTCCATACAAAGCATGCTTGTAACAAGCTTGATATTTATTTTGCATATTCTTGGGAAGAGAAAAGTCATCACTACCCTTCAAAAATTGGACTGACCTTGTTGTGTACTATGATATTTTTTCTCTCAAATCATGCAATTTTTTGTATCTCCTAGTAGAGATGTTTTGGGTGGCATTGATATCATACTTTGTATCACTAGAAATTTCAGTTGAATGAACAAAACCAGAGGGGTTGGTCAATTTAGTACGAAACATAGTTTTTTTGGCTTCCAAATTTTCCAAAAATGAGCATAGGGAAGTGTTCCTACGTGTCTTTTCTATATCACCTATTGAATTTTTTACTACAGTAGGGGGTATTAGACCATCAACATTAGATAGTTGATCATTAGTATAATGGGTGAGTGTGGCACATCGAGGGTTCTCCTTCAAACCTTGACATTTTGAACAGCCAAATACTAGTGGGGTTTCATAGAAGATATCCAACTCACGACAAATTACCGTCAATGACCTAGGATTGTGGCTGGAAGATGACATGTTACAATTGGCGGGGTAGAGTAGTTTCCAGGGTAATTTTTAAGGGCAAAATTTCGCCAATTGGCTATTTTTCGGGTTTTTTTTCAAAAAATAAATTCGTTATTTGGTCATTTTTAGTCTCTAATATCGCCTATATTTACATAAAATATGTTTTTTTATCATAATATTCACCAAAATTTACACATTTCAATAGTAAATTGTGTGTTTCATATTTAATATTCTCCTACCTATCTATATGCATGTTTTTTTTAATCCAAAATAATTGCCTAGGATACGATACTTAAGTATAATATTAGAATCCTTAAAAAATACCCTGGTAGTTTCCCATTTTCATCTACCAATTGTTTGCGGTATCTTTCTCCTAGTAAGAACTTATGATGTTTTGCAACTGGTGGAATATCTTATGCATTCGAAATCGATCCTGAATTGATATCCTACAAAATAGAATACATTTTTATTCAGATTCACATGGATAAGTAACATAAATTCAATTAGATAATCAAAATATAAATAAAATTTGAACTTACTGGAGATGGAAAGGGAGAACTCGCTGTTAAAATTTGAACAATACAATGAGCTGTGATTTGAAGAATTGGCCATTTGAGATTATAACATTTTCTATCCGCATTTGAGTCAAAGCAACAATCAATATGTGTCTACAAGCCTAAAATAAATTTTGAGAACCATATCACAATATAACTTCCATTATATTTTTCGAAACAATTTTGTAAGAATAAGGTGAGTTTAAGAAACATATGTATACTATGAAGTATTGTAATTGGTGTGGTCTAATCCTAAAAGAATATTTGAGATTAATGTATCATTTTAAGTTAAAACAAAAATTCATAGGGATTTTTAATAAAAGCAGTGTGCCATAATAATACAACCGCACTAGTGAGTCATGAGTAAATGGACACACCAGTGTAGATAAACCATGAATGCACCATTTTGGAACATTCACAAAAGAAAATATCCGCTATATTTGATAGCAGATAGTTATATATGTGATTTTCAATATTGTTGACAACAATGTGCTCAGTATATAAAGGCACACATGTGCATCTATATTTTAATACACACCACACTATGATATTTTTATTTTTTTGTATGCCAATGCAGTGTGTCATGAAAAGTGTAGCACACTAGTGCGTTAATATATGTTTGGAGCACCATTATTGTGGAATCTTTTTAAAAATAAATTTGTTTGGTGCTTTTAATATTTTGATGTACCGGTGTGCTTGTGTAGATTACGTACTAACGTTTAGAAAATAAAAAATCAAAATTCGAATGAATTATTTTCTCATAAACTAAAAAAGGAGCGGGAGTTTCAATTGTATAGAGTATTTAAAAAAAAAAACTTATCACTATTTCATTATTTTGCTGAAATTTCAAGGGAAGAGTTTTGAAAGAGAGACTTATCGGGAAGAAGTTTGGAGCAACTAGGTTATTTTGAAGATTGAAATTTGTAAGGTATGTTGAATCAAACAAAACCTTGCATAGTAGAAATTTCAAGCATATGAATTATTACTATTAATCACAATGCATGATTTATTGATTTTCTTATTTAGATTTTAAATAAATTTAGAAAATAAAATTCATAGTTACCTTCAACATTGGACCCCTTGTTTTATTGTGTCTTCCTTTCATTTTAAGTGGCTGCAAAATTTTACATTAGGGTTTGAATCTCTCTATTGTTTCACAATTAGGATTTTTCTTTTCAGTGATTTTAGATTTAAAGGGTTTGTAGTTTTATATATAAGGCGTTGGGTGCAATGGAACCACTTATTGGGCCGAATCCAAAACCTTGTCGGCTTTATCAAATTTTTTTATTTTTTTTAAATGCTTATGCATTTTTCGATGTGTTCGAGTTATTTAAACACATGGTGCATTTATAGTAATAGTGCACTGGAAATGTCGACCTGCCATTTTTTATTTCTTTTTAAAAAACATTTACGCATTTCTCAGTGTATTCGAGAAGTTATAACACACTGGTGCATTATTCGTAAAATCACATCATTTTGATTACCGATGCTTTATAATAAATAAATAACAGCAACAAATGCATATATAATTTTTATAATTTTTCTGGTTAACAGTGTGTTCAAGTATGATGCACTAATGCGTTTAGGTATGTTATGTACTGGTGCATTTTGGGTACTGAAATCCACCATTATGGAAGAGTAATTTATTATTTTGAAGATGTGTAATTTATTTGTATAATATACTTAATAGCTTCTCTATTTAATAGTCTAGATTGTTTATTTATAGAAAATGTATGATAAGATTTCAATGAACAACAATTCTACTCGACATGATGGGAGCATTTCTAAAATTGTGAATAAGGCAAGTTCTTTGTAATTTATGTATTAAATTAAAAAATTTGAATTATTTGTAAATTTAACTAATATGTATTGGTTAATGTGTGATATACAGAGGCAAAAAATGAGGAAGATCGATAAGATTCTTTGCAATCTAAGTACATAAGAGCGTAAAACATTGATGGAAAAGTTGGAGAGGGATGAATCAAGTGAATAAAAAGGAAATCAATATGATTTTTTCTTGAATTTTCAGTAATATTGTAGTTAAGTATATTCGGTAATATGTTTCAAACAATCTAATTCACATATGTTGAATGTTATGCAGGGACTGACAACAACATCAGGGATTGTCAACATAAGAAAAAACAAATTACGGAAGATGTAAATGATGGTGAATTGTGCTTAGCTCATCTAGAGTGGTGCTAGAAGCTAATGAAGGGGGGGGGGATTTTATAAAACTGTGAGGTAAATTGGAAAGAAACTATAGACGTACTTTCCACTTATAGTACATAAATCAACCAATGAGTCCAAGAATTAGGTTATATCTAAACTGTAGGAGGTGTTTCCAGAGTAATGGTCAATGAGACCTGTCATAATTGCAATGATAGCAAAAACATACAACAACAAAAATAATCATTCAAAAATTAATATTCCTAAACATGTTTGTATATAATATGTACCTACTACTACAAAGAATTCCATTATTAATATTAATTCTGCTTATTTATTTTTCATATTAGCATAAAAATGGTTTAATGTCATTTTACATTTTCAGGAATATTATGAAAATCCCAAAGAATGAACAAGGTGATATATGAAATATACTAGTAGTGATCTCCAAAAAAATGTACAAGGAGATGGTTAAGGAAATGGGCATAATTGCATCGCAGGAGGAGCCATCTCAACAAAAATGTGCTTAAAATGTATGAAATCATTGAAATTTTCTATTATGTACATCTAAATAATCAATTTAGCATTAAATATTAATTTTCAATTGTTTTGTTGTAGATAAGAAAACAAAATGGAACACATTTAGCACATAAGACAGGATGACAAGGAAAAAAGGGGTTGATAGCAAAGTTTGTAAGTAGCTGTGATTTCCTTACTACAACTTACGATATGGAGATGAGCTGAAGATACCCTGTGTAACAAGGTATGGAAATTATGAGTTTCTTGTTATGTCTTTTGAGTTGTGCAATGCACTAGCCACCTTTTGCACCTTGATGAATGATGTGTTCAAAACATTCTTGGAAAAATGAATTGTTTTATGTCTAGATGACATTTTCCATTTATCAGAAGTCTTGGAGGCATTGAGAAAAATTAGTTGTACTTGAAAAAGTCCAAGTGTGTCTTTGGCCATACCAAAATTCCATTATTGGGCCATTGGATCAAGAAAGGATGTATTCACATGGATCCTACAAAGATCACAGCGATTGATGATTGAGAGGAACCCAAAATAGTCCACAAGGTAAGAAGTTTCCTTTGATTATTTTTTGAAGGTTACTCTAATATTTTAGCACCACTTAGTGATTTGCTGAAGAAGAATAGAAAATTGAATTGGACAAAGAAGTGCCAGGAAATATTCTACAAACTCAAATGCAAACTTTTATGATACCTATGATAAAGGTACAAGACTTTGAGTAGTCATTTGAGGTACATATAGATGCCTCGTACTTTTCCATTAGAGGAGTTTTATCATCAGAAATTCTTCTAGTAGCATATATGAGCATAAATCTACAATATCAAAAATAGAGATATCTTATTCATGAGAAATAGATTACTATAGTTGTGCATTTCCTACAAGCATAAAGGCACTAGTTGTTCGAAAAATTGTTCATTCGGAAGATGGACAATGTTGCGGCGAGATACTTTGTGACACCAAAATTTTCAACTATGGAGACATCTAAGTATTCTATCACTCAAAGTTCATATATTATTATCTCAAATATTGAGGTAGAATTGACCCGCGTTCATGATTCATGCAATTTATGATCTAAATCTATTCAATTTGAAGATTCTTGATTTTGATTTCTATTGAAAATTCCTAATGTTCAAAAAGTCAAAATCACAAGGATGAAGGGGAGCATCTATGAAAGCTGAAGTGGAAGAAACTCCCAACCTTGGGAAGGATGTGGATGCATTGCTATTGACAGATATAAATCATCTTACAGGGTTGCAATACGACCCTGAATGGGGAATGGTATACCAAATTTTCGTCAATTAAGACTTCCCACATGACGATGATGGCCTAGATGTGTTCCCGAATATTAAAAAGAGTAGTTTCTATGCCATCTTTTCCAAGCCAACAATATTACCATACAATGGTGTTGTCAGATGGGTGTTTGAACACAAAGATATTAGGACTAATTTAGTGGTCAATGAGGTATAAAATTCAGTGGCATCTCTGCATCCAGATGCATTCAAAAGAATGTATAAATTGAAGAAGCCCAAGGTTCTACTCAACAAGATGTTCTTGGATAATTTTAGGGAAGAAAACTCAAGTCTGGTTGAGATATTGAGGTAATGGTGGACAAAATAAAATACCTTCTCATAGAAGGTGAATCAGATGTACTCCATACAATACTTTAAATACCCATATTGGATACTAGTATCCATGATTAGTAAGTTGTATGGTGAAGATATTTCTACCTACTTCAAGTTTAAATGAGCCCCTAGCCCATCATGTGGAAGAAATAGGGCAAGAATTCAATTGGGAAAGAATTGTGTTCTTCAACCTATTGATGTCTACAAGGGAGATTAAAGAGGTACATGGAATAAAAATCCCTAATATTTTATGTTGTATTTCCTACTTGATTCCATTTTCTCTTCAAATACATTTCTTCAGATGGGTTGGTATTGGAACCCTAGTATACCACCTATAGATGTATATTGTTGTGAGTTGTGGTCATCCAATTATAGAATATAATTCTATGACATATGTAATACTTTCATGGCTCACCTATTCCCAATTGTCTTTAATTGACCAACCCAAAGGTTATCCAAAGAAGCCATCGAAACCCTGCAAAACATAAGAGGATAGTACATTCAAAGGTTTTTCACCTACATTAGGGTTTTTAGTGTCTTTGAATCCCCACATACCCTACCCATATATGTTCCCAATAAGTTAGTCATAGGGGAAATTGCTTTTCAAACCATGGTAAAATATATTTTTTTTCTTTCTGCCAATCCATGCCAAAATATTATGGCCTCAATTCTACATCAAAGTCAGTTTGTTAAATCTAACAAATGCACCTCATTCCAAGGCAGATGTTTCTTTCTTCAAATAACTCAATCTATGCTTAGGAACTCTTATAAGGAATGACCCTAAAAAGGTTATTGAATATCACTTCAAGTTTGTTGGGATAGCCCCTACATATAGACATGAGCCCAATCCATAAAAGATCATATTCCAAGTGGTTTCTACTTATGAGGAAGTGTTGAATAACATGGGGGGTGATCGCCAGAAAGGAGTATTGCATAATATTCAGGAAACTACTATGAGAATAGTAGTAGAAAAGAGATAGGCAACATTTTCTAGTGATATGGATTAAATCAAAGCAAAAGGACAAGCTAAAGATGATAAAATAAAATCCTTAGAGAAAAATGCCATATAAGTAGAAGAGCAGCTGAAACAAAAGTAAGAAAGGTTGTAGAGGAGTCTAAAATAAAATTCAAAGAGGAGAATAAGAATAAGAAAGATTAGGAATAGGCCAAGCAAGTTGAAGAACACAAAAAGAAAATTGAAGAACATGACACAAGAGAAGAAGAATAGAGAAAGAAATATCAAGAGCAGAAAAGGGAAATAGAGGAAAAGGGTGGGAAAGATGAGGAAGAGAAATAAATCCAAGGAAGAAATAAAGAGAAAAGATGAAGAAAAAGGGAAAAGAAGAAATGAAGTTGAATTTGAAGCCAAAAAATTGAAGCAATAGATAGAAGAAGAGAAGAGGAAGAAATAAGTTGATCATGCTAGTGCTTTATCTAGAAAAGAAATAGGTACTAGTCATGATTGATCTATGTTGACTTCTCCTATAAATCATGGCACTCTTATTTCTACATTACGAGGTGACTCTTCCTCGGTTGTAGTTAGTGTTGATTATGTTGTGGTTTCTTTAGGGAACTAATTTTTCAATAAGTTTCCTAAGGAAGTTTTAAGAGAGCCTCCAAGAGGCAAAGGACTAAAGAGACTCTGGGTAAAGAAGGTCAAGATAAAATGATTGTATGGAATATTTATAATATGGTACCACATAAGGTTGATATTAACACAAGTTCTGCTTTAAGTGCCTTTGCAGATGTTATTTCCATACCAACCACTGAATTAAATGGTACATTGGATAATTACAAAAGTTAGATAGCTCTTTTCGAAGCTCAGGTTAAGCAAAAAAGGGATCAAATGGAATCCATTTATCTACAACAATTACATGATAACAATAGATAGAATGCAGTTCAAAGGCTTGCTCTAATGAGGGAACATTAATGGAAGATTGAGAGGTTGAAATCCAATTGTGAGGATAAGATCGCTTCTCATGAACAACAAGGACATCAAGTTGAGGATTTGGAAGAAGGAATACATTCTCTGGAAAATCAACTTGAGTAGAGAAGAATTGAATTGAATTGAATAATTTAAAAGACGAAGCATTAGGAACCAATGAAATTTTGAAGGAGGCTCAAAAGAATTTTTTTCGCAAAGTTGGGCGAGGTCCAACAATGCTATGATAATTTGACTAAGTCAACTGACCAGGTTTATGAACAAGTGGATGAGAGGAATGTGGTACAAAATATGTTTGAGTAATTAATTGATGGGAAAAAGAATTATCCACATCCCCCATGGATACTTCTGAGGTTCAGTCAAAGAGACAAAGGTAATACCCAAGTCTTAATGAGTTTGTTAGTTTTCCTATGATGGAATTGAGGATGTACAAGCAACAAATAGAGCATGCTTCAGATTATGGAATTCAATAAATGATATCCTTTATAAATTTTCCATGGAAACGATGGATTATTTAAATCAAGTTGTACCAAATCAATTGTGGATATCGGAATTAGATCGGATTTGAGATAAAAGTAGGAAGAATATCAAGGAGTCGTCGGAGATTAATAAAGAGGTTTTGAGCAAATTTCTGGTTGTTCTAGTTAAACTTGCAACTTTATCCAATGCTTATGTTCAAAGGATACATAAAGACTTGAAACACAACATCTCCTAGACAATTTATAATGAATAAACATATATCAAAAAGATTAAACCTGATAGTGTTTCTCAAATTGTTGAAGCCCATCACATGTGGACAGTGTATAAACATGGGCTAAAATCAATATTTTTTGTATAAAACTTGCAATATAAAATTTTTATATGACTAATTAGTTATGTTAGTTACTTGAACTTCCTCTTGATTTTTATTTAAAATGGAGACATTCAAAGAGAGACATGGATCTCTCAAATTTGGTAAAAAAATTTGTAATATTATTATTTTGAGGCAATGGAATACTGACATACCAATAGTTATTGAAGATTCTACGTCTGTTTATTTGATATTATTATTTTATTTTTAGTAGATTATAATTGATTGATTGTAATATTATACATATGAATTATTTTTGTGCATGTTGTTTATGTCAATTAATTGCTCAATGAATGCAATCAGATGCAAAGACTAGGTTTAGATCAAATAATAATGATTTATTAACGTTTATGTTTCATGGAAGTTTTAACATGTTGAAAAACAGAGAGAATGTGTTCCTATGCTTTTCAACATCATATATTCACTTTGTATCCACTATAATTTAATTTGTAGCTCCCGATCATGATAGGTTTAGGTATATTTTTGTGCATGTTGTTTATGTCAATTAATTGCTCAATGAATGCAATTAGATGCAAAGACTAGGTTTAGATCAAATAATAATGATTTATTAACGTTTATGTTTCATGGAAGTTTTAACATGTTGAAAAATAGAGAGAATGTGTTCCTATGTTTTTCAACATTATATATTCACTTTGAATCCAATATAATTTAATTTGTAGCTCCCGATCATGATAGGTTTAGGTTAGAATAATATTTGATCAAGTTTAATTAGCGTTCACATTTTATTTATTTGATTAAATTAGCAATTATGTATTAGATCTTAGCATAGGAGATAGGTCTTGTTCATTTAAATTAGGAAAATTCAATTGCTAAAAGGAAACCCTTAATCCCACATTCTATTGAACTGTGGTTGTCATTGATATCAAAGAGGACTTAGTATCTATATGCCATTTTGAAGAAGTACATAAAACTATGTGCGCAAGACCCTAATCATATCTAGATAGGTGTGGTACTTCAAAGTTGATGTCAAAGAGGTGGTTGGATATTATAGTCTTTTGCCACTTTGAAGAAGTATATCAAAATATGTATGCAAGTCTCATAAGTGCTCAAGACCCATCAAGCAATGGTACTTCAAGGGTGAAAGACCCAACACATAGTCGTTCGCAAGTGCGCAAGTCCCACTATGCTAAGGAACTAGTGTGAGCAAGACCCACAAGTCATGATACCTTAGTTGCACAGATCAAGACAAGTGGAATATGCTTGAGTAAGCTTGACCATGGAGAAAGGAAGAAGGGATGTCATCGTCCAACTTGTGGACACATTGTTTGAACAAGTTGAGTATAAATAAGAAGTAAAGTTGATGAGTGAAAAGTAAGCTTGAGGATGAATAAGAGATAGTATTCTGAATTGGCAAGCTTCAAATTATTGGGGTATCAATGGCTTGTTGATCTAGAACAACATGATCTAGTAGAGAGCCAAGTGCGCAAGAATAGAAGAGCAGTACAATAGATGATGCGCATAATGATATAGCATATGAGCCAAGTGCACAAGAACATAAGAGCAGTACCGGCATATGATGCACATGATGATATAGCATATGAGACAAATGCACAAGAATAGAAAAAAAATATAACAAATGATGCACAGGATGATATAGTGTATGAGAAAAATGTGCAAGAACAGAAGTGCAGTATAGTAAACGATGCATAGAATTGGAGGAATATGCATATGCGTAGAATATGCTAAACAACGCTAAGATTCTAGAAGCATATGAAATATGAGAATGAGTGTTCAATACTGAAGTAGATACGTGAAGTAAGAGAAGAATTGATGATAGAGTACAATAGTTGCATAGAACAGAGCATATAGCAGGTGTGCGCAAAGGAAAGTAATGCAACAAGTATGAGGTATGCACATATCAATAGACAACAAGAATAACTTCTACAGTCATATCAAGGTGGAAGGAAGGGGCAAGGACAGGGAGTTGGAGCTTCCTTCAAGTTGAAGCTTGTAAATCAGGGGGTTGGAGCCTCCTTCAGTCAATGTTGGAGAATATTGGAAGTTGGTGATTGCTATGAATGTAATCATTATTATATAAGAAAGAGTTCTATGGTTTTCTCCCATTTGGGTTTCCATGTTAAATCTCTTGTGCACAGTGTCTGATTTGTGTGATGATGAATGGCATTGTTTATGATCAATGCCTCTTAATATATTTAATTGTTGAAATTGGTAGAAGTGGAAAAATTGTTTAAAATGTGCTTAATATTGATTCACCCCCCGTCTTCATATTAATAATATTTCCCACACATTCTGGTTAGATATTACTATACCAAAAGTGATCAAGTCTAATTGGGACTTGCAATTGGGAATTATCCCTTACTACTGACCTGGGTCAATTTAGCTCGTCAACACTTCTCAAATTTTATTTTGAGAATATAGGCATGCAAATTAAAATACTTCATAGGACACACAATGATTATTGTAATTTAAACCATTTTTCATAGTACTAACCCTCTTATTATCCTTTCAAGAGAATTATTTTAGTGCATAAGAAAATTAAAGTTGATATGACATAATTGTCTAATTAATTTGCATATGCATATTATCATTTGAAATATGTTGTCCATTTCCAATAATTGACCTCAAGCATCCTCTCACCATCCTCCCATGGATGTAGACTTTATGCCACATAGTCAACTAAGGTAAGGGATAAGCAGTTCTAATGCATTTTAGGTTTTGTTCTTTAGATTATATGAGATGATACACTAACACAAATTGAAATACATTTAAATGTTTACGATTTCCTCATTTTATTCTATCTTGATGCAACATCTCACTCATAATTAGTATCTCAATGTAAACTAGTGCTCACGGTGTGCCATGTTCAAGAAGTTCTCCGTTGCCATTTATAATAAGGCCAATTTTTATCTTGATTTTCATTATCTAATTGAATTTATGCTACCTTGGCACTTGCATTTGAAGTATTTCAAATGGAATTTTGTAAGATCTTGATTCAAAAAGAGTAGAGGGAGCATAGGGACAACATAATAGATTTATCCCTCTGATATCAATGTCTTGTTTTCACTAGCTATTTATGTTATGTATCTCTTCTTTGATGAATCATGTTCAAATACCATACTTCTAAGAAGAAAATTTTACTATAATTTTAGTTTCACCATTATCGAAATGCTATATTTTTATGTAGGTTTGGGGCTAATATAGGATATGTAGTTGACAGGTTAAAAGGATATTGGCTAGAGTCTCTCTGTTGTACTTTGTATCAAAGTTTCTTTTTTATTACTACTTTACACACATATTGAACATAACGTTTTTCTTCTTGAATATAAAATTATGATTTTTCATTGCAAACAGAAGGTGTATGTGGTTTACCACCACTTTGGTCAATAATGAGTAAGTGTTGTAATCAATGTGTGACTTAACATAATTAAAATTCAAATAATTGTTAATTTGGATATTCAGTATTATCTTAAACTTGAAATCTTTAAAAAGAAAACTAAAAAACAATTGAATCTTTCAAAGTAATCTTTCAAATGTGATCCCAATGAGCCTCATGATGCCAAATTATGACTATTGATGGTTTTGGAATAAAATATCATAACACTTTCCATTCCCAAATTTCAGAAACTATTTATTGATATAAATGGAATCTTTAATTCATATATATTATGAATTGATGACATTGTCCCATCTTTAAAATAATTCATTAAAGCTTTGAACACGAATTGGAAACCATTATAATTTAATGATGAAACAAATCCATTTCTTGTAATTATGATAAATAATAATCATGAACAGTTTATTGTAGATGGGATTGAGTGGTTTAGATTTATCTTTCGATTGAAAATTCACTTTCCATTAGAGTTGAAGTTCATTTTGTTTGGTGATATGTTTTTTGTATATGTGATTCAATGATTCATAAACATCTTTCAACTTGAATATGTAATGCCCCATTTTAATTTCGACAGGTTCAAGTGGAAAATAATTATGTTGGGAATTATTGGTCTATAGTCACTATGCAAGTTAAGACTTAAATCAAGAAGGGGTGATGTGGGACATATTTTTGGTCATAAAATGGCCATATATTCACGAATGAGGTGGAATTAGTCACAAGGATCTATTCTATACTAAAATTATTTTTATTAATATTTTATTAATATTTTCAAGAGATAACTCCCATCCAAGGTGGAAGGAATGTTAGCATGAAGGCATCTCATGAGTTGTAACTCCCGGGGATAAAAAAGAAAATCTATGACATCTATGATAGAATCTCTGACATCTATGATAAGTCATGACAACCTATGACAATTTATGACAATATATGACACCTATGACAACATCTACGACAATCTATGACAAGCCAATTTCTAAATTTAGCCAAGGAGGGAGCATGAGGGAAGAGTGGGCCCATAAGGTAGTGCAAATCCCCGAAATCAAGCCAAGAATATCCTAATTCGAATTCTAAGGAATTATTAGGTCCATTTGAGCCAAAATTACATTATAAAGGATGTTAATGTGTTCCAAGAATCATTCTCTCTTGAAAATAGTATTTATTAATATTTTATGGATATTTTTAAGAGAGAAAACTCTAGAAGGAGGGGAAAGATGAATGAAGAGTTATAAAAGAAGGGTGAGGGATCATGTGTGGGATATTTTAGAAATTTTATTTTTGATTGTAAATCTCTTGTGTCTTTCAATCTTGGGATATGTGACCCTTGCATTTTTTAACTAGTTTCAGTGGTGAAAGATTCCACCCTGGCTAGTGGAGAGGAGGAGATCATCCATTTCTCTTTATTTGGGTTTCATTGCAGATGTTCAAAGGGATCATTCATATTTCTCTACCGAGATTCATTGATCATATGTATGTGTGAGTTTTTTGCAGATATGAATAATTCATTAGTACTCCATTATTTCTTTTGCATTAGTTTTCCATTGTTTTAAGGTGTTGTGTTGGTTCTTGGTTGAGGAGGGCACACCAATGGATCCCATTCTATTGCATACAATATATGTTGGTCTGAATATCACGTATTTTTGATGTGGGAACGAATTTGGGGGGCATAACTATCATTTGGATCCATCTTCTATTGGTTTCGAACTTGAACCAGTGTAGATGGGTCATGAATGAACTTCTGGTTATGATAGTTCTATGAATTTATGGGTTATTATACATGTTCCATTGCATCTGGATTTCCATTTCCAGTAAGGAACACATTTTTTTTCACAGAAAAGGGTTTCCGTATGCCCAATATATCATCATTTTACCAGATCTACTCCATTCAACATCTCTTCTAGTGAAGGGGCGCACCTCTACATTTCCATCTATGTATTTCTTGAGCTTCGAGGTGATGTAAGAGACATTAAGCATTGTAATTTTTTTAATATCAGTATTTTCATTGTATCCATCCATTTATAATAAATATTCACATTGATTTTATCATATTATGATCCAATATTGGTGTTGTCGGTTGAACTATTCATGGATCTTTTGATATGGTTGTCCAATATTTTTGTAATGTGTATAAAAATTTCATATTAGCTCCCTGAAGTATGTTAGTAAGTTATTGGGGTTGGTTTGGGAGTGTCATGTTCAAATTGTATTTGTTTGGGAAGATTTGGGCTGATTAGGAAGTGTTTGGACCAAGTTGGAATTAAAGACCCTCATTGTAGTGAAATTCGAGCTAGTCTTTCTAGATTAGAATTTATGCTTATGGATTTGTGCAAGATTGATCAAATCTGAAATGAATATCATTATCTACTATTATATTGGACCATGAAATATTCTCCTTTATTTGGTGATCTGAATGGTACCTTCCATGCTTCAATATTGATGATAAAGAGGTTGCATACAAATTGTTTGACGAAAGTCATGAACCGGACTTAATAACCAGCCACCTAAATTTCATATCAGATCTGAATTGGGCATATTACAGTGGTTTAAATGCACATTTATGAATTTTCTCATACTTGTTTGAAATATTAAATGAGTACATACATTCCACTGTTATTAAAGCAAACATTTCCATTGGAAAAGTTGGAAACTAACACCTTTCACATCAAGTAATTTGGGTTTAATATTCCTAATTTTTAATTGGGGATATTATAGTGGTATCAAAGCATGTTCCTTGATAGTTGTGGGAACTAAAGAGGAATTTTGAATAAAATTTGAGGACCAAACTTTCAAAAAAAAAAAGAAAATCCATCCATGGCTACATTTGTAGATGGTAGAATGTTACCCGTTTTCCTTCCTACATTGCCCATTAAGGAGGAGAAGCTTGAGTGGTAAAGGTTAATGAAGGACCATGAGAATTCATTGAATAACTTCGATAGGACACAACAAGAGTTAGAGCATAGCTTGCATCAATGTAAATCCTTGTTACTAGAATGCTCCGCATCACAAATTTGGAAGAGGATGTTTGGTATGTTTGAAAATAGAGCACCCAAAATTTCATGTGATGAATCTAGTTCAAAATGTGGTGAATCCATTGTCATTTCTCAGCATTCCAATGATCATGAGGAGAACAAAAATTAGTCATCATGTGGGAGTCCTAAAGAAAATTAATCCATGTTCAAAAACTCTTTTCAGACATACGAAAGTTTGGATCAAAGGAAAGCATATATTGCAACCTTTAGTCTTCAACATGAACTCAAATTGGAGGATCCTACCATCACAGATGGACCACATGGGAATGATGAAGCAACAACACAAAGGTATGATTACAATTCTATTTTTTGCGATAGCCATATTTCCTTGCAACATTATCATATAGAAACCATTTCATGTAAGAATGTTGGTCTTGTAGAATATTCTAATGATAATTTAAGTGTCAAAGATGAATTGTGTGCTATGGATTCATGCCACAAACATTCTGATCTTGTATATGAACCATTAGAAAATGAAAACAAGACACAAACATTGGGTAATGAGTGGCTACAAGGATCTAAGAAAACGGAGAGGATGGCATCCAAAACAAGACAACCAAGAGGGACCTCGTTCTTTCCAAGGGAAGAAGGTGCCGAAATTGAGCATGTATCTAGCCATACTAAAGATGTGGGATTAGAGGAAGACAATGAAAGGGTTGAATCAATAATGAGAGATTGCATGACCTACATGATTTGGATGGTCTCTTATGTGACAACATACACAGTACTGATACGATGGCATTTCATGACTTAGAGAGTCAATTTTTAGTCACAGAGGAGAAGATGTTGCAAGTATTGCCAAGCATGGATGGTACACATAAATTTTATGAAGACCTTGTGTGGAGGACTCAGTTGGAGGAGAGACATAAAGGTTTTGTTGAAGGGATCACTAGTGCCCAACTATGCATCATTAAAGAGGAGTTGGAAAGGATGAAATCATATTACTTGCACCTATTTATGGACAGATACCTTGCTCTCAAGTTTGCTAAAGACATGGCCATGGAGGTTGAGCAACTTCGTGAGGAGTTGAGAGGATCACATCCTTCCTCATACACCTCATATAGTCAGTTGTGCATGGATTATTGTATTCATGATTTGATGGAGGAGCCTTATGTGAGGATTGAGCATGACGAGCATTCAAATTCATAGGTGCTTGAGGAGAGGATTGGCATGGAGAATTTTGTCCAGGAACTCATTTTGCATCAGGAGGATCATGAGCTTCCTTCTTCAAAGAGATACTTAACCATGGAGGAGGTAGATGAGTACACAATTCCATATGTACTAACCAGTAGAGGAGGATACACATCCATGGGCTTGGTGGAAAGATATATGACATAGATGGATATGCATTGGGGTTAGAGCATACCATTCAATGTTCAGTATTTTAAGCGGCATCTATTGTTGTTATATGATGTTATATGATGTCTTCATTATACATAGTAGGACATGGGAGTTCCACTTGACTCAATTGGATGGGATATGATACAATGATTTGAGCGATGGGACCATTGTTCATATTCCACAAGAGGGGATTCATATTCTATTGGAGAGGTTCATATAGGTTCCATTTAGCATTAGGAGTGATGAAATTCCAATTTTGTGTGGGATCCTGGCATTCCTCAGAGTAATAGTTTGTTCCAAATGAAAATGATTATTGGAGGGGTGCAACATAGACAGTGGGATCCTGGTATTACTTGGTTCGATAGTTTAGCAGCTGACTTAGGAGATAGATCCATCCATCACTTTCAAGATCCTATCCATGTGGAGTAGTGGATTAGTTTCCTAGGTGGGAGACCTTATGATGGAAGGATATAGTGTTTTCCTATTGGGTGGCTTGGGAGACTACGGAGGCTCTTTGTGTGGATACTATGTAGTGCAGAGGTGTATGCAATAGACACTCTACATTTCTTAGGCTCATTTGGGACCATGGGATCATTCTTAGACTTAGTTGTTTCAACTCGGATCATCATAGAGCAATATGGGGGATGCAACTATATCTTGAGGAGATGACTAGTCTCCATCTTCTAGAGTTTGTTCATGGGAAATTTAGATTTGGTTGCATGACAAAGCAGTCTTCTAAGGGGTTGATGCATCATTGGCCCATTTCAGGGAAAAGGATGGAGAGCATGTTATTGCAGTGCATCACTATTTTTCTTAGGATGCTGAGAATAGGTGGTGTGTATGCAGTGATTGATCAGTTCATGCACCTCTCATTGATTTCTTCGGAGCATGGAGAAACACCTGTGACAGAGTAGGATAGTGGGGATATTCTTAGAGTCCTTAAGCAGCTTGCATACATTTCTAGTGATTGGATAAACTCACATGTTCGACATTTGTGATCGAGTATGACAGCCGGCTTTCAGGAGATGAGGAGTTCCATGAGTGGAGGATACATACGGGGCATGATAGTTGGATGGTTATTATCATAGTAGTGTACCAAAAACATGGTGTTATTTTTTTGAGATTAGTTTGGGATCATGAGACTCCAGTATAAGACAACTCAGTAGCAGACATGGTAGCGAGAGCCAATTTTTTCTCTCATGAGTTTGGCTTCCTAGTAGAGAAGTTGATTGAGTTGTTTCATATTTGGGTTGCTCTATCTATCAACAACATTCATGAGGTTTCACATGTTAGGACCTCTCAGGACAGTGGCTTGAGCATAGGTCACTTCATGTTTCATAGGTTCATGTGGGATCCAAGTGGTTGGCAGGCATACCTAGTTGGCATGTATCTTTGCTCCACAAATGCAGATAGTGGTAGATTAATGGATAGTTGTTGATTGCTTGAGGACAAGCAATTTTGGGTGGGGATGTGATAATCTGCAGTAGGATCTAGCAGCTGAAACAAACCTCACAATAAAACTCTCAAGAAGTGTAGAGAAGAAGAGAAGAAAGCACTCAATAATCACTCATGAACACAGAAAATGCAGAATAGCAGTATCATACATCAGTTGTGAGCTGGAACTGTGAAATAATGAATACAATACAATAACTGTCAATAGCATTCGAATTAACCAAGGATTTCATTCGAATCATGCTCAAAGTCTAGCTTGGACAACATTGGAGACATCATCCAATCAGTAGTTTCAGTCATAAATGGTCAATAGTTAGTCAAGTGAGTCTAACTGAGTCTAACAGAACCATCTAGGCATGAATCAGGGGATGGAGTCTCCAAGGAGGGCACATGAGGCTGTCAGAAGATCAAGTGGCACTCCAGAACTAGCTAACTAGGAGCTACAGGAAGTTAGCATGAGCAATCAGTGGAAGAAATGCTCAATCAATCCTCTAATTGACTGTCAGACACCTGGTAGGTGAGATAAGGCGCTCTAACTAAATGATAACTCCTGGTAGGTGAGAAAAGGCACACATGTCATGTAGGAGAGTCAATTAGGGCACATCAGGTAGGTAGGAGGGATACTAGGGGCTGAAGACAGGCTCTAGGGAGTTGAAATTAGGCTCTAGGTGCTGGGGAGACCACTAAAATGATGACTGGATGCATGCAGGCATGCAAATCTGAAAAATGATGGAGAGAATATTCCAACAAGGGAGGACTGTAAAGTGCCCATTTTTAATTCCCATAAGTTCGAGTGGAAAATAATTAAGTTGGGAATTATTGTTTGATAGTCACTATGCAAGTTAAGACTTAAATCAAGAAGGGGTGATGTGGGCCATATTTTTGGTAATAATAATGACCATAAATTCAAGAATGAGGTGGAATTAGTCACAAGGATACATTCTCTCCTAAAAATATTTTTTCTTAATATTTTCAAGAGAGAAATCCCATCCAAGGTGGAAGGAATCCTATCATGAAGGCATCTCATGGGTTGTAACTCCCTGGGATAAAAATAACAAGTCTATGACATCTATGAAAGAATCTATGACATCTATGACAAGTTATGATAACCTATGACAATTTATGACAATCTATGACACCTATGATAACATCTATGACAGTCTATGACAAGCCAGTTTCTAAATTTAGCCAAGGAGGGAGCACGAGGGAAGAGTCGGCCCATAAGGTAATGTAACTCCCCCAAACCAAGCTAAGCATATCCTAATTCGAATTCTAAGGAAGGATAAGGTCCATTTGAGCCAAAATAACATTATAAAGGAAGTTAATGTGTTTCAAGAATCATTCTCTCATCAAAATAGTATTTATTAATATTTTATGGATATTTTTAATAGAGAAAACTATAGAAGGAGGGGAAAGATGAATGAAGAGTTATAAAAGAAGGGTGATGGCTCATGTGTGGGATATTTTGGAAATTTTATTTCTGATTGTAAATCTCTTAAGGATTTCAAGCTTGGGAGATGTGCCCCTTGCATTTTTGAACTAGTTTTGGTGGTGAAATATTCCACCCTAGCTAGTAGAGAGGAGGAGATCATCCAGATCTCTTCATTTGGGATTCATTGAATATGTAGAGAGGGATCATTCATATTTCTATACCGATATTCATTGATCATATGTATGTGTGATTTTGTTGCAAATATGAAGAATTCATTAGTACTCCAGTATTTCTATTACATTAGTGTTCCATTGTTTTAGGTGTTGTGTTGGTTCTTGGTTGAGGAGGGCACACTAGTGGATCCCATTTATATTGAAGAAAATCTATATTGGTCTGAATATCATGTATATCTGATGTGGGAATGATTTGCGGGGCATAACTATCATTTGGAGTTGTCTTCTATTGATTTAGAGCTTGGAGTAGTGTAGATGGGCCATGAATGAACTTCTCGTTATGATAGTTTTGTGCATTTCAGGGTTACGAGACCTATTCCATTGTGTTTGAGTGTCATTTACAATAATAAACACCTTTTGTTTCATTGAAAAATGTTTCTATATTCCCAATATATCATCATTTTACTGAATCTACTCCATTCGACATCTCTTTTAGTGAAGGAGCACACCTCTACATTTTCATCTATATATTTCTTGAGCTTTCTGTAATGTGTATAAAAGTTTCATATCAGCTCCCTAAAGTATTTTAGTCAGTTATTGGGGTTGATTTGAGAGTTTCAGGGTTGAATTGGATTTGTTTGGGAATATTTGGGCTGATTAGGAACTGTTCGGACCAAGTTGGAATTAAAGAGCCTCATTGCAGTGAAATTCGAGCTAGTCTTTCTAGATTTGAATTTATGCTTATGGAGTTGTGTAAGGTTGATCAAATATGAAATGAATATCATTATATACTATTATATTGGACCTTGAACTTTTCTCCTTTATTTGGTGATCTGATTAGTACATTCCATGCTTCAATATGAATGATAAAGAGGTTGCATACAAAGTGTTTGACGAAAGTCATGAACCGGACTTAATAACCAACCGCCTAATGTTCATATCAGATCTGAATTGGGAATACTATAGTGGTTTAAATGCACATTTATGAAGTTTCCCATCCTTGTTATAAATATTAAATGAGTGCATACATTCCACTGTTATTAAAGAAAACATCTCCATTCGAAAAATTGGAAACCAACACTTTTCAAGTTGAGTAATTTGGGTTTAATATGCCTAATTTTTAATTGGGGATATTACATAATTCAATGTGTGTTGAAATTGGTTTTCTATGTTTAAGTTAAGTTTCATATAATCAATCAACATTCTATAGATAAAACTCTAAATATAATTTAAAAAAACTATACATAGAAATATCTAAATGTACTAGATAAGAGTTTTTTATTCTAGAACCGATGATATATGAGCCCACTACTCTCCCACTATGCCACTTTAGCTTTTCCATTGCATATCAATTTTCACTCAACCCAGAGATACTAAGATATTGCATCATCTTATGTATGAATTGTTCAACAGGCTTGAAACATATCATTTCTTATTTCAATCAATTTGTTTTTGTGTTATGACTAGAATAAATCACATTGTAAACTCAATTAGAAACTCACCATTACAAAGTTGTTCAAGTCTATCATGTGTGCACTGGAAAAAAAAAATGAGGGATTCATGTATAATCCAATGTAATCAAGAATATGATTGAAAACATTGGCTATGAAAAAAGTTAGATAACAGTTAAAATAATTCAACCATGGTTCCATGACCAACAGTGGTGAACAATCCTTTGTTTATATCCAGCTACAGTTTATAGTTGGTTTCCTTCATCCATAATTCACTGTCCTAAATTCCTTAAATGAAACATTTCTTTCAATATCTTCTATTTCTTTTATGCTTAACTTATATTTCTTTGTAAAATAATTAGGTGGTACAACATTATTAAATTCAAATTATGTCGGAATCACTTTGTGTTCATAAATAAAAGATTCATTGCAATTTGTAAATCCTTATGTGCATCTAAAGATATGATCAACACTTTAGAGTCATATCCATCCTAGTGATTACAACATTATATGTTTATAAATGTTTCACAAAGTGAACATGATTCCTTTTCATACGATCGATACTAGTCTTTTTAATTGGCTCCAAGCTTGATAAGCAAATGTTATGTATCTAGACTGGATCTTTCTTACCTACAATTTCTACATTGCAGGGTATCCCTACAATTTTCAACAAGTAGAGGTGACAACATAGGGATAATTCTACAACAACCTCTATTTCTCTCTTGATCCATGTAAAGCTAAAAACAAATGGACACATTGAAGTGAAAGATTTAAAAATTGATTATAATGAAATTGGTTTAGATCAGAATATTGAATTCGTTAAATCTTCTAAAATAAATGACATATGTATAAGGATGGTTCCCATGAAAGATATTTATGCATATGAAAATAACTTGTTTGTGTACACTCAACAATATGTGCATATATAGATGTTGCATATGTAAGGGAAGATAAAATTTCATTTCCATGTCTCACTCTGGAAGGTAAGCAAATATTTCCAAGACATAAGTGATGAGGACATAATTTGTTGTATGACATTATATATGTATATGTATCTATGTGATTTAACTCCTTAAAAGTGTAATTATGTGACTAAGGTTCTAAAAGACTAAACTTATTTGAATATGCCACTAAGTTGATTCTTGGGTTAGAATATTGTTTGTATTCATGGGCTCAACAAGAGGTGCTTGATCCTCTAGAGGAGAGGTGCCATAGCTATCATTTCCATTTTACTAAGCTTAAAAAGAGGTTTTTATTTGTGTTCTTGACTATAGTGGCAAGAGTTGGTATTGGCTTTATCATCATAGGCCTGCAAAACTTGTAAGAAAACATGTCCAATAGAGTTCACCTTAATTCTTGACCTCTATTGTAAGTCAACACAATATTTTAATCTACTTGAGAGATTAAAACAACATGAATTCAATATCATTTTCAAAATCAAGCAAACGTGTTCTTTTGTTCTCTCATTCAAGTCTCCATCTTCTCCTTTTATAGAGGCTAAGAAGGTAGATGAAAATACACTCACTACCTTATAATATAATATAGTAAATGAAATTGAAGAAAATAATAATAATTGGATGAGTATCAAGTGAAATTTCACTTGGTCTAACGTAGACTAAGGTTACATAAGTAAACTAAAGGCCCACCGTTTGTCTATTGTGCACACATTTAGCATCAACAAGATGTAATTTCTTGAAGATCAATAAATTCCTTGTCTCCATCATTCATATTTAATAACTGGAGCTAATTAAATGAAATATGAGTAGTAAATAAATATAAATACATCATTCAACATATGAAATAACAACAAATATATATTAAAATCAAGCTATCATTTGCAGTTTCTAAAAATATATATAATCCAAAAACAAATACATGTCCACGCCTAATGATAATTAAATATGTCATTTTCAAGCCACAAGAGTGCCAATGTAAATTACCAATAGCTATACAATAGGTGTTTCATAAGGCATATCATAATAACGTTCAAAATTGACACCATTAACCAATGGAATAATCATTGCACATACTAAATTGGAAGGAAAATTCATTCTCCTTTCCTACTAATAAGTAAAAGAAACTAAAGGCTTCCTACCTTGACATTCAATTCCCATAATTAATATTGTTGCAAACCCGATATTATGCATTTATTAATCTTAATCAATCATGCATCATTCATCACAAAGCAAGCTATAGGGAAATAATTTGAATGCAACAAAGTAGTATAAGACTGCAATTATACTATGCACATATGAATTGATGAATTATGAATAGGTGAAAGGGAATATCTACTAGAAAGTAGAATAGAGTTTGTGCCTCATCATGATATTTAGTTCTTTCCTTCATATCCATTCATTGATCTCATAATTGAATCCTATTAAGAAAACTAGTTTACAATTAAAGTAGATTATTCACATAAATGGTGACATTAAACACTATCAAATACAAGATTGTGCACCCTAGGTTTTAAAACTTGGAATACACCTCATATATAATCCATATGTATATCAAGATATGCAATGCTAAGGTTATGCATTGGTAATTTTTTATCATAAACCTCTTCTAATGAAGCTTCATAAGCCTCATCTCAAAAAAACCATGAAGGAGTGTAGAACAAAACCTAGACAAGAACATAAATAGGCAGAAAAAATGAAACTCAAAGCAAATGTGTTTGCTTTATTCGTAAATAAAGGAATTTATATATCCTTTTGAAAAGGGACTATGTAGTGATACTTAACCCATAAATTAAATCACAGCAATGATATAGAACCCTTAAGTTTCATAAATAACCAATATCCATCCACAACAACAATATACACAAGAATATAGAGATAACCCTTAAGGTAGGGTAATGCCATCAAATACTACTTAAGGAAAGAATCATTCCACAAGACATGCACGGTACAATAAATTTGATCCGACATATCTCATACGATGATACTCATGTTTATTTATACTTTCTCACGAGTATTTCTAAGGGTCCTATGCCAACCACCCCTTATTATTATATTATTCCCTCTAACTAACTAGTGGGCCTATTTTTTACCCACCAACTACTAAGTGCATTTATTCCATTATTATGGCCACATTACATACATTATCCCCTTGGGTACCTCCCTAGGCACCCCATATTATCATCCCTAGGTACATTTCATTCCATCCCCCTTCGCTTGTTTCTTCCTCGAAACAGGGGGAGAATCCATATAATATGATCTACTAAGAAATGTAGCCAGTTGATGCCAAGAATGAGCATCCATCCATCCTAATGAAATGTGGAAATGGGATGCACTTGCTTATAATTTTCCACCTCGAGTTTGATTCTAGTTGTTCCTTTGGTTCCATGTTGTTGCTATGCTATTCAGATATATCCATGCATTTCATTTAATCCTTCATGTTCTGTCATATTGGTTTCCTTTTTGGATCTATGTTTGTTAATGCTCCCAACCTTGCCTCGATAACTGTTGTTTCTCATGGTGGTGTGGGTTCTAATATATTGCAACCTTAGCAACTTTGTTTGACTCTTGAA
This sequence comes from Larix kaempferi, assembly GCA_027924585.1. NCBI lineage: Eukaryota > Viridiplantae > Streptophyta > Pinopsida > Pinales > Pinaceae > Larix > Larix kaempferi. The sequence continues at coordinate 34,799,066 of BSBM01000030.1, read as the reverse complement.
CCTGTTGTTATGTGGGCTCGTGTATCTCATTAGCTTATTCTTGTTTTTTTATCTCCTTCTTTGGTATTTTCTTCATGTTCTTCTATAGCTTTTTCTTCTTCTTATTCAACTTCAAACTCTTTATCTTCCATATCTGTAGACACTTCAACTATTTGATCTGCAATGACTTCTTCATTTGCCCCCTTATTCCTTTCTTGTATAGTAAGAGAAATATCCCACAATGTAATTTTCTTTTTCAGATACCAAAGCTTCAAGAAATTCTTTTGCACATTAGTATTAATGGTACCAACTGATTCCATCCAAGGATATCCCAAAACAACATCCACATCATCCATATTGATAGCATGAAAGTATGAGTGCAACACATATTTATCTATGCTAATCTTCAAATATTAAAAAAGTAAAACATTTTCACCCTCAACATTTGTGCTTTAAATATTTTATGCAAGGACTTGTAACCTTTTAGCCAAATTGACATTGATGAGATTATACTTGCTGCTAGGTTTTATATAAATAATAACATTTTCTTCCTGAATACATCCATAACCATGTAATGAAAATTTGTACATGTAATGTCCCCAAAATTTTATTATTAACCATTGAAGAGAAATAATTAATTTTGTCCTATAGTTTCTATGTACAAATTAAATTATTCATGAAAGGATGATGTAGGCCCACAAATTAGAATATTTAATTATCAAATATTTGTTTAATGAATTGGAAATTGTCAGCGTGGCTCAAGAGGGTGCATAGGAGGATGGATAAGATCATATGATTTGTTTCCTTTAATAAATATAAGTAAAAGTAGCTAAAAGTAGAAAAGGCAGCTAAAAGCAGGAAACCAACATAAAGCAAGAAAAGTAGCTAAAAAGTGGAAAGGCGACAGAAAAGTGGAAAGAAGAAGTTTCCAATTTTTTCTAATAAAGGAAAAGAAACAATTAGTAACTGTCAATAAATAAAGCAAGGAATCTAGGAAATAGTTTCCTAATTTCGAATTAGAAAGGGGGGGATAACTTCTATTCTCTCATGAAAATAATATTAATTATTATTTTATTGATATTTTCATGAGAAAAATATAGAAGGAAAGAAAAGGTAAATGAAGAGTTATAAAAGAGGTATGAGTGCCCTAGTTCACATCTTTTGGCCATTTTTTCATTTGTATTGAGAAGCTCTTCACTTTTCTAGACCTGGGATATGTGCCCCTTGTCACACAGTTGGGAGCTGTGCCACTTTTGTCCATTGTAGCTAGTTGCAAGAAATCTTAGCTAGTGATAGAGGAGTTGGGAATTCATCATTTCTCATTGAGAATATTGCAGATACAACAAAACCATAATGTTCTACAACATATCCATAATGTCCCATGTACCATTCAAGATCCAGTTAGTGATCTAAATCTAGTGGTATCCAATTGCAGTGTGAGTTCCAGTAGTTCTTCTGGAAGCAGTCCAAGAAAATGATGGATGGAACTCCCATGAGCCACGATAGTTGTACCTAAAAAAATGTAATATATTATGTAGTTCATTCCATCATATGAATACATATCTATCCTTATCCTACTTCTATTATCTTCTATTATCGGTATCTTTCCTCTCTCATGTGCAATTTCATTGGAATAATGAACATATCATAAGTCTGGTTGTAATAACATGTACAGTGATTTTCTATAATTATGAAAAAGGGTGTTTCCAGTCACTGTACATTTTTTTGAATCTGATCCAAGCATCATATCAAGAATTTTTGGTTCTCAGGCATCATTTCGGAACAATTGGAAATTAGGTTGCACAAACCACTACCGAAAATTGACTAGTTTTGTGTTAGGTCATAACTACCCATCATAAATGATTCCAAACTTCTAAAAAAAAGATTGATTTATTAGTTGACATGTTTTTGTTCCCATCCATTTCCTCACACTAGAAACTAGTTGGAAATTGACTAGTTTCACCTCCCATAAACCAATATTGCTCCTCATCACCCAATCTAGCAATCTAGCGCCTAATTGTTGAACCTACTGAATTCCAATTGAAGGTTGTGACCCTTACTATTTATTTAATTCCATTATTGCAACATAATTCGTTGAGTTTCCACGTAATTCCTGGGGCTATTTCCTTGAATCCTTTGGTTTAGCCAAAGGAGTTTTCCCAGGTGTGATGTACTCAGAGAATGTGCATATTGTCGAAATTAAGGGCAGATCCACCTTATTCTAAGTCTATATGTAGGTTTTATTAATTATGTTTTAGACCCTATATTCCCTCCATGAGACATTTGTTCAGGTCTAGGAGTATTTGGGGAATTGGTAGAAGACTAGTTCCAATTTCCAATTACTAGCTAGTCACTGTGTTGGGTCAAGGTTGCATGCAAAGTGTTTGTGAAAAGTCCCAAATCATACCTGCATAAATAAGATTTCCAATCCTTCATATAATACCTAAAAATTGTCATAATAGAGGACCTAAACCATTCCCCATGGGCTGCATTATCTAAATCATATTCCGATCATGTCTCCCTATGCCTAGTTTGGAGCAAAACCACCTAGTCTTAAGGAATTTTGATTTCTTGAGTTAGGAGTTGAGTTAATATTCCCAAATTTCGGATTGGGGATATTATAGTGGTATCATAGCATGGTCACATGCACCTGTGCATTGTGACCATCATTTGAAGAAGAATATTTTGCAAAATGAGGCTTGTACCAGTAGTTGAGGATAATTTTGAGCAGTATGAAGAAGAAGAGGTAATCTACATAGATGGAGGTTTGAATATGTCACGGGGAGAGGATGAATTATTCCATGAACCAATATACAGGAGTGACAAAATTCTTAATCCACCAATGGATATCCAAGAAGATATATTAAAAAGGAATATGACAGTAATTAAAAACATGCCTCACCATTATCAAGAGTACCTAGATTTGAGTGGGAATATCTATACAACTATGACCTTCAAATATTATTATATTCGTGAGTATGGATTTTTTCCATAGAATGTTGATGAGGATTCTTTTGAGAGTAGAAAACCATCCATAGAGGAAACAGGTTGTTCCACCTTTCAGAGTAAAGGATAAGAAAATATGACCAAATGTGAAGCTTCATCTGAGCCATTTGCATATAGTGGAATCATGGGATTCTTTGGGTTTTATTCAAGGAGAGACTCCAAGAATATTGAACCTAAGACAACCAACTGGGAAGCTTCATCAATTTTCTTGAAGAAGCAAGAGAAAATAAAAAATCAACCATCAAATGAGAAAAGCAGCAGTCTCTCAAGAGAAGAACCACGTGGTTCCTCGAGTGAGTGCATTGAACAAAAAGAAGAATCATGATAAAGTATGAAGGTAAATCTGATTTTTATAGAAATAATGTTTTCTTACATCAACATGAGGCAATCCACAATTCTTGCAATGGAAATGATAGCATAGAATTTTATGATGCTAATTTGGGTGTTAAGGATGAATGTGATGTTGTGGATGTGCACCACAAGCAATTTGACAATATATTGCAGCCCTTAGAAAACATGCACATAACCCTTCCTAATGAAGGTTGCACATCTAATGAGCATGATCAACACCCCAATAAGTCAACTACTAAGGAGACTGAAGAACATTGTAGAATGGAAGGCCAAGCCATAATGCAAGAGGTTGTTGACAATGTGGAGAGTGAATCCACTCTTGGACACCCAAGCTTCTTTGTTGGTGAGTTTGAGATCACTACAAAGGAGATGGGATATGGGATTGGTGGTGGTGAAAAAACTTGTGGGGCATATTTAGAGGAAGAGAAAAGATTAGCCCTTCGAAAATCATCAAAACTTCATCAGGAAGCAAACGGAAACCACACACCAGTTGAGAAAGAACCTGAAAGTTGGGTGGAAGAACAGGCCATCATCAATCCACCACATGAGACAACAGAGGTGACACAAAGGTATCGCCACAATTCTGATTTTTGTATTCCTTTGTTAAAATTGAGATGGAAGCCACTTCTTATGAGAAGATTGGCATGGAAGATTCTTCCACTGTTGAGAGTCAAAATTTTGGTATCAAGAAAGAATGCAGTGTGAAGGCCGAATTGATAGATGAGAGTGTATATGAATCACAAGAGTTGGATGCACACACATGTGGAAGCATACATAGTGCTCTTAAGGAGCCATTGAGTGACTTAGAGAACCAACACTTGGTCACAGAAGAAAGGCTACTATAAGCCTTGTCCAGAAATGATGATGCAAGAAAATGCATTGAAAATATTATTGGAAGGATTTAGTTGGATGAGAGACAAGGAGGATTTGTGGAAATATACTCTAGTTCCGAACTATGTGTTACAACGTAATCTTCCACCTTGTGAGAATCAGCACTCTTTGGCCTAGAGGATCCATTCCACTGACTCAGAACCATTGTATATCCTCCATACACTATTTTTCCCTATTTTTTCCCTTGTACGCTTGCTGCATCATTACAGTATGTGTACCTGCGAGTTCCATCACTATAGCCCGTGGGTAGCATGTAAAATAGTAAAAATCACTAGTTTATTACTTTTTACTCAAAAAGCGGTCATTGGGTGACCTTTGACTCTCCATCTACCCAAGAAATGCCTCGATTTGTCCTTTCACTTGCCTTTGAGAGGACTATATATTGAGCACATATGGCTTATGGACGGGAGGAGAAAGAAGAGCAAGAGAACTCTATTGTATTTTTGCCCAATCTTGAGTCTGCACTCATTGATCCTTGTAGCTATGAACCCTTTATGTTCACCTTCCAAACTCTTATTCTAGTTTGAGTTTTCCATTCCATGGAGGATTGAAGTGGTGGAGGCATAAGTGGATTGATCCAGATCTTGGTTCAGATTGGTTGCCAGCAAGAGGTCGTATCACATTATACTTATTCTTGTTTATTAATAGAAATACTCATATTTTCGTCCATTAATGGTGTAAATGTTGTTTATCTTACATTGGGTTGCATTTACTTGTTATATCATGGGCCATTGCTATTGATGATGTTAATGTCATTTATATATTATATGTACTTGTTGTATATTGGCTGTCAAGACTAATTTGCAGATTCAAGTGCATGGATTGAAAAGCTCCAACAGGGATCTACATCAAACGTTTGGATCGAGGTTGGTTATATTCTTCATTATCTTAGCATTGTCATTTATATAGCATAGCATTGGGAATTGAGTTGATTTATGGTAGTCAGCTGTCTATTGTGGTCTACCCCAAGACATAGTGAGTTTTCTCCAACACAAAAATGGCGACGCCTCAAAGTCTAGTTGATGATTCTAGGAGCTACAGGCGTCCGATCGTCGAACCGTCAAGAGCAGGTTGGTAATCTCATCCCCACCTTCCATTTTAATGCTTTTAGTTCAAATTTCATTGGTTGTATTTTTAGTTTGGCCAAGCCCTAAATGGCTTCAACGCTACTCGCAGGCTACTTCTATGCGGGTCGCGGGTAGGGAATCATACTCGCAGTCAACACTTAGGTTGACCATGGGTACCCAGAACTATATGCAAATTTGCCCGTGGGTACGGCCGTGAAGTTGATTTTGAAAATGAAACTGACTAAAATATTTGTTTTTTCTCACTCCAGGATGGTTCTAGAGTGGAGGGAGAGGGAACATGACCTAGTAGATGAGGCTGTTCGTAACGATCTGCGTGCACAGCAAGTACTGCAAGCATGTGGCTTATACAAATTCTGGAGCATAGGGGGTTTGAGAGCCCAAAACCTATTGCTCCAGTGTTTGATAGACTATTGGGATGTTGTTGCACAGAACTTCAACCTGGACGGGAAAATACTTTCACTGGAGGTGGAAGATATCTATTTCATCACAGGTTTGTCCCGCCGAGGTGAGGTGGCAAGCCTTCGGTCTCGAACTGTGGGTTGTGGGATCACCATCCCCGACTACATAGAGAGATATTGTGTTCCAAATACTCAGGCAGTGTGAAGTCAGGTGCCCATCCAAGCCATATTCAACCTAAGTATGAAGGTTGTCGTGGCCACTTTAGTGCGGATCACTGGATCCAAAGCTCTTCACCAGGCATCCAGGCCAATCATGTTCTATGCATCACAGTGCATGCAGCCTATGATATTCGATTGGTGTACTACACTACTGGGGTCCATGAATACCCAGCTGACAGAGTGCAAGTAGGGGGATGCGAAAAAATTCGGGTATGGCAATATTTTGTGCAGCTTCTTCTTCGAGCGGGTTCTAGGGCTTAGTCCGAGGGTTGAGGTCCCTCCTCATAGTCTCCGCGACCCAGCCAAGACCCAGTGGGCTGAGGTCGTGACACGACAGGGTGGTGGCTATCAGGAATCACCATATACAGAGGAGTTCTTTCACTGGTGGGATCGATAGGTCATAGAGATAGATGACTACCCGTATGCAGGGATAGACTTCTGGCAGGACCGGGACATGCCGCTCCCACTAGATGCAGTGTTCGGAGACATCGGTAAGTACTCTTTTTAGGTTTTTTGTGTATTAAATTTTTATGGATTTTTTATTATAGATGTAAATGCAAAAATATTTTTGGGGGTAGTATCATGTATTGATGTTTGACTTTTTTCTCGCAAACAAGGGTCCAGTGAGACCCGATGGCTTCCCGAGACATCGTCGTCGGGGCAGGAGTGATGAGATGGCAGGTGCTGCAGCAGAGCGGACACTATAGACTCTGTGGTCGAACATATCACGGATGACTGCCAGGGTACCACAGGTAGAGGTGGCACAACTACCAGAGGCTATGCAACGCCAGGTAGTGGGGGTGCCGGGTAACTGAGTACAACTACTATAGTGGATAGCAAATGCAGTGCAGTACTTCCATGAGACACATCCTGTCGGGGCGGCAACTAGGCCTCCTCATAGGGAGTAGATATCTGAGGATCTCATTTTGTAGCGATATGTATATTTTTTAGGGCTATAGGCTCTAGTTTTTGTATCACGATACTACCATTTTGGGCATATTATTTATAAAAAACTTTGGTTCTTCGGTTCTACTATATGTGTGTATGTACAAATGTGTGAATGTCTTCTTTTATTTGTGTGCTTCATGGTGAATGTGACAAATTCCAATCTAACACATAGTTAGCGTATGCATCAGATATATGATTAACACTTCTCGGAACATGAATGTATGTAATTGAAACAAAATGTCGTTCCAAGAGTCTCACCCTTAGGAATTTCTATAGTAGCATAGGATATCGCACACGGTACTACCCATTCATTTGAGACACAACTAGTTGTGAATCCAAGCGGACTTCTAAAGTCTGGATACCATGGGAAATGGCATCCCGAAGTAGCTCAATGACAGCACTATACTCAACCACATTGTTAGATGTAGGAGCGAGACAAGCACCTCCCAAGGACACAACTAGGTGGTCAGGTGAGAAAATAACCCAGGCAGCAGAAGTAAGCTACTGCGTATGACGGCTAGCACCATCGGCGAATCCTAATAATGTAGGAAACTCATCTGACATCTTTCAATCAAACGGAAGCTGATCAGTAGACCTGAAAACCCAAAGAAATCTAAACTATGTAGCTAATCAGCAGACCTGAAAACCAAAAGAAAGCTAAACTATGTACAGAAGTAACTATACAGTAGTATACAAAAGTATTAGCCTGAGCCAGAGGTTCAAGCGTAATACCGCTTAAGGTAGAGCCCATTTCTAGGAACCTTCAAGACAGTCCCCTCGTAGTCTTCTAATTCATAGGATCCTTTTTCCAGGACATGCCTCACGATGTAAGGGCCATGCCACATGGGGTTGAATTTTCCTGCCCTGAGGGGTTCTTTATCTTGGTCATATAAGAGGACCAAGTCACCTTCAACATATTGTCGGGGACGGACAGACCTATCGTACTGAACCTTAACATGACGCTTGTTGGCATCTATAGCCACAATAGCATCTCGACGTTGCTCGTCAAGTTGCTCAAGGTGGATTAAACGTTTCTCAAGACCCGTCGTATCAGGGAGGATCTCTATGGCCAGTTTAAGCGAAGAGATCTCGCATTCAATCGGTAAAAGTGACTCCACACCATGAACTAGCTGAAACAGTGAGAACTCGATGGCAGTCTTGATTGCGGTTCGATATGCCCACAAAGCAGGATATAACATGATGTGTCAGTTGGTCTTTCTTTGTTGGATGGTACGCTGGAGAATGGTCTTCAAAGACTTATTAACTGCTTCAACTTGACCATTCTCTTGGGGATAATAAGAAGATGAGTGTTCTTGATGAAACCCAAGCTTGAGAGACAAATCCTCCATCATCTTGTTTTGAAAGTAACTACCATGGTCAGTGACAATCTCTTTCGGAATACCGAACCGAGTTATAATTTGATTGAATATGAAATGGGCTTCTGTAGCACCATCAGCTTTTACGGTAGGCATGGCCTCATCCCATTTGTAAAATTAGTCCATGGCCACTATAATATGGTGATGCCCCCCAGCTGAAGCTGGTTTGCAATCCATGAAATCCACCCCCCACTTAGTGAAGGGACCGACGGTGATGACCGGATGAAGGGGCGTTGGATGCGAGCATATATTCCGAGAAAACACCTGGCAAGGGTGGCATCTCTTTACAGCATTAACACAATCTTTAAATATTGAAGGCCAAAAGTATCCTGCTTGCATAATACGTTGGGCTGTAGCAAGCCCGGATAAGTGACCGCCACATGCCCCTGCATGGAAATCATTAAGCACACGCTCTGCTTCTTCGTGAGTTAAGCAATGACGGAGAATAGAATCCTTTCCTCGGCGATACAAAGTGTCACCGACGATAGTATAATCTTTAGCGTATGTTTCACACGCCATCGCTCATCTCGTGAATAGTGCAGAGGAAACTTCAAAGTTTGGAGATATACAATGACATCCCCATACTAAAGGTCTTCAGATGAGATAAGAAATAAGTGCATCCACAGAGGAATCTTCATGGATGACATCCTCATCGAGTCTCAGAAGGTCCGACATAATCTCAGCAAACACCAATGATTTCACCGATTTTGCAGAAGCAAAATCGAGATCGAACTCTTGAAGGATCACAATCCATTTATTGTACTTCCCCCCGATAAGGTGTCATGATAGCACGAACTGAAACGGATTGATATGCGTGACAACTATGGTTGTTGTAAGCAAAATGTAATGTTGTAATTGCTGGACTGAATGAACAGTCACAAGTGCCAGCTTTTCCACATGAGTATATCTTAGCTCAGCCTCTACTAGATTTTGACTAAGGTAATATATGACATGCTCGACAAGTGCGTCATCAACCTGAACCAAGACCATGCCAATCATCTCTTGAGACACGGCCACGTAAAGGATAAAATATCGTGCGAAGTCTAGTGGACTAAGCACGAGGGGCAATACCAAAGCTTTCTTGACGGCGTCGAAAGACTGCTGGGCTCGCTCATCCAAGATAAAGGGTGTGTCCTTCTTCAATAAGCGTGTGAAACCTTTGGTAAGATTAGCATAATTGACTACGAAACGGCGTAGACAAATGGCTCTCCCTTGGAGACTTTGCAGTTGTAACAAGTTGCTTGGAGGAGGCAACCGAAGTATTGCCTCAACTTTAAGAGGATCGACTCTAATACCCTCTTTCGAAACTATGAAGCCCAGAAGGCGACCCATCGTTACAGCAAAGATGCATTTGTTAGCATTCAATCGAAATTATCTTGTATCGTATACATCGTTCGAGAATCATGCGGAGGTGCTTGGGGTGGTCCATCCTCTTGCGAGAATGGCCGGCAAGGTCATCCAAGAAAACCTCCATAATCGTTTTAATATCATGAAAGGCGCAGGTCATGGCACGCTGAAATGTAGCTCCGGCATTCTTAAGTCCGAAGGGAATTTTTTGATATGAAAACGTTCCTAAAGAAAAAATGAAAGTTGTCTTATGTTGGTCCTCGGGTTTGATTTGAATCTGGTTATATCCGGAAAAGCCATCCATGAAGGAAAAAATCTCACTTCCGACACAAGCATCCAAGATTTGATCTATGAATGGTGTGGGGAAGTTGTCTTTCGGACATGCATGGTTCAAATCTCTAAAATCGGTGCATACACGGATCGTTCCTTGCTTCTTATCCATAGGAACGGGGTTTGACACCCATTCGGTAAGGGGAACAGGGTAGATGAAACTAGCTTTGAGCAGTTTCTCCACCTCTACCTTGATAGCGGCTGCTTTCCTAGGGTTCACAGCACATAAGCGTTGTCGAACCGGTTTAGCATTGGGATATGTTCTAATCTCATGTTAAAAAATGTGGGGGTCTATTCTTGGCATCTCCTCATATGACCAAGCGAAAGCTTCTCGGAGTTCTGTAAACAATTCAATGTAAATAGAAATCTCCTTAGGAGTGCAATCGTCACTGATGTAGACATTCTCAACCTTTCCGGGAGTACGAGAGATATTGATCAACATAGTTGGGGAAATATTAGCCATATTCCCTTCTGCAAAAACATCATCCGACTCTAAAAGAGCCATAGGGTGACCAACCATCTCTACTAGATTCATCCTAAACTCTTCTTGTTCGGTAAGCTCGAGGTTGGGAAGGAAATAAGAGTGATGATGCATGTCTTCCCAAGGTCTATCACTACCACACATGGCCTCCATAATAGCTTCATCAGAAGGCAAAGTATCATCAAGGCAATCGTGTGAACAAGACGAGTTGGCTGCCCAAACTGGCAACGTAACGAGATCTTCCTCGACTATCTGAGAAGAAGAGAGATCCGGCTCTACAGTGGCTAGTTGAATATGCTAGTAAGAAAGCTCAGCTACAGATAGTGGCATAAACATCTTGATATGCGTAATGTTTCCAAACGTGCAACTCGTAGACGATAAAGTCCATGGATCATCAAAATAGGAAGTCTGGAACGACATATTATGCAAAGGAGGAGACGCATCATCGGTAATGGTTCCAATAAAATTCACAGGTGTGGCAAAATCATAAGTTCCCATCAATGAAGGGTACATGCCAACACCCATGTTCCCAGTTTCTAGCTAAGAATGAGTAACCTGCGTGACTATGGATCCCGTGGATGCTATGGAAGAGGAGTTAACGAAATCCAGCTGATCGATGGTCACAATCTTGCCTTCGTGAAGAAAGCAGATAACTGAGGAAAGCAGATAACTCTGAATACAGTGGACGCGATAGCTTTCATAGCATACATCCAATTCCGACCCAGCAAAAGGTTTTAGTCGATGGGTGCATCAACCACCTCGACTTCAATAGGCACAGATTTACCTCCCAAGAAGACAAGAAGGGAAGGGATACTTCCATGTGGCTTAAATGATCAACCGTTGAATGCAGTGAGCATGGTTCTAGACGCAAGTATAGGAGGAGAGCCTAGAGCTTTCCAACAAGTTAACAACATTACCGACGCAGAGACACCTTCATCAACCATCGTACGTTTGACAAAATTCTGAAGGCATGCCACCTGTATTTGAAAAGCCACGTGGTAGGGTAAGTGAGGTTGGACATCAGTAGTGTCGAACTTGATAACAGTGGGACTTCCCCCATCCTGAACTCCTAATGTACTCAAAAGGGCATGCTTCTGAGAAGGACAAGATTGCAAGACTTCAAGAGCTGACATGGAACATGGAGTTTGGCCCAAATATTCCATGATGGATTAGTTATGGGTGGCTCGAGCATTAGGATTATGCGTAGAGCACTTAAGAACACCTTTCGGTATCTGCGGCATATTAGAGGGCTTCTCGATATGCAAGGAATTGTCAGGAGGAGGGGGAGGCTCATTCCCCAAATTGGGTTCTGGTGCATCATAATCGCATTGACGAGTGGCAACACTAACCTCTAACTGAACCATGTTCACACATCCATAACCACCAGTATTGGAAGAAGATGTTGCTGTCTCAGTAGGTCCATAACCAGTGGTGGCAGCATGCAAAGCCATGTTTTGATGATGAGGTAGGGGATCCTTTAACACAGCTGGGCTCTGTGCCATATGCTTCGATGATTCTTCAATTCGAGGACATAAGTGAGTAAGATGGTCTTTCCACTTGTGTCTCCATCACTCCACTTCTGAGATTTATAATGTATTTCAGCCATCGTAGCATCAGTCTCTGACCTCACACATTAGGGGGCTTCTTTTACAACATAATCTTCCACCTTGTGAGAATCAACACTCTTTGGCCTAGAGGATCCATTCCACTGACTCAGAACCATTGTATATCCTCCAGACACTATTTTTTGTATTTTTTCCCTTATACGCTTGTTGCATCATTACGGTATGCGTACTTGTGAGTTGCATCACTATAGCCCGCGGGTAGTATGTAAAATAGTAAAAATCACTAGTTTATTACTTTTTACTCCCAAAAAGCGGTCATTAGGTGACCTTTGACTCTCCATCTGCCCAAGAAATGCCTCGATGTGTCCTTTCACTTACCTTTGAGAGGACTATATATTGAGCACATATGGCTTATGGATGGGAGGAGAAAGAAGAGCAAGAGAACTCTATCGGATTTTTGCCCAATCTTGAGTCTACACTCATTAATCCTTGTAGTTGTGACCCCTTTATGTTCACCTTCCAAACTCCGATTCTAGTTTGAGTTTGCCATTCCATGGAGGATTGAAGTGGTGGAGGCATAAGTGGATTGATCCAGATCTTGGTTCAGATTGGTTGCCGACAAGAGGTCGTATCACACTGTACTTCTTCTTGTTTATTAATAGAAATACTCATATTCTCGTCCATTAATGTTGTAAATGTTGTTTATCTTACATTGGGTTTCATTTACGTGTTATATCATGGGCCATTGCTATTGATGATGTTAATGCCATTTATATATTATATGTACTTGTTGTATATTGGCTGTCAAGACTAATTTGCAGATTCAAGTGCATGGATTAAAAAGCTCCAATGGGGATCTACATCAAACGTTTGGATCAAGGTTGGTTATATTCTTCTTTATCTTAGCATTGTCATTTATATAGCATAGCATTGGGAATTGAGTTGATTTTTGGTAGTCAATTGTCTATTGTGGTCTACCCCAAGCCATAGTGAGTTTTCTCCAACACACTATGCATAATTAAAAGAGAGCTAGAAAAAATGAAAGAATATTACTTGCAGTTCATGGATAGAGACCTTGCTCTCAAATTTGCAAAGAAAAAGGTAGCAGAAGTAGAGCAACTTCACATGAAATTGGGAGAATCATATTACTCCCCCATGATCACATGTGATCAGATGTGTGTAGCTGATTGCACACATGATATTTGGGAGTAGCCTCATGTGTGAGGTGAACATGAGGAATTTTTAGATTTTCAAGCACTCGAAGGAATATTTGACATGTAAGAGGATTGTCAGACACTAGTTTCGCTCCAGGGATATCATGATATTTCTCTATGTGAGGAAGACATATTCATTGAGGAGATTCCTGTGCTCATTCCATTGGGACCAAGAAACAAAGATATATATGCATACATTGATTGGGTGAATAGATACATAAATAGATGAAGACTCCATGAGGTAAAAAAAAAAATTTGTATTAGTTGTGGATTAATTGATGCATATCACATTGTCTTGTTTTATTATCTCTAGTTTACATCCATCCATGGATTGGGAGGAAAGATACATGGACAATATGGAGTCACCTTGCAAGAAAAATTATTCTTACTCTCCTAGTATGTGGAATGCAGTCATGCAAGTAATTATGCTTACTCTCCTAGTATGTGGAATGCAGTCACACAAGCAAGAAGTGTGATGTCACATGAGGATACACACATGTCTTCTCTTCCATTTGATCTTGATTGTTTGGTCATCCCATTGGGTTTGAAAAATACATCAATCCTGTTGCAATCTTATGAGCAGTTGAAGAATCTATGGGTGTTATTTGATGCTTCCCTCATGCATGCCAGAGCATGGGAATTCCACTTGAGTCATTTGGGTGGAACAAGTGATGGTGATGTGAGTGTTGACACAGTTCTGTCGATAGGGGTTCACTTCGCACTGCTATCAACAAACGCCAACCAAACTCCCTTAAGCATCGTCCCAGAAAGGTTTTACCCTTTCCAACAACACCCGCGAAGCGAGTGAATTCTCACCTAAGATGATTAAGGGGGCTCCAGGAACCGGGTTTCCGTAGTGAGGGAAGGACATGCATCTATTATTACTCTATCACTATAGAAAATAGATATTTATCTTCGCATTATGCTTACCAATTCAAACATACATTCATCATTCGCATATTCAATGTGTAATCTACATTCGCATTAACAAGGTAAAACTGGTGATCGCATCAACAGAGATTACAGAACAATAAATTAAACATAACCCATCATTTAAGTCACATTCACCATTCAACACAAACAAAGATAAAGAGACATAGCCGAACATCTTCATGCATTAACTCATCAAAAATGTGTGGTACAACCTTAGCGGGGACAGTTCCAAACAACTTATCATAGATCCATACAACACTTTCCAAAGGCAGAGAAAAATATTACACCATTCATCCACTCGTCTATCAATCAAATGATGATTCCCTTAGGCTTACAATCATAGTCCTATTTATAGGAAACTATGGAGGTTACAAAATGGTCCAAATGACCCTTTCTAACTAACTAAACTAATATTGCACTTTCGTTGGCTCCTTGTTCTCCGTGAATGGTCCTTTCTTTTGCGGATGGTCCTTCTTCGATAATGTCATCTTCTACACTTTATGTGGTCTAACCCCATGCCAACAGGCCCCCAACACAAACTTGTGGCTCGCCCTTTAGCCACCTCAGCTGGAAACTGTTGGAAATGTTCTCGTCCTTCGTTGTTCTATATTTCTGAAACTGATCCTTTCATCTTGTGCTTGCTGTCATGTACTTCTCGAACTCATCCTCCAGTCTCTTGGTCACTTTCATGTACTTCTCAAACTCATCCTCCAGTATCTTGGAACCTTCATCATCTATCCCTTCTTGGTCGTCTGCTATATTTGAACCTGGCTTGCAACTGGACATAATTTTATCGACAACATTGAATTATGGAGAAGGCGTAGTTATCCAACACATCTATTTCACACATTTGATCATTCTTTGCTAGTGTCGACGTGCCTTTTATCTTGGTACTTCTGCAATCAGAGGGACCGCTTCTCTTCTAACACTCGAAAATTGATTATACATCTCGGGTAAGACCTCAACTTTGTTCTTTCTGATACATGGTGCCTCTGCATTTGTCGGTTTCTCATGAACACTTATCGGTCTTTCCCTTAGCGCACCTTGGGTGATTTTGTTGGAAACGAAATGCACCATTGCAACTTCCTCACTTCCTTGGATTTTCTCATTCGACTTGCTGACTCTCTTCATAATTCTCGTAATCCTTCATACTTGAATCTCTTCACTTGTATTTATGCTTGTTCCTCATGTCCTTGACGCATGATTATCAAGTCATTCCCTAAATCTTGCAAGTGTTCATCAGATTATGTCCTCAAGTGTGTCATCATAAACCTCTGTTGTCTTCCGTTGATGCTTAGTCGCAATAATCATGCTCTGACTTGACTCCCACGTGCTAAACATCAACGAGCAACCCATCTAGCCATGTCTCCCACTTTTTGTCATAATTGCTCTCTTTTTTTTTAGCTGACTCGTTTCTCAACTGCTATGCGCCTGATCATGGCGATTAGGTTTCAACCAATTCCCATTTACTAGATTTGTCAACAATGTCGCATATATCCTTTGTAACTGTACTGCACCTCCACCAGTAAAAAAAATTATGATGTAGGGACCCAACCAATGCATCTGCAGCTTACCTGGATGCTTCACAAATTTACTGTCATATAATAGGATCATATCTCCTCGCTGGAAGTGCTTTGCTTTGACATGGAGATCATGCCAAGCCTTCTGTCGATCCTTTTCTACCTTCTAATGGAATCCTGTGATAAACCGATCCTCATCAATATGTACTAATTGCGCCAACCGCTCTTCAATTGCTCCATTGTGGCTCATTTCTGTGGCCGCTGCGATGCACAGAATTGAGACAATATACTCTATGGGTATTACCACTTCCTATTCGTAGGCTATCTTGAACAGGGTCTATTTTGTCAATCACTTGCAAGTTGTTCTATATGCCCAGAGTATCGCTGGAATATTCAAATTCCAATCGTCACGATTTGTGTTGCACACCTTTGTGAGTGCATGCTCCAATATTTTGTTAAATGCCTCAATTGTCCCATTATCTTGCAGGTGATATAGGGTACTCTTCCTGTGTTCAATTTGAAACTCCTCTGTCATCGCTATGATCGTTTGAATAACAAAATGATTAACCTGGTCACTCATTAGTATCTTTGGGAACCCAAACCTGGTGACCACGTTATCAAAGAGAAACCTTGCTGCCGTCGTAGCTGTGCAATCCTTTACCGGTGTGGCTTCTACCCATCGCGTCAAATAATCTATCACATTAATTATGTAGCACGATCCTGTTCTTCTTCCTGGTGGGTTTATTGGTCCCACAAAGTCGACTACCCATTTTTCAAAAGCCTGTAGTGTCAATTGAGGTACTAATGGAATTTCATCCCTTCATGATGGTTTCCCTTTTCTTTGACATACGTCGCAACTTTTTTCATAGTCCGCAACATCTCCATGTATCGTCGGCCACCATAGTCCAGCTCAAAGTATCTTTCTTGCAGTGGCACATCCTCCATAGTGTCCTCCTGTGATCCCATCGTGAGCTTCCGTTAAGATCCTTTCCTGTTCATGTGAAAGGACATATCATCAAAGTATCTCGTCTGGTCCCATCTTATATAGTTGTCCTGCAATTAGTTGGAAATTTGTCGCTCTGATAACTAATTGTTTCTTTTGGTTGGTAGTTGTGATAATATGCAGTAGGATCTAACAGTTGTAACAATCCTCACACAAACTCTCAAGAAGTTGCAAACAAGAAGAGAAGAATGCACTCAATAATCACTCATGAACACAGAAAATGGAAAATAGAAGTATCATACATTAGTTGTGAGCTAGCACTATGAATAATGAATACAATAATACAATAACTGTGTAGAGAATTCGAATTAACCAAGGAGGTCATTCGAATCATGCTCAAAGTCTATATTGGAATACATTGGAGACATCATCCAGTCAGTAGTATCAGTCATAAATGGTAATAGTTATTCAAGTGAGTCTAACTGAGTCTAACAGAACCATCTAGGCATAAATCAAGGGATGGAGACTCTAAGGAGGGCACATGAGGCTGTCAGAAGATCAAGTGGCACTCCAGAACTAGCTAACTAGGAGCTATAGGAAGTTATCATGAGCAATTAGTGGAAGAACTGCTCAATCAATGCACTAACTGACTGTCAAACTCCTGGTAGGTGAGATAAGGCTCTCTAACTGAATGATAACTGGTGGTAGGTGAGAAAAGGTGCACATGTCATGCAAAAGAGTCAAATAGGGTGCATCAGGTAGGTAGGAGGGCTACTGGGGTCTGAAGACAGGCTCTAGGAAGCTGAAAATAGGCTCTAGGTGCTGGGAGGACCACCAACATGATGAATGGATGCATGCAAATTCAAGCATGCAAAATATAAAAATGATGGTGAGAATATTCCAACACCCCCCCTCAAGTTATACTATGAGGTAGTAACTGAAAACTAAAAAATAGGGCCCTGGTGACTGAGACCAAAGGTCACCCCATACAATTAATCTTAATAAACTAAGTGAGGAAAGAGGGAAAACCCAGTGGGAAGAATGCCCTCCCTCAAAATAGACTGAAGGATGCTAATGTAGCATATAATCACTCACCCCAGAAGGAGGCAAGTGTCCTTGTTTTCTGAAGAAGGATCGATCGATCTGAAATGGATCAGTAATGTGAGAATAATGAAACCTTCCATTCTGAAAATATGATATGGTTCTTCTCTAATCATGTGGATCACCAACCAAATCACCGGCAGATCAAAGTGTAATGGATTCCCATCGAGGAAGAGGAGGATCATCAGGTGAGAGATCTTCAAGTTCTTTTGGATCTGGATCTCCCATTCACTCATCTTCATCATCAGTTGCTAGATCTTCAGGTTCTTATGGATCTGGATCTAGCATTCCCTCATCATCATCTCCATCTTCAGATTCTGAATCTGAAATCTCATGTGAAGAAGCTTCGCTCTCTTGATCATCAATTGAAGGAGGAGTAGTAGGCAAGCTATCAAGCTCAACAGAAGGAGTATCATGGAGAGACAACTCCTCAAACTGTACACTCCTTTCCAAGAATGTGGTCATGGTAAAAGGATCAAGTATCTTGTAGGCCTTTGCATCCAATGCATATGCCACCATAATGCACTATTTTCTTTGTGGATCAAGAGCTCTCCTTTTGTCAGTTGGAAACCTTTCCCATGCTCTGGATCCAAACACTCTAAGATGAGATACATCAGGTTTATATCCCATCCATGCTTCGAAAGGAGTAGTGTCATTGAGTCCTTTATGAGGGACTCTGTTATGAAGATAGGAGGCGCAGTTAATGGCTTCTTCCCAAAGACTAGGGTGCAACCCTTTCGACTTTAACATGCAGGTGGCCATTTCTTTCAATGTTCCGTTCTTCTTTTTAGCTACACCATTTTGCTGTGGTGTATAGGGAACAGTATGTTGCATCTCAATTCCCTCTTTAGCACAAAATTTTTGAAACACATCGTTTATGTACTCACCACCATTGTCAGTGTGAATGGATTTTATCTTCATGTCTGAAAATTTCTCTACAGAAGACTTGAAAAACTTGAAGAATCCAAATACTTATGATTTCAATCTAAGGAAATATACCCAAGTGAATCTGGAATAATCATCAATAAAAGTGAGCACATACCTTGATTTGTTTAGAGACAGATCTGGAAATGCACCAGCCACATCACTATGGATGAGATCTAGAGGATGAGAGGCCCTCCTAGCCTTCCCATTCTCAAATTTCTTCTTAGGATGCTTCCCCATCAAACAACCATGACAGTTTCCCTTTGAAAACTTGATCTTGGGCAGCCCATCAACCATCTCCTTTGCATGCATTTCATGCAAGTACTGATAGTTAAGATGCCCAAATATTTCATGCCACAATCTTCTTTCTTCATTGGCATGAGTATGGAGAGCTGATCGCTTTGAGAGAGGTAAGAAGTGTGAGAACTCATACAGTTTAGAGTTGTGATTTGCAACTCCTTTTGCAATGATTTCACCTGAAACCATGTTTTGTATCTCAACTTCATTTGGAGAAAAGATCACTCTTTTGGGCTCTCCAATATGAGTCATTTGATACACTGAAAGTAGATTTGCTATGAGAGAAGGAACATAAAGCACATCAGAAAAGTAGCCATGGTTAAGATTGATTCTTCCAATACACTGAGAGGAGACTTCATAATCATTTCCCAACATGATGGAAGGGCCAACTAAGCTTTCAAAGTTGGAGAAGAGGTATTTGGAGGAAGACATATGTCTTGAAGCTCCTAAATCTATGATAAATGAAGAATTTGTTGATGCAATTGCCATGAGGGCATGGCATCTCTCTTTGTCCTTAGATCTAGAAGGTTCAGCATCAGTATCTTTCTTCCTTGCACATGCAGGTACAGGGAAAATGTTCTTCTCAAGTAATTGAGCCATCAAGTCTATAGTCTTATTCATACAAGAACTCTCAGGATGAAATCCTCGATGACAATATTTGCACTTGGATCTTTCTTTCTGAGATTGCTTGTTCTTGTTTGAGTTCAAAGCCCCATCTAACTAATATGGAACATCTTTTGGCTCTGTATCATTCTCTCTCTTTTCAGAATTATTTTGCTTTCCCTTTGCATTCACTGTTTTGGAATCAGCAGCTGTAAGGGCCGAATCCAACTTTGGTTTGATCATTCCCATGAAGATTAACTTCTCCTCCTCTTGATTAAGATATTGGATGAAGTCATCAAGTGAGGGAAACTTCCATTTTGGAATGGACATATTAGCTGACTGAAATGTGGAGACAAAAACTGAGAAGTTTGGCCCCAATTTAGAGAGAATGGCAAGAAAGCGTTGTTTGTCTTCTTTCACTATCTCATATCTTTTCAACTGAGAAATAAATCTTTTGAACTTGGTTAAGAATGCATTGATGGATTCGAAGCTTTCAGGACTCAAAGAGATGAGTTCATTCTCCAATTTATGACCTTTCAGATCATCTTTCTATCCAAAGAGGGATTCGAGCTTGTCCCAAACCTCTTTTGGATATGTTAGATCGATGACATGGAAGTGAAGATCTTCAGAAATTGAGAGAAGAAGTAAGCCTACTGCTTCATCAAGCCTATCCAAGTACTTGGATTTATCTATTGCACTGAGTGGTTTGACCATAGTTCCATTTAGTATCCTGGTGAAGCTCTTGGATCTCATGAAGAGAGCCATCTTAGCTTTTCATTCGACATAGTTGGAAGAGGTGAGTTTTAGATCCATCTGAACAGTGAAGGTCGAATTGAAGAAGAATTTGAATGGGTGAATAAACCTACAAAACAAGAAGAGTTTTTTTTATGGAGATTTGCTACACTTCGAATGAACACTACCTTAAGACACCTGAGCACATATGACTAAGTCCTTCACACATGGATAGACCTCACTGGATTGCTCCAGTGAATTCAAGGTAATAGAACCAGGATTTGTTGTGGAAACTTAGAGGCTTCTAGTGCTTAGGGAAAGATAGCTACTCAAAGAAATGATGCAACTGTTGCTACTGCAACTGCTGCAATGGCTGCAATTCAAATAGTTGTTGACTTCTCTGATACCATGTGATAATTTGCAGTAGGATCTAACAGCTGTAACAAGCCTCACACAAACTCTCGAGAATTTGCAAAGAAGAAGAGAAGAATGCACTCAATAATCACTCATGAACACAGAAAATGGAGAATTGCAGTATCATACATCAGCTGTGAGCTGGCACTGTGAATAATGAATAAAATAATACAATAATTGTGTAGAGAATTCAAATTAACCAAGGAGGTCATTCGAATCATGCTCAAAGTCTAGCTTGGACAACATTGGAGACATCATCCAATCAGCAGTATCAGTCATAAATGGTAATAGTCAGTCAAGTGAGTCTAACTGAGTCTAATAGAACCATCTAGGCATAAATCAGGGGATGGAGACTCCAAGGAGGGCGCATGATCCTGTCAGAAGATCAAGTGGTAATCCAGAACTAGCTAACTAGGAGCTACAGGCAGTTAGCATGAGCAATCAGTGGAAGAACTGCTCAATCAATGCACTAACTGACTGTCAAACTCTTGGTAGGTGAGATAAGGCACTCTAACTGAATGATAACTGGTGGTAGGTGAGAAAAGGCACACATGTCATGTAGAAGAGCCAAATAGGGCGCATCAGGTAGGTAAGAGGACTACTAGGGGATGAAGACAGGCTCTAGGGAGCTGAAAATAGGCTCTAGGTGCTGGGAGGACCACCAACATGATGACTGGATGCATGCAGTTGCATGCAAAATATAAAAATGATGGTGAGAATATTCCAACAGTAGTGAGTTCCTCTGGTGCCTTCCCTGTTGCCAGAAATTGGATAATTTGCTCATAATGGTCATCAACCATTCTAACCCTGAATAGATGAGCATCAGGCAGTCCTTTGTCAATATTCCTTGGTTCTTCTCATGACTCTATCTGCGACAGATGGTCTGGTCTTGCATTCAGTCGCCCAGGATTTACAATTATCTCGAAATCAATTTCTTGGAGAGTAATATCCATCGACAGATTTCTCCCACCAACACAGGCTTGTTCACTAGGTATTTGAGTGTTGAATGATCAATGAACATTTTAAAATGGCCTCCTAGGAGATAATGTCGAAACTTATGTAATGCGTAGACCATCTCCAACCCTTCCCTTTCCGTTTTCATATAGTTCTTTTTCACAGTAGACAACTTCCTACTTGCGAATGCGATCGGGTGGTTAATCGCTCCTTCTCCTGGCTGGGTCAATAATACTCCTAGTGCAACTGATGACGTGTCAAAATGCACATGGAATTCCTTCGTCCAATTGGGAAAAACTAGTATTGGTGTTGTGACCATATTTTGTTTCAACATATCCAGGATCTTCTGGCATTATTCGTTCCATTCAAACTTGGCATCCTTCTTCAACAGTTTTTCCATCAGTGCCATGATCGCTGCATACCCTCTAATAAAATTCCTTTAGTATCCTGTGTGTCCCAACATCACTCTTAATTTTTTTACTGTTGTTGGTGGTGGTAGGTCGACGATAATCGTGATCTTCAAAGGGTCGACCAGCATTCCTTCCCTGCAAACAACGTGTCCCAGCAAAATCCCAAATGGAGTGCAGAAAATGCACTTTTTCAAGTTTAGCGAAATCTGCTATTGTCGACATCTTTCCAACATCAACCTCAGATTCGCAACATGATCCTTGACCAACCCATATAATGTCCAATCATCCATGTATATGGCAAGAAATTTATGGATGAATTTCTTAAATGCGGCAACTACCAGTCTTGAAAAGATTGATGGTGCATTCTTTAGGCCAAATGGCATCACTGTATATTGAAAACATCCCCATTCTGTGACGAAGGTTATTTTGTGGTGATCCTCCCTCGCAATTTTTATCTGGTGATATCCTGAGAATCCATGTGTGAATGAGTATATTTCTTGTCCTCCAATGCCTTCTGACACTTCATCCGTGAACGATGTTGGGAATGGATCATGTAAACATGCATCATTCAACTTCCTTAAATCAACGCAGATTCTGACTTCGCCAGTTTTCTTATATTGGACCACCATTGGGATGATCCACTCCAATTCCTCCAGTGGTTCTATAATCCCTTCTTCCAACATTCTCTCAATTTCAGATTTCACGCGCTCCTTGTACCTCGGATTCAACCTGAAAGGTCGCTGCTTTACTGGCTTTGCATCAGGTTTCAGTGGGATTTTCATCGTGCCTAGGTCCCCAGAATCCCTTTCATCTCTTAAAATTTTGTTGGGAACAAGTCTTGAAACTCGTGCAATATATCGGTCATCTTGGCCATGGTCGAGGCATCCCAATAATCTCTGATGCTCGTGAACTTGGGATTCTCTTCCGACCCAATGTTCACTTTCTTGATTCGCAATGGCTACTAAAACTTGTCGAAAGGCATATATGGTGCGTCAACACTGTGACTTCCTTCTAACTCTGGTATATATGTAGCCCTTGGATCATCCTCATCGTCTGGTTATCCTATCATGTTGTAGCATTCCATCAGCATTTTCGGTGTCGCAGTCCATTGAAGTCACATAGGTTTCTCTCTCGAAACTTCTTCGAGTAATTTCTCATGGACCTCTTGTAACGTGTTGTGGATGAAGGGGTTTTTGTCGGAGAAACTGGACGTTTGGATAAAGCCAATAGTCAGGTGTTCCCATGATTTTGTTCTGCATCGCAGCTCTGCTGTGGTATACCAACTTCGTGGTACTTCATCCAATGTGTGAATAAATGCGTGGACCCATTCTTGTTTAAATATTATTCCCCATTTTCTTTGATATTCATTCGAATGATCCTTTGGATCTCCTCTTCCATTGTACTTCCTTCCGAAGTATCCTTCAATGTCACCGAACCTAACCTTCATTAGGTGTCGACATAATGGCCAGTTTGTTATTGTTGATTTGTGCGTCGCCCACTATCGCGCTATTGTAGCCTTTAGGGCTTCCTCCAAGGCCAGTAGTCGATGTGGTTTTGCCACTTTTTCTTCAAATTCGGTGATAAATGCAGTCAAGTTGGGAAACCCCTCATATGTTGGTATTTCGCATACTTCTGTAGCTACCCATCGCAGCAACTGGGTGATCCATGCACATCTTCTAAATGATACTTCATGCAGCCGATTCTCCCAATTTTCGAGCGCTTCATCCGAATCTAACAAATCCGAATTGATACTGCGCCATCCTGACTCTCCGTCTGCAGTAGCATTGGCATAGTATTCTGATATGTTGTAGAGACTTTCCCATCCCTCAGTGAATTCATCTCGTGTCAGCTCAACATATCTCTGCCCTTCTACTGGATCAAGAGGTGCGACTACCCTCATCTCACAGTTGTCGAACGACGTGGTTCATTTCATGAAATTGATGATGGCCTAATTCTCCATCTCCCAGTCTATCCCTAACATCACTAGATAGGGGCTTTTGTTGTCGACAATCTATATCAAATCAAAGTCTGCATATGTTTTGAGCCCTTCTATCTCGACAGGGACCTGGCACAAGCAACCAATCGGGGTGACCTTACTTTGATTCGCTAGTCGCAATTGTACCGGGGACCATGCCAACTGCGGTTTCCCCATTGTTTCCCAGGTCTGTTTCATCAGGATGTTTACATATGATCCCAGGCCTTAGATAATGGAGTCGACATCGAATGCTCCAATTTGTGCAGACATTCTCATCTCTCTTTCTATCTTCCTCTTATGTATTTGATTGACCGTTCGCTCCTGTCGTGCACCCTCCCATCGATGCAACAAGCTAGATATCTCTACCAATGCGTCCTGATATTTTTCCAACTCCAGGCAGCTTTCTAGAAAGGCTCTTAAGCTATTAGGCTTTTTCTACAAATTCGTCGTGTTGATTGTCGACGACATATCATAAGTGAATTCTTCTTGGTGAAGAGGTGGCTACCTTATCTATCTCATTTCCTCCAGTTCTTTCAAGAAAATATCCCTTTTTGCTTCCACATCGAATGTGACTTGTTTTCTTGTTGTCGGTCGAACGCTAGCCTGTGACCTGTTGGCCCCTGTCACATCTTCTCCTCGGGTTACTACTCCAACAGTCGCAGTTTGACTTCTGACCTCTACTGATATCTTCTGTACCGTTGGAGGAATATTCTGGTTCTGTTTTTGATTTGGTGGAGGTGGGGGTAGGTTATTATTTTTCCACTTCGCGGTGAGCTAAGGACAGTTTTTGACACCATGGTCCACAACGCTACAGTAAGTGCACTGAGGAGTTGGATTTGGGAAATCCCTTTGGTAATGCCCCTGCTGACCACAATTGTAACATTTGATTGGTCCTCAGCCTCGTCCATCAGCTCCGGTACCTTGGCCTCCGCGGAACCCCCCTCTGAAATCTCCTCGCAGTGGCCCGTATGGCGGGTACTGCGGTTGTGGATATTGCAGTTGACCGTATTGCGGTGGTTGATATTGCAGTTGTGGATATTGTGGTGACCATATTGCGATTGAATATACTGTGATTGATCATACTGCGGTTTCGTATGATAGTGAAGTTGGTGTTGATTGTACTGTTGTTGCTGCTATATCAGTGGTTTATCTTCTCCCTTCATAAAAAATGTAGCCGTAGTCCTTTCTTGGACGAGGTCGTAAGCCCTGCAATATTTTTCGTCATGGCCAACTGATCGACAGAATTTGCAATACAAATTAAACGTCTTTGACACCATCTTATGTAGGTATATGCATTCTTTTGGTCGATGTCCTCTCATCTGACAGACGCGACACCAAGGAATCCCTCCCTGATTGAGGGTATTCAGTGCACCTGACTGTAAATACTCTCAAAATTCTAGGCACTAATCCTTTTGATGTCCTTTTGTTTTTCATCTACTGCACCAAATTTATTCACAGACTTCTTTTCCCTTTTTCATATCTTGTAGTTGGATCATCAAGTTTTCCAACTGCGCTTGTATCCGATCCATGCCTATGCCTGTTTCCCCGATCAGTGAAGCCTCCAACTTCATCGCAATTTCCAGCACTTCTGCTTGAGTTGCTACCTTCTGTTGCATTAGCATACCATGAATGTGTGGTATGAACCTTGCGATAAACCACTCTTTATGCTACATGTCACTCATTCCGAAACTCACATTTTCCATTAACGTTTTATACCGTTGGTCAAATTCCCATACTGATTCGTTTGGAAACTGCTTGATTTCCTTGAGCTCTGTGATGTACTCCGACTCAGATTTGGGTTTTCTAAATTCATCAATCATTCCCTCCTTGATCTGTGGTAGTGTTTTATCTGGATTTCCTGTCGGTACCTTAGTAAATTTCATAAACTAGTCTAGCGCATGGCCCCTGAGGGTCATCGCTAGCTGTCCTTTTTTGATATTTTCATCTTGGAACTATTTCAGAGTCCGTACCGCCTCACACAAAAACCAATACTGTTCAAGATCCTCGGTCCCATTACCCTGGAAATTTGGCATTTTACGTTGTCACCTTCCATTCTTGCGCTCCTACTATTATTATTTACTGATCCTCTACTATTATTGTTGTTCTGACACATAGGACAGCTCTACGAATAGCTTGTATTTCTTCCTACAAATTTTTTAGTAGTGCGTGGGGTTGAAGGTACATTGTAGCTTAGGGTCCGTCCCTCTTCAGCTTCTGGGGTAGCCTGTTCACCTTCTTTGTCGTAATAAGGTTGCTTCGTCCCTTGTGGTCCTGTTTCACAATCTTCCATTTCGGTCCCCTCAAGAGACTCTCTCTCAGTCCTCCTCTTCTTCTCGGGTCGCTGGAATATCACCCCACTTATTAAGGTACCACAATCTTCCTCAGCCTCCCTTAGAAATTCATCGTCGCTCATGTCCATCTACCTCGCATATTTCTATCAGACCCACATTCACACGGTACCCACAACCTCTGCACACTGAACTTTTACTCGTCGGAATTCATCCTCAGTATGCCTTTTTCACAAATGAGCATCTTAATCCACAATTTCAATGATAGTAAAAATCTCCCTCTAGATCCTTTGAAAAATTTCCTTTAGGCGTCGCTTTATGATTTGATTGTATCAACGACAAACTCAGTGATGTATCCCTCTAGGATACTGTCTGCCTAGAAATCGACATCCCATGATACACTATTTTCGACTCGATTCAACTGTTGGATCAGTTCTGGAGTCCAGTGGTCAAGTTCACCTCCTTGGCAATTGTTGTTCTGAAATGTCAGCTGCGCCAACCACCCGTGCAACAATATCGGGAATTCTCAGAAAAATACCTCGTGGATATCAGAATAGATATGCTTTTCCAATTAGCTGATTGTTGTCTTCCCAAGGTTCCGATTTTCTCTTTCCGCAAATTATTTTTTCTTCTTGTCGAACCAATCCTGAATCTTTGGTTTCGTCGGATGCCACAGCATGTCCTCTTCTTTCTTCTTCAGGGTCTTGGAAATAGAACCATTTTTTGACACAATTCTATCGATAGGGGTTCACTTTGCACAGTTTTCAACAAACGCCAACCAAACTCCCTTAAGCATCGACCCATAAAGGTTTTACATTTTCCAACAACACCCGCGAAGCGAGTGAAGTCTCACCCGAGATGATTAAGGGGCCTACAGGAACCAGGTTTTCGCAGTGGGGGAAGAACATGCATCTATTCTTACTCTATCACTATAGAAACCAGAGATTTATCTTCGCATTATGCTTTCCAATTCAAAAATACATTCATCATTCGCATATTCAATGTGTAATCGACATTCGCATTAACAAGGTAAAACTGGCGATCGCATCAACAGAGATTACAAAACAATATAACTTAAACATAACACAACATTTAAGTCGCATTCACCATCCAACACAAACAAATATAAAAGAAACATAGTCGAACGTCTTCATGCATTAACTCATCAAAAACCTGTGGTACAACCTTCGCAGGGACAGTTCCAAACAACTTATCGCAGATCCATACAACACTTGCCGAAGGCAGAGAAAAACATTACACCATTCATCCGCTCGTCTATCAATCAAATGATGATGCCCTTACGCTTACAAGCATAGTCCTATTTATAGAAAACTATGGCGGTTACAAAATGGTCCAAATGACCCTTTCTAACTAACTAAACTAATCATGCGCTTTCGTCGGCTCCTTGTTCTCTGTGAATGGTACTTTCTTCCACAGATGGTCCTTCTTCGCTACTGTCGTCTTCCGCACTTTATGTGGTCCAACCCTGTGCCAAAAGTGAGTCATTGGAACATAGTACAGTTGGCACGAGAGGAGCTTCATGTCTTATGGGAGAGGCTCACAGAGACTCAATTTAGAATGGGGAGTGATGAACTTCCAATATGGTGGTGGGATCCTGACATAGCTTGGAGTGATATATTTCCACCAATGATAGTGATCTTTGGAGTAGTTTAGCATAGGTAATGGGATCCTAGCATTGCTTGGTATAGCAGTTCAGTTGCTGGCATGTGAGAGTTATCCAACCAGTGAAGTCTATCTATTCGTTCAGTTTCCTCATTAGGAAACCTTATGATGGATGGACATGCTATTCACTTGCTTGTTGGTTTGGGAGCCTTCAATAGGTTCTTTATGTGGATGCTATGAAGTGCAAAGGTGATTGTTATAGACACCTTGAATTCATCAAGTTCATTTTGGAACTTGGTATCGTTTTTGGACTTAGTTGTTTCAACTGGGTTTTTCGTGGAGAAGCATGGGGAAAGGAGCCATCTCTTAAGGTTATAATCAGAGTTAGCGCAACAACAACATGGTGGAACTTCATTGAGTTTAGTTTTGAATTTGGAATTCCAATGGTTGTCAATTTCAACATCAAATATTAAGTATGTTGCAGTTGTAGAAAATAGTGTTGGTGATTTGGTTCATTTGAAGATACAACCATATAAACAGTCACCATTAAAGAAAGACGCAAAGAAATGGTTTGTGCATAAAGTTGGGGGGTTGGGGGGGAAAGAATATGTACCACCACATTCAGATTTAAAATTGCTCAAGGAAAAGAAATATTGGGTGGGGGGGACTATAATGTCCCCAAAATTCTATTATTAACCAGTGAAGAGAAATAATTAATTTTGACCTACAGTCTCTATGTACAAATTAAATTATTCATGAAAGGATGATGTAGGCCCACAAATTAGAATATTTAATTATCAAATATATGTTTAATGATTTGGAAATGGTCTAGGTGGCTCAAGAGGGTGCATAGGAGGAAAAATAATATCATATGATTTGTTTCCTTCAAGAAATTTGAGGAAAAGCAGCTAAAAGCATAAAAGGCAGGAAAAAGCAGGAAAAGCAGCTAAAAAATGGAAAGGCAACAAAAAAGTGGAAAGGAAGAAGTTTCCATTTTTTTGTTAATAAAGGAAGAGAAAGGATTAGTAATTTTCAAGAAAGAAAGCAATGAATCCAGGAAATATTTTCCTAATTTCGAATTAGAAAGGGGGGGATAACTTCTATTCTCATGAAAATAATATTAATTATTATTTTATTGATATTTTCATTAGAAAACTCTAGAATGAAATAAAAGGTAAATGAAGAGTTATAAAAGAGGTATGAGCACCCCCATTAACATATTTTGGCCATTTTTTTATTTGTATTGAGAATCTCTGTGCTTTTCTAGACTTGGGATATGTTCCCCTTCTGTCCATTGTAGCTAGTTGAGAGAAATCTTAGCTAGTGATAGAGAAGTTGGGAATTCAACCTTTATTTTTGATCATATTGTAGCTACATCAAAACCATAATGTGGCACAACAAATCCATAATTTCCAATGTACCATTCGAGATCCAGTTAGTGGTCTAGAGCTAGTGGGATCCAATTCTAGTGTGAGTTCTAGTAGTTCTTCTGGAATTAGTCTAGGAAAATTATGGATGGCGCTCCCATGAGCCATGATGGTTGTACCTATAACAATGTAATATGTTAAATTCATTTCATTCCATCATATGAATAAATATCTATCCTTATCCTACTTCTATTCTCTTCTATTATCAGTATCTTTCCTCTCTCATGTGCAATTTCATTGGAATAATGAACATATCATAAGTCTGGTTGTAATAAGATATACTGTGCTCTTGTATAAATATGAAAAAGGGTGTTTCCAGTCACTATAGATGTGTTTGAATATTATCCAAGTATAATATCAATAATTTTTTGTCCTCAAGCATCACTTGGGAACAATTGGAAAATAGGTTGCACAAACCACTATCGAAAATTGATTAGTTTTGTGTTAGGCTGTAACTACCCATCTTAAATGATTCCAAACTTCTAAAAACTGGCTTGATATGTTAGTTGAAATGTTTTTCGTCCCATACATTCCCTCATAACAAAAACTTGTGACCTTCAGGTGTCATTAGAAACTAGTTGGAAATTGGCTAGTTTCACCTCCCATAAACCAAAATTGCTCCTCATCACCCAATCTTGCAATCTAGCACCTAATTGTTGAACCTAATGAATTGAAATTGTAGGTTGTGACCCTTACTGTTTATCTAATTCCAGTATTTCTCCAGAATCCATTGAGTTTCCACATAATTCCTGGGGCTATTGCCTTGAAGCCTTTGGTTTAGCCAAAGGAGTCTTCCCAGGTGTGATGTACTCAGAGAACTTACATACTGTATAAAGTAATGAAAGATCCACCTTCTTCCAAGTATTTATTCAGGTTTTCTTAAGTATATTTTAGACCCTAGAGTCCCTCCATGAGACATTTGTTAAGGTCTTGGAGTATTTGGGGAACAATTTGGTAGAAGACTAGTTCCAATTTGTCAATTACTAGCTAGTCACCATGTTGGGTCAAGGTTGCATTCAAAGTGTTTGTGAAAAGTCCCAAATCAGACCTGCATAAATCAGATTTCCAAACCTTCATAGCAAACCTGAAAATTTTCATAACAAAGGCCCCAAACCATTCCCCATGGGATTCCCTATCTAAATAATATTTTGAACATGTCTCCTTCTGCCTAGTTTCGAGCAAAAACACCTAGCCTTGAGGAATTTTGATTTCTTGAGTTAGGGATTGAGTTAATATTCACAAATTTTAGATTGGGGATATTACAACACATGAAAATAAACCATTATTTATTTCTTTATCATTCTTCATAGCATGAGACCACTTATCTAAAAATACATTTTCAAATTCTTCATATGGAAGAGTTGAGATCATGTCATTGTCAAGCAAATACCACCATCTAGTGACATCTTCTTTTAAACCATAGGTAAACAATATTCCCATTTCCCTTCCCACCATAATTTTTTCTTACTTATGTACTATTGTATACTACAATCATCAAATTTTCCTGTAAAAAAACATCTTTCTTACTATAATGTCAAAAATAGAACCAAGGTTTTGAAGAAAACAACTTACTTTTGAGACAACACATTAAAATGAGCATAAGTCCCTCAATATGTCTTGAAATATCTATTATGACCATAATCATATTTAATTACACAATCATTCTACATATACTTTAGTTGGCTTGAAAAAATATACTCACTCTATCAAAAGATACCAGCTATACAATCCACGTGGTCGTCACCAGAAAGCCCTAAAAAATAGTTGATTTTAAATTAGTGATAACTTCACTTCTTGAACTTGATTTTGGACATTTGTTTTTGAAATTAGGTGTTTCGGTGAGAGGAACACATATATGAAATTGGTTTCTTTATATTTGGCACATAATTTTTCATAAAATCGAGTCAAATTTTGTTGTCCTCTTTTTACCTTCAAAAATCAACAAGAAAAAAGAAAAAATCTTCTAATTTTCCATCCCATGAAAGAGATATGATACCATTTACAGTGATCTTTAACCTATAAATTGAGTCACAACAATGATATAGAACCCTTAAACTTTATGAATAACCAAGATTAATTCACAACCACAATATACACAAGAATATATAGATAACACTTAACGTAGAGTAACACCATCAAATATTCATTAAGGAAGGACTCACTCTACAAGCCATGCTTGGTACAATACAATTCATCCCACATATCTCATACATTGATACTCATGTACATTTATACTTTCTCATGAGTATTTTGAATGGGCCTATACCAAGTACCCTTTATTATTATATCATTTCCTATAACTACTTTGTGGGCCTCTTTATTACCCACTAACTACCAAGTGGATCTATTCCATGATTATGGTCACATTACATACATTATCTCTTTGGGTACCTCCCTTGGTACCCCATATTATCCTCCTTAGGTACATTATAGTCTACATTATCATAAACAATTATTGGATTCTAATTGGTTAACTACTTTTCATGTATCTTACACTACTTGTGCATCCTCAATATGTGAGGTGTGCCTTAGGGATTCATGCTTGGGGATGCGTGCCTTATTGTGCCATGTCAATTCCTCCTAGTTTAGGCCGAAAACAACCTCACTTTCTTTCTCATTTGGGAAGATCAATACTCGACGAACATCACAAACAATAAAAATGTGTCTTGCTCTAAATACCTGAGCATAAGTTTGTGAGTATATAATAACTACATTATAGTTTTTATTAACTGATATAGTGAGAAGGAAATAGAAAATTTTAATGGTTTCTTCCTAGAAGTTGAAGCAGTAGAGTGAATGTGCTTGGGCAGAGGCTGAGGTGTTGGTTGAGGCAATTTCATTCATAAGGGTCCATTCCTACCTTGGTGAGGATGATGCACTCAATAGATGCAATGTGTGTAGAGGCCTTCTTTATAACCATTGTGGGTGTAAAAGGTGTTTAAGTTATATGGCTATTGTTTTCAACAAGCACAAAGATCCCTCCATCAAGATGTATGTGTTCTAATATTTTCCTTGTAGCATAGTAAGTGTGAATGATAGATGTTGGTTGGCTACTACTTGAAGAAAATATGGATCCTTGGGTGTTGATTGATTGATATGTATAATCTACAAGAGAATGAGAGTATGAGTCATGTTGAGTATTTGTAGTGTCATTTTGTATTTCCTTAGCAATTCCACATTCAATTAGATTTAACACACCCTTCACGAAAAGGATCGATTTGTAGGTTTCAAATACGAATGCATAATACACTATGTGTGTATTGTAGTAACCACCTTAAGAATTTGATTCTAATAGAAACACCACCAATTCTTACCTGTATAATTTCTCTCAATGCTTATTTCCTGATGTGTGTGTGAAAGCATCTAAGCAATAGCCATTTCTCCATATTCAAGAACATCTATAGCGATCAGTGATCATTTCATCTTTGAATTTTGAGTCTCTAGTCATCACTCTCTTGAAGAAACTTTTGTTTCTAAATTCAGAGTCAATAAATTGTATAATATAGTGCTTTCCATGCAACCTAGTTAGGTAAACCATCTCCCAATAGAAACCATATGTAATAGATTAGTTTTGGTTTTTTAGATTGATTTTGTTAATGACATTAATAATGCAATATGATGATATAAATTTGTGTACTACACTACAACCACCATTGTTTATCTTATTAGTTTTTGATAGGTTTTATTATTGATCCAAAATAATGCCTCTAGATCACAGTTCTTGTTGTGACTAGTGGTTGTTTCACTGTTGGGAGTACTCTTCTCAAATTTACTGTGATAGAAAGATACTTAGACCAATTTGTTGAATTGGCTTGCTACATTGGGATCTTGATTCGTTCTATGAAGTAACATGGCAATTTCTATGGAGTTTTTTTTTTTGTCTAAATATGTTATCCCTAGGTACAAAAATCATAGGAGGAAATAAGTGGAACAAAAGAAACCCTTCACTAAAGATCTTTGGAGTTATGTTTTCTCTTTATGCTATCCCTAGTTATTGCAATGAGATATATCAATATGATGAAGCAACACTTTGTCAAATAGCGGCGGCCATCAAAAGACTTCCCTGGGGCTATTAAAAGAATTTTTTGAAAGACTTCTTTGGAGGTATTAAAATACTTTCCAAGGTTACTAAAAGACTAGGGCCATTGAAAGATTTTCTCAAGGATTTGGAAGGACTTGTGTGGAATATTTGTCTTATAATTTCACATGCTATCTTGTCCAACAACTTAATTAAGTGGGATAAATAAAATAGTAGTAGGATAGAAAAAGATATATGTCTTTGAATTTTACATGCTAACTCATCTATAATATATTTGATGTATTATACATTATGTTAAGTTATATATTCTCCTTATGCTCCCTTAAGTTGGAAATATTGTCTTGTATATATTCCAACCAATGCCAAGGAAATACATATATGTAATTGTGGTGTCTTGGTATAGGAAGCTAGTTAAGGCCAAGCTAGATCTTGACAAATCCCAATCCCCCCCATTAGATAAAGTAGTCTTAAGAAATATAGGTTCATTGTAATCTTACTCATTGTTTGTATGTTTATCTCTTTATGCTTTGAGAATGTTTCTTATGTAATTAAATTTATGAATAGGCAATAAGTTTAATTACATGCATAATAATTCATAAATCATGTTAGAATGATTGCCAAAAAAAAACACTTTTACAATCGAGTATCACAAAGATGTACATGGGTAATGCTTACATCATCATATGTCGCTTTCAAAAAAATGTAATACTTATAACAAATTATAATAGCAAAAATGTATGCTAGCTAAATATAAATATATACATAAATAAAAATCTCTTACTATGTATGAGATAGAGATATTTGATATTTATATATATCATATATAAAATACTGTATAGAAATATGAAAAAAAGGATCTCATCTAATACTATAGATATGATATTACAGGCGTTTTGTGAAAGTAATGGTTGAATTTGAGATGGGTAAGGGTTTGCCTGCTGAGCTTGAGATTTCGTGGGGTTCTAGATGTTGGATGCAGAGACTAGATTACTTCAAGATACCTTTTAGATGTTTCGAATGCCATCAAACTGGTCATGTTCGAGCTAACTGCTCAAGGTTTCGATCACATTTGTCAAGAAAGAAGGTGGATTCTACTACTGTTAGCCCAACTGCTGTCCCTGTTTCGAAGCTGGAAATGTCGGGTTAGTTCTTTGATATCCCTATTTTCCAAAACAATGAATTAACAAATGAAGAACTGAAATTTTTTGAGGTTTCAGAAAGGCATTTGGAACATCATATTTCTATTGGGGACATTGTCTTGAATCTGGGAAACCCTGTCAATGACCCACTTGCTCCAAATTCACTACAAAATCTGAATGTTGGGGGGGGAGATCTACTATCAAAAGAAACCTCTTTGGATCTGGGGTAGATGAAACTTTAGTGTTGAAGGATACTGTTTCTCCTGCTCTTGCAATCGATAGGTCTCAGCGTTTAGGGGTGGAGGGCACTTTGGGGGGACAAAAAAGTGTGTCCTCAGATGTGGGTGATGGGTCCTTTTCTATGCCCGAGGCTGATATTTTGCAGGAGTCTAGGTATAAGGTTCCTGACGGTCACACTTATCTTTCACCCTTGCCTGTATTTTCAAAATAATCTTCTAGTAACCCGAAGGATTTGGCATCTACTTCGGTTCATTTTCAAAATGTTACTATCAGAAAAAAGAAGGGTAGAAATAAGGAATCTCCTTCAGAAGTCGAGGTCTATGAAGCATTGTCTACTAGATTACAGAAAGGGGATACTAGGTCATTGTTAAATTCTATCTATGGGGATCTTAGAGCAAGAAATCCTAATGATTTGGGTTCTTAATGTCTTTTTGCTCTTTGAATATAAGGGGGGTGGGGAAGGCTACTAGACTCAGGGCCTTATTCCACCTTATAAAGTCTATTGGGTTGAATGTGCTTCTGTTACAAGAAACGATGTGTGATGCCCCGACTGCTATTTCTAAAATTTCTGGATTGATTCCTGATTGGGAGGTTACTGCTATTAGTTCAATTGGTCTCTCTGGGGGAATGTTATCTGCTTGGGACCCTCGATACTTCACTTTTTCTGCATACAAAACAAAGTGGGGTATTTTGTTGGATGGTTTCTATAAAGTTAATAATCATAAGTTTTCTCTTTTAAATTGTTATGGGCCCTATCATGACAAGACTGTTTTCTGGGATTCTTTGGGGAAGTCTGGTTTACTGAATAACCCTAATCTTATGATCGTAGGTGACTTGAATTTCACTAGAGGGGCTACTGAAATTTGGGGTCGTCACGCAAGGCTGGATGTGTTGGGACATTATTTTTTTGATTTTCTAGTGGAAAATAATCTTGTGGATGTATATCCTGCTATTTTTTGCTCCTACATGGACTAACGGTCGTCAGGGTGATGAGGGTATCTACAAGAGACTGGAGAAATTTTTGATAAATTCTTCA
Organism: Larix kaempferi; assembly: GCA_027924585.1. Taxonomy (NCBI): domain Eukaryota; kingdom Viridiplantae; phylum Streptophyta; class Pinopsida; order Pinales; family Pinaceae; genus Larix; species Larix kaempferi. The sequence continues at coordinate 34,763,275 of BSBM01000030.1, read as the reverse complement.
CTCCTGGAGAATTTGGGGAGTTATAAGACTTGGGTTGGTAATAAAAAAATTGCAGATCATTGGCCTATTCATTTTCAATTTCAAGAGTTGATTCACAAAGGTTGTTACCCTTTTAAGTTGAATAGCTCCTGGTTGAGTGATGAGGCATTCTGTCTGATGGTTCGGGCTTATTGGACAGAACTGGGTGTGGACATGGATATGAATCCAGTGGACTCTTTTTGTTTTAAAATTAGGATGCTCAAATCAAAAGTTTCTGGTTGGATCCATGATCAAAAAAGAAAAGATCTTCATGACCTTTCTAAAATTGAAAATGAAATCGTATCCTTGCACAATCGGAACATTGAGACCCCACTTTCTGAAACTGATTTTGATACTCTAAAATTGTTGGAGAGTAATAAAGAAAAAATTCTGGAAAAGGAAGAACAGGAATGGCGCCTAAAGAGAAGGACCATCTGGTTAAATTTTGGTGATAAAAATACAAAATTCTTCCACTCCTTTGCTTCTCATAGGCGCAATCTAAATTCCATCTGGAGTATTGAAGATGGTTCTAGGGCCACTGTCACTAGTAAATAAAGGGTGCATTTGGTGGCTAAAGATCATTTTGGCTCTATTTATACAGATCAAAAGGATTGTGACTTATTTGATCAACTCAAGGTTGCTAGGCTGTATCCTAGATTTTGCGATGATGCTTCCTCTTTGGAGTTGGTGAAGGATATTTCTTTGGAAGAGATTGAGGAGGTCTTACACTCTTTTGCCAAGGAAAAGAGCCCTGGGCCTGATGGGTGGACTATCGAGCTATTTATCCACTTCTTTGATATCATGGGTTCAGACATTTTGAATATGGTGGCTTATTCCAAGAATCAGGGTTACATTTCTGGTGCTCTTAATGCTACTTTCTTGACACTTATCCCAAAGAGTAATGAGCCAAAACATCTGGGGGATTATAGACCCATCGCATTATGTAATATGGCATATAAAGTTGTCTCAAAAATTATTGCAACTAGATTAAAGCCAATACTATCTAAATTTATTACCAAACAACAATTTGGTTTCTTAGATGGATGATAGATTTTGGACGCTGTGGGGTTAACTCAGGAGTTTTTGCATTCAATCAAAATTCAGAAAAAGAAGGCTATTATACTAAAGATGGACTTGGAAAAATCTTATGACCGTGTGAATTGGGATTTTCTACCGATTGTCCTAATACAAATTGGTATCCCACCATTGATTATCAATTGGATCATGGCATGTGTGAATTCCATGAACATTGCAGTTTTGGTAAATGGGGATCCGACTGAATTTTTCAGATGTTCTAGAGGTTTACGCCAGGGATGTTCACTGTCTCCATTACTGTTGCTATTGATTATTGATGGACTGAGCTTATTAATATCTCAAGCAAAAAATGATGGTCTTTTAAAAGGCTTAAAGGTGACCAAGCATCTGTCTCTGTAACACATTCTGTTTGTGGATGATATCTTGTTGATTGGCTCTGGCTCTGATATGGAATGGAAGGTATTCAGTGATATTATAAGGTTATTTTGCAACTCGTCGGGCATGAAGGTGAGTTTAAAAAAATATTCATTTCTTATTAATTCTATGTATTATCTGGAGATTCACAATTTGCAGCAGTTTCTACCCTATAAAGCTTATCCTATGGGAGAAGGTTTTAAATACCTTGGGTATTTCATTAAACCTAATGGATACTTGATCCAAGACTGGCAGTGGTTGCTTCGTAAAATTGAAGCTCGCATTGGACATTGGTCCTTCAAATTGTTATCTATCGAGGGGAAGCTTGTGTTGGTGAAATCTGTTCTATCTGGTATCCCGATCTATTAGCTTTCTCTTCTGCCAATTCCCAGTGCTGTCATTAAAAATATGTAGAAGCTTTTTAGTACTTCTTTATGGTCTGGTGGAGGAAATAAGAATGCCATTGTGATGATTGGATGGGATAAGTTATGTCTCCCAGAAAAGGCTGGTGGCTGGGGTATTAAGTATCTTTACTCTTTCAGTGAAGCTCTGCAACTAAAATCCTTTTGGAAAGGACTTTTTAGTGGAACTTTATGGTCTGATGTTTTACATTCAAAATATATCAAAATGGAGATTAGTCACTGGCTAAGATATTCTGCAAAAAATACCAAGGGTGTTTCGCCTATTTGGAATGGATTCTTAAAAGTATATAAATGGCTTGCTGTGGATATTTGCTGGAAATTGGGAAATGGGCATGATATTTCCATTGGAGTGGATCCGATTGTGGGGCTACAGGGAAACTATGGTTTATCCAACAACATTTTATCTCACGTCAGAAGTTTGGGTTGGTATACCCTAAATCATATTATTAAAAACATTTCTTCTAGATATTGGTATAGCTCCCAGGATATCGGGTTGACGGGGCAAGATGCTACAGATTGGGATAATTATATATGGTCCTTAAGTGAGACCGGTTGTAGAGCCACGGGTGAGAGGGATACGCTATTATGGATAGGGAATGAGCAGACAGGAAAGGTGACTGCAAAATCAGCATATTAGAGGATCATTCGGCATAAGTGTATCTTTCCGAAACATTGGTGGTACAGTGCTGTGTGGAGGTGGCAAATTCCCAATAAAATGAAGTGCTTTATGTGGTTTGTCTTCATGAACAGACTCAACACATGGGATAACCTCATCAGGAGGGGATGGATTGGTCCTAGTATATGCTTCCTGTGTAAAGCAAGTGAGGAAAATATCTCACATTTATTTATTTATTGTGATTTTTCTAAACATGTATGGGATAGAGTCTGTCATACTCTCAGAGTTTCAAATGATTGGGGAAATCATGATATTATATCAAATTGTGCTCACTGGATATTGGCTCATAAAACCTATGTGATACTCTCAGTTTTGGTTTGCTGGAGCATATGGTATGTGAGGAATCTTTATATTTTTGAAAATCATGCTCCCAATTATTATGTGGCAACGGATATTTGTCTTAAGCAATTTGCTCTTTATGGAAACAAGGAAGCTGGCAGTAAACAAAGAAAGGTGACAGTCTTAAATATCTAGGTTGATAATCCTGTTTTATACTTTGATGGGGCTGCTGCTTGAGACCATTGTGCTGCTGGGGAAGTAATATTTCTTAATCAAAATCATTATTACACATGCAAACTTAAATGTGGTAGAGGATCTAACATGAAAGCTGAAATTGTAGCGCTGTGGATGATTGTTAGGGTGGAAAATCTTTTTGGTCTGGCAGAAGTAAAAATCTTTGGTGATTCCTGGGTCACTATAAAGTGGGCTCGAGGTGAATATAAGCTACAGGTGGCTGTTTTGACTCCATGGTGTGATCGTATCAAACAGGAACTATCATCCTTCAATGATTATTCTCTTCAACATATTTATAGAGAAAACAATGCTTTTGTTGATAAGTTATCTAATGAGGCTTTGGAGACTGAAGAAGGCATCCTTTTCTGGGAAGAATTTATTGAATCCAGGCTGGATTCTGCTGGTTCTATTTCACTTTTTGAGATCTAAGGGTAGAAATATGTGTGTCAGTTTTTGCCTTTCATGGCTATCTGTAATTATTATTTTGGATATATATCCTTGGGATCTAGCTGATTTTGATCGATTTTGATAGTCATGACAAATCAGTGCTGAAACATGCTCATCGTTGTACTATTTGATTTATTCCTATAAATAGCAATAGTACGTTTTTTTTCGTTGAAAAAAAAAATGATATTACATTAAAATTTTGTTACAATGCAAATATAAATATCTTCACAATATCAAATTTTAATTTTCATATATCTATATCTTTATAAGTTGTGAGTTCTAAGTTCTAAAAAATATTACACTTCAAACTATTTAATACTTCTAAACACTTATAAATCTTTGATTAAAATGAATCTTGATAAATAATAATATCATGAAAATAAATTACAGTATTGTTAACATTTATAAAAAAGTTGAATTAAATTTCATATTTCATACTCATAGCTATATATAAACTAAATGCTTGTAGTTCTCTCAAATTTTATATATATAAACAAAACAAAATAAAGAAAAGAACTATATCTTCACAATATTAAATTTGCATTTTTATATACCCATATTTGTATAAGTTGTGAGTTCTAAGTTCTAAAAAATATTATACTTCAAATAATTTGATCCTTCTAAACATTTATAAATCTTTGATTAAAATGAATCTTCATAAATTATAATATTATTAACATTTCTAAAAAAAAGTTGAATTAAATTTCATACCAATTGCAATATATAAACTAAACAAAAAAACAAAAACAAAACAAAACACTAAATTATAAAACAAAAACAAAACAAAACAAAAAACTAAAGCAAGTTAGAAAACTTTTACTTCTCTCAAATTTTATATATAAAAACATTAGAAAACTTTTACTTCTCTCAAATTTTATATATAAAAACATTAGAAAACTTTTACTTCTCTCAAATTTTATATATAAAAACAAAACAAAACAAAAAACTAAAACAACTTAGAGAACTTCCGAAACAAAACACTAGACTAAAAAATAAAAACAAAACAAAACAAAAAACTAAAGCAACTTAAAAAACTTCCAAAACAAAACACTAAACTAAAGCAACTTAGAAAACTTTTACTTCTCTCAAATTTTATATATAAAAACAAAACAAAACAAAAAATTAAAACAACTTAAAAAACTTTTACTATTTCATATGTTTTACCATTTTCTCTGTATTTTATTATATATATATATATCTATAAAAAAAATTAAATTAAATTTCATAACAATTAAAATATATAAACTAAGTGTCTGTATTTTTCTCAAATTTTATATATAAAAAACAAAACTAAAAACTAAAAATTAACAAACAACTTATATATTACAGTAGCCAAACAGTGAAGCATATTCATAAGAACCTCAAATTTTATATATAAAAACAAAACTAAAAATTAAAAATGAACAAACAACTTATATATTACAGTAGCGAAACAGTAAAGCATATTCATAAGAACCTTATAACTCTTGAGAATACAAAAGCTTGGATTATAAATGGAGAACATTAATATAATTCCAGGAAAAGTTTGGGTTATATTTTAAAATATTTTTTTTAGTATTATGGTTTGTAGAAGAGGCTTGTGTTTTATAACGTTTTTTTTAAGTATTTTGAAATTAGAATGACCAAAAAATGATAAGTTTGGTCAGATTACTGATCTTCACCTCTATGATTACCGAGCTATATGTTTCCAATTTATATAGCAGATATGGCTATTATTTTCACTTCAAAGATAAAAGCACTAAATTTTGGTAAGAGAGGAAATCAGCACACTTATTTATCTGATAAACCTATTGATTATATGTAAATTGAACAGTTACATTTACTCAGTAGAAAATTCGCCCACTGGTGCAGACCTCACACGCCACTGTGAAAATGTAAGTATTTAATAAGCATGGAGTTTCATTTGAAACCACAGCTTTGCTAGCTCAAAAATCAAATTTACCGTTGCTCTTCATCTTCTGCACCATAAAAGTTCAGAACAATAGCTCCTATAACTGATTTCAATGTCTCTGCATCCAATTCATCATTGCCACTGGAAGAGATCAATGAAGAAGAAGTTTGTTCTAATTTTCCACTTTCCCCAAAATGTTTCTGCAATTCCGGACTTCCAAGTAGATCATCCAGTTTTAGTGGCACCATCCGACTACTTTCATTGTCACAGAGCACATCTGAAGTAATCAGCATTTTGAAGTGGGCATCACCTATCAGCTTTAGAAGATACTCTGTCTCCGTATCGATTGTTGCCAATGGGAATGACAAGTTCACCAGCTTCTTTTTCATACTGTTGGATGCAGACTCTTCCATACTGACTATTGCTTGTTTAAATGAAAATAAGCTCGTTTCCCATCCTTCTAGATAATCTAGTGAAAATTTTCCAGTTGATTTCATCGACTTAGCTGTCCTCATGATACTTTTCCTGTCCCCAGATCTACATCCATAGATTCCTCTGGATTGTTCTGATGGAAACAAGCTTTCATTCACTTCAGGAAAAATGGATGTCAGGAAATGTTCATCCTCTACAAACAGTTGGATGTTTTTGGACTGGAGCATGCAATTTACTGCATCATCATCAAATCCTAAAATACACCCTAGCTTAACCATTTCACATAATCCTGCAACAAGAGCAGGATGCTCCGGCAACAAGCCAGCTGAAATCACCTCTGCAAAATCAGTTGCCAAGGACATATTTTCCTTTTGATTGTGTGGATCAGGTTTTTGTATCAAAATTCTTCCCTTACACTTTTCCCATCTTGCCAGACTAGTTGTCCTTCGTTTAACCTTCTCTTCCACACCATTTTCAGTTGGTATTGAAAGTTGGTACTCAACTGTAAAAGGCTCAGTAGCTTCGTAGACAGTAGACTTAACAAGAGAAGTCACAATTTGATGCCTTTTATCTGGTGACAATTTGAAGGAGGGGTGTGCAAGATATGCTAAAATAATTCTGTATAGCCCTATTCTGACCATCCCCTTTCCTGCTGGAATCTTTTGCAAACAGATGTTATTCGAAACAGAGATATCGACCTTTTCTGTTGCTTGGGATATGCTCCGAGCTCCAAGATGGATATAAATTGAGAACAGTGACTCCAATGGTATCTTGGGGTCAGAAGGGTTAGGATGCCATGCAAATTTTGGGCTTGCAGAAGCTCCCATGAGTAACTCTTTCAACTTCAAATCATCTGGAATGAAGGTTTCATTTGGAGCACTGAGCCGGATATCTCCAATGCTAGTGCAAGATGGCAATTTAAGTGGTCCTCTTCCAAGACGTCGCTTTATTTTCTCAGATAATTTGGTCCAGTGTTTTATAATTTTTCTCCAAACTGAGCAGCACTCCTCTGCAGAAACTTGATGATCAGCTGATACCCAGTCTAGCCACAGACGGCAATAATGTCCAATTTTGGGATACAGAGACACACCAAGAGAACAAGAAAAGAAAGGAAGTAATTCCTCTTCATAGAAGTTGTCCAGGATTTCTAATCTATGATGAAAGAGGCCATTTTCATCGTGGACTAGGCACCGTTTTGAATCCTTCCATTCACCCCCGACTCCGCCATCCAGCGGAATCCTAATTTTAATAGAGTTACTGTCGACAGGTTTCCATTCAAAGCGATGAAGATATTCGTAAAGCCTGGTTATGGTTTGCAATTCCGTGTGCATTTGGATATGTTTGGCGATAAGATCACATCCTTTCCCAAACTCAACAACCACCCCCAACTGTTGGAGGGCCCTCTTGAAGTTGTGAATGGGTTTGCTGTAGAATAGAATATCAATGAAGGGAAGGTCGTTTAACTGAAAACCAGCAGATTGCCAATCAGAATTGAATAAAAAAGACATGCTAGGAGATTGGTACCCCCTATGTGTTTTTAGCCATTGTCCTTCAGCTATACTTCTTTTGAATACTTCAGGGAATGTCTCAATACAGTTTACTGTCAAATACTCTATCCACTCCAGGAGCAAAATGGCTTTCTCTTTATCGAGAGGAGATGAAAGTCCAGGCAAGGCAACATCTGGTGGTCTTAGAAATGGAATATCCACTGCCCCAAGCTTATTTCCGATAAATGGCTTAAGATCTTCTCCCTCTTCCAACCCATAAGCACAAGGCGGTGGTTTTAGGTAAGCCCTTGACAGGGTAACAAACTCATATTCAACCCATGGGTTGTTTCCAAATAGCTTTTCCCAGTTGCTTATGGATGCTGGCACAAGTTTTTCTTTGTAACTCTTAACTATATATCCGGAGTCATTGACTACTGGCAAATCTGCACATAATGTCTGAAATTCTGTCCGGTCAATATGGTCCCTGGCATAGGAAAAATACAAAAATTGAGTAACAGTGACAACAAATTTACGACTCTTAGAAACCTTAACTTGTTCTACAAGTTGCTTACTAAAGCTTGATACAGAAAGCTCAGTGATCCGAGGATAGTCATTTAACCATCCTCGTAACATTGAAAGTTTTTGAGAATCCAGTTTTCTCATGGCCATTTGAGTGCCACTGGGCATGAATTTGAAATTTGCAACACGTCCAAACTCCCCACTCCATCTTCCCAACCATGAAATATGTTCCTCCTTAGAGGAAAAATATTGTTTGTGGCTATTAGATATATCTGATAAACTAGCCCAATCCACTCTATTGTTATCCTCAACAAACTTAAAGAGGGGAAATTTTTGGAGAGAAGTCGAAATGCCTTTCTCCCAGTATTCAGCAAGAAAGCACAGAAGATGCACATATAAATCCTCTGATAGATTTGCAACCCAACCAGAGCTGAGAAGAATGCAATGGGAGTACCACTGGTAAGGCACATATCTCACCCCCAAGAATTGCAACATGCATGAAAACTGATCTTCTTCCATGCAGGAATGTACTATGGATACCTTAGTTGACGATAGAAAACTAGGCCTCTCTAAGCCACCTTCATATGCATTGTCTAGTATGTCTCTAAAGGAAGGAAGTATTCTGCGAGCTTGTTTAGGCATACAATAGCCACTATGAGTCTCACATAAGATTATCTTTTCTTCTTTCAGTTGGGTCTGAATGGCAGCCCTGACTCGTCTTAGCTCCGGGCAAGAAGGATTATCAATTGGTAAGTACTTGAAGAAATGTGCTCTGGACATGGGAGCTGATTCCACGCTGCGCAAAAGGGAAATGAAGGCAGCGCAAAAGGCTGATGGAATGCAGTTGAGTATTCCTTGGTTCCACTTGCTGTCAGAAATGATACCCTCCCTAGAAGTAGCAAGTAAGAAATCTGCTTGAATTACAAAGGGAAATCTACTGACCATTTCCGTAGGAAGAAAAGCATAAATATCAGCAGCTATCTTATTTCCAGCTCTATTGAGGCGTTCCTCAAACGGGAAAGCCAATGTTATTACCCATTTGTCCGTGTCTTTCCTCTCCTCTATCCTGTTCTGTTCCTGCACAAGAAAACACTGCCTCCACATATAATAACTGCATTCACTTTCTATATCTTCATTTTCTTGTGCTGAAAGATGCAGAGTGAATGATTGACTCTGTTCATTCTTGGTAGTTTGAAATTCTATTTCTCGGGAAACACAGATTGCATTAACCCTGTTCCGTGCAGAGTCTTTATTATGTTCACGAACAGATAGCTTTCTGATTTTAGACATAAACAAAATTACTTCAGGATGAATACTAGCCAGCTGTTTTTTCACAGCATCAACTTTTTCAGGCCGCAAAGGCAGTATCATAACAGTGTTTGGAAGCTCACAACCAAATAGTTCTTGGAGGTCTTCAATGCTTGGCTCTTCATCTATCCACTCTGGAACGATATATCCAATTCTAGTTCCAGGTGAAGGTATCTCATTAAACCTTATCTTATATCCATTGCTGAATATGTAAGGCTGTTTTGTTATCAAGAAAACACTCTTAAAACCAATCCCTGCAAATTTAGAAATTCATAACATGTTTCATCAGCAATGACCTCTTAAATCCAAACTCTGCAAATTTATCCAAACAGCGCAGGCTAAGAAAACTCCCAATTACCGCAATTTGATTTTGTTCTCATAACATATGTAATCTAAACAACCATGACCCAAAGCTAGCAAATTTAGAAATATATAACAAATTTTATCCAAAAACCTCCAAGCCTAGAAAACGCTCCCAATCACCCCAACTCTATTTTGTTTTCATAACACATTTCATTTAAACAGCCATAACCCAAAACTCTTAAATCCATCTCTGCGAATTTGGAGATATATAACGAAGTTTATCTAAAAGTACAAGTAAAAAGGCTCCCATTCACCCCAATTCTATTTTATTTTCTGAGTACAAGTTCAGAGAATTGATTACCTTTCTCGCCAATGTAGCCTCCATGTCTTTTACCCTTCTTGGTAGATCGTCCAACGCTGCAGAGAGATTCGATGTTGCGCTTGGTGAAGCCTAACTCATTGTTAAAAACCAACAATGTAACAGATGCACCAACACCCCTGATTTCTCTGGTTGTAATAACGAATTCTAAGGAAGGTTCTACCTCTGGGGGATAATCATTGTCCTCAGCATTCTGAGAGATCACAATCCACACCAATTAACTACTGTTAGCCATAGCCATGCAAATTGCAAAGTACTATTTACCTTAGCCAAAATTAGCCATAGCCATGCAGAGAAAAAGGAACTGAATTGAAATTATAAGACGGAAGAATTGAACCTGAATGAGTTCCATGAGGAAGTGGACGTCCTTTGTGTAGAGTTCAGTAGATAAATGTTTCACAGCATGATGTAAGTCTTCTATAAGTGGATTATCCTCCCTACCAATTGAAAACTTGTGCATTCTAATTTCTTCAATGTGTTCCCTGGGCGTTGCCATATTGATTGACAATGGAGCTGTAAAAATTACTAAAAAATATCCTTAATAATCATCAATATAACTATTCCAGCCTTATTAGTAACATAACATGAACCAGATTCAAAATGTGCTCGAGGAAATGGCATGATTTAATAAAACTAGAAATCTAATTATTTTACGGTATTTATTTAGCTTTAGTCACAATCGATTCCAACTTTTATTCGATTGATCACTTCTCGCTAGTGTTGTAATAATATTTTTTTCTGATTCCTTCTCTTAGCTTCGAAGTAACCAAGAGCTCAGGGTTTCCTTTTGTGAGATGCAAGTTATGTGAAAAAAAAATTCTAAGTTCTGTCACAAAGATTTCCTTGGATTTATATATGATTTTCTAAAGTTAAAACACACTTATTATAATAAATTAATAGCAAGTTCTACCACCCTTGCCATGAATGAAAAATGGTCTCACACTCTGAATCTTAACGTTATGGTTTGTTAATGAGCCATGAACTTAAGGTCAACACAACAAATCATTTATACAACCCTTTAAAAATGAAAACATCAAACATGAGATTATAGGATTGCAGAGGATTGTTGCTTATTAATTGCATTATAATGTTGGCACAAGGATGAATATGCATTTGGGGAAAATAAGAAACTTGCATTCTATGTTCAATTAATTTATGGAGTATGAATGTGGAGTTGGTCTCATAAGCGAAGAATCTACAAATGTAAGCTTCTTCCAAATGTGCAACATTGCATGATGCATATTTGTACATTTGTGGATAAACACATGATCAATTAAGATAGTTCTTAATGGTCAACCTTAGGAACAATGAACAAGGATGGCCACTTGCTTTCTTACTTGATATCAAGGAAACTAGATTGTGCACTGAATTGGTCAAATATATTGCCAATGTGTCTTTTGGATTGACCTGGCCAACTTTGATTATCCAACTTATCAATTAAGCGACTCCTCTAAACTATGATGTGCATTGCTAAAGTGTCATTGAGGTGCCATGGTGCATTTCCCACAAAGTAAGATGCTAAATTGATGGTGCATGTAATGATGCAAGAGCATATGCTTTGACTCTGTGATCCTACATATGCACCAAGGATTTTTTGTTGTTATTGGAGGAGCGATCGATGAGTGATCTCGTAGCTTGTGGTGGTATCTCAAACTGAAAGGATGCATAGTGTGGATAGAAAGTGTGTAGAGCGAGAAGGGAGTTCCTTGGAAGTTGATATGATCTAGGCCATCCATTCCCATGCAATCCTCACCATACTTGGGAATGATTTAAGGTAGGTGGAGCTAGGATTACCAAAGGAGCCTACCATGGGTTTGAGGGTTGTCGGTCCCTCCACCAAATTGATGGTAAAAGGGAACCATGAGAGTATGAAGAGGGAGGTTGTGAGCTATTTTAACATGATCGTACATAAGGATGATGAATTTCACTGGTGATTGGGAGACATGTGGTAGCAACTAAAGAAGGGACCCATCATTGGATATTGGAATTGATTAGTCATGAGGTCGTTCAAGAAATTAATAAAATAGAGACGCAAGAAAAGGATTATTTGTTACGATTTTTGGGGAATTATTCACCCATAGATAAGGAGATAGGATGAAGAAGAGGGGATCCCATGAAGAAAAAGAAAGTGGAGTTGGAGAAGAATGCTCTCATGGCCTTTTCAATTTGTAAATATTGATGAACCCATTGTAGCCTCTATGACACTATGATTGACATGCATATTATTGTGCTTTAAAGTTTGTCAACCACATGTTTTTGTTGCAATAAATATTCATTGAAGTTTACATATGAAGCTTGAATTTTAATAGATGGTTGAATCTTAATTTATTCATTATGCTTGAAGGATTTATTTCTTGATTTTAATGCGTGGTTCCCATTCTATTGTTGTACACTCTTAGTAATAAATTGCACCCTTGGGGTTTTCACCACTAAAAGTTCAACATTCATAACATGTAAGAAGTCTAGCATGATAAGGATTCCACATTTAATTTGGGGCTTGCACCACTTAAATTTAAGCACTCGTCACATGTACAAAGTCTATCCTCACAAAGAATTCACATTGGTCATGTACATGTTGTCTAGCGTGACCAGCATCGAAGAATAATGTGTGCAACAACATTCTAATGCACAAAGATTAGTTAAATGTATAACACAAATTAGAAGCACTCATGAGTCACCTCTCTAGGTAGTAATGGACCCCTTTGTACCAAGAGTCTATGTACTAACCCCAATTCCACTGGAAGGATCTAATGAAGAAATGGTCTCCATGGTGTTCACAAAATTTTGTTGCACATGGTCCAATGTGAAGCACTTAGATTATACTAGGAACTGGCTTGATCTAACAATCTTACAGAGTTGAGTTTTTCTTTTAAGCAAAGTAGGATTGTATTACTCTTACATGCAAGTTACAAAATCCAAAAAAAAATCCAACCAACCTAAGTCATGTTAGATCCATCGGGATAAGGGCCTTCCAAACATTCCCAATAATTACATATGACTAATATAAAGTTAATTGATCTACTTCTATTTATCATAGAGATTCCTTGAAAATCCTAGGTTACCATCCCAAGCAAATTTGTGGGGATATAGATTGTTTTTAATATCATCCAAAAATCTTGTAGGGAACTTTTTATCTAGCTAAGTAATAGAAGAAAAAACAAGGATTAATTTGCATACACATATCAAGAAGAACATAGAGATATATAGACAAAGGGAAACTATATCTAAACACACTAGTTCCCAATAGACATTAGCACATATTCATGATCTCCTAGGACAACTAGTTGAAGACCATCAATGGTGGTTTGAGTTTGATGTAGAATGGCCTTCACCTTTGTGATATATATATAGTTAAACCAGCAAGGGAACTAGATTCCTTTACTAATGTTCACCAATCCCACTCCAGAGTTTTGGGTGTCTTCTACAAAACTTGCTATGAATTCTTGTATGGGTGTCTTGGAAAGGAGAGTTTATATGTCCTTGTTCTAGTTGAGATCGCGTAGATGAAAAATAATAATGTAGTATGCATATTCCCTCTCATTGATGGCAACAAAGTCTCACACTTGCTTCTCCATATACTGCATTTTATCTACCATCCAATCGAAGTATTTTGAGGAAATTTTTTCCTCTGCTCTTGCATCAACAACCTTTCACTTGGATATAGAGGGAGATCTCTTAGGATTTTGTAGAGTTATGGATAGTCTCTTTTCTAGGGATCACTATGTCAAGAGTTTGGAACTACTTCTTAGGGTGATCTTGATGGTATTTAAGTCCGGTAGAATCAACCTAGGTTTCATGATCACAAAACATTAGCGATTCTCCTTTACTGTTCTCATCCTTCCTAAGTAACTCATAGTGCTTTGGGCACACCATTTCTATTGGTAGGATGATGTGGTCATCTCCCTTGGAGAGAGGATCCTAACACAAACTTGTTATGGATTTTCATTCCAAAAAATTTATCAATAATACCTTCATTTCTTCCTCCTAATATTAGGCATATCATCTTCCTCCCATGAGGCCTTGAGGTTGGCTATGATGATTTAACACTATCAAGAAAGGAGAGATTGCGTAGATTCACCTTCCAACACTTTAATATATCTACCTCTTGAACATTTATCTCCTTATCATTACTTGTCCTCTTAGCTACCTTCATGGATTCTAATTTATTGACTACTATCCTTTTGTAGACCTCGTCCTCTTAGTCGATTTTGTTTTGAAAAACTATATTTTTTTCCTTCCATATATCCCAAATTATGAAGCCAAGAATGGTGTTTCATATTTGATTAGGATTCTAATTCTCTATAGGGATTTGAGGTCCAATTTTCTAGTGTTTAAGGAATATTATTATTTTTTTTACCTAATATTCTCATTAGGATAGTGTACTGGTCCCATAGACTACTAACATAACTACATTGGTTGAATATGTTGTCACAGGTTTCCTTGAAGTTCTATACGATAAACATATGAAGGGACCTTCAATTGATATTTTCTAAAGAAATTCCATGTGAGGATCACTCATTTTTTAGGAAACCCAACTCATATAAGGAAACTGTGAATGGTAAACCACTTTGTCCATTGAATAGGAAAGCACCATCTAGCCTTACAACCTTCTATTATAACCTTTAATGCATTCCTTCATTGATTGGGTAGGGTGCATATTGCGACCCATCGGTGAAGACCTTACAACCTCCCCCATTAAATTTTTTTCCATCCCAATAACATCCGACAAGAACTTTCCTAAGTGCTCCAAGATTCTACTTCTTGAACTCTTGAATCTTTTTTCCATAATGCCACAATGATTATTTCCTTTCCCATTTTTTTTTCTCTTCAGGTCTATCTTTCTAGCTAACAAAGTACTCCTACCTCTGATTCTTGTCCAATTGAGTGGTCCTCTATGCTATTATCTTTTGATCCACTCACAACTTTGGTCTATTTGTGATCAATGCAAGGGCTCTAGATGGGCCAACCATGTTAGGATTCCCTTCATCAATCCTACAAGGATTCAATTGATTGATATGGAAAACTAGATGGTGAGCTCTTGTGTGTTCTAACATTTCCAATTTTTAAGTGACATTTCCAATCTTTTGAAGTACTTTTAACAATACTTCAAACCACTGCAGCAAAGAACCATACATGCCACTCGGTGGCATGAATTGTTCTCTACCCAATTTAAGTAAGACAAAGTCACCAACTTGAAACTCCACCTCCCTTCTTCCATGATCTTCCCAACACTTCATCCTTTCAGTTGCATTGATCAATTGAACAGGGTCCATCTCCAATCTATCATTCCATCCTTTCATGAACCCTAAGGGTGATGTGTTGCACATAACGTAACCTAGTAGAGCTACATGGGGTGCAAAAGATTGTTTTCCATTTGTCAACTCAAATGGGTTGTATCCCATTGTATAACTATTATGCATGTTGTAACTGAACTAGGTTGCATCCAACAACTTTCACCAATTTGATTGGTCTACATGAAAAAAATATTGTAGGTAATCCTCCAAAAGGCCACTGATACATTCTATCTATCTGTCGATCTATGGATGATAACTTGAACTCATCAATGACTTGGTTCCAACAAGTGTGAACAAATTTGTCCAAAACTTGTTAATATTATATGCTACTAAAGACTAAATTCTAACTTCATGAGCATTTAATACATTTTCACAATAGAAGCATAAAAAGGATCTATGAAAGATACAGAATCACAAGGTACACAACAATATATCCTCAGAAACCCTCAAGGGGAAGAAAACCCAGTAAGAACTTCATCAATATAGATTACCAAAGTACAATGCCCAAAAATAGACGTCACAAATAAGAGAGACAAAACCCAAACTCTAGAGCCAAGCCAATCCTCCTCCTCCTTCGCAAACTTCCTCTCTCCTCTAATGTGCAATGCATGAATGAGTGAATGGTACAAATGAGGGAAATACTCCCTCTATTTATACTTTACTTTTCACTTGACATTTAACCTAACTAGGCCGGCCTCACTTAACTTGAATGGGCCGACCTCTCTAGAAAGACTCAAATAATATTTATTTTACATTCTTTTGGGTACTAACGACCCAAATTACAATGGAAGTTTTACCTCATGACTTTTACTTGACCAAATATAATAATGACATCCCCGAACGGAGGTAAAACATCTCCGATGGAGTTACAATAATAAAGTACAAGTAGAATATTCTTCAAAGTTACATTAATTCAACACTCCCCCTTAATAAGAAGGGTATTCTACTGACAACAAAAACAACATGTGTGGCTCTACATCATCAGAAGGAGGGAGGAGGAGGCATCATCAACAACATCATCTGGAACATTGGTTGATATATCTATAAATCATTGGAAGTTCTTCAACAACATCAATATCAACAATTGGAACAACTTGTTGTAACATTATCATCATCTGTAGCACGGAGCTGGAACATCATCATATGTAGCATGAAGTTGGATCATCATCATCTGCAACACGAAGCTAGAAAATCATCATCCGTAGCATGAAGCAAGATCATCCTCATATGTAGCACGAAGCTGGATCATCATTCACAACAATGGAATGTCATCATCTGTAGTACTGGAACATCATCATCTACAGTACTGGAACATCGTCATCTACAACGTTGGAACATCATTTTCTGCATCATAATATTCAATATAGAGCTGAAGTATCATCATCATCATCTTCAGTACAGAGGTGAAGTATGATCATCATCATCATCTTCAGAACAGAGTTGAAGTATCATCATCATCTTCTTTAGTATAAAGCTGAAGTGTCATCATCTTCAGCAAGAATTTGCTGGAACATCAACATCATTTGTTGTAATATCACCATCAACATCATCATCATTGTCATCAATAATTTGCTAGAACAACATCATCATCAGTATATGAATACTGGAACAACATCAATCATCAGTAAGTAAATACTGAAACAACAACATCAATCATCACCAACATAAAAACTGATACATCAACAACAACGACAACACGAGGCTGGCTCATCATCATAAAGCTGGAAGAACATCATCATTGTCAACATCTCAAGGTTGGAGCAACATCATCTCTGGAAACAGGTGCATCAACAACCAACATGATCCTTCCTTTCGTAATGTTGGGATCAAGTTCAACACAGGTGATCCTTCCTTTTGGAATTATGAGATTATGGACAATCCTTGCTTTTGAAATTACGGGATTTTGGTCCAACAACACTGGCGATCCTTCCTTTCGTAATTATGGGATCATGGACAATCCTTCCTTTCGGAATTACGAGATTCTAGTCCATCAACTCTGGTGATCCTTCCATTCGGAATTACGGGATCAATATGGACAGTCCTTCCTTTCGTAATTACGGGACCTAGTCCATCAACTCTGGTGATCCTTACTTTCAGAATTACGGGATCATGGATAATCCTTCGTTTTGGAATTACGGGACCCATTCCATCAACTTTGGTGATCCTTCCTTTCGGAATTATGGGATCATGGATAGTCCTTCCTTTCGAAACTATGGGACTCTAGTCCAAAAACTATGGTGATCCTTCCTTTTGGAATTACGGGATCATGGACAGTTCTTCCTTTCGAAATTATGGGACTCTAATCCAACAACTCTGGTGATCCTTCCTTTCGGAATTACAAGATCATGGAAAGTCCTTCCTTTCGGAATTACGGGACTCTAGTCCAACAACTCTGGTGATCCTTCCTTTCAGAATTATAGGATCATGGAAATTCCTTCCTTTCGTAATTACGGGACTCTAATCCATCAACTCTGGTGATCCTTCCTTTCGGAATTACGGGATCATGGACAGTCCTTCCTTTCGGAATTACGGGATCATGGACAATCCTTCCTTTCGGAATTATGGGATCATGGATAGTCCTTCCTTTCAGAACTACAGGACTCTAGGACATCAACTCTGGTGATCCTTCCTTTTGAAATTACGGGATCATGGACAGTCCTTCCTTTCGGAATTATGGGACTCTAGTCCATCAAATATGGTGATCCTTCCTTTCAGAATTACGGGATCATGGACAGTTCTTCCTTTCAGAATTACGTGACTCTAGTCCATAAACACTGCTAATGCTCAAACAATCATTCCTTTCAGAATTATGATATCATTTTCCACCACTTACATCTTATACAATCCTTCCTTTTGGAATTACGGGATTTTGGTCTAAGGATCAACATTTAAGACTATCCTTCCTTTCGGAATTACAGGATCATTGTCTAAGGATGATAAATCCCAATTGCACCACCATAGTATCATTAGCACTACTCCACCTTTCAAGGGAATTCCTTATGGACTATACCAAGCTTGTCACAGAAGTTCTCAAACTTCAAATGAGATAGACGCTTAGTCAACATATCTGCAACTTGCTCATTTGTGCTCACATATTGGAGCTTTACAGCTCCCTTTTGCACCATATCTCGGATCTGTATAGCTGTACAGTTTCAAGTCATGATCAAAGATCATAGTCTACCATACCTTTTAGGTACCTCATCACATGCTTTGCAGCTACAAGGTGAACACATCTGGGCTCAACCAAATACTGACTCAATTTTTTCACAACAAAGCATATCTCTGGCCTTGTATTCATTAGATACATCAATTACCCAATAATCTATCTGTATAGTGTCATATCCACTAATTCTGATGAAGCATCAGTCAACAACTTCAAATTTGTATCCATGGGTGTGGCCATGGCTTTACTTTCCAACATATCAAACCTTTTCAGGATTTCTATTGCATACTGGGGCAAACAACCTTTGCCACAAATATAGACTAAGTGAAAGTGTCTCTCCATCTGTATTGTAGTCACTTCCTCTGAAGCCGAGCTTTCCTATTCCTTCTATAATTGAGCACTATCCTCCCTATGCATCTTATACTTTCTGCATCGAGACATTTTGCACTTGAGTGACTGGTAGCCTTCTCTTCAAATAATATTATGTGTATCCATTTATTTCATTATTCTAAGTCACTGGATACCAAGATCTCGAACTCTATTGCACCCATCTATGAGCTTCTCATATTCAACCTTGTAGCAAAGGTTGATGTCTCATCACTCTAGGTGATCCTTGATCTCATCATTATATCCATGGGTGACTTCTGAGCCTGTACAAATTCTTCTTCAATATGCATACACGTGGTTCTCTGAGTCCTGGAGGTTGCTCGATATCTTCTCCTACTTCGATTACACCATGAGTCTGGCTACTAGCGCAACATCTCGTCATAGTCAAATTTCTCTGCTTGATTTTATAAGTCTTGTTTATAGTTGAATCATCGCCACTTGTTATACGAAACAAGTCTCATCATTCTTTATTTGTAGGTGATCGTGTAAGATACTTCCTACATGTCAAATTTAGTAGCATGGTTAGAAACATTTCATATTTTCCAAAACATATGCATAAAAACATAGGTCACATTGTCATAATGCTATCTTAGCCAATGCTTCAACACAACATTCATCCATATCCTGTATTCATACGGTAACTTTCTAGATGCCTTCCATTTCTACCAAAACATTATTAAGAGCGTGCACTACTCCCAATATGTCAGCAAAGAGGTTTCACTTTAGATAAGTAGCAATGGAATGTAGTATAGTACCATAGGCCACTTACCCAGCACATGCATATCAATGCAAAAATTCTAACATGCGTAATCACACATCCTAAATAAATGTGTACACAATTGGATAATATCATTTAAGCAATTAGATAAAAATGACAATTCAAATACTTATCTTTGTTTGTAAGGTAGGATCTCTTTTGATCTCCTTGCAGGGATTACTGGAATGTCTAATGGTGAGCTCTACTCCATCATTTGATTTTGAGGACCTGTTCCTTTCTTTCTTATGACCGACAATGTTGAACAAGTCTTCTATATCACAACTCACAAGGACTCATGGTCCTAGATATTAGGGTTGAGTCTGCCATTAGAGGAAATTTCAATTTAAAATGGGCCTTCCAAAAATAATACAAATTCCATCTCATCATGTATTAGCCAATCAAAATGCTTTAAAATTCAACAAGGGAGCACCTAAAAAAATTGGAGGGAAAAAATAAAAACTACTTTTTTGGATCGTATTTTCAACTTATCTCCTTGTAGGTTTACTCAAATTTCAAGCGGGAGGACTCGTTGGATGCATAATTAAATTATGCATCCAACGAGTACCCATGTTGCATACTTTTAACAACATCCACACCATGAAAAATCGAAAATACATTAAAAAACATGTTTGAACACGTTTTTTAATGTATTTTCGATTTTTCATGGTGTGGATGTTGTTAAAAGTATGCAACATGGGTACTCGTTGGATGCATAATTTAATTATGCATCCAAAGAGTCCTCCTGCTTGAAATTTGAGTAAACCTACAAGGAGATAAGTTGAAAATACGATCCAAAAAGTAGTTTTTTTACTCTCTCTCTACTGTTATTTTATTATTTTCTTATTATTTTCCTTAGGAGGCCTATTTTTTACCCAAATTTCCTCTAATGATTTCCCTTTAATTTGTAGAGACTCCTGCTTCAATTTCAATCACGACTGCATCCCTTCTTATCCAATGTTGAGATAGATAAGAGGTTCTTCTATCTTCTTACTTTGGATTAAAGTACATATTCCTCATAATTGGAGAAATATTCTTTGGCCTTGATCATATAATTTGATTTGGCCTCATCTCACTTTGGTTCTTTAACTTCTTCTTTTATGAAGCTTTCTAGGTGAAGTTCTTCAAGAATGAGCATGACTTTGTGAAACTCCTTCTCCAAGAACTGCTTCTGGCTTGACCTAGAGTTTGACAGAGAAACCCTAATTTTTTTACTTTGATATCTTGAGAAACTTATTGGAGGAAAAGAGATGCATCCCCAAGGCGAGTTAGGTAAAGTATTGATTTTCCCAAATTTGTGGACAGGACTGCAAAATACTTGATGCCCTAGTTTCTTCAATTTCTATTTCATATTTGTCGGCTCTTAATTCTGATGTATATACGAAATTTCTACTCCTAAAGGTCTGAAAATTTGTTATGTGATAGTATGATCTGTCCTCTATCCAAAACCATAGGTTAGAGCAGTATTGGATTCACCAAGTGGAACTTATGCTAAGTTTCCAAGATGACCTGTTTATGGACTGTTTCAGTATAGATAACTTGTACGAGCTTCCACGTGTCACTGTTTCATATTTAGGTTCTAAAAATCCTACCAGAGAAACTAAAGTCCGTGAAATTTCTAGAACATCTTACGAAATTCAATTTGGATCTTCCTATCTAGAGATATAGCATTTCTCCTTAGGTCACCTCTTTAAAACTGAATTTTGGAGGAGGTTGGAACCCTGATTTGCATGGATCATATCTCTTAAAGTAAAGCGAATATGATGCTGAAACTTTCACACAAGGTACATTAACATTTCAACTTCGTCCTTTCCAAGTTTCAGATCCTGAACCTTCTCCAAAAGTGATTTATAGTGAAAATTCCATGATGACTAGTTTCTAGAGAAAGAGAGAGAGAGAGATTTACCCTAGTGAAAGCTACTCTTTTCAGTCTAGCTCTCATACCATGTTAATATTATATGCTACTAAAGACTAAATTCTAACTGTTAGGATATCTCATCATTCAGTTTTGTAATTTGCATGCATCCCAGTTATTTGCATGCATCTTAGTGACCAGTTTGATGCCTCTAGCACCTTGTCCCTAGTTTGCCAGCACCCATGAGCTTCTTTCCTTGCAGTTTTAGCCCTCCTAGTCAGTAAGGCACCCACTTCTCACCTACCACCTGAGAAAGGCGTGCTTCTTCACCTACCACTCAGTTCACTTCAGTTAGTTGAGTTCTTTCCTTGATTTAAGGCTAGATTGACTCCTCAACTGATTGTATCACTCCGTTGGATCCCCAATGAGACTATATTTCCTATTCTGAATCCAATTAGCTCCCCATGCACCCTCCGCTGAGCCTCCTTCATTCAATTAGTGCCTCCATGTGCTAGTTACACCTACCACACTCAGCTAGACTCAGTTTGACACCTGGTTGACCGTTACTAGTGCATTGATGACTCCACTAATTTGATGATGAGGAATCCTAGTGGAGCCAAGCTATTCCATGCAGCTATTTCAAATGACCTCCTTGCTTAATTCAAGTTATTCAGTTAGTGTGACTGCATCTTGTATTGTATTCTACTTCTGAGTTCAATAGAGCACTGCTACAAGTCTTTTGCACAGTTTACACTTATTTTCTGAGTTTCATCTATTGTAATTGATTTACTTGTTCAATTAGATCTGTTGTGCTTAATTTCACATGGTATCAGATCCATGGTAGGGACAAGACTTATTTTCTACAAGTGTTCTACATGAAGATTGAGTGATTATTGCTCAAAAATATCATAGATGTGGCATGCATTCTCTCTTGCGCATTCCCTTTTGCTGAAATTTTCTCTCCAATCCACTCTAGAAGACGTGAGTTTTCCACAGAATTCCTGGATATGAATCATTGGATATTCAAGCTTGCTTGATATCCTATGTCGGGTGTGATGCAACTCTAAAAAGGGTGGATTGTTCAACCTTATGGTTCTTGTTTTCTTGTGATTTGCAGGTTATTCTACACTTCTATTGCATTCGCTCCTCTTGAAAGATGGAGACTTCTCATCAAATCTCCTCACTCCTTTCAAATATTTTCAGTGGAAGGATGATATGGAGATATTGCTGCTCTCTAAAGGTTTCTACAGAGTTACCATGGGCCTAGAAGTCGAAGCTACATCAGCAGTAGAGAAGGAAAAATATTTCAATAAGCTTGAAGAAGCTTATGGTTTCCTTTGTCTCAGCATCTCTATGGATCTTCTTTTCCATCTCAGTGGATTGACTACTCCGAAAGAGGTATGGGATAAAATTGCCACACTCTTTGGCAAGCAGGATGATATGAGATCGTTTTAGCTAGATAATGAGTTGATTGCCCTCAATCCTGAAAATTTCGAGACCATAAATGAATTTTTCACTAAGTTTAAAAGCTTGGTTATGTTATTGAAGCAATGTGGAGTGGAAAAAGATGATAAAAAATTGATCCTATGTATTCTTTCAAAACTTGGTAAAGATTATTCAGTTTTTGTTTCAACTTTCAATATGGGAAAGCTCACAATCCCGAATTGGAAAATGCCTACCTTAAGTGCCTTCATTGAATCCGTGACGAAGGACCATGATAAACTCATTCAAATGGGGACCATATGCTCCAAAGACCAAGCATTATTTGCTGGAGGATCCAAAGCTACGAATGGAAAAGGGAAGCAAAAGAAAGAGAAGCCAAAGTTTGATCCGTCCAAGGAAAGAGAGAAGACAAAGCAATCGGATGAGCCATCTGGTTCAAGAAACAAACAAAAAGGGAAAGAGGGCAAAGAGAAATCTAAATGTTCTTATTGTAGCAAGGGCTATCATCCTGAAAGCTCATGCATGAAGAAAACCATAGATCAGATGGCCCTTCTCTTAGAGAAAAACAACATAACCCTTCCTGATAGTGCAAGGAAGAAGGAGAAGAATGATCACCCCGAGAGAGATCATGCACTCATGGAAACTGTTTCGACTTCCACAACTCTAATCATTGATTCTGGAGCTTCGAACCACATGGCTGCAAATAAATATTCTCTATCATTCGATCCCAACAGCACCATATCCATCCACATGGGAGATGACTCTCAGATCTCTTCAAAGGGCAAAGGAACCATTTATTTAGAGCATGGCAGTTTTCACAATGTTCTTTATGTTCTGTCCTTAGCTTCGAATCTTATTTCCGTTTATCAAATGACACACATTGTTCACCAAAGAAAGTTGTATTATTCCCTAACAAAGTTGAAATTTCTGATATTCAAAGTGGAAAAATTATTGCGGTAGGAAAAGCCAATCATGCTTCAAAAGCATATGAATTTTCTCACTTTTTGCCGCATGACAAGCCCACCGCTCTTCTAACTCATGGAAATGAGGTTAGTAGGCTATGGCATGAGAGGTTTGGACACCTAAATTATAAATATTTGCAGCTGCTATAGAAATATTCCATGGTTGATGGCCTTCCGATGATCAAATCTTCGAAAGGAATATGCAAAGGTTACATCATTGCGAAGCACCCCGAGCACAAGTTTGACCAAGGAAAAGCTAGAAGAGCTTCTTGCATTTTGGGGCTGATACATTCTGACATCAGTGGTGTGCTGCCACATACCTCCATGAATGGATCAAGGTATGTTTTGACATTCATCGATGACTTCTCCATATTTACATGGGTTTTCTTTCTCAAAAACAAGTCGGAAGTACTAAAAAAATTCAAGTTTTTTAAGGCTTTTGTTGAGACTAGCACCAAGAGGAATATCAAATCTCTTAGATATGATAATGGAGGTGAATATATCAAATCAGATCTATTGCAACTTTGTGCTAAAAGCAGCATTCAGATCCAGCACACAGTTCCCTACACACCTCAGATGGACGGTGTAGCGGAAAGGAAGAACCGATCACTGAAAGAGATGGCAACCTGTATGATTGAATCAAAAGGTTTGGCTGAAAACCTTTGGGCTGAGGCCATGAATGTTGCTGCATACATTCAAAACAGAGTTCCACATTCATTTTTGACTGATATTACACCTTTCAAAGCTTACACTGGTCACAAACCTGATGTGTCCAATTTCCGTGTTTTTGGCTCAACTGCTTGGGCTAGAATTCTGACTGAAAAGAGAAAATATTTGGATCCGCGAAGTGTTGAATGAATCCTATTGGGATATGATGAATAATAAAAAGGCTACAAACTCATGGATATCAGATCCAAAAGTATATTCATTGAGCGAAGTGTCAGATTTGAAGAACCACTTCAAAATCTAGAGGTAGTCGAGGAAGAAACTGCTGATTTGCCACCTCTACAAGAAGAAGAATTTGAAGAAGATGATGAAAGTAATGGTTCTGATATTTCTGATATTTTATCAGAGTTTCATGAACATGATATATCAGGTTCATAAGCTGATTCAGTTGTTCCCCAACACTTGCCAAAGTGGGCCCAAAATACTCTCAATTTTGCTGGTCAAAACATTGGAAATCCTGCCGATCCAAGGAGGATTCGAGCAGACTTTCAAAGAGCGGGTATGGCTCTTTCTTATTCTGATCCTTTAATTTCAGAGAATTGTTTTTTGATGATAGGTTCAAATCCTAAATCATATTATCATTCCCACCAAGATCTGAGATGGCAAACCGCCATGTATGAAGAGTACAGTTCTCTTCAAAAGAATGCTACATGGGAGCTAGTTTCTCTTCCACCTGGGAGGAAATTAGTCCAATGTAAATGGGTCTACCACACAAAGGTTGTTGCTAATGTCTCAACCTACAAATACAAAGCTTTGTTGGTTGCAAAAGGTTTCTCGCAAGTCCAAGGAGTGGACTACACTAAGACCTTTGCACCGGTTGTAAAGATGGATTCTATCAGTCTAGTTTTGGCCATTGCTGCATCCAAGCACTGGGAAGTGCACCATATGGATGTGAAGAGTGAATTTATCCATGGAGATTTGAAAGAATAAATATATATGAAGCATCCAGAAGGATATATATTAGATCCAAAGTTAGTATGTAGATTGAAGAAGTCATTGTATGGCTTAAAACAGGCCCCAAGAGCTTGGTATGCTAAGATGGACTCCTTTCTTCTCTCTCAAAACTTCGGAAGGTGAAAATCAAATCCAAATGTGTACCTACAAAAAAATGAAGGTAATTTTCTGATTATAGTTCTTTATGTTGATGATATTTTGATAACTGGAAGCACTCTCAGTTCAATTGACAAGTTAAAAACTGCTTTAAATCTAGCTGTTGACATGAGCGATTTGGGCTTGCTAAAACAATTTCTGGGGCTTGAGATTGCTCAAAATTTTGATGGGATCACCATATCTCAGCAAAAATATGTTTCAGACCTGTTAAACAAGTTCAACATGTCAGATTGTAAGGCATCCCTATTCCCATTCCTCTCAGGAATCAGTCTTGAGGAGGGAGATTCTACACCGCTTGTAGATTCTACATTGTATCGACAGTTGATCGGTTCTCTTCTATACTTGACACACTCAAGGCCTGATATATATTATGCCGTGAATGTTGTATCATGATATATGCAGCATCCCCATGAGCTCCATTGGCGGGAAACCATGAGGATCTTACACTATGTGCAGGGTACTTGACACTTTGGCATACATTATGCTACAGATTGCGAGCTAGATTTGATTGGGTACACTGATTCAGATTAGGCGGGTGATAGTATTGATTGGAAGTCCACTTCCAGTTATGTTTTCATGATTGGAACTGGGCCTATTTGCTAGTCAAGCAAAAAGAAGGCAGCCATTGCATTATCTTCAGTAGAGGCAGAGTATCGAGGAGTAGTCAATTCTTGCATTTAGGCAGTTTGGTTGCAGGGTATTTTGTCAGAGTTTGATATTGGTAGCACTACTTCGAATGTCATTTTTTGTGACAATCAAAGTGATATCAAGATCTCGATGGATCCAGTTCAGAGACAGAGGACCAAGCACATCAAGATCCACATGCACTACACCCGAGAGCTTGTGCATGACAAAACCATTGTCTTGCAATATTGCCCTACCGACGAGCAAATTGCAGACATCTTCACCAATAGCTTCACTGAGAAGAAGTTCTCTTACCTCCGTTCATTGTTGGGGGTGAGTTCCATCATGGTGGAGACATATTAGATCCTTCTATGTTCAGATTGAGGGGGGACTTTCTTCTCATTGGGTTTTCCCTATTTCCTCACTTAGATTTATTTCTAGCATTTTTGGATTATTGTATCGGGGTGACCTTTGGTCTCAGTAACCAAGGCCCTATTCAGTTATTATTTTTTACATCATATTATAGCTTGAAGGGGGGTGTTAGGATATCTCATCATTCAGTTTTGTACTTTGCATGCATGCATGCATCCTAGTTATTTGCATGCATCCCAGTCACCAGTTTGATGCCTCCAACACCTTGTCCCCAGTTTTCTAGCACCCGAGAGCTTCTTTCCTTGCATTTTTATCCCTCCTAGTCAGTAAGGCTCCCACTTCTCACCTACCACCTGAGAAAGGCGCACTTCTTCACCTACCACTTAGTTCACTTCAGTTTGTTGAATTCTTTCCTTGATTTAAGGCTAGATTGACTCCTCAACTGATTGTATCACTCCACTGGACCCCTAGTGAGACTAGATTGCCTATAATGACTCCAGTTATCTCCCCATGCGCCCTCCACTGAGCCTCCTTCATTCAGTTAGTGCCTCCATGTTCCAGTTACACCTACTACACTCAGTTAGACTTAGTTGGACACATGGTTGACCGTTACTAGTGCATTGATGACTCCACTAATCTGATGATGTCCTAGTGGAACCAAGCTATTCCATGCAGCTATTTCGAATGACCTCCTTGGTTAATTCAAGCTATTTAGTCATTGTGACTACATCTTGTATTGTATTCTACTTCTGAGTTCAATAGAGCACTGCTGCAAGTCTTTTTCACAGTTTACACATATTTTTTGAGTTTCATCTATTGTAATTGATTTACTTGTTCAATTAGATTTGTTGTGCTTAATTTCACACTAACTTCATGAGCATTTAATACATCTTCACATTAGAAACATAAAAAGGATCTCTGAAAGATACACAATCACAAGGTACACAACAATATATCCAGGGAAACCCTCAAGGGGAAGGAAACCCAACAAGAACTTCCTCAATATAGATTACCAAAGTACAATGCCCAAAAATAGATCTCACAAATAAGAGAGGCAAAACCCAAAATTTAGAGCCAATCCAATCCTCCCCCTCCTTCACAAACTTCCTCTCTCCTCTAATGTGCAATGCATGAATGAGTGAATGGTACAAATGAGGGAAAGACTCCCTCTATTTATACTTTACTTTTCACTTGACATTTAACCTAACTAGGTCGGCCTCACTTAACTTGACTGGGATGACCTCTCTAGAAAGACTCAAATAATATTTATATTACATTATTTTGGGTACTAACGACCCGAATTACAATAGAGGTTTTACCTCATGACTTTTACATGACCAAATATAATAATGACATTCCCGAATGGAGGTAAAACATATCCGACGGAGTTACAATAATAATGTACAAGTAGAATATTCTTCGAAGTTACATTAATTCAAAAAAAATTGCCTTTGAACCTTGTGTCTTTTTCTAACATAGTGCTTAGTGGGAGACCCCAACATAGTGCCTAGTGGGAGAGCCTAACACAGTGCCCAGTAGGAGACCCCAGTACTTCACAACATTCTGAAAGAACATCTTTGAAACCTTATATGCTACACAAGGAACTTTCATGGGAAGGAAGATTGCATACATGGAAAATTGATCAACTACAACCAAAATATCATCATAACCTAGGGAAATTGGAAGTTGAATGATGATTTCCATAGAGACACTTGCCTGAGGTCTCTCTAGCACAAACAAGGGTTGGAGTGAACTGGCTTACATTCTAGTGTCTTCCTTGTCTTGTTAGCACACAAGATAGTCCTAGGTGTATTCTTCCACGTATCACCTCATATGTTTTGAGTAGTCACCTCATTCCAACAATGGAATTATCCTTCATTGTGCTAGGTGGCATATCCAAAGATAATCATGGCACCCATTTAAGAGTTCCTTTTGAACGTTAGATGACTTAGGAAAATTGATGTGATCACCAAAGTGTAGAAATCAAATATCCATACAAAATTCCCTTGTATTACCTTCCTTCACCTATGTCATTATGTTCAAAGCTATGGGATCCTTATGCAATCCCTCTTCGATTGTCTCTTGGAAGTCTTTGAAAATTTGTGCACGATTTCACATAGGCACTGAAAATCCATCCTCCTTTAAGGATGCAAGCCATGAATTCATTATCAAGGAATATATTGTTATGTTAAGCATGCTCAATCGATACTCAATGACCATATCAAATTCTACCAAGAAGTATTCCCATTGTTCCTACTTAGGTGTTAACTTTGGTTGCGTGGCAGAGTAACATGTTTTCACATCGTCTTTCTTCATAATGAATGAATTTCTTAACAAGTAGTTCATCCATACTTGCAAGCAATGTGTACAACTATGGTCATCTCTTTCTCATGGACAAGGTACCTCCTATCATGATCTTGTAGCTTTATGCTCTCATAGTCTAATGGATTGTCCTCTTGTGACAAAATTCCTCCAATGGAAAAGTTTGAAGCACCTATCTACACTTCAAACCACTGCTCAAAGTTTGGTAGCTTCAACATAGGTGCCATCACAAGTTTTTGTTGGGATAATGAATTTCAATAATAGGTACTGAATCACTTATCTCTTACTTTAATTATCAACCTTGGGCTCATACATACTTATGAGGTTCTTTCACCATGTATGCAACTACAAGGTCTAATTTGAAATTAGTATTCTAAAAAGGAAATGTTCAACTTCAATAGTTCATTCTTCTTAACCTCTCAAGTCTTGGGGTCATGGCCTTCACCCCTGTATCCCTTGAAAATGTGCAAGGTAGATGGATATCTTAGAGTCACTAGTTATATTAATAGGCTAAGTTAAATGAGTCTATTCAATCAAATGGATCTAGTCCTTTAGTTACCAGTAGGCCAATCAACCCTTACAACCTTCGTAAAACATAGATTCAAAGGATGTACTATAAAGTGAGGAACATCATCAAATAAACGATATCAATGAATTTCATGAAGTAAAATATCATACAAGTTGTTTTAATGATAATAACAATATCATAAATGCTAGAAAACACATAGACAAGTTAATTGTAATGTTACTATAGAATTTTGTAATCACAACTAAGCATATTATTAAAATTCAAATGGAAGATAGATACACGGGTTCTCAGTCCTTTCTTTGAGTGGGCCCTGCTCAAGGATGATATTGGACCCTTGTAGCACACAAGGCTAGGTATGCAACATAATAACTTTCTCTTTATTCAAAATATGTTCATAACATCAAGGCAGCAAGTGACTTCTTCTACAACTCGAAATCCAACATCTCTATAAAAAATGATAATATAAAAAGTGAAGTTAAGAATCTTCAACTATCATCCTATGATTCTATTTATGTTAGAAATGGAAAATTAATTGAATACCCCATCAATCCCTTGATTGATGGGGGTTTACCCCATCAATCCCTTGATTGATGGGGGTTTACCCCATCAATCCCTTGATTGATGGGGGTTTACCCTAATAATATGCATTTTTCTTTCATGGGATCCTAGAATCCTTGTGCAACTCGGTATCTTGAGGTAATTCAAATTTTCCAGGGTCATAAATGCCTCCTTGAGTGTTCGCAATTGCTGGAGTGTCAAATTGGGACAAGATCCCTATTATTAATCATCATGCTTCTAGCTATTTAGAGTCATCAACGAGGATATTTGTGATTTGATCCCTTGTACTCTTATCCTTGGAGCCACATTAGTGTCATAAATGAAATGTATGCATAATTACTTAAAACCACCTAAGAGAAAAATTACATCACATGCATTCAATAGTCTAGGCAAATCATTCATAAGAAAATAGGAAATTTCATAATATCCTCAAGAAATGTTGAAATTCATATTATTTATCAGGAATGAACAAGACTTAAGGCAAAGAGTGTATCAAAGGTTTATTAAAAAATGGTCAAAATAAGGGTCATTAGAGAGGACCATCATCACCCCACAACTAAATATTTTGCATGACCCAACATAAAAAAAAATTATCCCACCCCAAAAAGTTTTCTTTTCCTACACTTGTTGTCTTGGCTATTGGTTTGTGCATTAAGTCTGTTTGAATTCATAGACCACAATTAGATGACTACCCCTTTCTTGTGGTAACTTGCATTTTGTCCCTCTTCCTTCCATCTTCTCCTCTCTTCTTATTCATTTACCTCCCCTATGGAGATAGGATGAATAAGTAGAGGGTGCTTGAATTTTAGCCCAATCTATTTGAGCTTCATCCTTTCCATTCTCTCCAACTATGGTTGTGCCTTAAAGAGGGAAACATTCAATTTATTTCGAGAGCAGGATTTTAATTTATGTAGGTAAGTGGGTATCTATTCCTACCTATGTTGGCAAGACAGGATAGCCTTTTCTACTAAGTCCTTGACCACCATCTAGTAATGGGAAACTACCTTTTCTTTGTCTCCTCGAAGATTGTTGTTAAGTTTACATCATAGGTCAGGGATATGTGGTTTCTTAGTATCTCCTATAGCCTTTCTTCCTTTTCCCTATCCACATGTCTCTACTTGCTTCTTCTTCCATATAACTTTTCACTTCTTCAATTCTTCCTACCTCACTTTGAACCTAGGAGAAGAATGCCTTAAATTGTACATCCCCCACATAAGGATTCAGGGACAATTTGTATGTGTGTGGCATGCCCAAGTTATGGAGGAAAAAATCACATAGATAGTATTCGTCCCTATAATTCCTCTGTTGATAGATCTTTGTAAACTCTTTTTGATTATCTAGATCAGAGGGGAGGTGGTTGGAAACTTTTCTTAACTAAAATTTGACCCATTTCTTCTTAAGTAGCATAATGTATGTTCTTGTACAAGGTCTACAAGAAATTAATTATTCTTTGATATCCACAATTTGATCAATGATTTCCTTCAATTATCCAAAACTCTTTGTCTTGCCCTCAACCTCCTTCATTTTCTATTCTAGTGCATCCCTAATTTCTTTATGATCTTCCTTTAATTGCTTCATGACATCTAGGTGTTTCATTTTGAGTATATGAATTTTTTTCTTGCAATTTTAAGATATTCTACTTAGATTTTGTCCTTGATCCTTTCATGGTGGTGATCTCCATCCTTTTTTTTCCTGCTGCAATGGTTTTCCATTTGGGAGTCTCCTCCTCATATTTCTTTAGTTAATCTAGGATATCCTTTACCCTAGAATCATCCCTCTCTATTTGGATATCTTTGTGATCTTCCCTAGAGTCCTTTTTGTGCTAGGGCATGACGCATGCTTCTCCAAATCTAAAATAGAAATATTCTTTTAAATTGAAAAGCTTTTGCGTTCCTAGGGTCTAGTTCTTGGCCTTTGGTTCTACCTTGTCTCGCCAATTGGATTGTTGGGGTGGCATTTATAGGACTACTTGTAGGTGTCCTCATCTAAACCAGGGTAGTTTCTATATCTCTAGTATCTTCCTGTATCCTAGCATAGGTCTTCTCCTCTTATTCTTTCCCATCAAAGGTTATCTCTTCTTCCACTTCTTGACTAATCTGACTGTGTGTCCTTATTTTCTTGCTTGTACATGTCTTGCCTCAAACACACTTTCTTTTTATTTCTTGAATCTCATATTGTTGTCCCTTGACTTGTATTGGCCTACAAGGCTAAAAAATCCTCTTTATTCATGGTTAGGAACTTATCACATTTTACTTGGTATGCTTTCTTTGTTTATGCATCTTCAACAAAAAGTATTATCAACCCATGATGGGTTAGGCAATATATTTGACCTACCTGCACCTTGTCACTTGATTCTCTAAGGAAATGTAATAAGAAATAATGAATGCTTAAAGTTTCTATTTAGTTGTTGGTAGTAAAAACACCTTAGTTGGTGTAGTATCCTTAAAGGATAAGTGTGAAGAATGATATTATCCCCTCGCATGTGACATACTTCATGATTCCCAAGGAAATTTCATTCTAGGGTTTAGGCATATCTCTCCTTTTACCCCATTTTTGTCTCTTCCACGCTCTCATACTATATAAAGAACTTTTTTTTTTTGTTATGACAAGTTATTTTTATTTCTTGTTCCAAGGAAGTCCAATAGGAAGCTTGGTTACTCTAACCAATGTGGGTTCATATACATGAATTTGAATACTTCTTACTACTAATGTGTACTCTTGTTCCTAAAGATGTTGAAAATTTTCTACAAATTCTAACTGGCAATTTGGTCAACATATCCTCTAAGTTTGTTAAAATACTCCATCCAATTATAATTTTGGAATTGTTATTTCCTTTCTTGGGAGTTACTCTAGGTTTTTATCCTGTATAAGTAGAAGAGAAATCAGGTTCTATTATGACTCTATTTTTTGTTTTGTTTTGTGTGTGTACACTTTGTCTAACTTGATCAATTCTTGTATAAATGGAGAAGGTCATAATGCCTTACCTCTTCTTCTTAGTTTAGTATATTTTCTCAAGGCTTTTAGTCCCTTTGGCCACCACTAATTTCTTGCTAGCTCCACTCCTTCAACCTCATATCACTCTTCATATGCATTGTATTTGCACATATGTGGAAACTCACACTCAAAATTTTACGTTTTCCAACTAGTTTGATAGGGTTGAATACCTTCTCACACCCAACTTCTTCTCCAATTGACTTGAACAAAGAATTTTTTCAAAAACCTATTAGCTTTCACTCATTCGATACATTCTTCTTTTAAACTGCTTGCACAAATTACTCGAGCTTCATCCTTCTCAAAATGAATTTTAACTGATTTGGATCAATTTGGATTAGGTGTTTTGGTGGTTTATGTCATAATGGCGTTGATTCTGATGTGAGTGACCCACTTTTTAAATTCTAAGTTTCACTTTTAGTAAGAATTTCACAATGCAAATTTATGTTTCTCCCCAATTTGAATTGACAACGTCCACGTTGGCAGGCTGGGGTGTTTTTATCAATGATGAAATGAGGGAGAATAGGAGGAATTTTGACATGTAGATCAACTTAATCATAATTTATTAACCATGAAATTTGTGACATACCTATATATTTGATGACTTATGTATGCATGTGTTTGTGGATGTGATCATCCTTTGAAATTAGTAGCATCATTACTTTGCATGGATTTGATTTGTGGTATCCCACAAGTTTCTTGTAGGTAGAGTCCTTTATAGTACTAACATGTAGGTGGTGACTCCCATATTATCCCATAGTTTTCACCCCAGTGTTTGTTGAATCTTTTGATGAGTTGATGGCCTAGTTAGATCACCTCATAGTGCATGTGTGATGTTAACAATGCTTGTTGATTTTCTCTTTGGTTATGATGCTTGAAATTTCCATATATGGCGGGATTATTTTTATGTGAAAATGAACTCAATATATTTTTGTTTCTATGGTAATGATCATCTACTAATTCCAATGGATGGTTGTATATTTTTTTGATGTTCAATCTCCTTATCGTATCCATTACATTTCCCAGTAGCTTCCTTTGAGATCAATTGGATCATTGATATGAAATGGAA
The DNA here is from genome assembly GCA_027924585.1 of Larix kaempferi. Classification (NCBI taxonomy): domain Eukaryota; kingdom Viridiplantae; phylum Streptophyta; class Pinopsida; order Pinales; family Pinaceae; genus Larix; species Larix kaempferi. The sequence continues at coordinate 34,729,272 of BSBM01000030.1, read as the reverse complement.
AAATATAGAGCTATACTTTTTGAAGATACTATTTTTTCTTTGGATACTTAGTCTCTTGGATTCTAATTTTTTTTATCACTTTCAGTTGAACTTATTGTAATTGGAAATGCTACATTTTGACGAACAAAGAAGGTAAAAACTTGCATAATTATACCCTGAATTCAAAGTGATCTATCTTAATTTGGAGAAATGTATTCGGTGCTTTCATATGTCTGTGTAGAGTAGGTTATAAGTTTGATAATATTTAATTTTGAAGCTTGATTGGATATACTCAGATAAGGATACACTTAAATATTTTGTTAGGATTGACATGGAAAATTCCTTCTTTTGATTTTCAATATTTTTATCTTGACAAATCCATTTGTCAATATATCTATAATAATGATCTTGATCATATTACTTCTCCATTTAAACCTTCACAAATTGAAGTGAAATGGATCCTAATAGGAAAGATGGATTATTTTAAGGTTTGAAAACTATCATGATCTATGTTAACATGATAAATCTTTGAAAACCACCTTTGCTCTCCAAGTTAAACAAACTTAAATGTATGTATGATTGTTATAAGATTATATGTATTTTGAGAAGTTTTCTCCTTTAGGGAACTCAGTTTTGATTTGATATTGATTTGAAACAATTTGAAAAGAGACCATTTCCTTGCTTATCCTCATTTATTCTCAACCAAAGCTTGAGTTACCCTTGTTGTCTTGCAAAATTTAGAGAATATTTGTAGAGATAAGAAAACAAAGTACTCTACACTTACATAATGTATGAGTAGTGTTTGATATTTCAAGATCTTTCTATGACCTCGATGTTTTGAAATTTTGGTTCTTATTATGCTTGAAATGAGTTCTACATGATATTTGTTGTGTGCTCCATGATTTATGGCTGAATTTTCCTTCATGTTGCCTCTTTTAGGTTTGTTGTGCGGTTTAATAAACTATGACTGGGAAATGGAGGTCACCAACGTACATTAAATTTTATTGCAGAAATAGAAAAGAAAGTACATGTAACATTCAAACACTTCTTTCCATTCATAAAATAAATAGGATTCAAGATGAGATTCATACCTGGATAATCGATGGTTGATCCAAGCTTTCGAAATCCAATCTTCTCGATCCATCGCTACATTGCTCCAATTGATGGACCTGCAAACAACCAGACTACCTTTCTCAAAGCAATTTGACTACATAAAGATAACAATTGAAATTGAAACTCATATATAGATTCATACGACAGATTCAAGTATCAAGTTTACACAAATACAAGTGCTATTGGAAGGGAAAACTCTGATTTTATTTGCATAAATAATAGCTAGTTATACTTGTCCTGCAACTGGCACTGTTGTAATCAGACCCTAGGATCCTGCTCCTCTCTCTTGAGTAAGTATTCCTCCAACATTTCTTTACCAAAGTTGGCTCCCCTTTCTCATGCCTCTCCCCTTGTATTTATGGCAAGGCTAGGAGGGAAGGCCCAAAAGGTAGTTGGCTTGGGAAGTTAAGGTAGTTTGAATAACTTCCCTAACTAATCCATAATTTTTGTTTTTATATATTTTTTCGAGATTTTTTAAGATACCTGCGAGTATTCCTTTGGACAACCAGCGAGTGACTATAGGCTCTTATGCCTTACAGCTAGCGGGTGCAACATTTTAGATGATACCCACGGGTTGTCTGTATAGACACTCGCGGTTGACCTGCGTGCTGGAAGATATCAAAGTTGCTGTTATGCTTCAAAATAATTGAAGAAAATATGTTTATTGAGGAAAGGATTGTAAAGTTCAGATCCAAGTCATCTAAGGTCAATTAATCTCTTCCATCCATAGTGTCCTTTTGTGTGACCAACAAGGCAATGTGGTCACAGACGGAGAAGTGTTAATTTGACCGATAACAGATGCCCCCTAATGTATGAGGTCAAAGGGAAAAATGATGGCCGAAATTAATTACAATACAGGAAAAGGAGGAGCAAAGAGACCACAGGATGAGATCACAAACGATACCTGAAATAGAAATGAGGTCAAGGAGCAATTACAATCTTGATATTAGGAGATGTTTAGAATGGTAGAACATGATATTCAATACATAATAGAGAGATTTATATAGCATGGACACTTAAATACAAGCATGGATCCATGTCAAAATAGGAGATGATAGCCATAACAACAAACTGGATCTATGTCTCATCAAGAGCCAAGAATGGGTGTGGCTCAGTCTTGTGCAGCTTGGGTAATAAAAAAAATATGATGATGTTATTATAGGCCCAAGATCTTCATCCAAACCGTTTGATTACTGGCCATTGATGTGGACCATTAACAAACATGAGGGCACCCACCAATAATGAAAATGGGGCCCAAGGTACCTAGTAAATTCTAACAAGTGTGAATAAGGGGTCTTGAAGTCAAACACCTGAAGAATACATTGAGTAGGAGACATTGATGTATTCCCACTACCCAATTGTGAGGGAAATTTCCACTGATGACTGCAATCCCCAAGGTACTACCAAAAACTCTAAACTTCATTCCCAGAGCAAGATGAGTTGAAGTCCGTTGGAAGGGAGGATTTAAGGCATCCTCCATCATCCAACATGAAAAAACAATCAAAGGTTGATCTGATATGGAGTAGGATTGAGTACATGATGAAATATATTGATACCAGGGAATGGATGACACATGAGGTTAAGGAAACTGCAGAATGGCCGACACAGGTGGTATCCTTGAATAGTGAGCAAGAAACAATAACGACTTAGGAAAATTTGAATACAAAGGGACCATGATATAAATTTGCAATGTAGGAGACATTAACAGATTCTCCATATGATTGGAAGAGTAACCAATCATAGGAGTAAAAAATCTGAGATCAGGTTTATCCTAAGGCCAAAACTAGAACCCAAATTGTTTGATAAACTAAAAAAGGTGCTATGTTGAAGGATAGACTGCTTCCATAAATGAAATGAAATAGCGGATATTTCCCTTCCTTTTCTCTTTTTGTTAAAGAATGTCTTTTCTTAGTTTTAATGAGCATGAAAAGATTGAAAAATAAAGCTTGATAAAATATTTATTGTTAATTTTAATGAGTCCAAGAAAGTAAGCTCAATAGTCCTACTTCATTTTTAAGACAAGCTCGAAGAGGGGAGAGAAGAATGATTCATATAAGTCCAACCATGTGTAATTTAACGAGTCCATGGGAGGGAAACTCAGGACCTTCTTCATGTTTTAACGAGTTTGAAGAAGAGATAGACTAGTACTCGATAGTTTATGGATCCATGGATTTTAATATCGAGCTCGGATCTGTTTGTGCCCGTTGGTGTTTTCATATTTAAGGAGTCTAAAAAAATTAAACAATAACTCCATACACCTACTCGTGGATTTTAATATCGAGCCTGAGTTGGTAGGTGCTCGCCGGTGTTTTCATATTTAACTCCATACTGTACTTTTTCGTAAAGTTATCCTCCTCGCCCAAAAAATTGTAAAAGTGTATGAGAGAGGACTCTTCTAATCATTATGACTGGAGTATACCTTTTTTCGTAAGTAATCCACGAAGATATGGAAAATGGGTAAACTTATATCTAAGTGGATATCTATTCAAGTCCTTTAACGAGTTTGAACAAGACAAGTATGCTCGTCAATCTTGTTAATTTTAAGGAGTCTAACAAGAGCATAAAAAGACTCCATCGGAACAGGGAACTTAATATTAAGTAAAAATGATGTATAATGTATAAGCTCCTTGATATGTCAAATGATGGATGAACTGTAGATAGAATCAACATCAACAGATTAGCAGAAAATGGTAGTTGAAAGTGAACAAAGAAGATTCGAAATAACATAAAATGATAGAATAGATCTAATGTTAAGCTAAACTGACATGTCAAAAAGAAACAAACCTTTGTATTAATCACCTTTTGCAACTGATAGTGAGAAAAGCGCCTTTTAAAGCTTTACCTAATCCAAACAACTAAAAAAGGGTCATTTCAGATTAAATAAAATGAAAAAGGGAATTTGAAACTATATAAAGGGGGTCAAAATTTGAAAATAATTTGTATAAATAGTGTCAAATTAGAAACATAACTCACAAAACCATTTTACCATTGGAGCAAAGGAGAAAAACCCTCTTACTTCAAACGCTGACTGCGATCAATCCAGGACACGAAATCAAATTCCTCCACTTGCAGGTAAGTTATATCTTCGTGATCTATCAATTCAATCCATTCTTTTAAGTTTCTAATTATGTTTTTGGGGTTTTAAACAAGTTTTAAAACCAAGGGATTCGTACCCACGAGTATGGATAAGTAAAATTCGCGACCACGTGGAATGTACGCTAGTTTATTATAAGCAGACTCGTGGGTACCTGCCTCTGTTGAAGAGGTGAAGCCACGGGTACCGTAGTTCAAATGAAAAAACCAAAAGCTAATGAATGGAATGGAAATGGTTTATGCAGGATGGTTCTAACTTGGAGGGAGAGGGATCATGAGGCCATGGACATGGATTCCATGGGGGATTGTCTTACTTTAAATTCATTACGGAGGTGCGGGATCTTAAATTTTTTTCGTACTATAAACATGCGTACACAAACAAATCTGCGCCAAATGCTTGTGGGATACTGGTATGCCGATCATGGAATGTTTAACCTTCAGGGAGAGATGTTGGACATCACTATTGAGGACATATACTTCATAACCGGTCTATCTCGACGAGGTGAGGTGGTGAACCTCAAAGAAACATTTAGAGGAGTGGGTGCATTGTCCATTCAGGATTATATAAACACCTACTACGTAGCTAGCACCGAGAAAAGCGGGAGCCAAATTCCCATTGGGAAAATTAAAAGTTTCCCTTTAAAGGTGATCTTGAGTACAATCAATAGGATCGGGGGAAGTGCAGCACAACACCTAGCCTCACAGAACTATATGCAGATAGGTGTAGAGTGTCTATGCAATGCCATCTTCGACTGGTGCTCAAGATTATTGGTAAACATGATACATCAGCTTACAGAGTGTAATACGAGGAAGAAAAATAATTTTGGATACGGGAGTATATTATGCACCTTTTTTTTCAAGCGTGTCCCCGCTCTTAGGCCGGGGGTGGCTTTACCGGCGTTGAACCCTCGCGAGCCACTGATGACTCAGTGGGGCGATATCTTCCTGCGTCAGGGTGGTGGTGAAACCAGTTTTTTATATGCTGACGAGGATTATCTGGGGTGGTGGAGCCTCCAAGTACCGGGACTAGAGAAGTTTCCGTATGTAGGCATGGATTTCCTAGGTGATCCTGAGCTCATGCTGCCTCCAGGGGAATCTCGGGGAGAGATAGGTACCAATATGTTTTTGCTTTTGAAAAACTATTTATTTTTGTTTTGTTTTTTGTATGTATAATTTTTATGATGAGTATGAGTACTAAAAAAACATAACTTATGAAGATGTGGCGCCGGTGAGACCTGTTGGGCTTCCTAGAGTGTTCATTCGACCAACCGATCCAGGTGTTGCAGATACGACGCTGAGGATCATTGAGGGGAATATGAGTCAGTTGACTCATGATATCCCTACCTACAAGATAGAGTGAATGTCGCTCGATATGCAGGAGCATGTAGTAGGGGTGCCCCCAGCCTGAATGCGATTACTTAGGAAAGTATCTAGGCTAGTCATCTGTTATAGAGAGGCCATAGAAGATCTAGATAAGGCTCCTCCCTCTCTATAGGGAGAGTGAAATATTATGTTTTGAGGATGTTTATGCCCACTTTGTATATTTTGACAGTGGTTGACTCAAACTCATATTTATTTTTTGGACCAGATATATATATGGACAGTGCTGATTATATACATGTTATCTTATGTGTTTTAAATGTTATTGTGTACGATACAAATGCCAGTCAAGAACATAATTTTCATATGCATAAGCTAATGTATTAAAATTCCTTGAAATATGTTCATATATGATGTAATCAAAATGTCTTTCAAGCAATCTAACTCTCAAAAACTGATGTAGCAAAGAAGGATCTCTAACCCTATGTTCACCTGTCAACTGAAGTACTACTAATTGCGAATCAAGTCTTACCTCCAAACATGAAATGCCGTGATGGATAAAATCTCGGAGTAATTCGATAACCACACTATACTCAGCTATGTTCTTCGTCGTAGGGCCCAAACAAGCACCTCTCGAGGAAAATTTTTTCCTGGAGGGTGAGTAAATAACCCAAGCCGCTAAAGCCAACTAACAAGTGTGGCGACTAGCACCATCGACGAATCCTATGAAGCACTCAGTTTTCATCTGAAACCACAGTCTAGAAGACACATACGATGATAAAACAAAAAAATACTAACTCTACAACAATGTACAACTATAGTACAAGAAAAAGGATGTAGGCCTAAGCGTAATACTTTTTCAAGTAGAGCCCATTTCTAGGCCTGGGAAACTTATAACCAACATAATCTGTCAGATCGTAAGATCCCTTCTTCAACACTTTAGAAACAATATAAAGTCCGAGCCACATGGATTTAAACTTCCCTGCCGCCAAGGGATCATTGTCCTAATCGTAGAGAAAAACAAGGTCTCCTTCTGACAAAACCCTTGGTTTTCTAGACTTATCATACTGATGTTTAACTTGGCTGTTATGAGCTTCATTCACGGTAAGTGCATCACGGCGCTACTCATCTAAATTCTCTAAATGAAGCAAATGCTCTTCTAAAGCAGAAGTTTCAGGAAGTAGCTGGATAGCCAACTTCAAATATGGAATCTCGCATTCAATTGGTATGACTTCCTCCAACCCGTGAACGAGTTGAAAAGTTGAAAATCTTGTAGCAGTCTTAATGTTGGATCAATACATCCAAAGAGCCGGATACAACATGATGTGTCACTTTGATCTACTGGCATTAACGGTACGTTGAAGAATAGTTTTTAAATTTTTATTGACCGCTTCGACTTTCCCATTCTCCTGAGGATAAAATGAAGACGAGTTTTCTTGTCGAAAACCTAACATAGTGTATAAATCGGTCATCATGTTGTTTTGGAAATTTCTACCATGGTCAGTGACGTTCTCCTTAGGTATACCAAACCTTTCAATGATCTGATTGAAAATGAAGTAAGCTATTGTTTCTTGATCTGCTTTCACAGTAGGAATTGCCTCGACCCACTTCGTAAAGTAGTCGACGATAATGATGATATGGTGATGTCCTCCAACAAAAACTGGATTACAAGTCATAAAGTCAATCCTGCACTTGGTGAAGGGACCTGTTGTGATAACAGGGTGAAGAGGAGCTGGGTGTGCTCGCATTTTATTTGTGAAAACTGACATGGTTGGAAGTGTTCCACGGCTTCCACAAAATCTTTAAAGATGGTGGGCCAAAAATACCCCCATAGTCTCCACTATGGGAATCATTCAATACTGATTCATCTTCATCGAGAGTCAAACAATGACGTAATATGGAATCTACCCCACGTCTACACAATGTGTGAGAAATAATGAGGTAGTTCTTGGCATGAGCCCTAAGCTTTTGTTGTTTGTCTCTGGAGAAAGTCGGCGGACACTTCAAATTCTGGAGATATATTAAGATGTATCATACCATGGGTCATAGGTCGCAATGAGAAAAATATGTTCACCAAGTAATGATGAATATTCCTCGTTGCTTGTTCCATCACTAGGGAACTCGGAGATAAGCTCGATGAACAACAAAGACTTCTTTGACTTAGCAGATTAGAATGTTACATCAAATTCTTATAGAATGAAAATCCACTAATTAAATTTCCCTTCGATGATACGTCGAGTTAATACACATTGAAAAGGATTGACATCCTCTATAACTGTGGTGGTCCGCAACAAAATGTAATGATGTAATCTCTGAACGGCATAGACAACAACTAATGCCAATTCATCAACATGAGAGTATTTAAGTTCCGGAGTTACCAGTGCGCGAGAGAGATAACAAATGACATACTCTTGGAGCTTGTCATCCTCCTAAACCAGGACTATGACGATTGTGGAAATAGATGTCACAAGATATAGAAGGAAATACTTAGTATAATTTGGCGGACTCAGCAAGGGGGATGATAATAATGAATTTTTCAAAGCATCAAACGAGGTTTGTGCAACCTCATCCCAAAAAAAATGGGTGTCTTGCTTAAGCAATTGCATGAAACCTTTAGTGATCTTGGCATAGTTCATGATAAATCGTCATAGAAAATTAGACATGCCCTGCAAGATTTGAATTTCTCTGATGGTGTGAGGAGGAGGATATTTGATAATAGCCTCAACTTTCAAGGGGTCGACCATAATGCCACGACTAGACACAATGAAACCTAGTAAGCGTCCAAACTCGATGCATAATACACATTTTTTAGGGTTTAACCGAATCTTGTAATATATTCAACGTTCAAACACGAGACACAAATGGTCAGGTTGATCTCGTCTCTTACAAGACCACGCAAGGAGATCATCCAGATACAGTTCGACTACATGTTTGATGTCATGGAAAGCGAAGCTCATGGCTCGTTGGAAAGTAGCTCCAACGTTCTTTAATTCGAACAGAATTTTCCTATAGGAAAAGGTACCCCATGGACAAATAAAAAGGTGTCTTGTGTTGGTCTTCGGGTTTAATTTGTATTTGGTTATATCCCAAAAAACCATCCATGAAAGAGAGAATTTCATGGCGTCCACACGTATCAATGATTTGATCTATGAAAGGCATGGGATAATTATCTTTTGGATAGGATTTATTAAGGTCCCTAAAGTTCATACATACGCGTATGGTCCCTTGATTTTTATCGACCGTGACTGGGTTAGAAACCCATTCTGTCATGTTGATACGATAATGAATCCGACCTTAAGGAACTTTTCGACTTCATCCTTGATGGTCACAACTTTCCTAGGGTTGACCGGATGAATTTTTTGTCGTATTGGTTTCATGTTAGGATAAGTCGTGATAACATGCTCAACAATAGAGGGGTTGATGCCTGACATCTCCTCATAAGACCAGGCAAAAACGTCACGGAATTCCTTAAATAAATTGGTGTACAAAGTGATCTCCCATGGAGAACAATTTGCTCCAATGAAAATGTTTTCCACACCATTAGGTTTGGTGGACATTAGAGGAAATTTGAGGTCTAAATGGGCCTCCTAAGGAAAATAATAAAATAATAGTTGAAATAATGAAATAATAGTTAAAATAATAAAATAATATTTATTAATTTTGGAGGAAGAAAGAAAAAAATAGTTTTTTTGTTTGTATTTTCAACATATCTCCCTGTGTTTTTACTCAAATTTCAAGCAAGAGAACTAGTTGGATGCGGAATTTTAATTCTGCATCCAACGAGTACCCATACTGCATACTTTTGATGGACCCCCGCTGCCCCAAAAAATTGAAATACCTGAAAAACGTCATGATGATGTCATCATGACATTTTTTCAGGTATTTCTTGTTTTTGGGGAAGCGGGGTCCTCAAAAGTATGCAGTGTGGGTAATCGTTGGATGCAGAATTAAATTACACATCCAACGAGTGCTCCCACTTGAAATTTGAGTAAAAAGACAGGGAGATATGTTGAAAATACGAACAAAAAAGTAGTTTTTTTTATGACAAATATCTCAAGTCAACCATTATGGTTGACTCATTTTAATGAAATTCTATTGGTTCTTGAATTCCAACTCATTAAGAAATTATGGTTGGCTCGTTTTTTTATATGATGGCTCGTTTTCTTATAAGTCTCATTTTAGACCTCAAATTTCCTCTAATGAATATTGATCGGTATAGTCGTCAAAATGTTCATCATATTACCTTTAGCATAAATCATTTGTTTCATGGAAGGAGTGATGGAAAAATCAATATTCCCACCGGGTCTCAATGAAAACTCTCCATTCTCAATCTTGTTCAAAACTGGAAGAAAATAGGATCTGTGATGCATATGTTCCCATGGATAATCCAGACCTACCATAGATTCCAGGATGACTTTATCAGAAGGCAAAAAAGTATCTAAACAATCAAAAGAATGTGTGGAGTTAATTGACCATGCAGGTGCATAATTAAGATCCGACTCTATTGATACTGACAGAGTCAAGATATAATCTATTGCAACATTTTTTGATGCTTGATAAGCCACTTTTGCGATGGATAAGGGCACGATTGGTTCTTGTTGAGTAGGAAGGATCCATGGATCAGTTGCTCAACCAACCGTAAAAACTTCTTGAGAAGATATGTCGGTGGTACTCATTAAACCAATATAATTTACCAAAGCAGGTAGGTAAAATGTGCCCATCAGAGATGAATACATACCTACTCCTAAGCTCTCACTGGGCAGATGAGATTGATAAATCAAAGGGATGTTCGAATCTGACAAAGTTGTGTTATTTTTCCGAGTGAAGGAGTGTTGATCGACTGTGACGATCTTACCTTCATGAGGGAATATAAGCACTCAGAAAAAGGATGAGGGGATGGATTGCATAACGTATGTCAAACTTCTTCCCAAAAACATATTGTAGTTGAGAGAAGCATCCACAACTTCTACCTCCACTAACACTACTTTACCGACAAGCTGAATCTCTAATGAGGGTAAGAATTCATGTGGAAGGAAATATCTTCCATCAAAATAAGTAAGTACTATAATGGAAGGGTATAACTCAGGAGAGCCCAATGCTTTCCAACAGGATATAGAAATTATGCACATCGACGCGCCTTCACCTACTACCGTTTGTCCAATGGTATTTGAACCATGGATGAATTCGATATGGAAGGCCACATGATAGGGAAATCAGGGTTTGATATTTGACATATCAAATCTAGCAAGCATACTCGATGAGTCCATGCTTCTTATTGCCACTAAAAGTGCATTACGCTGTGATGGGAAGCTTTGCAAGACTTATAGGGAAGACATAGCACACGATGTTTCGGCCAGGTCCTATACAATAGAGTAGTTTGGAGCAGCCCGCGCATTAGGGTTGTGCATTTCCCATTTATAGACACCTTTTGGTATCTTTGGCAAAGGGTCTGTTGGTCTCTCGATGTGGAGAGGTAGAGTGTGTGAGTTAACCATGTTGATATAAGACTGATCAGCTGATGTGGCACGGTGAGTGCCCCCAATATTAGAGCTACCAGAAGCTGGGATTTTTCCTTGGGGAAAAGGATCCTTCAATGCAGTTGGTTTCTTTTCATGAAATAGCTTCTGGGCTTCATCTATGAGAGGGAATTGATGAGTAAGGTGGTCTCCTTTACAAAGTTTACAAGGAAACTTTACCTTCTTTTTATCTTTCTTTCCCTCGTCGGAATTTTCAATATTCTTGGGTTTTTGTTGGTTCCCGTCCCCTTTCTTACCCTTCTTCTTACTATTAGGTTGCCGAGAACCCTTTTGGTTTGTCTACACACTTTGTACAGATTTTGTTTTTGAAGGGGAGGTTTCAATCGTAGTTTCTTCCGCATCAGACTGCTTCACTGAAAGTGCATGGACTTGTTTCGTTAAAGCTTCTAGAACATATGAGTCGACTAAACCAACGATGCCATTGGCATGTGGTCCTAGTTTAGGCTTACCAAGATCTATATTAGACCTAGGTACGTCAGGAATTATCTCATAAAGGATCCCAGACTAAGCGTAGATCAGGTCGAGCTGCTGGGTCCTTAAAATTGCTTCCTCTTCAGAAGTAACCCCAGAAGTTGAAATGTCCTTAGAGATGTAAGGTAGTAGTGATTTTAAATACCACTCCAATAGAAATTCTGGGGGATCTCACCTTTGATGAGTTGTTTCCCTCTTCACCACTCCTGAATATGATCAGAAAGATGGGTGGCTTTATTCTATCTAAAGGCAGAGAGAAGATCCATGCTGGCATCATACCGGATGAGAAGCTGGAAATGATTCAAGAAAACTGTCGCTAAATCCCAAAAATTGTTATATGCTGTAGCAGGCAATTCGATATACCACTTAGTTGCAATGCTCTTTAAGGTTCTTTGAAAGAGCCTCAATCAAATTGAGTCATGATTTAATGAGTTAGAGGAGCACCAAAGGTGAAAAGTCATGACATGGTCTCTAGCGTCGTCACTAGTTTTGCCTTCGAATTTTGGAATGTTTGAAGGGAGTTTGGTTGGGACCAGAGTCCAAGCAAGGTTGTGCCGCACCGGGTCATTCATTAGTTTTGAAAGGTCTAGAAAATTTAAAGTTGCCAGAAAAGGAAAACAGGGTCATGCCGATGGCATGTTATTTAGAGGAGTCTGGTAAGGGGAACCACCCGAACTTTGGCTCCTATAAGGTTGGTTGGAGTTTCCCCCAACCACTGGTTGTGAAGAAAAAACATTGTGAAAGTTGCTCCAGCCATAAGCTAATGTATTACTTCCTTGTGGCCCAGTCCATTGTGGCTGGGTATAAGTGCCTCTGAATGGAGGGTTAGTGTAACTGTTACTTCCTCCTCCACCAAATAGTGAAAAAGGAGTATTCCCTACAGGCACATTAGAGGTTTGTACATTAGAAGAATGTGCATTGAATCCTATAAAGGGGTTAAAACCCAGCATCGATGCAATGGAAGAGGCAGGCATTGAGCCTACAAATGGTGCACAAGGAGCAATGTGTCCTTCGTGTCAAGGAAATCCTTGATTGAAAGGAGCAGAAGTAGGGTTGACTTGGAATTGCTGAACAAAAGGGGAAGATGTAAAGGATGCCAAAGGTATCCCTGAAAAGGGAATACTAGATGGGCCAATGGTGGATCCAAATGGAATAGATATCATCGCAAATTGGGTGTTAGACAAACCTAAAGATCCAACATTGAAACTGAAAGAGGTGTTAGGAGCAGAAGTGAACTGCGACGAACTCGATGTCGATGTGTTTAAGCGTGGGGGAGATAAACCTCTCGGCATGATAGCTGAAGTGGGAGTATGAGGAACTTCCGATGCATCCCCTATGTTATCCATAGCAAGACCAGGTGTAAGCCTATAAACACTTAACTCAGGGAGCCCTAAGAAACAACACTTTCTAACAAAGGGTCGTTAGGTCTAGTTATTGGAGGGTTGAAGTGTCTTGCAAACTCTTATGTAGGAAAATATTCAACCTCGATGGTTTGCTGAACCGGTTGAGTTTGAGAGATAAGATGGGGTTCTATAGGGGGGTCAGTTGTACCTGTGAGTTCAAAAGAACCATGTGAGTTGGTTCTATGCCGCTGAGGTGGCGGTGGAGGCTCCCCGGTGAGTGGAGGAAGGTTTCTCAACCTTTGTGACCTATGAGGAGGTTAGTCCTCCACAACTGCAACAAATATATACTAAGCGATCAACCTAGGGGCCACTAAAACAACAGGAAACAAACAACACACCACTATAAAAAATTTCCTATGGTGGTCAAGACTAGGAAAAAAAGATGATACTCTCAAAGGGATGTCCAAGATGGTTAGGGCCCATAAAAAACCAATAGAGTAGCAAATGAAAGTTACCCGGGGTCCACAATATAGAGTCTTCAGGTGAAAACGTTTGAATCACCAACCGCCCTCCCAAATAAATGCAAGGTATTTCCTCCCACCTCTATCATAGGTACAGTGGAAATATCCTTCCACCGTCACCTATGTAAATCCCTATAGGTCAAAGATACTAAGGTTACCATAGTTGCAGAAAGAGTCCGAGGGGACAGTTGTAGGTTGATCCAACACGTATGGGCAGGGTAACTAGGCCTGAATCCCAAAAGCACACAAGGTACTAATGGATCCCCGTACATGTGTCAGGTCTGGTAGATGCTCGATTGAAAAGCAAGGGGGTATCCCCGAATTATCAACCTCACATGACCTCGTGCTTAACTCCGGTTTGAGTGGAGCTTCCCGGCACACCTCCACAAAAGTGGATTTACCTAAAGATAGTCTTAATACGATTTCAATATTTAAACAATTTTGGAAAGTTTAAAGTGTTCTATTCCAAAACCCTAGCCTAAGCTAGTTGGTTTGTGTGACCTAAAAGGAAAAGTTACAAATTTTTTTAGATTAATGATTCTTTTTAGGGTTTTTGCTTACTCAAAAGGGTAGTGTGTTTGTGTGCAATGGTTACAACTGAAATAAAAATGTATATATCACAATGCAAATTCTTCACAATTTTCTTGTTGCTTAACTTTCAAAATGTAAAATCGTAAAGTAAACCTAAAACAATCTAAAGATTTTTTCTATTTTTCAAAGAAGATAGCATATATGACTACAACTACTTTGAAAAAAGGAAAATTATTGTTATAAAGCAAATGTTCTTTTGATTTGTTTTTTTTTCTTTAAATGAAAGAAAAGGCAAATAGCTATGAACACACAAGAACAACCAGACGTGCAAGCAAAGGAAAGATGAACCTAACGATATAACAATCAGAACTTTGACCCTAACAAAGCATTGAAAATACCAACCCAAAAAGTTCCTTCAAATGACCCAGAAGTAACTAAGGTTTGGCAACGAGATACTATAAGAAACAACTAATATGTAAAACATAAAGCATGAATCTATGCAAATATCAAGCTGTTCTCTAAACACCAGTGGCTATAAAGGATCAAGTCCAAGCATTTGCCAAACAAACTATGGATTAGAAAGAGTAGGTACCCTTACAAGCCCAAAGAACAAAAAATAAATCTCGCAAAGGGCTTTAAAAGACTTAGACAACAACTCATAAGTAGTCAGAAGGTCTAAGATCCACAGGAGAATTTTCAAAACCAAAGTAACCAACCCTAAAAGAAAAAGTAACTCTCTCAGGGAAAAACCACGACTGTGTCTGTAGATTCACGCGAGTGACCCAAAGGTACAGATAAAGGAAACTTGGGGGTGAGGGAGGATAACCGCGACTATAAGTATATGCAACTCGCGGGTGAGCTCTGAAATTTTAAAAAAAATAAATAAATATGAAGATCAGACCACAGCTAAGTCAAGCACAGGGATGGAAAATACCCTAGAAACCTTCACAGAGACCTAAAAGGTTAATAAGAACTGAATAAAGTATCTCAAGAATCTCCAAAGCAGAAACAAGTGCTCCCCAGCAGAGTCGCCAGTTCTCTTGTGCAGTTTAATAACCTATGACTGGGAAATGGAGGTCACCAACATACATCAAATTTTATTGCAGAAATAGAAAATCAAGTACATGTAACATTCAACACTTCTTTCCATTCATAAGATAAATAGGATTCAAGATGAGATTCATAGCTAGATAATCGATGGTTGATCCAAGCTTTCGAAATCCAATCTTCTCGATCCACTGTCACACTGCTCCAACTGATGGACCTGCAAACAACTAGACTACGTTTCTCAAAGCAATTTGACTACATAAAGATACACAATTCAAATTGAAGCTCATATATAGATTCATATGACAGATTCAAGTATCAAGTTTACACAAAGATAAGTGCTATTGGAAGGGAAAAATCTAATATTATTTGCATAAATAACAGCTAGTTATACATGTCCTGCAACTGACACTGTTGTAATCATACCATGGGCTCCTACTCCTCTCTCTTGAGTAAGTATTCCTCCAACATTTATTTACCAAAGTTGTCTCCCCTTTCTCATGCCTCTCCCCTTGTATTTATGACAAGGCTAGGAGGGAAGGCTTGAAAGGTAACTGGCTTGGGAAGTTAAGGTAGTTTGAATAACTTCCCTAACTAATCCATAATTCGTGTTTTTATATATATTTTTCGAGAATTTTGAAGATACCCCCAAGTATACCTTTGGACAACCAGCGATTGACTCATGGCTCTTATTCCTTTCATCTAATGGGTGCAACATTTTAGATGATACCCACGGGTTGTCTATATAGACACCCGTAGTTAACCCGCGTGTTGGCAGATATCAAACTCATGGTTATGCTTCAAAACAATTGCAAAAAATATGTCTATTGAGGAAATGATTGTAAAGTTCAGATCCAAGTCATCTAAGTTCAATTAATCTCTTCCATCCATAGTGTCCTTTTGTGTGACCGACAAGGCAATGTGGTCATAGACGGAGAAGTGCTAATTTGACCGATAACAAGGTTGTACTGCAATCTCAATGTTGTGACCTACATCCATATGTAGGTTTTCTCAATGTTGGTATTGCTTTGTTCTGTTGCTGGTAGTGGAAATGAGTGGCCATGGTAGTTCATGAACTTTTGGATTTCACTTTTCTTTGTTTTTTCTATGCTTAATGTTGAATATTTCAATATGAACCTATAATATTTAAGTAATTTGCAGGGAAATTATAATAATGTTTAGATTTTTTTGTCAGATCACAAATGCCATTTTTGGTTTTCATATACAGTCTATGTCATGGTGCCTTTAGGGTGGAGTTTTCACCATGATAAATTTTCTCTTTTTATAGCCTTAAAATTACCTATTGGGAGGTTTTAAACCAAAGGATTTTCCTACACTACTACATATGTCTCAAAAGTCCCACGAAAGTTTGCCATGAAATAGTTAAAATCGATGTTTTCGTGGAACAATAGTTTAAATTTTTGGAAAAAATTGAAAATTCCCCCGAGGATCGTCGCTATAGAAACGGATGGACTTTTCATTGCTATAGCCACGAACTTTCGTCACTATAGCCACGAAAAGTCCATCCGTCGCTATAGCCACGAAAAGTCCATCCCCACTCAGATGGAAATAAAAAGCTTTAGAGGTCATTTGTGGTGGATCAATGTGTCATTATTTAACATAGATTCTCAAAATATTCCTTTATGGCATAAGGCTTAGGTTTCCTCCTTCAACCATGTCTAGGGCCCAAAGAAAATTTTTATTTCCAAAGAAGGTTCCAGGTAGTTGCCAACATTTCGGTTGAATCAAAATGCAAGGAAGGATTTGTGTAAAGTGAAAATACTTTTACAAACCATGAGATTGAAAATGGTTCTATAGCATTTTATATTTATTGATTCAAGTTATTTAGACTTAGAAGGAGGTCATTATATTACTGTCTTATGACTAGAGTGAAACGGTCATAACAATTGGCTATACTTCCTTTACAATCCAAAAATACTCAAAAAATGCCTAAAAACAAGGAGAGTGAACCACCTCCAACAAGAGAATAACAAAATAACAACATATGGTCCACTCTATGCATCGAGTAACCTCCAAGAATCCCCTCAAGGAGGGTGCCCTATTTAGGTTAGTAAATTTCCTCCAGTGAGCAAGTTTGGCGATGTCATGCATGTACCAACCAATATCCTTCCCACACCATCATGCATGTACCAACCAATATACTCTCCAAGTGAGCTCGAGTGACCTCATACCATCATGTACCAACCAATATCCTTCCCTCATTATGTCAAATCATCACACCAATGCATGGGGTAATGTCAACATAACTTACCATAAGTCACATAACCCCAAAGCCTAAACAATATTGTTGGGTTAAATGCTTCACCCACACACCATGAAATACTATAAAAACATCAATCTACATTCAAATTTCCCGATATTTTGGAAGGTCAATGCCACAATCTAGCCAAGGAAACCATAACTACAGGAAACTATTTTTGGTTTGATAAAAGGCCATGTAGTGATCCTTCAACCTTAACAGTCAAAGGATTTGAATTGAGAAACTAGTGTCCTATTATTGAGCTTGAAGTTTGAATCCTTGGTTAAGAACCTAAGGTCAAAGTTCACTGTGGTAGTGTTTTAGGTGTGTTGGTGCATGAGGTAGTGGGTTAGGGTTAGAGGGCTAATGGCTTAAAAGGGTAATGCATACAATTAAGTAATGAATTATGCATTGAGGGGTTTGTGGGACGTTAAATATAAGGCACTAGTGGGGTATTCAATTAGTGGTTAAATGGTTTAGGTTTTTGGGGTACTAGTGAGTAAGTAGTTTATGCATTAACATGTTAGTTTGTCAGGGGTTAGACGTTAGGGTTAGGGTATGGGGTTAGAGGTTGAAGCTTCCAAGGTGCATGAATTCATTATATGGGTTGGGTGTGCTAGGTCCATGAGTCATTTGCGTGCGTTGGTTGTGTTAGGAGTGTTTAGTTCCGACATTATGCAATATCCATCTTTTGCCCTACTGAGAACATTGTTAAGAAACTAGAAAAAAAACGCAACTTGTCTGGTGCAATTATTCAACTTAATGATCAGGCTTATTATAACATTTGGCTGAATGTGGGCATTGGTATGAATACTCGTAGCGATGTTCGTGCCCTATGGTATCTCTTATATTTTGCTAATGTCAAGCAGTTGTAGATGTCTCAGATTATTGGGGATGTACTTGTGGTGGTGAATTGGGTTAATGGTTTGGGTCTGATTAATGTTATCTCTCTTAGGCCCTGGTTGGAGAGGATTCAAGCTCTCCATGAGGTTTTTAATGACTGGATATGAGTTTACCTTCTCCAGCATGCTCCCAGCATGTGCAAAGCTCGCAACTCTGAAACAGGGTATAGAGATCCATGAATAGATAATGAGAAGTGGGTTTAAGTCAGATTTGTTTGTGGCGAGTTCACTTGTAGAAATGTATGTTAAATGTGGAAGTATTGAGGATGCATGCCAAGTGTTTGAGAAAATGCTTGAGCAAGACATGGTCTCCTAGACTGCAATGATTATAGGATATTCTAAAAAGGTTAATGATGGTTGTTGCTTCCACCTGAGCATTTCAAGCATCATGGGTGTATGCGTGCCTTCCCCTGCGACATACAAATCAGGTGAACCAGTACTTGTCCATCTTCTTGTCTTCTTCATAATGATCTTATTGAACAATACTTTACTTAAGAACTACGCATTGAAGCGACCCATCCACAAGTCAATTGAGAGAATTTTAAATCTGTATTAAAATGACTTCTGCGTTAAGCCTCATTCAGGTCTCTCAATGATTCATTTCAGGATCGCCCATCTCATACTTCTGATGATGATGAAACTCAGGAGGAAGAAGAGGAGGATGTGTCTCATCCCCTAACATAGAAGATTTTTGAGATGGACTTGATTCCTCAGGAGGTGATCCCTGATCTGCATAGAATTGCAGAAAGGATGGTTTTAGATGGATATACAAGACAGTGTATGCAGGTCTATGGAAGTATCCAGAAATCCATGGTGGACGAGAGTTTGCTTAGATTGGGAATTGAGAAGCTCGGTATTGGAGAAGTGCAGAGATTGGAATGGGAAACATTGGAAGGCAAGATTAAGAAATGGATCAGGGCAGCCAAAGTGTGTATCAGGATGCTTTTCGCAAGCAAAAAGTATATGTGTGAGCAGGTGTTTAATGGGTTGGATTATGTTGGGGAAACTTGTTTTTCTGAGCTTGCCAGGGGTGCAACAATGCAGTTGTTCAATTTCAGTGAATCTATAGCCATTAGTAGGAGGTCTCCTGGGAAGTTGTTCAAGATCCTTGATTTGTATGAGACTCTTTCGGAGCTTTTGCCTGATATTGAGATTGTGTTTTCCAATGAGCTATATGCAAATGTGAAGACACATGCCTCTGAAATACTGACTCGGCTAGGAGAAGCAGCCATAGGGATATTCATAGAGTTTGAGAATGCAATTCAAAGGGAGACTTCCATAACACCTATCCTTGGAGGTACAATCTATCTACAGGTCTACCCCCTTTTATAAATCTGGTGTGAGATTCTTATATATTTGTGTGACAAATTCTGAGTTGTACTATTTTGCATATGGATATGTGGATTATGTTAAACATGTAACTATTACGTTAGAAGGATATGAACAATAAACATTAACTCTCAAACTAAGTATATTAATATCAACATATGAGATCAAAGGTTCACTTAGAAGGTACCACCCTTTAAATGATCTTAAATAGTCTATTAAGATCAATATATAATATCAAAGGTTAACCTATAAGGTACCACACCTCTAGGAACCAATGGCCTGCTTTAGTCTACTCTAGTCTGAAAGAGAAAAGAGGAACAATAGTTCAGATTGTAGGAACACTATATTGTATATTCTCATTAATAAATTAATGATGGAGACTTATCACCACATACACCATGATAAGTTTATAGGCAAGCTTTGCAATAGGGAACTTGAATCGAAAATGCACTTCATTTTTATTTTGTTCAACTTATTATGAGATATGTAAAATATAGTAATCTCTATTTAGAGTTCCTCACACTCTTAGATCTTGAATTCTTTGTAAAGAACATTTTTATGTTACGCTTTTAATTAAAAAACTTCCTAAGTTGTGGTGAGCATGCAATTGAGACGAGAGTATGTTATTCCCATTAGAGAGGATTATTGAAAGGTGCTAGCAGGGAAGGATTTTTTATACAGCCAACACAATGGTAAAATAATATAAAATATTCTTTAATTTTCTTCAACATCTTGAGCAATTAGCTACCATGGAAACCTTGTTAAACCTGCTAGGATTTCTTTGGAAATTTGTTTGAGAGGCCAAAGGATGGCTGGATAATAGCAAATCCCTTAGTGCAACTTCTCCATGGATAGAAGACACTACCAATTTGTGGGTTAGCAACTACTCTGATCCACACTTTATCGCCATCATCCTCTGTGACTTGCTACCACTCATCTCAGGGCATTTAAGCCCCTTCTTGTACACCATCTCCAACTTGGGAATTCTGGGTCTATGGAGGCTACATCTCACAGAAGGTAGAATGAGAGCATGGAAAATTGATTCTAGGAACCCAATGCAACACACCCTAACCATTCCCCATAGATCTTGAATTAGAAATTAAAACCGAGACATAAAAAATAGCATTTACCAGCACGCTTTGGGGGATTTCTCAATCCTCATTGTCCAAGCCAATGCCTTGCTGGAGGATCATATATAGGTAGAGACGATCCCTCGTGCAACATTCGTTGGTATATATGATGGCCATGGAGCCCCTGAAACATCGCGCTTCATTAGTGATCACCTTTTCTTGCATCTCGTGAGTAAGCATATCCCCTGAACTGCTTTCTATTTTTTTTTGCTTCGCTTCTAATCATAATGTAATGTGATTCTGCATATCATTGGACCATATGTATCTCTGTCTCAACTTATTGTAGAGTGCTAATTTTAACGTTTTACTGCTTGAATGTGAATCAATAGACCCAGCTAGAAATAGGTTAGATAATCAGCCAACATAACATGTTACACCTGTCTCATCTCCCCTAATGAATTAAGGGATTCAGACGTTGGTGGAGAAGGAATTCGTGATTCGGTAGTTGATGAAAATGTGGAATTGAAGCATGAAGGTTTGGATAATGAGGTTTTGGGAACGAAGGTTGGCTGGATGAGGGTTTTGGAGACGAATATTTTAGGTGTGATGGTTGGTGGAAGCGTCATCAGGCTTCATTGACATAGCCCAATACTCTGTGGTCGATTGCGGTGTCTACTGCTCTGCTGGGGATTGTATATTTGGGGCAATGGTGGTAGCACGAACGCTGGAACAACAAGAAGCTAAGGCTACAGCTCTGTTCGGATATCCACATCATCTTTTTCAGGATCTTGCATGCAATTAGGGTTGCATGCAAATTCTAGGGTTTGCATGCACTTTGCATGCATCCCAGTCACCAGGTTGATGCCTCCAGCACCTTAGCCACCTTATTCTAGCACCCGGGAGCTTCTTACATCATATTTTCAGCCCTCCTAGTCTGGAAGGCACCCACTTCTCACCTACTGCCAGAGAAGGGCGCACTTCTTCACCTACCACTGCAGTTCCACTTCAGTTACACTCAGTTAGCTCCGATTCTCCTTGATTTGAGGCTAGTTTCACTCCTGACTGACTGTTTCACTCCGTTGGACCTCCAAATTGACTAGATGACTTGTTCTGACTTCAGTTAGCCTCCCATGCGCCCTCCACTGAGCCCACTTCCCTATATCATTGCTACACACTTCAGTTACACATGTTACACTCAGTTAGACTCAGATTGACACCTGGATGACTGGTTCTTGTGCATTGATGACCACCACTGATTGATGATGAGGACTCCTAGTTGGAGTCAAGCTACTCCATTCAGTGATTCGTATGACCTCCTTAGGAAATTCGAATTGCTCAGTCATTGTTACTGTATTGTATTGTAATTATTCACCTTCATTGGGATATTGAGCACTGATGCATGCTTTGCACAGTTTTACACCATTTTTCTGAGTTTCATCTATTGTGATTGATTTCTTGTTCATTAGATCTGTTGTGACTAATTTTACATGGTATCAGAGCCATTGCAGGGACAAGATCTCTTTTCTACAGGTGTTTCTACAAGAAGATTTGAGTGAATTTGCTAAAAAATTACAAAAATTTTTGGCATGAAAGATCCCAAGGGCATTCGCTCCTGTGCATGAAAAGCTTGAAAATACTTCCAATACCACTCCAGAAGCTTGAGTTTCCACATAAATCCTGGATCTGATACATTGGACCCATTCAACATTGCTTGATCTCCAATCCTAGGTGTGATGCAACTCTAAAAGGGTGGATTGTTCGACCTCATTGTTCTTAGTTTTATTGTGATTTGCAGGTTATTGTCTCCATCAATTGCATTCGCTACTTTGCCCTTGCAAGCTTTTCTACATTAGTGTGCACTCGCTCCTAGCAATGGAATACTCTTCTTCAAAGCCTATCCTCACCCCATTCAATTATTTTGATTGGAAAGATGATATGGAGATCATATTACGTTCAAAAGGTTACTATCGAGTCACTCTTGGTCTTGAATTGGAGCCAAACACCTTGTCAGATAGAACCAAACACTACAACAAGCTTGATGAAGCTTATGGTCTTCTTTGTCTCTCCATCTCCAAAGATCTTCACTTCCATCTCAGCGGATTGAAGACTCCAAAAGCTATATGGGAGCAACTTGAAACACTATTTGGCAAGCAAGATGAGCTTAGGGCTTTTCAATTAGAGAATGAATTGATTGCCCTTAGTCCTGAGAATTTCGAGACCATTAATGAATTCTTCACAAAATTCAAGAACTTGAACATGCAGTTGAAGAACAGTGGAGTTATCAAAGAGGATAAGCAATTGATCCTCTCCATTCTCAGCAAGCTTGGTAAATATTATTTGGTATTTGTCTCTACTTTCAATTCCGGTCGGCTAACTACCCTGAATTGGAAGATGCCTACCTTGAATGCCTTCATTGAGTCCGTCACAAAAGAGCATGATAAGTTGATTCAAATGGGGTACATAAGCTCCAAAGATTCAGCCCTATATGTTCAAGGACCCAAGATCTCGAATGGTAAAGCAAAGCAAAAGAAGGAGAAGCCCAAATTCAAACCTCACAAGCAAAGAGAGAAAGGCAAATAGACGGATGCACCATCCAGTTCGAAGTTCAAGCAAAAGGGAAAAGAAGGTAACCAAAAATCTAAATGTACTTATTGCAACCATGGCTTTCATCCCGAAAGTTCATGTATGAAGAAGACTATAGATCAAATGGCCTTCCTTTTGGAAAAGAACAACATAACTCTTCCTGACGGTGCAAGGAAGAAGGATAGGAATGGTGATCATGAAAGAGGACAAGCACTCATGGAAACTGTTTCGAAGCCCACTACTCTCTTGATAGATTCGGGTGCATCGAATCATATGGCTGCAAATATTGATTCCTTTTCTTTATTCGATCCAAACAGCTCCATCCCCATCCATTTGGGAGATGACTCAAAAATTTCTTCAAAGGGCAAAGGTACGATTCATGTAGATCATGGAAGCTTTCAGAATGTTCTCTATGTGCCTTCCTTGGCTTCAAATCTTCTTTCTGTGTATCAAATGACACACACTAGTGAACCGAAGAAAGTTACATTCAACCCTAATACAGTTGAAATTTCTGATATCAAAAGTGGAAGACTTGTTGCAGTCGGAAAGGCGAACCACACTGCAAAATGCTATGAGTTTTCACACTTTATTCTGCTTGCAAAGCCCATTGCTCTTTGCACACATGGTAATGAGGTTAGTAGGCTTTGGCATGAAAGATTTGGACATCTTAATTATAAGTATTTGCTGCTGTTATCAAACAATTCCATGGTAGATGGTCTTCCACAACTCCGTTCCTCGAAGGGAATATGCACTGGTTGCATTATTGGGAAGCACGCCGAGCACAGATTCGACCTTTTAACGTCCTTTGAGACCTACTTGCTCTATAAGACCTCTTCTATTCGAATCAAAATGGAAAACTGAAATTAACTAGGGTTTAGTCAAATGTTTCCATCTGTCTTTGAAAATCCGAGTCATGAAATTTCTTAGTTCATTTTGTATTTTGTTGGATACTGTATGCTGGAGAGAAAATTGTGGTTGCAAATTTTATTTATTTATGATTTAAAGTGTGGTTTCACCCCTGAACAAGAATGTTGTTTTTATATGATACACAAGGGCATTTTTTGATTTCGAATTTTGTAAAATGGTTTTAGATTTGTGTTTGAGAAAAATGGATTTGTATACAGTCATTATGCCGAGGTGCTCTTATAGCTAGGGTGTAAGAGTGTGACATGCGTATTTGCACCTGGGCTTTTTTTATCCCTCTCTCCAAATATGTAGATTCAGGGTTAACTTAAACTTTATGCTACTTTATACTTATAGCCCTGGTGGTTTCCGGTTATCCATTAACTCCGTGTACACATGTAGCAGTGCATTAAGTATAGATGGTGCAATGGGTGTATTGAATATGGCGTGCAATTGCCAAGATCCATCTAAGCTTAAGGATGCGTATGCCCCTCACCATATTTACCATCATGTCTTTGAGTGACCACTATCTATCAATGATACTACCTTGGATGTTTTGTGGGTCTTGGGGAGAAAACATAAAAGGATCCTTAAGTCACCTCCATCCCTTATTCTTCCCTTTCCTTGTCAGATTCGATGCTTTCAATCTAACAATTAATGAATGGTGAGCATCATAAACTCTGCAATATGCTTCAGCTACTCTATAATAACGAGCACTTTTTTCCCTTTTATAGTAGCTGGGGATTTTCCTTTTGAAATCTGGGTTGTTGTCTTCTTTAATGCTTTCAGTCGGTTTCCTCATGCGCCCCCCCCCCACCTTGGGAGTTTCCCTCTAAATCCCTTCATTGTTTTTTTAATCCAGAGTCTAAACAGCCCCATCTCTTGTTCAAAATAGGGGCTAGGGGCTAGCTGAATCATCTGTTGCATGAGCAAATATGGCTTCCTGAAATTATAATAAAAAATGCTTCTACCATAATGCAAAACCTAATCTCTCCAAAATTCAAATAGGGCTATGTGTATCTCCATTCAATTTGGGTAGATCCTCCACTTTGATAAGAGATTGTAATTCCCTGATAATGATTATGTATAATGCTAACAACTCTCTAGAACGAGCTAAATATCTCTAGACTAGCCATAATCCAACTCAACATCTCAAAGGTCCTTCCAACAAAAGATGTCATTCTTACTTAGTCTCTGGGCCTGGAATCGAGAGATGTTAGAGATGCATTGCCCCTACACTCTCTAAGACCACATGATTAAAAAATGGGAGATCCCAAGTTCCAACCCTGCCTGCTACCAGAAATATCCCAAGATAACCATTTAACAACTTGTTTCCAGGCAAAATAATGTGGGGAACTATTGATATCACACAAGCAAAATATTCCTCTTATCTTGTCCATGTGACTACAATGAAGAATCTTGTGGGTTATAAGACACTACCGTGGTGCATCACCCTGAAAACTCTTGGTCACCCATTTGGCTGCCAATATATTTCCTTGATTGAAAATATTAATCACTCCAAGTCCTCCTTCCTGCTTTGGCATAGTACAAAAGTGCCAAGGAACCACTGGAAGTCCTCAATCACCATCAAATTTGGCCAACAAAAGCCACCTTTATCACCACCAAAATTTTCCCACAAAACCCACCTCTAAATTTTATTGAGTTCAAGGTATTGAGACAATCAGGAACCAACAAGAGGAACAAAACGCATTTCCAGCTTGAAGAATCCTTGAAATGATGATCAACTTGCCGACAAAGGGAAGGTCTCTAATATCTATACTTCCATCTTTGCAGCTTGTCCTGCAACCTTCCCAAGCACCAATACGACAAAACAACATGTTGAATGCCATCCTAAATAGATACCTAAATATCTGACAATTTCCCTAGGCCTTATCTTCTTCCAACTTTGAAAATCATGGAGGGGCATTATCAACCTTGATTAACCAAAACTCAGACTAATGATCACCTACTAGTGCACCTGAAGCTGCACAAAAGTTGTTCAAGCAACTCATATTACCCTCCATCAATCCAGGATCTAATAAAACAATTCAAAGTTATTAACAAAATTATTAAGGACCCCATCGTCATCTAGGATCATCCTCTGAAGTCTGGATGACTCACAGAGGTATCAATTTTTTTGTGCTTTTTTATTTTCCATATCATGGATTTTCTAGACACAAAAATTAATATTCCCTCCGCTTTTGGTATTTTATTGCAGACTACAATTTGTTCCTTTGTTCCAAGACCAAGTAGGCATATTTATCCTTGCAATGTAACTACTTCAATTATGGTTGCAATGGGGACAAACCCATTAGCTAGTGCCTGAACTCAAACTGCTGTATGACCCCCCCTGCACATAAGTAAGTGATAGTAACAATGTTCCACAGAGCCTTTGTTCAAACATTTGTTTGGCATCCAAATAAATGTGGACCTGTTATATAGCATGCAAACTATCATTCTCATCAAAGGATAGAATCTTGTCTACATGAGGTCATCCTTCTCAGGACAACAAATTAGTAATCGAAGCAAATCTGTGTCATGGATGAGAGGCAGTTCTGGGCCCCATGAAAAACACCTAATCAACGTTATGGAGAATGATCATTCAATCTGGGCTACTCAGCAATGAAGAAGTGACAGTGTTGAGATTCATTTTCGTCGATCTTGAAGACTTATCATAGAACAATGAAGCATGGGAGGAAGCTAAATAATATTATGATTACATGGTTGATGTGGAAACTCTTAACTATGATGATTTGGACAGTGTTTCAAAGCTACCAAAGAGCCAATGTCATCTAGATATCATACATAATGTTGAAGAAGAGCTTCATCAATATATGTTTATTTTGTGCAAGTTATGGTGTTAAGTGTTCTTTCTATGTGGAATTAGTGTTGTCAATGTTAAAAGCCTCTTTTTCATGGTTTTATTTTGGTTCTTAAAGGATAAATAGTGTAATTTTAAGGATTTACAAACCTGTCAAAGATTGATCCAGTTGAATAGTAGCAAGGTTGTGTTTACATATAATTACATTTCCTTTAAGTGATAATTGTCAGCAAACTTATCAGTTGACATCGTCAAAATCCAAACATGGGACCACTAGGACATCAGTCCATTTGTAATTTCAACATATAATTGCACTATCCATGAGGGTTTTGTCCCAATTCATCAATGTTTCTGTCACAGTTAAACAACAAATAAAAAATCAGATGAGGATGGTTGCAAGTCCTTGAGATTGTGGCAGCGTAATAGATACCCCTCAAACCTGGTAGCTGACCCCAAGGATTTCCATGTTATGTGGTGCAATACCATACCTTAGGGCATGTTTCTCAAAGCAAATTCCAGTAAACATGGTTAAAATTCACATTCTTGACACTAGATAAAATACCCTTTCCATGTTTCCATGAAGATCATAGAAGAAGTAGTATTATAGATTGGGTAGATGTTGGACAAAGTTTGAAACAAAAATATGAGGGATAGGGCTATGAGATCACGTGCAATACCCTGTTATGTTAAA
The DNA here is from genome assembly GCA_027924585.1 of Larix kaempferi. Taxonomy (NCBI): domain Eukaryota; kingdom Viridiplantae; phylum Streptophyta; class Pinopsida; order Pinales; family Pinaceae; genus Larix; species Larix kaempferi. The sequence goes on along the minus strand of BSBM01000030.1, from coordinate 34,701,758 downwards.
TTCATTTGTCACCTAATGAGCATGTCTTTTCCTCGAAGGTGGTCCTAATGAAGTATTTATTCAAGGCATCTGATTCATGTATGGAGAGTCCTTATTGCTTATGGCACTTTTCCAATCTCAATAAATAATATCCACTTAGAACAGCCTCAAAAGGTGCACATCATTTGATTTGAAAAACATATGAGCCTTGAGGGTGGTATTTTTTTTGTATGGTATCATATATATCTCCAAATAGAACAAAATGTTGCAGCCATCATTAAGGGTTTATTTCAATCCTGTTAAGTTACTAGAGGGAACAATAAAGTGCTTGTTGGTAACTTATAGTGGCATGTGATTGAGAGGCTTCCATATGTTAGGGATATGCTTCTAGATCAAAATTATTTATGTACAGAACCAATGAAGAGGTTTTCCGGCCATATAACCCGAATTTCCAAGTGACGAAGAACAATGTTGTAAACCAGGATTCCTAATGGAGCAGATGCTTATTTGGAACTACATTTAAAGTATGTTGCTGGTAGTTCTGAGACTACTTTTTATGTTGATTAGAGGTTATCCAATATGACACAATTTATCCCATCTTTATAGGAAGATAAGACCTTATGTGGTTTCCTTGATATCTTTTTTGGTGGATATGCAGTAGGTCATCATAGCTATAAGTGGGTCGAGTTTCTATAGTAGATGTATTCTAATCTTTTAAAGAGGTTGGTCTGGATGTTGAGAAGGATGTCAAGGAAACAAATGGCACCTTTGGAGCATTGGATGGACTTATGGGAATTACATCATCACCATTCACATGAAAAATTGGAGCATTGAAGGCTTTCACAACATCTGTACAGTATTTTGAAGACCTTTCAAATGTAACTTAAAAAAAGGATTTTGAATGTAACTGTTATCGCGAATACTCATGTACAATTAATATGAGCACATGAATGCGTGTGTCATTGGGGAGACTTGAATCCTAGTGGGGACATTAATAGTTCCCCACTTTCACCAACCCAACAAACCACGGTTGACAACAGAATTAATATAAATAATACATATATAAATATATAATAAATATAAATAATAATAAACTAAGTCCTCAAACATTGTATCCTTTCATACTCATGTCTCTTAAGCAGTAAATAATTGTATAAATCATCATATTCATTATTATCAATTATATTTATCCTACTTAAATTGGATATTTTTGTAGTTATCAAACAAGACTATTTGTAATATTGGCATCAAAGGGAGTTCAATTCCCTACTGACCCACTACCAAGAGTGCCGGTAGGAGGAGATAAACTTCGGGCTAGGAGGCCATCCACTTTTTCTCCTAAATTTCCTACACATTCCACTTCCATGTGCACTTCAATGCCACCTTTTCTATTCTGCATACTTTGTTCTCTTTACAATTTCCACCTTTCCATTCCATATCCATTCTTGTACGTGTACTTAAAAAAAGAAAGAAGAAGAAAAACACCATTTAAAGTTGACAGAATATCATTGTGAATTTCCCAATATCATTTCTTGGATTCTAAAATATGTCTAGACGTTAGTGCATCCATAGATTGTTGTGTGAAACTATTGTTTAAATTTTATGTCTCAAATCATTGATGAGAAACCATGGCAGAAATGATCCTGTTTGAAATATGAACCCGGATAGATAAATTGTCTTGATTGTGGAACAGACTATAGAATCATAACAATTAGTATAAGTTGATATATCAAACATTTAATCAAGAAAGTTATAATTATATCACTTAAACTAGCACCCTAAAGTGCAAGTTTCTCACTAGGTTCCAAGTAGATTGCCTAGGTGATAGTGGCAATTCTTCTCAGAGTCAAATTACTTGTGATTGGTTTTAGTAGAACTCCAAGCATCAACAATAATCTTGTAGACTAAATCCACTTGCTGACATAGTACTTTGTTCCAGATTTCAAGTATTGATCTATGCTTGAGTTAATTCTCGTTAATATGATGTTTACAGTTTTTCAATATCAAATTCACACAACTAAAAATGTAAAGGCAGGAAATCAAATAACTAGATGCTTGAAGACTATAACTCTTATGAATAGTTTGTCTTTCTCAAGTTTACAATATTGCAACTGGTGCCACACAGCATTGACCCCCAATTTAATAAATAGGTTTGCTTGAGGGTTTAATATCTATTGACTGCAAACTGGGGTTTGGTCACATTTGGAGCTGGACTAACACTTGTTCTGGATTATTTTTTGGGATTGAAAGAAACCGGGCTTTTAAGTGGTCTTTAAAAAACATCGCGTGCTTTTTCCTTTATGTCTGAAAGGAAGCACTGGGGTTCTAATAAAGGGTTTTTTGGGGTTTGAAAAATAGTATATCTATGCAAGAACATGAAATAATTATTATTGAGAAATTATGTCATGAAATAATTTCGAGAACTTTGTTGATCAGAGTTGTCTTTTTCCATACAGTTTTTACTCCAAGTTGAATTTCTTACAAAATTCTACAAGATCAACTTAACAAAAGCAGAAAATAAAATTGCATTTACCAACAAGAAACCAGATAATGGAAGAAAACTCCAAAACCTAAAACTCCCTGTTTTTGTTTCTCACTCTTATCATAAATTCTAAACATGCAGTGATTATGAAATAATTTTATTTTTGTAGCAACAGAGTGCTGTCCTTAAAATTCTCAATCAACTACCCTGCTATCATAACCATAAGCATAACTTTAATTAGATGTGGTTTGTTTGACATGAACTCCCCAACGATGTCACCACCAGTCAGCGACTCCATAAAATTGGAAATTATCTCCACTCTGCAAGAAAACTGAGCATGTAACGGTTTGTTATTGGGCTTGCCAAGTCATCCTCAAAATTGCGTTATAATGAGCATGGAACATGCAGTGTATGGGTCTACCAAGTGTTCCTAAATATCTAGATTAAGGGCCAATCATCCTTTCAGGGTCCTTCAGGGTTTCAATGTAGACCAGGGTAAGAATTTAATATTACCATTTAATATTCTTTATAGCTTCCATGGAGAGGTTGTGGGTCCTTCAGGGTTTCAATGTAGACCAGGGAAACAATTAAAAAGTCGACTTTAGGAATAAAAAAGGGTTAGAAACGTGGCCCTCTCTCTCTGTCATGTTTCACAATTCCCCTGAAACGTATCCAAAACCCTTGAAATGTATCTGTACCACTCTGATACGTTTCAATGACATTTCAGGGTTGTATCCCCTCCGTTTTAGGATCTGAAACGGGGAACGACGTTTCACCAAGGCTACTGTGACGTTTCCGGTAACTTAGCATTTTATTATTTAAAAAGGGAATGAGAATGATAATAGTTGGCGTTGATGGTAATTTTAAACGCAGCACTAGATGAGAGAAAATGCAAATGTTTTTTGCAAATTAAATTCTCTTCCTTCACAATATATCACATATATAAAAATAGATTTCAAGTTGTATGAATCTAGCCTAAATTTAACTAATTTATTAAAAATAAACCAATTTATTGAAATAACCAAATCTATTAGAAAATCAACTAATTAATTGAAAATAAAATATGAAATATCTATAATGTAGCAAGTATTAAAACTAACACTTAAGACAAAACTAGTTAGCAGACTGTATTTTTAAAATTTCTATTTTGCCTTCTCTCTTCATGCATATTTTTTTATGTTTCTTCTGATGAAGTTATCCTGCCAAATTAGAAGCAGATCTTTTATCTCACTTCTGTCAGATTGGAATATGGAAGATATACCCATTGATGATCCTGTACAGCATATTATCTTGTTTCTTTGTTGTACAACATTTTTAACACTTTATAGGTGTATTTCTTTATACATTTGATTTGAGAGAAGAAAATGAAGGAATAGATTGCTGAAATTTCACCATGATCTTTGCAACCTAGATGACATTGGTGACTTTCTTTTTCCATGTTTGTAAGTTAGGCTAGGAGAATTGTAAACTACTAAGTGATGTTAGGATACAATGCTTTCAAGTACCATAATCTGGTTAACAAAATTGTGTATTCATTACTGAGAAAAAAATTGCGATCTGCGCTGTTTGGAAAGCAAACAAAACAATGATGCTTTCAGCGTTTCCAAATCATCAGCTGATTAAGATTTAATTGGTGCGACCGGAGGATTGACTGGTTGGTCAAGAGGGGGCCGGTGGCATTCCTCCCTCCAGGGTTCACTGACTTCCAAGAGTGACATGTTTTGTCACATGAAATAAGGATTGTCATGGCTGTTAAATTGGGCTGGGTGTGACATTTTGCGACTCAATGTGTCCCATTTCTAGATAGGTGTTGAATGTTGGCACCTTAAGTAGAGAGGAAACATCTTGCCAATTCCTCGCAACTTCCAAGGATTTAATTGGAAAAGTTCCAAAAGCAAGAGCAATATTCCTGGGGATTTGAATTATAGCATTCTTTGAAATAGAAATGTTCACTGCTCACAAAAGAGTGGAATGTAGAGACACTGGATTTGTAAATAGTGCACTGGTGGAATTTATTTGTTCAACTGGAGTGTGTACAGGCTATCTCATTTGTTTAGGGATTTCTAAAAGCTTCTAGTCATTGGACAAATTAGCTGGTTTGCCATTAGCATATGTATATGCAATGTTTTACAATGAGCTACCTTTTCTTGCAAAGAGAACGTAATATTCGCTAATTTTTAGGAGGGCCTTGATCTCAGAACTCTCTGAACAGTTGTGCAAGTTTAGTTTTCCAATTCTGGAGTTTGGCCCAAACTTGTTGTAAGAATACTTAATTGACAGTTACCATGTACATTATTCTAGCACATCTAAGAGAAAATTTGTTTAACTTTGTTGATAGGCAATAAGTTTCAGAGATAGTTACTACTGACATTCCATTATTTCTTTGTTACTCTCAAATTGCTAGCAACAATTTTATTTCCTTATTTCCTACTCGAGTGAATTTCAGGAGGCAATGCCAGTTTGTCAACATTTTGCAACTTGAATAATGTGATAACGTGAAGTTGTGAACTGTTTTTAACAAATTCTTTTGATTCCTTAACATAAGGATTTGTTTGAGAATATCTTAGAAAATTGACAACATTTTACCTCTGGTGTATGGAGAGTGGGTTTTTATCACATCTGTCTTGTAATAGCAGTCAAGTAGATTAGATTGTGTGATTCAGTTTGCCTTGGCAATAGTTACTCCGTTTCTGAAAAAGTATTGACGTGGAGTCTGCTTTTTGTTTCCCAGGTGGAAAAGGCTTTCAGAGAGGGAACTGCTCGCCAAAATGCTCATAGTATTTTCGTTTGTCTGGCTCTTGGCTTATTGGAAGAGCGTGTACATGTTGCATGCAAATAAATTATTACGTTGGAGAAACAGGTAAATAAAAATATATGCTGGTGGCTAGCGTTCGATTCAAACTATGTACAGATTTAAAATTATTTTGGTGACTTTATGTAACTTATTCATGTGATATGTAGAACAAGCTTCTTGAAGAAGAGGCTGCTGAAAAACGTGAAGAGGAGGAACGGAAAGAAAGAAAAAGATTGAAAGAGAGAGAGAAGAAATTGAGGAGGAAGGTAAAGCTGAAAGGGAGGGAGAGGGAGAAAGAAAAGAATAGCGGGGAGTCGAAACATGTTTCTGTTTCACATGGATTTGCAAATGGTACAAATGCACAAGAAGACCAAGCATGCCATTCCGTTGCAGAAGATTCAGGGAGCACAAATGATGACACTATCGTGGCTAGGTCAGCTTCACCTGATCTGGTAGATGCCAGACCTTCTATGGATAGTGTCATGGAAACTGGGGATGGAAAAGAAGATGACATGTCATATTCAGTTGCTGATATGGATGGAGAAGTCAGTTCAAGAGATGGAAATGGTGCATTTATTGTTGGTCAGTCGAAATCTGCAAGGCGGAAATCAAAGATTAGGAAAAGCCCAATATTAGAGACAGCCTCAGTTCGAATATTTAGGAAAGGGTCTATGAGTATTGAGACAAATATTCACGCCAGAAGTTCTGAACGGCTATTATCCCATGGGTATGTCGAGACTCCTGCTAGATCTATACATAGCATGCAAAAACAGCCAAAAAGTATGAAGTCTGATAATTCTGGGAAGGGTGATAATAGAAGTAGCACAGTTAAGTGCTATGAAAAATTTCATTGGTCAAACGGAAGACCACATTATAGATATGATTATCAGTTTTGTGGCTGTAATGCACAAAGCTCCAATAAACCTACGAGGGATAGTAGGATTGCAGACATGTCTGATTCATCATTAGACATGTCAAAATCATTTTACCGGATTGGCAACCACATTCCTCGGCCTATCCTGGACAATTGTGGAGTTTACAAGGGGAAGACTCCTGCAGGTATGGTCTCTGGCGGCCGAGGGGAAGTTCACCATAAGAAAGTTTGGGAACCATTAGAATCATGCCACCAAACTATCAAAAGTCCTGCACAATCCAATCTTTCTGTGAATTCTATTGCCCCAAAGTCTGCTGATTTTGAAAAAGGAGAAAATTCTGATGAAACTCCAACTCAATCCAGTGCTAAGCGTAGCTTTGTTCATCAAAATAATACATCAGGCAGTATGAATGGATGGAGTCCATCAGGTTCTTTTGTAAGCTATGACAGTGAGCGGTATTCTACCTTATCAAGTTCATGTCATTGTGAAAATGATAAAATGTGCGACATCTCTGCTCATCAAATGAATAATGTGAATAGTGAACAAGCATCTAGTTCCCCTATTTCTATGTCTGCCCACCGAAAACCGTGTTGTTCAATCTACTTCATATATACCTGCTAAATTTGACAGTTCAAGACAAAGAAAGGATAGCAATGGTTGCATGGTTACACCTTCCTCTCAGGTTTAGTGAGAAAATAAAGTACATTCCTGTCACATGAGATTTCTGCTGTGTTTCAGAAAATGGCTGTCAATATGGTGGTGGAGGAATCTCCGGCAATAGTGGATCTGTTTTGCATGCTCCATGCTCTAAGCTCAGTGACAATGAGGCTGTTGAAAGGCAGGAAGGCAGTTCCCAGTTTGTAGTAGATAGTTCTCCAGTTTTAACCCATATAGAAGATAATTTGCAGAAAAAAGGACCTTCCACTAGCCATGTAAATGATGGTGGCCTGGATGCTACGAAAAATACATTAACTACTTCAGAAATGACACCTCAACAGCAGGTGTTCCCTATGCACATTCCAACGATATCTTCATCGATGTTTCCTTTGCATTCTCCACCTAACCAGGGATACTATCAATGCAGTGGAGCATGGCCTCCTGTCTCAGGCAATGGGTTGTTACCTTTTCCTCAACCTAACCGGTTTGTATTTCCTGGGCCAGGTGGTTTTGGGTTATCATCAGGCAGGTTTCCTGGATTTTCCTTGCCGTATCCTTTCCAAACCTTTCCACCTGTACTTGCTGCAAGTCAGATTCCATCATTACTACACGAGACAAATGCTGTAAAATTTGATAATCGTCCAAATTCTTCTCGATCTGTAGAGTCAGATATTGGAGATGTCAAGATCTGTCCTGGAGTTAATATACCCTATCAAGAAAATCATATTCCTCTGAAAGAAAGTTCCAATGGATTTTCTTTGTCAGAGGTGTCATCCTGTCAACAGGATGCCATTTCTAGCAATTCGCCAACTCATGATATGTCGGCATTTGCCTTGTTTCATTTTGGTGGTCCAGCAGCAGTGGTGACAAAAGAGAGTGATTCACATTTAAGTCCCTCGAGAGAAGAAATTATGGGTGATTCTCTTAGTTCAAAGGAGACTTGTACTGTGCCACCACCCAAAAATGATTTCGCAATGCACAAAGAGCAGGCACCTGTGGAAGAGTATAGCTTGTTTGCTGCAAGTCATGGAAATAGGTTTGGGTTATTTTAATCAAGTGTACTTAATTACAGCATGAATCCTTCTGCTTCAAGGCTACCCAATTTTTGATTCATTCCTTGATCATCATAAATTGTTAGAATTCTGTCTATATATTCATTGAGTTGGTTTGTTGTCAATCAATATTATTTATTGTTTCCAATTATAAAAAAGTGAGTGTTGCAGATGTTAATGCAGTGAAATATTGTTTTGTATGAAATACATTAGAGATCACAATATATAATGTTGATTCCTAATGGAATTGATCTGGATTGTTTGTAAACAACAGGGTATGAGCTTTTTAATGAGTGAGCTGCAGGATACATGTTTTTCTTTCCAAGTAAAGCTTTTGAGCTGTTTGCTGATTGTGTGGCCTTATGAGCAGTCAGTGTATTGTTTTGTCACTTAAGGGAGGGAAATACTGTAACTGAATCTATTCCAATTTATTGAACTGTATACATCAATACAGCCTGGTCATATAACGATAATATAGTTTGATGCCTTTTCCAAAAAGCATTAACTGCTTTATTCATGAGACAGATTCACCAAATGAAATATGTAGAATTAGAAAGTATAATTTTCAATTCCAAACTTGTAATAATGCTGCCTAAATGCTATTTATAATTGTGACATCGATGATTGGATCATATCGGTAGTTTCTCTTCCCAAGGAAAACCTCATGGGATCCCCCCACTTCTCCAGAATTTCTAAATGGTGGGTAGATTAATTGTTGGTGCTGACTATGGCACTTGGCCCAGTAAGGATAACCCCCCAGGGACTCAACCCCGAGAATTCCTACATTAAGCCTGCATTACTCAACCACTCGAGCTAACCTACTGGGCTTTAGCAATATATATTCAGGCATGCATATAATTGGGACCTAATGACTTGTAGCTGTTGTATAGACTGGCCCATCTATTGTAGCATGCTCACAATCCATTGATTGACTTGACCCTTCATGCGAGGAGTCATTGGAGTTTTTTAAGTCTCAAGGTCCAATGCGTTATGGATATTGATCAAAATTGCATTTAATACATTAAGATTTAATGAGAAACTCTTAGAATTGTCAACGGGGTCTTGATTTGATGGTTAAGTGAGGGTGGTGATATTCCCCCCATCAAGGTTCAAATCCCCTAGAGGCATGTTTCCCCTTGACGTGAGCCATCTCGCATAAGTGATTAGGGTATTCCTTGCAGTTGGCGCAAGTCCTCGGTGGCTTTGGCATAATAGAAACCTCCCATCTATGGCTTCTTAGTCAAAGGCTTCTGAATTGAATGCCACCCTCTTTTCTAAATTGAATGTCACCCTTGGATTAGGGGAAAAACATGTTTGCTGCATCATGATAAGAGGAAACTGGTAAAAAATGATGAACCTTTGCTTTTTTGTTTTGGGAAAGGATGATTCTACTTTATACAAATATATATGCATTTTAACAAAAAAGGTGGGTTTTGACAGGCCCACAAGATCAATTTCCTTGAAGAGACACCTATTCTTCATTTACGTGGCATTCTATATACTCTACAAATACTCCATTCTAAATACATTTATATAGAAGAGAGCGTGGATTAGGTCTCGTTGCTTTCTAGAGCATCAAGAAATTTCTGTCGTAACAACCTCTTTTATTGAGGGTGGATTCTCACAACCATTTGGTTGCTAGTTCCCAATTAGAGCTATTGAAGTTCTCAATGGTGGAAATTGACTAAAACCAATATGGTGCCAGTTGATTTAAAACATCAAATTGCAGCATCTATTGAAACCATTGACCAAGACAAAGCAAACTTCAGGTTCTTGAACTCAGCAAAGTCAGTTTAATGAGCCAAACTTCGGATGAGCTATATTCTTTTATGATTACAGTATGATTATTTTTGGATTCTAGAGGCCATTTAGAGCCTCATTGTCTATGTATTTTGTTTCAGAACCTCAATTATATGTATCCAGGATCTTATATCTCTGATGCCATTTTGTTATTTTCACCCCTACATGCTATATACATGAATAAATGTTGCATATTCGGTGTCTAATAGCTAATAGTTACATTGATGTACAAGAATATGTATTTCTTACATTCAAAGTTGAATATTTACATATTTTTCAACCAGTATGTATTTCCTTAACCAGTATGCTAGAGGGTGTCTCATAATAACCAAAAAGTTTGCTTACAGCTCTGAACATTAGTTTTCCTCCGCAGTCTATGAAAATTCCCACCTCCACAATGTCGCTGGGGCTCTTTTGAATTCTCGTGGGTATGTAGCTAGCATCTTCCCTCATCTTTCTGGCTCATGTTCTTTCGTTGAGTCCATGATTCCTGTTGTTCCATCTTATCTACTATCTCTACTATGGGCACAATTCTAGCTATTGGAGTGTCATTTTGTTGCTTCACTTGTTGACATATGGTTTTGCATGTAACTAGAGCTGCATATTACCATCATAGTTTCTAAGAACATGGGTAGTTATTTTACAGTCATTACCACACTCTCAATCTCCTTGGCACAAGTCTTTTGTTGTTTTGCATTGTTTTATAGGATTAACTTAGCACATAAAAGGTTAATTGTGTATTGACTCCCTAGAAACTTCTAAGAATATCCCAAGAAATACACAGTCCTTCAGTTTTAAACTGTGTATTGTGTAAATTTAATGCTCAGCCAGTTGATTGCTCTTTTTGAAATTGTATTGGTCTTCTTGTTTACAGCTTAGTGGTATTCATTTTCTGGCTTTTGCATTAGACTTTATAACGATGATTTCTGATACCAAAAGGAAACATACTTCACAAAATTATGAGGTTCACAAAAAACATATTCATTCATGCCTCAGAATCTCTTGACAGTTTGTTAACAAGATGCTCACCCTCCAAATAACAAAATGAACTCCCTTGCTGAAGATGTTACTTGACTGACTAATTGATGCCCTCATATGCAATCACCTCCAAATTTATTTATTATTATTTTTTAAAAAATAGACATGTCCGTCGCTATAGGGACGACAAGCCCTAGTAAGTTTCGATGAATTTGCTATACTAGCGACGGAAATTTTCGTCGCTAGTATAGCAAGTTCATCGAAACTTGCTAGGGATTGTCGTCTCTATAGAAATGGAAATATTTTTTAAAATATGAAAAGTCGTCTCTATAGCAACGAACTTTCGGTGCCATAGCAACGAACTTTCGTTGTTATATGGACGACACTCGCTTGGCTTAATTTTTTTTAAATATGAGAAGCTGTCGCTATAGCCACGACAGTTCGTTGCTATAGCACCGAAAGTTCATTGCTATAGAGATGAACTTTCGGTGCTATAGCCACAAACTCTCGTTGCTAGAGAGATAGAGATCGCTTGGCTTAATTTTTTTAAATATGAGAATCCATCCCTATAGCCACGAAAGTTCGTTGCTATAGCACCGAAAGTTCGTTTCTATAGAGACGAACTTTCGGTGCTATAGCCATGAAAGCTCATTGCTAGAGAGGCAGAGATCGCTTCACTTTTTTTTTTTAAATATGACAATCCGTCGCTATAGCCATGAACTTTCGGTGCTACAGCAACAAAATTTCGGTGCTATAGCAACGAACTTTCATTGCTATAGCGACACATTATGGTTTTTTAAAGATAGCACGATCCATGTCATTTCTGTCTCTATAGCGATGAACGTTGGCAAATGTTGCTACAACGACAAAATTATTGCCACGAAAACAAGGAGTTCGGTTTGTCGCTATAGCAACGCAAAATTGTTGCAATAGCAACTATTTTCCGTGGGAAAAATGTCCACATGTACTTGTGTTAGATACCTCAAAAAGGTTTTCATAACGGATTCTATTATTATTATTATTATCATCATTCCTCTTTTTTATGATGATTATAATATTTTGAGAGAATGCCTACACTCAATGAGACCAATATGTTGACCTTGAATCTTGATACTAAAATCCTCTTTGCTTAGTAGTTTCTTTTAAACCTTGATTCTATGTCCATTAACCAATAAAGGTATTTGATCTCCATCAATTGTTCTAATTTTAACACATCCATTGTCATAACACGTGTCAATTTGATAGGGACCTAGTCACATTGTCCTATGTTATCCGTTGAAATCTTTGGATCTTGAGTCATACAAAATGGCCCATGTCATGTCCCCAAATTTTGGCTCATTTAGTCTTTATTTGGATGTTTCCAATTTTCTACTTTTGGCAACTTCTTACACCTTCCTTGCTTTTCATCTTTTGCTATTTTCTTGCCTCCAGGTCCATTTTAGCAACCTTATCCTCATGAGGACACCCTCTTGGCCCACTTGCTCAAAATTTAGGAATAATTATTTATAAAAATAATTAAAATTAATAAAATTATTGTTTATACTAGACTTAGGATCATTTTTATTCTAAGCATACAAAAAATGAAATAAATTTATCTCCTTAGGGGTTATTTTGTCCCCTTTACCCATGGAAACTAAATGAGCCAAAATTTAGGGACATGCCAGTCCTCCCCTCCCAAGATTGCTTGTCCTCAAGCAAGAAACCAACTCTAACTCCAATCAAAAGTCTACCATGTTTCTGCTACATCACTCTGATTATAGTCATTCTACCAATGACTAACTATTTTTCAACAAAATTTTCAAACCAAATAAAAAAGCTGAGAAGAATGCTCGGATCCCACTGTTTGTGCTGCATGTATCCCAATGGAACTATTACTTGTGGAAAACTATCATTCCATAGAATTCTAGGGTCCCACTATCTCAACTGCATCCTTCCAAACATCAAGACCAACATGAAGAATATATCATCATGGAGGATGTCTAGATAACTTCACCATACTAGAAGTTTATCACTTCCACTACAAAATCAAACTTCAATGAGTCCCTCCAACCAAGTATGGAACTCCCTATGCTCCATGTGCAAACCAACACATAGACTCATATCTCTGCTAGAAAATTGACATAGGTGACAATCTAATGTCTTCAAAGCATCACCCAAAAACCATAGATGCACATGCAACTTCTCAAAAAAGATGTATGATGTGTCATTCAACTCTCCACTGATGAAGATAGAGAACTCACCCTTGGGGGTTCTTAGCTCCAATATGTATCCATTCACCCAATCAATGTATGAAGAAAAACTCCAATTGAATGCAATACTGGGCATGATGGACACATTAGATAGATGTATCTGCTGCTGCTCATCAAACTGGAAAGGGAATGGTGCACTTGTCAGGCCACATGGCTTGAACTAGTTGAATTCATCAATGGAATATGTGGGAGTCTCCTGCTCCTCATGTGGCACCCATAGAAAAAATCCATTTACCCAAACTTCATCCCTATGTGTGTTGGTTTCCATATGTATGTGGGGTGAAGGAAAGTGAACCAACTCTTGGAAGCAATTATCCATCATTATTGAGGTTGGATCAAACAAGATGAAATCATGTGCCTCCTCCAAAACTATGCAACTTACTCCTAGAGGCAACTCATAATATCCTTGGATATGACCACGTGCTTGGTCTTCATTTTGCATGTCTTCTAACTCCTCAAGCACATACAAATCGGGCTGTACTTCATGTGCCACCATCACATGAAGTTCCCTTTATGCATCATGAATGCAATCAACCATATAAGAATGATTATCTACAATGTAGGGACTGAAATGTGATTCTTGCAACTTCTCATGTAGTTTCTCAATATACTGCTCAGATTCTTGAAGGGTTCTGTGAGTGCTCTTCAAAGAATCCTAGGTGGACTCAAAATCTAAGGTGAGCTTGTCAATATTTTCTTCACCCCTTAAGTATGTGTCATGATACAACTTTGTAAGCTCCAGTAAGTGATCTATATCATAAAGCAACTGAAAAAAATATCCTCTTAGGCTTCCTATTGCTTCCCAAATGTGCTCAAAATCTTCAACGAGGGGTTGCTCCTCCACTGATGCAGTTCTCCAACAACAGTGGGAGACAAAAGCATAAGTTTCATGGAGGTTATCCAGGACCTCTTTGATATTCCTCTAACTCATATTCAAAGGACATTCAAAGTGGTGTGGTTCTTTAGTATGGACCTCCTGTTTTTCTTCAAAGAGATCTACTTTACCATGTAGTTCAATAGGTGACTGAAAAGTTGATCCTAGAAAAAATTCTACTGCTACAAGATCTTCATCTTCATGCTCAAGGGGATTTTTGCTTGCAACAGTTTCTTCAAAACTAATCTCTATGTCACCCATATAGAGACTTGAACATCCATCTGTTGGTGATCTTTCAACCATGTCTAGAATGCCACTTTTCTCTCTGGATTGTTCTTCTCCAGCATTGGTGGTAGGATGAAGGGAATGGACACCCTGCTCATTTGTGAGTAGGAAGAGGCTCTCCAAACTACTCCATGTCGTATTGACAACATAGTGTGTGCTTCCATGTGTGAACTCATCCATCCTATGGGAATCATGCAAAACCCCTTCCAAATATTTAGCTCGATCACTGCATTCCTCCTTAACATTAGAGGTTTGAGCCTCAACACCAAGGGACTCAACTTGTCCAAACCTCTCCTATGACTTGGCTACAACTTCATCATGATACAAAGGAGTACAAAAAATTTATGAATGGTTTTCAAACCGTTGCATCATCTTTAGTGTCCTTGCAAGGAAATGAGGTTTTGGCCGATGAACCTCCTCTTTTGCTTCTTGCATTTTAACCTTCTCCCAATCCTGAATTCTGACATTAAAAGGCTCTACCAAACCAACCTTCTTACTAGAAGTGGTTTCCATCTGAGGCTGCAACAATGAAATACAAAAATCAGAATTGCATCCATACCTTTGCGTCCATCCTCATTTTGTAGACTTATGGTACTGGCTTGTCCTTCTATTATATTTTCTGATTCACACCCCGTTGATCTGTGCTTGTTTTCTACTTCCTTATGAATCTCAAGAGGTGTCTGTAAATCTGTTTTATGTTTATCCTTTGGATCAGATAAAAAATATTCCCCACCATCATCAACATGCCCAATCTCTTCTGAAATTATCTTGAAATCACCCACGAAGAAATTGGAGGTGAATATTGATATGCGTCTCTCTCTCTTAAGTGTTTTATGTGTCAAATTCATTATATTCTTTTTATTTTTATTTTTCATTAAAAAAAAAAAATTAAAGTTTAAGATTCATTCATTGGTTAACAAACAAAAAATAATGAAGAAAAGAAATGTAAGATTTGCGTATGCCATATGTAAATAACTAAGTTTTATGTTATATTATGTGTTTATATTAATAAATTTCTAAAATAGGGTTAGTATAGTTTTTGGAGTTTTTTTTTAAATTTATTTAATAAACAATTTACTCTATTTTATATCCATCAATCCATAAAAGATGTAAATATTCTTTTTAGTTATTACTTTTCTCTTCTTATTGATTCTTAGATTGTAATTTGTTTAAATGTTTGTTATTTTGTTTTAGATAGATTAAAAGAATGCAAAAAACATAAAAATAAAATAAGATAAGAAGATAAATAAATAAAATAAGTAATATGGGAATAATTTAAAATAAATCGGATAATTCATATTTATTTCCATATCTTTATTCAAGATCTGTGCTTTCATTTTATTAAATTATTGTTTTGTTTTAAGTGGTTATAAACTAAGGGTGATCAATCCCACCTATTTTGAAATATCGACGCAAGATCCGAGGTTGTTGTAAATAAATGTAACGGATTCAAATAGTCTAACCAAACTCTTGGGGACATGAATGAATGTAATGGATTCAAACAGTCTAACCAATTGTTTAGTGCACATGAACTGTCAAAAGAGGCAAGAATCACGTACTCGGTAAAATTTATTCAACTGTGCGACAAGTTGTTGGGAATCGAGGTAAACATGAAGGTGACAAATACTCATGTCTAGAGCATCAGTCAAGAGACCGATCACAACATCGTATTCTTCCTGATTATTTGTGGTTGGACCTATGCGTGCACCGCTAATGTGGATTAGGGTATGTAATGGGGAATAAAATAACCATGCAGTCGAGGCAAGATTCAGATAGTGTCTACTTACACCATCAATGTAACTGACATACATGGCGGGGTTAGGATCCATTTGATAAGGTCAAGGAAACAAACCATGAGGCTCTTTTTTTGAAAAAATTAGAAAACAAAAAAGGGAAATATATAGTACAGTGAATACAAAGCTCAATCAGGTTAAGCGTAGAATCTCTTGAGATATAACCCATTACGGGGGTTCTTCGAGAGGTGAAATTCTGAATCGGCAAGGATGTATCCCCCCTTTCTAAGACATTGTTTGACAACATATGGTCCCTGCCACATAGATTCAAACTTTCCCTTTCCATGTTTATCGCGAGCTTGGTCATAGATGAGGACAAGGCCCCCCTCCTTGAAAGTGCAAGGGTGGACATGAGATTCGTAATGGGATTTTGACCGATGCTTCATATCTTCGATCATTTTGAGTGCCACACAAAGATCTTGATCAGCTTGCTCTAGAGCAATTAAGTGTTGTTCCAAAGCAGTGGTCTTTGGAAGAAGTTTGATAGCAAGTTGCAAAGACGATATTTGAAACTTGATTGGAAGAACGGATTTTACACCGTGTACAAGGTGAAAAGGGGTGAATCATGTCATGGTTTTCTTCGATGTGCGATAGGCCCAAAGGGATGGAAAGAGCATATGATTCCAATTGGATTTGTGTTTATCCACCATTCGTTGGAGCATCATTTTAAGGATTTTGTTGACGACCTCCACCTGTCCATTTCCCCAAGGGTAATAGGAAGAGGAGAATTGGTGTTCAAATTTTACAAGGTAATACATTTCTTTCCAGATGGCATCTTCGAAATGAGAACCATGGTCAAACACTAGTTGGTGCAGTACACCAAATCGAGTGATAACATGGTTAGAAAAGAAATGTGTCACGGTTTCACTAGTACAATTAAAGGTAGGCATGGCCTCATCCCACTTCGTGAAGTAGTCAACGGCCACAATTATGTACTTATGGCCACCAACCGACGATGGATTTCATTCCATAAATTCAATGGCCCATTTGCAAAAACATCCAACAGTGACCACTGGATGAAGTCGTGTGGGAGGGGTTCTCACATTTGGGGAAAAAAACTGGCAATCGCAAGAGTGTTTGACTACCTCAATACAATCAGAAAACAAGGTTGGCCAAAAATAACCAACGTAAATGATTTTTTCGGTAGTGTCCATCCTAGAGAGATGGCCGCCACAACCTCCACTATGGCAGTCGTTTAGGACTTGTTCTTCTTCTTCAAAAGTGAGACATCACCATAAAATGGTGTCGACCCTTTGGCAATAAAGACATCACCAATGAGTAAATAGCGAGGGGCCTGGTGACAGATGCGGCGACATTCATCGCGACAGAGGTGAGGGCCAAATTTTTGGGTGCATACACTACAACAAATCCTGCAATTAACGTCTGTTTTAGCTCCCTTTTTAGCATCCACTATCACTTTTAGTGTATTTTTCATCATTTTTTGTGCAAAGTGGACGCTTTTCCACGAGATGGTGCTTTTAATTGCGTTATTTGCGTCCTTTTTTGAAAGTAGATGTTAATTGGGACGCTAATTAGCATCCCAATTAACGTCACAATAGTGTCCCAATTAGCATCCCAATTAACGTCCCAATTAGCATTCCAATTAGCGTCCATAATAACATCCCATTTAATGACCATGATAGCCTTCAAAATAGCGCTAGGTATAGAGTAAGTGATTGCGCCAGGAATTTTGAAAGGAATTGCGCCATGAATTCTGAAAGGAATTACACCATGAATTGCACCCAGAAAAATTCCCGATATAGCGCCAGGTATAGAGCCAAGCATATCGCCAGGCATAGTGCCTGGAATTGCTTAAGGAAGTTCGAAAGGAATTGCGCCAGAAAAAAGTTCCAGGAAAACTCCAATGTTGCGATAGGGATAATGCTAGGCATGTTGATAGAAGTAGCACCTAAATGGCCATTTTGGAAACTGAGAGACCCTAATTAATTGTAAATAAACCTAAGAAATCCTATGGTCCATAACGACATTATAGTGTGCCTAACGACATGTTGATGCATATATCGACAATTATAAATATGGCAATGATGATTTATACAATATTTAATAGGATGTTGATGACGACGATGATGTCAATGCCAATAATGATGATGCAAGTTATTACAACATTATTTGATATTGGTTGGTCCTAATGGAAACATAATTCACCGTAATGGCATCAGAGTGACCATAATATCCCATAGATAACCCTAATGGCATCTAACTGTCCCTAACAACATTTGAGTGACCATAATGAAACTTGACTCACCGTAAAAGCATTAGGATGATCATGTTGATGATGCATGATGGAAAGGATGTTGATGTTGATGATTATGATGATAATAATGAGGTTGAGATGAATGACTATGATCATGATGATATATGATCGGATGCCAATGATGATTATGATGATGTTTATGTACTCATGTACGGTGTTGATGATGATGGTTATGATGGAGACGATATCAATGTCAATGATCATGATTCATGTGATAGTACTTATGGATCTTTATTTATCATAGTGGCACTTAAATTACTGTAATCATGGCACTTTTGGATCTCGATTGATCCTAATGTGGGGTAAATTACCTTAATGTCACCTAGATTGCTCTAATGGAATTTTATTTTCACCAACAACATTTGATAGACCCTAATGGCATCTGATTGACCCATTATGTCTCATTAGTCAGTTGGCCAAGGCCAGAGGTTTGGAGATGCAAGGTTGAGTGGTTCAATGGGAACATAATTTCTTTGGGTTTTGGGGAAAACCTGGTCCACGACATTCGCAACTCAAACAAAACACCCATAAGAAAAAGCTCTGGCGAGACATCCAACCTCAGTTGTGGTCAGAATCATGTCACATACTTTGAGGGTCTCTCTAGCATCAACAATTTGTTGTAGGCCCTCCTTAATTAGGGTTTTAAAACTTGCAAGTAGTTGGAAGATCTCATTTTCAACATGGAGCAGTTGAACCAATGAATCTCTCCACATAGCCAAAGTAATCCTTCAATCCTATACTATACAAATTACATCAAGATAAATTGCTTCAAGAGAAGCCTTGTGCAAGAGGTGCCTTTGACAGGCTCTAGACATTTCCATGGTGATTCAATGTGACATGTATGACTATAAAATGGAGCAAGTGCTAAGAAGCACCTCGACTAGGGTAGGTGTACTGAGAAAGTGTTCTTAGATTTAGAGGACTTTTCTAAGTGAAAAACATTTGAAAAATTTAGATCACAAGGATCTAAATCTATCTTAGTAAAAAAAAACACTCATGATTCACTTGTCTTAGTATAATTGTCATAATCAGGCTATAGATATACTTTATAAACTTTCGGATCTAAATCTATATTAGTAAAAAAAACATGCATGAGTCACTTGTCTTAGTACAACTATTATAGTTGGGAGGTAGATATACATTATAAACTTTCCCTTTACACGTACAAATACAAGTGCCATCTCACTTACACCATTTTACAACATGGCCATGGAAAAAATGGTACAATAATGGCCAAAAGAATTATGGAGTAGTTTCTTGAAGCACCCCCATACATGGTGTAACCACTTTCACAGTAACTTGAAAATCTAACAGGCCTACTCCTTGATATTTATCTAGTCACCCTTGAGTTATTTGGTTCAAAGACGTTTTCGGGTTATAACATTTTGGTTCCATTGCCGGGGATTGCATCCCAAACATCCTTGATGAGTTGTCCCCTCTTAGGAGACACTTGAATGTTTAGAGACAACTGCAAGTCTTTATGGAATATAATTCAATTTATTGTAATTGAATTTTTGTGGAAGAAATGGTGTAAAAATACTTTCAATGTATAACCATGTCCCCTTCGAATAGTGTAATGTTCCCATTATTGGGTTCCCTAATCATCTTTTGACAAGGTCGTTGCATTTGGGAAAATCGTGGCACTTGGAAGAGGGTCGATCCCTCAATTTGGCAAGTCGTGTTCATTGATAGAGGTCTGATCTCAATTCACGGGGATCGTCATTACTATGTTGTTTGATGAACACCATAAGTGAAACATCATTACATGGTTAGTGGGATCGTCTCCTTGTTTTCCTTCAAACCTAGTGATGTTCGAATATAACTTCATTGGCATGTTGGGCCATGTCGGGTTGTGCTAGATAGTATCATTAACGAATTTTGATAAATATGGATGATTTAAGCTATCCATGAATGGTAGGGTTGCTTTGGAAATAGTAGCCTCAACCATGGTGTGTGAATGGGGGATGGCTTTACTAGGCATGCAAGAGTTTGAAGGAGATGTGTGAGGGGGGGTATTGAGTAAGATAGGTCCAAGCACAATAGATCCAACCACATATAGGTGCTGAGTGGTGGTTTCCCACATATGAGACATGTGGTAGGTATGGAAATAACCCCTCCATTGATAGGAGGGAGGCCTTGAATCCTTAAGAAAAATTGAGATGGTGATGAGTTCGCTATGATTCCAATCTCAAGGGAAGAAGTTTTCATGAAGTATGCAAGAAGAAATTATGGCAAGCAACAAATGAAACTATAATGTGAAATATAAAAATGCATGCGTGGTGCAGGTATGTGTCTTCCAAAATAACATTAATGTTGTTAATTTGTAGTATGTATTCTTAATTACATAGGGTTCTTTGTAATTTAAGAAACAAGAATGTGATCATATTAACTTAACATCATTCCTTTCAAAATAGTAACAGGGCCTTCCAAAATCTCTCTTGTTGGATGGTCGTGAACCCACCGAAAATAGGCTAGTGAAGGTATGAATGAATCAATTATAATAATGCGTGTTGGGGTTATGTTTTGAAAGAGCCGAAAACACTTTCAATAATCGAAAAACTTTGATTTAGGTGCAAATGTATCCCACAAATGCCACCTAGTGAAAATCCTAGGTTTTGGCCACTAATATACTTGCCTCAAGTGTGGATAAGTGGTTAAGTTTTGAATGATCAAGGGTCGTCTCCACAAAGAGTTGGGCGGATCAATGTAGAGAACAAAAACAATATGACATCATTTTTAACATCCTTGGAATCACACCTTCTTATCCAATTTTTGTCATACTTGGTATAGCGAAATTTTAAAGTACCCCAAAAGAAAAAAAATAATGTTTCTCGTGAAAAAGATTGAGGGGCATTATTTGGATGATTAGCCTAACAATCATAACTTAGGCTAATATTTTTTGGTGACTTATTTGTCGAAGAATTAAGTTAGTTAGAATTAAGTTTTCGATTGATTTTAAAGGGTCCAATTTGATTTAAGGTGTGAAAATGAGGTATTTCAGATCTCTTACTCTTCCTGGTTTATCAACTTCACTTTATGGAGGTAGGATGAAGAGCATACCGATGAAAATATTTTTTAGATCCTTTTGTGTGTGCTACAAGTGGTGAAACATAGATATTAGATGTGTGGTTGAATGTTTTGAATAAACTTTGTAATTAACTTGGAATAAAATAAAGATAAGGGATGTGAACTTGTATGGATTCTTACTCCTTAAATTAATTTCGTAAGTGTTCCTCCATTTCATATGTTGATCATTGATAAAATGAAGCTTCTTGAAGCTCTGCACATTGTATGATAATGATTCCTTTCAATAATAGACACGGAAAATGTAGTAGGTGTGTGAAATTTAGACAATAACTTTTATATAAATATGTAATCATCATGTAGCTTTTTAGTGATCCTAGTGAGTTCGAGGTCAATCACATTTACAATGAAACCATAATGATCCCACACATCGATTTGATCCCTATCATTGTTTGGAACTCACTCCTTTGCATTGAGAATAAAAGTACACTTATATCAAATCTTAAATGATATCTTTATATGTTAAGTTCTTGTTGTAGGTAACAAGAAGCACTCAATCACTAAATAGTCTTAACATAACCAATGTGAAACTTAATATTTATATGTTTTCTTCTATCATGTTTTGATATTCACAACCCATTACCCCATGGTCTTGTAAATCGATAATTACCACCAACTTCTTTACCATATGCACTTTGATGATTACCACCAATTTATTTGCCCAGAATTTGAAAATTCTATAAGACCAACCATCATCAACTTTTGAATGGTCTACACAGCCATAAACCTCATCTTAACCTTGAAAATAAATCCGCAAGATTGATAACCAAGTTTCGTCATGATAAAAGCACCCAAATTACAACATAACCAATCAGCTGGGACAATAGAGTGAAAATGTAAAAAAATAATAAGCATGGAGTTATATTCGATATATGCGCTTTGTCGGGTATTCATCCATGGCTGAATGAGAAGCTCCAGGTGCATATGTAGAAAGTAGGGAGGTAGAGTGTTTGGCACCAATCTAGTTAAATTCAAACTAACTTTGAAGAAGAGTTGAATTAATTTGTGCACTGCATTTTTCCAATCCATGAGTTCTAATGGTTGATTTTGAAGCGCCAACATTTTCCCTTGGCCTCGATATCGAATTGCAGCGCCCATCATTCACCCTTGGCTTCGACAATGATAAAGAATAACATGAAAACCCAGCCTCCCCTTCTAACCAAGATCATCAGATCAAACTCCACCCAGATATCATTGACATACCAGAATCGAAACCCGAACCTTGGGGCTTTGAATGGTAAGGGTTGAGCTTTGGACCTCAGGTTTTCCCAGATAAAGATGATGAAGACCCACATTGCTGCAATGAAGAGCCACTTCTGAAACTCAAGAGACTAAGACGAGGATCCCCTGCGAATGATGACCAGATCCCTGCTGCTAAATCTCACTGTCAAACTTCAATTCAAGGGTTCGAAATCAACAAAACCATCATCGATTGTGATGATATTGAATATTTTTCCAGTGATGACGATTTTTTAGAGGTTAGTTGAAATCAACCCTCAAGTAATAGAATTTTTCTCTGTTTCGACTATCTGGAAATAATAACTGTATTTTGTAAAATTCTTAGCTATTTATGTATCGAATGACGAAAAGAAAAACACAATTGTGTATTTTTTGTCACTAAAATTCTCCTACTATTATTCTCATACAATAACGCTTATGTCAAGTCATTGTTGCTTCTATTTCTTGGCAGATTTAGGATTTTAAGAGTGTACTGCTATCTTAAAATAAAAATCAGGATTTTCGTCCACGCATGACTATCATCTTTAGATAAGTGCCACGACAGTGCACTAGTGTTCGTTCTGTTGCATTTAAATTACTATACTTTTTCTTGAAATACTGGAGGATTTCAAAATTAATGCTTCTTTATTTGCTTACAGAAGATTGTAAAACCTCGAGAAAGCCCAGCGTACATCCAAGCAGTAGTGCAAAACTTTCACTATCTTGTAGTAAAGCTGTTATCATTCCGTCCTTATAAACCCTAAATTGAAGGCCTTCACTTGTCAGTATCAAGAACTCTTCCAATATCAACATAAGCTCAGTGATAAAGCCAGCTTTGGGAAAATGAATTGGTCTTTTTGGAGAAACATATTGAAACAGTTATGGTAATGTTAAAAATTTATGTAAAAGGATAGAAAATGAAAGATAAGGAGAATGTCACTAGTACTTTAATAATTAAATTGTACCATTGCCACTGAGCACCTCTAGCAGGCTGAATCACCTCCAGCAAGCAAAATAATGACCAAAAACAGTCAAAATTGATCTTAAGCACTTTACCTGGGTGCACAGTTCAAAAAATTGAAGCTTTAAATCGCGAGTCAGGGAAAAAATCACGAGTTTGACTTGCATTGACCATGTCAAAATTGGTCTTGGCCCTAACTGAATCGACACGCTTGTGGCTAGCACATAGGATGTCATCCCGGTTAGGAAATTCATTTAAAGGTTGGCTCCAAATGGGAGTAGGTTGGGTCTCAATCAAAATCAATTTTACAAGAAGCCTATAAACAGACTTTGGTTCCTATTCATCATTATCATCTTTTTCTAGTAGAGCAAATACTACTAATCTGGTCTCAATGGATAGATTTCCAATGTGAGTGCTTTGGTCACTTTGGATTGACTGTGTGTATGTATAGACAGATTGATAGTTAAATAAATAGATATAAAAGTATAGATAGAAAGAAATAGGAGTTTGGATAGATAGATAGAGATATGGACTTATATAAGTGTTTTGCAGGAACACCCTCTTGGTGTTCTCTTTTGTAGGGGGTGGAATGAATATGTTCTTGTGACATTCCAATGCAAAGGAATCATCATCCTAGAGACGGCCTTGTGTGATCTCTTCTAAAAGTGCATCACACTGTGGGAATGTCCCTTGCGAATTGAAACATGGATGCTTGGGCATCCCTTGATTCCCATAGGGGTCTCTGGTCGCTCTTTATGGTATCTTCTCACACTAAAAATACCACAAAATTTTGAACACTACACTTCTTAAAATTTTCTTATCCTAATTGATATAGTAGGGCTATTGACAATCAAATAAAATGTTGGCCATATTTGGGGACTAAAATTTTTGTTGGGTATGGAGTCTATGGACACATCTACAGTTATTTGTTTTGGTAGGAACTTTAAAGTTTAAACTAATGTGAACTGGAACTTAAGACCACTAGCCATTTCCTCAAACTATACCAATGTTCATACACTTGCAAAGAGATTATGGCATGTATTGTTTCTCTCAGTTGCTCTAATAGGACTTATAAATGAGTATCTTATTTTATCAAAGTTGTCAGATCTTTTTGGAAGCAATCATGGAGCAACAGAGGAAAGGAAAACTGTGAGAACACCACTTCAATGTAAGAGCATAAGTAGTGGATAGTTGGTTGGTTAAACTGTCTGATTGAGGAGGGGTAGCAAATCTTCATATGGATTCAAGTATATATTAGTTTTGAATTCAAATTATTCTTTGGATGACGAGAAATATTTAGTATGAGAAGAGGTTTAAGTTGCCTCAATGCCTTGGAGAAAGATTTTAACTTTTAAGCAGTTGCTCATCTTATTCTCATATATAAGAAACAACTTCTGTAACTAGGACATTGTTTTAAAAGAAGATTGAGCAATCTTAAGCAATGTGGTCTTTTGTTGTTTTTGTTTGATTTTTTTGTATCTATGATGAAATTGTAGTTTGGAAGAATCCAGGTAATAGTATCATTTAAGACTCATGAAGGTACTCCTTAGTTAAGCTCCGATACATGTTTTAACAACTGCTTAATATTAAAAAACCACTTTCTTTTTATTTAAGAAATACAAATCCCAATACGTCAGTGGAAAAGGAGACATGCCATTAAATTTTGATCCAGAAAATATTTTATAACCCTGTAAATAGATCAGAGTCAAAACATTTTCATTAACATGGGCCCCGGCTTATAGCATAAAACATGAGCTGAAAGAGGTAAAATCAAGGGCGTGCCAAACTGTTGTCTGTGAAAATGGTGCATATAAAGGTGGAGTTGTGTTGATTCATCTGTTTTAGAATATTCAAACAGAACTACCATGGCAAGCATAAACATCTGTGATCTATGTTCCTGAAACAAGTTGTAGTACCATAATAAATTATGTTGGCGGTAATTTTGTCGATCAGTTGAATTGCTCTATATAGGTTAGTTTCCAATGAATTTTAGAAAATGGGGGATTCGAGTGGAAATAGTGTTTATCTACTTGATCTATATTCCCAACTTCTTACTGGCTCATGGGTAGTTGAGTTCCTCATAGTCATAATAACTAAATATTGGTTGCATCCTTTGTCCAATGATACATACTGAATCTAGGATGGGTGTTGTTTATGTGTGATTCCTGTCAATATAGTAGTGTAGGGCCATTACAGGCACACAACACACGAGCACAAACACACATGTCATTAGAGAGACATGAACCATGGTGGTGGTGATCACAACACCCCACTTTCACCAACCTGACAAGCCACTGTTGCCATGTCCTTTTCATTTTTACTTCCCTTTCATTGGTGTTTTCTATTTCATTTTATTCCTCAAGCAATTATTAGGATTTTGTTATGGCCTTAAAAATGTCACAAGCAACTCATAACCTTGATATGTGATCATTCTTATTCTTGTTGAACTTGTGGTATGTCATCTTCATTTTTTATTCAATGGTACACTGTGCAGTAGGTTTTAATGGTTCATATGCATTCACACTTTATATAATTGGGTTGCTCAGCTGTAAAATTAAATGATTGTTCATTAGATCTATTTCTAATATTTTTTTTCTTCACCTCATTATTGATTAAGGTTGAGCCCTATGTCCATGCTACTTGTAGAGTCAAGACATTTGATCCAGGAGTTTGGCACACTTTTTCTTAGAGAAAATTATCTCCCATAAATTGAAGCTTTAACATTATATTGATCATGTTACAAGCCATCGGTTTTTTACTTAATTATTTGGTGCAAAAAGCTCTTATTTATATTCCAGAGGTCAATTTTTAGCATGCTGCAGGTTATTGGACTTCCCATTTTTTCTTACAACAGCCTGTGCAGACCTCCTAAACTACTAAGAGAATGTGGACACCTTGTAAGTGCATGGTTATGCATGCACAAGCTCAAAATTAATATCTGGGAATGAAAGTTGATGCTATTCGCCCCCACTTCTTATTATCCATAACTACTTATAGGACATTTACATAGACCTTCTATCTACCCGTCTCTATATAAATATGCACACACAGAGTTGCAAATCGAGAAAAAGTTGACCATATTATTCAAATATAAAAATAAAATGTACATTAGTAAGTGTCAAGGAGGAAGTCAATCAACCATATAATGAACTAGGATCAACTTGAGACAGAATTAACGCTCAGGTAATACATTATATGTTTGGTTCCCCTTTATTTTGTGACATTAGATTTTATTACAATTCACATTATGATCCTGATTTATTCTTGTGTGAGCACATCGAACCAGGGGATAATTGTCTCCTCCACCATGTCTTGACTCGCATTCATTAAGGATATGGTCCTTTTGGCCTCCACAATTGAGGGTCTACAGAGATAGTTGGATGCTCTTGTGATATTTTGTGATCTTCATGAGTTGACGAGCAACCTTGGGAAAGCTAGGGTGATGTTGTTGTGCACTGTAATTTTCATAGTATGAGAGCAGGTTGTTGTGATTGCATGACAAATGGAATAATCCAAGTGAGAAATTAATTGGTAAACAACTCTTAAGCTCCCTGAGTGTACGGAATTTGTTATGCCCTTCTTCAGAATTTTAAATTTTGGTTGAGAAAA
This sequence comes from Larix kaempferi, assembly GCA_027924585.1. Classification (NCBI taxonomy): domain Eukaryota; kingdom Viridiplantae; phylum Streptophyta; class Pinopsida; order Pinales; family Pinaceae; genus Larix; species Larix kaempferi. Next base: position 34,674,793 of record BSBM01000030.1, on the reverse strand, counting down.
TTTTAGTGGAATCTACTGTGTAAGTCTTGGAACACCCATTTTGGAATCTACTGTGCAAGTCTTGGAAGATATGTTTTGCAAAAATCATATTTATGATGTTGTGGCAGACTTTTTATACTTGTGCATGAAACCCTTGTTTTGTCCTGTGGCAATTTGTTTAGGTGTAGCTATTAAAATTCATTTGTGGAGAGACTGTTTTATTACAACAAGTTGCTCAACTTTTCAGTGTGGATTACAACATTTATGAGGCGTCTATACTAAAGAGACAGTTGTTTTCAGGTCTGTTAGATTGTTGAGTAACAAGTTGTGGAAGAAATCCTCATCGTCAGGTTCATGTGATAGCATCCTTACTCTGGTCTAAACATCGCAGATGGTATTGGTGTCTTGCATTGTGGGCGATTTCTGACTTGTCGTTATCTATGTGATGTCTGTAATTCGAGCTATCTTACTATATCGGCAAATTCCTTTGACAGGCCACCCAGATAATCGGCTCGTTGACTTGTTTTGGATTCACCCCTAGTGGCAACCTCACTCTCCTGCTTTAACAACCTTTTTGTCATCTAAATATATTGTTTTTGTTTTCTACAAAGGAACAACCTCCTATTGATGTAACCACTCCATCCCATACATAGATCCTTTGGCCTTGTGGACATTTAACAAAATCTGCTCTATTATATTCCTCATAAATATAATTTGAATCAATGTGAGAATTTCAAGCCACCAAGAAACATCTGATAATTTATTGTTGCACAGGTCTATTGCCAAGCCAAATGATAAATCCCCTTTGAATAGTGTAGTAGAATATTATCAGAATATGCAGAAGATTTATCAATCCACCCCATCCCTCACGCAGAATATGCAGAAGTTCACCCCAAACACCTCATATGTAAACACATGAAACAAAAAATAATTGTATCTTTTGGACAATGCATCTCACAATAGAGAAAATGAAGAGGATTTTACATTCCATCTTGTTGGCTATTTAATCTAACATGATAGAATATGCATAGACTATCTCCTAAACAGGAGTTGCATGCATGCCTTGGTAACATGGCTACTTGATGGTTATAGAAGGAGAAACAAAAAAACCAATCACACTCTAGGAGGCCTGTGGAATGATTAGTAGACAGTGTGCAATTAGTTGTAAGCTCAGAGAGTGATATATTAACCTAAGGTGCCATGTTATAACCTTGAATGGATTTGGAAACATCCTGGGTAACTTAATTTATGAAAATATCCATCAATATATCAAGGGATACACTTGTCAGGAGTTTTGTGCATAAAATTTATGAATGATAGTATAAAAATTTTAATTGTTTTCCTATATGCAGTAGAACTAGAATAAACATCTTAATGATGGGTGCTATAAGCACAATTAGCACCATCCAATACATTGCTTGCATACTATCATCCATGAAAGTTACTCGTAGGAATTGATATATGACCTTCTTTAAGTGCCTTAAGACCATGTTTGACAACTCCACTTGTAGGAGTGATGACCAATCTCCTCACCTCAATTGTTTCCTTATATATATTTGGGTTCTTCATAATATTTTGGTTCATAAAAATCCATTCAAGAATAATTTTAAATATTCTAAGTGCGTGAAAAATTGGGTTGGTGTAGGAAAGCATATTCTTGAGTGCCAGGGTTCTCAACTTGGTTGGTCTCACGTAGGGATTTAACAAATTATATAACTTAGGATTTAACAATTCCCTTGTGAACAAGATCAGTCAGAAGGAATGTGGTCTCAAAATGAATTTCTCGGTGGTATGGCAAGGTGTAAAAAAAAACTTATGTAAAACAACCACATTGTTGGTGCTGTCAACGGTGACCCCATCTCTGGTGCTGTCATTTTGAAACCAGATTCATCAAATATTACATCTCTACATATTCATCAAAACCTCCTCAGGTGTAACATCCATCAATGACTTATGAGGATGCCTATTCAATATTTGCACAATAGTATTGTTGTTGCACACTTCTGCCCAAAGGAAATGAGGCATACCAAACTACTCCAACATGCATTGTGCAATTTTAACAATGCTCCCATTCTTCCTCTTTGCTAGCCCATTCTGTTGAGTAGTATAAGGGACTACTCAGGATACAGAAGTGACAGTCTTACTATTTTCTGTACATGTTTATTATAGGATATATGTGGGAATAGAACAGAGTATTGTAATCCATGTGGCAAGTATGTGATATTGTGTGAAAAGCTAGCTCATGATTTATAGTTTCATGAAGGAAGTTCTGATGGCACTGTGGATTCCTCAAGGTAAATAAATGTTTTGAATTTTTGAATTTATATGAGGGAATGCTTAGGGGACAGTTAATTTTTTGAACTTTTTTCTTCTTACGGTCTTGTACTTTGGAAACTGAAAGATCAATTGAGCAATTTGATATAGACTATAGTTCATCCTCTGGGTGAATCTTCTCTCAGTGCTCACCAACCATGATATCATGGTTTCCTTCAAGTTGGTGGAGAGGTTCACTTTGACGTATAGGTGATTAGTGGAGCAAGGATAAAGGAATCTTTGAGGATTGTAGCATATCAACTTCCTAAGAGGGTAACTAAACTATCCAAAATTGTGATATCTGGAGCGGCTTGGGAATTCTCTCCATATAGGGCCACATATTTTATCTGATTTATCAATGAAAAGGATTTGTTTCACTAAGAGAATACAAGTTCTGAGGCATATTGGTTGCACTTAAGGACATTGATGCTATGTGGTTCCTTTGTGAATTAGAGCAAGAAAAATCCTTAAGAAAATTACTAACACCAACTTGTTTGCTGTGAGGCTCCCGATTATTTTATATATTTTTCCCAGTCCTGAATGATGATTTCCGTGGGACTCGCCCTAGCTTCTAGGGTATGTTTATATAGTTTATCTACAACTAGAGTATAAAGTATAAACATTCTCGGAAACACAAATATCAAGGTTACTTTCAAAAGATGGAATGTCAAACTAGATTCTGAAATAATACATCTAGTTAAGTGTCTGCTTTCAAACTCATTTGGGTGCCATGATCTCATCACTGCTTGCAATAATGAATTGTAATTTTATCCATTAAGGATATTTAATACTTCCTTTATCAGCTGGAGTAAGAATGCAGAAGGCCAAAATTAAGAAGTTTTAAAGAAAATCCATAGTGGTCAATGTATCCAATGGTCCTAACTTAGTTTTAAAAAGTGCTTTAAGAAACTTGCCCATAAGGGATGCACAAGACTTTCACTTGGTCTTTATCCCATTGAGGCTCATGCCGTATGGGTGGGGAAGAACATAGAAAAAGTGAAACCTTGGTGGACAGTTTAACACTCCATTGATCTCCCTAAGAACTAATGCCTTGTTGGCAATGCATAAAAGTAAATATTAATTGAACTAGATATTAGAAAATTGTATGGCACAGTCGTTAGGGAAGAGGGAAGTGAGCAGTTGAAAGGTAGAGAAAGGCTCACCACAATGATGCTAGGTCTCCTAATTGAATCCACATAAATATATGTAGAGGATTTACTGTAACATCCTCCAGTCAATGATGAAAGCATCTTTAAGAGAAAGCACCTGTTGGGCTTTAAGTGCTCCAATGAGTTCTTATGAAAATCAAATTTGCATGCCTTACCTCAAAGGAAGTTGGACATTGTCTACAACAGAGAGTAAGTTAATGAGGTTCTCTCCATGTAGAGATGACATTAGGTGTTCATTTTCTCTCCATTGTAATTTCATTTTCCTTCTTGAACTCCTTCGAAGTGTTTCCCAATATCTACAAAAATATGCAAAATTAGGACAGCAACAATTACTTATTTAAATATCGAATAAAGATAAAAGATAAAAATTCTTCCTTAGCACCCTCTCCTCATCCTTTGTTGATACTTATACCATATATTTTTAATATTTATATACACTATGTTCCATCACTTGCTATTTCCTATCGCTGGTCCAACAGGCTATCAGTAACATTGGAAACTACCAAAAGTGGCTCCCAATACCTATCTTCTTACAGCTATTCATCATCTGGAATAAACATGGGAGCCTTTTCTTTATCTCCACTCACTATCACTGGTTGCTCATCTGTCTCCTCTTTGGCTGCAAGGATGCCCCTCAAACCACTTATATTCACCCTCATGTTGCTCATATCCATGGCCTTATTCTGCATCATATCCTTCATGCTATTCATCTGGTATTCAACCACCTTGATGTTATCGTCTGCCTCCAATCTCCATTCCTCATTGATAATGTGGGAACCAAGGGTTTCCTTAACTGTGTCAAGCATTCATTCTGTCACTCTCACCCGTGTATCATTAATCTATCTTAAATACATTCCAACAGCTTCTTTCATTACTCCAGCAGAATATCTTGGAGAAAGAACTCCACTTCAACTTTGGAGTGATACTGATAAGGTCTGTGCCTTCCCCACAAAAACACCTGGATCACCGGTAGGTCTAATTTCATTATTTTTCTATGGGTCTACTTCAGACCTTAATTTTTTGAGAGAATGTTCTTGCTGCTTAATCATCCCCAACCGATTCCTATTTCTTAGCCCATATATGTCCGATGCGTGTTGACTACCTCCTTTCCTTCCATCTCACTTTCCTTCGCGTAGGGCTCCTGGATAGAAGGATTGGAAATGCAGACTAAGATTGCACTCTCTGGAGTCAGTGAGGAAACATAAACACTGAAAAAGGGAAGCTAAAAACTCCTCCCTACTATCTCAAGACACTAAAACCCACAGCTCTGAGAGATAATAGAGCTAAGAGAAAGCACCTCATTGGGCTTTAAGTGCTCCAATGAGTTCTTATGAAAATCAAATTTTCCTGCCTTACCTCAAAGGAAGTTGGCCATTGTCTACAACAGAGAGTAATTTAATGAGGTTCTCTCCATGTAGAGCTGACATTAGGTGTTCATTTTCTCTCCATTGTACTTTCATTTTTCTCTCCATGTCAGTGCTTTACCTGACGTGTTTACACGAGAAGAATACGATGTTGGGTATGTTCTTAATTGTTTGTAGTTTTATTTCTTTTAGTCTATTCATGTTTCCTTTGGAATTTAAAAAGTTAAAACTTTAGTTAATATAGGGAAAATATTTTACAAACTTTGGGAAGCCCTTGGTTTTCCCCCGAGAAAGATAGGACATGGCATGCATAGAAATGTCAGAGCTAGTTCGCACATTCCTGAGATACAAGGCATCATTAAAAACATATAAATTTTAATCATAACCAGAGTAACATTTAAATTTTAGTCATAACCAGAGTAACATTTAAATTTTAGTCATAACTAGAGCCTTTACATAACAACTATTTATTTTACTAGTTAAGAAAAACCAAAAAAATTTACTGGGATCGGCTTCTTCTGACCTGACTTCATCTTTGATATTCAGGTGAGCAGACCTGCATCCAAAAACCTTCTTCATGAGCTTGAAAGCTTTAGACTGACAGGGTCTTCTGGGATTTACTCATTCCACTCTTGATGCCACATTATATTCCAACTAAAGTTTACTAAAATATTCTCGAAGATTAAATACTTCCTGTGTTATACTGTATGTTTTTATATATGCAATCATTTAATATTTCCTATAGCTGGTCCTGTAGGCTACTACGTGGTTGCAGGCTATACCTATTGGTGTTCACCGGCCACTTTACTAATGGTTGACGTGCTAGTATATTACTATTGAACCTTTTATGAAGGATAACACTTTGAAATCTTTGATGTAATTTGTAATCTTAATCATCCTCACTTTGAAATCCTTGATGTAATTTGTAATCTTAATCATCCTCTGGAGAATAAACTAAAATAATCTTTTCACTTTCAAATCCTTATGTCATTTGCAGTCTAAATCATACTAAGGATGGATAATAAACTAAAATAATGCATGACATTTTCAAATCCTTGATGTCATCTGCAATCTGATTTCATCCTATGGAGAATAAACTAAACTACTGGCTAACACTTTCAAATATGTATGTCATTTGCAGTCTAAATCATCCTAATGAGAATGTTATGTCGTGCTCAAACTTTAGTGGAGTATATATCTAGATGGAACAACATATAAAGTACACCAACTAGAACTAGGAATGTGCAAAACATACAAGATTTTGCACTTCACCAGGAAGATGGAATAATGATACAGTGTTACCATAAGAGGGCTTGAACTCCTCTTGACCTATGTAGCTCTCTTACAAATAACAACTAGATTTCACCTTAAGAACAGTCAAAAGCAAATCTGAATATGTGGCATGCACAAATATATAAAGTAGACCAACTAGAACTAAGGAATTATATGCAAAAGATATGTGAGTTTTCACTCCATAATGTGCAATAATGCTAAAGTGTGACTGCAAGGAGGCTTGAACTCCTCCTGATCGCTCAGTAATTACTACTAGCAACTGGTTTTCACTTTCACAAGAGTTGATAGGAAATCTTAATAAGTGGCATGTACATATATCTGTTCACATTGTGCAAATTAAACATATAGAATTTGATTAAGAGAATTAAGTGGAATAGCCGACTGAATCACATTCGGATTCTAATTCGAATAATAAATACTTGGTTGCTTTCCTTACTGAGACCAGAGGTTTCTTTCATAACTTATTCGCCCTATGCCCTCCTATATAATACGCTTCATTGTAATGTTCATAAATTGTATTGTTTTGCAACTGAAAATTTTCATAAGGCCGTAATTTACATAGCAATCCATGGCAGAACCAGATATCAACTCCTGCAAGGGATTATCAGACTACTTAACCAAAAAAGGGCTCCCATTATCTATCCTCAGCTATTCATCATCTGGAATAAACACGGGGGGAGGGGGATTATCTTTATCTCCACTCGCTGTCACTGGCAGCTCATTTGGTTTCTTTCTGGCTGTGAGGATGTCCATCTGGCCACTTATCTTTCCCTTCATGTCTAGTGCTTCTTTAACTGAGTCAAGCATTCTGTCAATCTCACCTGAGTACCATTTGATTTTATCTTGAATTTGTTCCAACAACTTCTTCCAATAGTCCAGCATAATATCCTGGATAAAGAACTCCACTTCAGCTGTGGAGTGATCTAGCCTGCACCTCCCTGTAATATAACCTTGATCTCCAGTGGATCTACTCAAGACCTTAATTTTTTCCAGCATGTTCCTACTGCTCAATCATCCTTAGCAGCTTCAAGGTTCTCAGCTCATATCTGTCTACTACTTGCTTCCTCCGTTATACCATATGTTTTTAATATTTATATACACTATGTTCCATCACTTACTGTTTCCTATAGCTGGTCCAACAGGCTATCAGTAACAATGAAAACTGCCAAAAGCGACTCCCAATACCTATCTTCTTACAACTATTCATCATCTGGAATAAACATGGGAGCCTTTTCTTTATCTCCACTCACTGTCACTGGTTTCTCATCTGGCTCCTCTCTGGCTGCAAGGATGCCCCTCAGACCACTTATCTTCACCCTCATGTTGCTCATCTCCATGGCCTTATTATGCATCATATCCTTCATGCTATTCATCTGGTCTTCCACCACCTTGATGTTATCGTCTGCCTCCAATCTCCATTCCTCATTGATAATGTGGGCACCAAGGGTTTCCTTAACTGTGTCAAGCATTCATTCTGTCACTCTCACCTGCGTATCATTAATTTATCTTAAATACATTCCAGCAGCTTCTTTCATTACTCCAGCAGAATATCCTGGAGAATGAACTCCACTTCAACTTTGGAGTGATACTGATAAGGTTTGCGCCTTCCCCATAAAAATACCTGGATCTCTGGTAGGTCTAATTTCATTATTTTGTTATGGGTCTACTTCAGACCTTAATTTTTTGAGAGAATGTTCCTATTGTTTAATTATCCCCAACTGCTTCATATTTCTTAGCCCATATCTGTATGATGCTTGTTGACTGCCTCCTTTCCTTCCATCTCACTTTCCTTCGCGTAGGGCTCCCGGATAGAAGGATTGGAAATGCAGAATAAGATTGCACTCTCTAGAGTCAGTGAGGAAACATAAACACTGAAAAGGGAAGCTAAAAACTCCTCCCTACTGTCTCAAGACACTAAAACTCACAACTCTGAGAGATAACAGAGCTAATTGACATGATTCCTGGAAGAAACTCCCATGTTTTGATGCAATTTTGAGTGTTTGGTGGTGGAAAACACTTTTGATGCAATTTTGAAGTTGTCCCATCCCAGCCAAGCACCCATGATGGACGTGGGATTCATGGGAAGCTTAAAAACCACTAATCTAGGGAAAGTGAAGACAAATTATTAATTAACCTCTAATTTGTTTCTAAACTACTTAATTTTTACTCTCATTTGAAATAAAAGCCTACGATTCCTCACAACCTCTCTTTTCCTATAAGAAGCCTCTTCCTTTCACACATTCCTCACGCTTTCTTAAACAACTAGAGCTTCCTACAACAACATCAAGCATTTTTCTTTTTTATTGGAGCATTGGGAGCATAGAGGCTTTGCTCACCTTAGTCACCTTTCTGCTTTGCATAGAGGCTTCTATCTATACTAATAATCGTAGATTGTTATGGCTATTGTAGGATTTCATGCTCAGCCAATTGATTGCTCTTTTTGAAATTGGATTTATCTTCTTGTTTACAGCTTAGGGGTATTCATTTCCTGGCTTTTGCATTAGACTTTATAGCGATGGTTTCTGATACCGAAAGGCATCATACTTCACAAATTACAAGGTTTGACACATAACGTATTCATTCTACATACCCATCCCATATCAATTTCAGCGACAAATTTATTTAGGGTATGTTTCCCGGTTGATTGTTGTCTTTACCTAGAGCTGATACAACTCTAGGCCATTCCAAGAAGAGAATTTAGTGATTCCCATGAAAAGTCATTAACAAAAATTAATTGTAAAATACAATCAAGTGAGATTGACAATATAATGTCGGGCACATTTTGAAAACCTAATGTGTAGTCGTTCAGTAATAGTATTACTTGTATGTTCAATCTTTAAAGTTAGTATTTTATCATGTATGTGATTTATATACTGGTTTGAGATGAAAGGGTGCTTGACTGGTATATATTCATTTCCTTGTGTTTACCAATATATGTTTCCTACTAACTTGGGCATATAATTTAATTTTCACCGGAGCAATTTTTGTCTCCTATAAAATTTGGGCCTTCCATTCCACGTTCATTTTGCCATTCCCGGTACTTGTTTTCACTACAACTAAACGATGCAAAAACCTTATCATATTTACTAATATTAAACTGTAGTGGTGCACGTAACATAGTGGCTTCTATTTTGCAACTCTTGCCTGTATGTACCATATATGTTTATGGTAGAACTCTTAATCATATTATTGCTTCGAAGATTTTAAAGAACCTGATAGCCTCCATTTCTAGATCGTTAAATCACTACATGGCTTTTTGAAATTTGGAAGAGCTGGATGATGATGACCTTGTTTCTTTACTCCATAAATTTCTTTACAAGGTTGGGAAACTAGTTTCCGAAACTCATGTAAATAATAAAAAAAATACGATTCATGCTATTGTCTCCAATGTTGTCATAAATTCATGCTGATTTGTTTGTCATAGATTACTTCTATAAACTACCAAAAATATTACCAAAATAAGTCACCCTTTCTCCTCATATACTGGTAACTGTTTGTGCTACATAGGTCGCTACAGGATGGTTATAGTCAGCTTGGAATTTATGCCAAGGATTCTCAAATACTGACACACTTAAGTTTAGGTTGGGGATCAAATGTCTATTGGATTTCATATTGAGATATAATTATATGTTCCAATGAAATAGGGTTGTGTATATCAATTGACATAAATTTCCTATATTGTTGTACCATTGGCCTAGATGCCATTATTGAGGGTTGTCTATTTTGTTAGTTTCACCTAGGAATGCTTGTCTTGGATATATATTCTGTCAATTTTTCGTAGGACCACATCAAGGAAGAAATGTGCCTTCAGGGGTATTGAACTTGGTTCGGGAATGGAAATTCCTTTAATATAACCACTTGAGCACAAACTGATTAACCTTAGAATCTTGACATTTGCTCACAATTGGGCATGTTCTTATGTACTTTGTATATGGCATCTTTATTGTATATTTTCCTCTCAACAAAATATTTTCCTTCAGGTGATTTTGCTCCCATTAGGTAGGGGAACCAAGAGACATATTGATAACAACATTGCTTCCAAATCCATATTAGTGTGTACTAGAGGGACCATCCCCCCTTCCCAACAACCTCAACATTAGAGTAGACTAGATCCCTCACCAGCAAATAGATGAGATCATCTAACTAGATTGAATCCCTTACTAGAAATTCGAAGAGATCATCAAAACTTCAACAATGTGTGACCCCTTCTAGGTAGAAACTAAGTGGGCAATGCAAATCTCCCCCCATTTCTCCATTTGGACAACATTGTATCTTGAGTTTTCTTATTTTGTCCCTGGATGCTAGGATAAATGGACCTAGTGAAATAGGACATACCTACATTATTATTTTCTTTCCAATTCCTTTATCCATCCCCCTTTTACATGCCTCTCCTAGTGTGGTTGCTTTCTCTTGAAGACGAGAGTTTTCAGGGTTTAGCATAGATCCATACTTTATTTTTTGTATCTTTCTTTTTATAGGAGCTGATTTAGTGCTCCTACTTTGTATTGACATTAGTGTACTTAGCAGTCTATTGAACTACTTTTGTAGAAATTGGTTGGACATTAATAAAATCATCTTATCTTATTGTGTTGTTGCTCCAGTGCCCTTGTAGATGCATCCTTAGGCTAGTTTATCTTCATGACTAAGTTATCTTTGATTTTATGCCCAATGTCTTAGCATATAAAGCAAACCTTGTTGTAAGATACACTCTACTTTGTGTTTAACAATGTTGTCACCAATCTTAATGTATAGGAAGTCTTTAAGCGGTATCATCTCCTTAACATTTTTTGATAAACGAACTTGCATGTATATGTGCTTATTTGGTTATTCAGAAAACCCTATTTGGGACTACAGACATACTAGTATAGAGATTGGGTTTGCCCCTTAATGAACAACCAAAATAGTTTTAGATAAATTGGGAAACTAAGCCAAATTAGGGAATGTATGTGGGAACTATGTATTCAATGATTGAGGATGATGTAGCTTTGTCAAATTTACCCCTCATTCTATAGAAACCATATGTACAATGGTTGAATATGATGCAAATTTATAGCACACCCTTATCCCTCTAGCCATGACATGGTCACCATGCTTTCATTTAATAATCAAAACTCAAGACTTTACCCAACAAATAAGTCATTCAATGTATATATATTTTGTGTGGAGGTATCAATGAAATTTTCTAGTGTTAGGCTAGAGGTTGGAAATGACCATTTTTTTTACAAGTGTAGCAACCCAAGGTAATAAAATTGAAATTTACTCCAGTTGTTTTCTCCCAAAACTGGTAGTATCTATTGGTTGGAAGATCCTTCGTATTGTGCTCATTGTCAAATGTGTATCCTAGATATCAAAATGGACAATTCTAGCTATCAGAGTGTCATTTTGTTGCTTCACTTGTTGACATATGGTTTTGCAGGTAACTAGAGCTGCATATTACCATCATAGTTTCTAAGAACATGGGTAGTTATTTTTCAGTCATTACCACACTCTCAATCTCCTTGGCACAAGTCTTTTGTTGTTTTGCATTGTTTTATAGGATTAACTTAGCACATAAAAGGTTAATTGTGTATTGACTCCCTAGAAACTTCTAAGAATCTCCCAAGAAATACACAGTCCTTCAGTTTTAAACTGTGTATTGTAAGTTGATGGTAAGGTCCCTTAACATGCTATATAGGTTTGTAGCTTCATGCACAGCTTGATCAATAGGATGGGTCCAACATTTCCTTCTTTTTGGCTTGAATATTGCTTGATTGATGCTATAATGCTAAAATTTTATATTATTAGGTTAGAGGTTGGAAGTGACAATTTTGTTTTTAAAGTGTAGTGTTATTACACTTAAAAGTCAAAGTAAAACCCTATTTTACAAAACCATCAAAGTAAACAAATTTTGGTCCATGAAGCCACTGGCAAGGGTGTCCCTAGTAGTACTAGTGGTCTTTACAGAAATTTTTGAATTCAGTTAGGGTGAATTCCCCACCATTATCTGACCTAAGACACTTGATCTTAAGGCCACTTTCATTCTCAACTTTAGCCATGAACTTGATTGAGAGATGAAAACCATGGTTAATATGCTCTAAAAGATATAGATTGAATAACATGCTATATATAGAGATTTAATGATATACCAACTTTAGGCAAAAAAATGGTCGAAGCGAATAGTATATGTGATATCATATTTTTCTTCACTTTATACATAATCATCAGGATGTCTATTTTTCTTGCCTCTATGTCTTGTTCTATTGTGATATGATAATTTAGGGTGTACATGTGTGTCTATGTGTGAGTGTGTGCACGGTTGTGGATACACTTTATATGCATTGTTACTATTTGTTGATGAGGTGATTTTTATATTCATGGTTGGAAAACTTGTGAGAATGCATAAATTATCACACTAATATTTGCAATATAACACAAAATATGCATATTATGTAATGAAATTAATAATAATGTTTTAAATTGATTATTTCTTGTTGTTTGCAGAAAAATGGTGAAGATGACTCAGATGATCTAGATTATGTTGTCACCAATGTACCAGAGAAAGATATTGTTGATAATGATGCAAATGGATCAGATGAAAATGATGTTGGGATAGATGAGGATGACGATGATGATGATGGTAGCCATTGATGCTACTATTGAGATTGTGGATGTTTATTGCTTTCTCGATGCTACTAGACATGTATTCTTATTAATGTGATGATCCAAGTTCATATTAAATTTTGGGTCATTTTGATTTGTATGGTGGATTTATCTTGACATATAAACTTTGATTATCCTTGATCATTTTGACATTTCTATATATGGATATTAAAAAATATATTTTTTGTGATATTGGTATTTTCACTATATATATCATTCACTTGTTCTTTTAAACTTACTATGATGATCTGTATGATAGGTTATGATGATCTGTATGATAGGTTATTGATGTGATGATGTTTTATAATTTGACTTCTTTTGATGAAATATAATGGTGATGTTATCGTTATTATATTGTAAATTTATCTATATTGGAAATTGTTGATGGTCTTTTCATGGAAAATTAATATATATGATGATGTTACTACTTTGGATAAATGTTGTTTGTTTGTGTTAAATTTTCTTCACAAATGCTATGCATTTAATTTCAATAATGGTATCTACAATTAATTTGAATGTTTCATTATGTTATTTAAGAACTATGAAGTAAATGATATATGAGAACGATTGAAATTAATGAAATAATTATAATAATTTGATATAATAAATATATTAGCACGCAATTGGATATAGTTGTAGGTGTTAAATAACAAGCCTAATGTGGTGCTAATAAGGAAGCAAAATAGGAAGCAAAACAATGAGCTAAAATGGAAGCCCACTATGTCATAGATCTAGAATCAACATTGGATGCAATACCTAGCGCTAAGTTGGAAGTCAATTTTGATGCTAAAGTAGAAGCCAAACCAGAAGGTAAACTAGTGGCAAACAAAGAAGCAAAATTAGATGTTTAATGGGAAGCTAAATGTGGTGTTCATGAGGAAGCAAAACAAGAAGAAATTGAAGGAGCTAAACGAGAAGCAAAATGTGGTGCCGGTGTGGGAGTGAAAATGGATGCTAAATTGGTAGCAAAACATGGTGCTAATGTTGACATAAATAGAGATGCAAAACTAGGCATTAAAAATGATGCAACACTTGATGCAAATAAGGAAGCTAAACATGGCATTGATATGGTAGCAAAATAAGATGTTAATTTGGATGCAAAACATGGCACTACATAGGAAGCAAAATATGGTGCAACAATAGAAGAAAAAAGTGGCACCATTTTGGTAGCAAAACACGATGCAAAAAAGGAAACAAAAATTGGTGCAAAATTAGAAGCGAAAATTGGTGCATATTGGTAGTAAAACGTGGTGCAAAATGGGATGCTAAAGTGGTAGCACATATGGATGCAATATTGGATGCTAATTTGGATGCAAATATGGCGCGAATGTAGATGCAAACATAAATGTTCACATGGCGGTTTTAAGCATGCAAATAAGGTGCTAATGGGGACATCATTTAGGAAGGAAAAGAAGATGATCTATAGGAAGCAAAATATGATGTTATTTAGGAGGCAAACCTTGACGCCGTTTAGGAAGAAAAAATGGACGCTATTCTGGAAGCTAAAAAATGGGTGCTATTTTAGACATCATAAAGGATGATATTTAGGAAGCAAAAAAAGATGTTATTTTAGACTCTTTAAGTTTTTTCCATGATGCATCCCATTTAGTGTCTACTTAGACCACTCAATTATAAAAAAATTTACACTAAAAAGGGACGCTAAATGGGATGCTAATCCCAGGATTTGTTGTAGTGGTAGGTAAACCAAGATGCCTCCATACCAAGGACCATCAAAAGAAATTGTGAACAAAATCTCATCCGATATATGATCGATGATAGGGGATGCAAAATATTTAGATGGTAAGTTTGTGATGAGCTATGCCAAAGATAAGGCCTTGGTGCTCTTGGGAATTACAAAATTGAGGTTGTACTCTTGCAAGATAACAATCCATTTTGCAATGCGACCTTGAAAAAACATTGGATTCGAGTCAGTGACTACTTTGGTTCTGCTCATAAGAATGTAATGGCATATATTTTGAATAGAAAAAATGATGGCAAGGACCAACTTCTCCTCATGAGGATAACAAAGAGGAGGTCCAGACAGGTTCAGACTGACATAGTAGATGGCATGTTCTTGACAAGCAACATCTTCTTGGACTAGTACTCCAGCGATGGCATATTCATATGTCGAAATGTATAGCATAAAATCCTTCATGAAATATGGGGGAGAGATCAAAGGAGTGGAAGTTAGAGTCTTCTTTAACGCATTGAAAGCTACTTGCGCCTGCTCATCCCAAATGGAAGTAATGTTGGTTTGGAGCAGGAATAAGAATCCACGGACAATCGTTGCGTAGTCAGGAATGAAGCGCCATAGGAAGTTGGCCTTGCCCTGGAGATTTTGCAGTTAGCGTAAAGTTCATGGAGGGGAAATGTTGATGATGGATTGAACCTTCAAGGGATCAACAGTAATCCCTTTCTGGGAAACAATGAGTCTCAGTAATCGGGCCGTAGGTAGACAAAAAATGCACTTGAGAGGGTTCAAGAAGATGTTGTACTTTTGACATCAAAGGAACACCTGACAGAGGTCCTCCAAATGCTATAAGCGCTTCTTGGATCATGCAATAAGGTCATCCAAGTAAACAAGGATGATGTGGACCAAGTCATGGAAACAATATGACATGGTGCGTTGAAAGGTGGCGCCAACATTCTTTAGTTTGAATGACATGACGTGGTAGGTGAATGTGCCCTAAGGTGTTGTAAATTCGATCTTATACTGATCCTATTTCTAGATCTGTATATGGTTGTACCTTGAGAAACCATCTATGAAGAATAAAACTTCATGGATGACACAAGCGTCGATGATTTGATCAATGAAAGGGGTGGGAAAGTTGTGTTTTGGACAAGCCATATTCAAATCACGAAAATCAGTACAGACATGAATAGTGCCTTGTCTTTTGTTTATAGGTACTGAGTTAGATACCTAGGTAGTGTAAACAATCGGATAAATGAACCTAACTTTGCTCAACTTTTAAATCTCAACCTTGACGGCTAGTGCTTTCGAGGGGTGAATAGACCCCTGTTTTTGGCACATTGGTGCCACATCAGGACATGTATCAATGTGATGTTCGACAATGGAAGGATCAAGGCCAGACATCTCGGTGTATGACCAAGTGAATACATCATGAAATTCCTAGAAGAGCGCTTTGTATGCGGCAATCTCTTCAGGGGTGCAATCGACACCTAATGTGATATTTTCTGTGACACTAGGATTTCTTCTTAGGGGGATGGAGTGGGGTGGTAGTTGTTTCCTTTGGGGCTCCAGGAGGAGCATTACTGGCAGTACCAATGGGATACACAGGTATCAAAATAACCTGTGGAGTGGGAGGAGGATACAGCGGGGTGAGATACCAAACAGGGAGGCCTAACGTCAAACCCAGGAGGTTAAGAGTCACCATTATTGGCATGCTCATGATTCCCAAAGGTGGAAACTAAAAGGGGGATTTGATAGATAGGTGTGGCTCCCCATTGGTTCCTAGGGAGCCGACTGGGAGAGAGGGAAGGTTGTGGTTGGGGTTGAAATTGGGTCTAAGGAAGGGCTGCAAATTTACTTGAAGAGATAGTGCAGAGCTCCTATATCTCCACTTTTGGGGTGGAGGAGGTAGAGCCTAAAAATTTCCAATAATGGGAGCTCTTCAAAGATGCCAGGCCTGACACATGTAAACATTGGGATGGACATGCTGTTGGGACTGCTAGCGATCATAGGTAAGACATTTTCTGAGAAAGCCAACCCCTTGGGATCATAATAAGTCAAATGGTACAACTTGATGATCTTCCCTTCATGAGGAAAAATCATAATTCAAAAAACTGAAGATGCAACGACTTTCATTGCATACATGTAGCTGCATCCAAGGAGGAGGTTGTAATTGGTGTTAGAGTTGACTACCTCAATGTCTATTAAGATTGTTTTTCCAGCTAAATCTACAAGGAAATTCAGGAGAAGTCTTTGAGGTTGAGCTGTGTGGCCATCATAAGATCGTAAAGTCATGAGAGATGGCTCCAATTTGGGGGATTTGATCTTTTTCCAAACATGAGTTGACATAATGCAAGTAGAGGCACCTTCATCGATAATGCATCCACGAATCATGAGGTTGAGAACAGTCACTGGGACTTGGAAGGCTACTCGAGAGGGCATGTGCGGATCCACTTGATCCAAGTCAAAAGTCATCAAATGGGATTCAGAGGGATCGATCACACCTAACGTTGATAGTAAGGCTTTGCGTTGTACAAGGACGTTCTGAAGAACTTCACGAGTTGACATGGTAGTGGGGGACTACGCTAAGTCATCCACAACATTATAGCTAGGAGTAGCTCTAGCATTGGGATTGTTTACAATGCGGTGCAAAGCAAACTAAGGGATCTTAGGGATCCCGTCAGTAGGTGGTTTGGGTAGGTACAAAGTGTCATCAACCCGAGTGGTTTCTTTTCCCTTGTCATTAGTGGATGACTTGATGGTTGAACCGCATTGGTTTCGTCGTGTTTGAAGGTTCACATCAGCAGACATCATGAGGAGGTGTTGGACCCCAAAGTTAGGATGTTAGCTCAATGAAGCTGGTTGAGGTGGGTATGACACCAAAGGGTGTCCTATTACCACTCCCTGCCAAGGGAAGGAGTTTTGCAGGATCATAGGCTGCGTTTGAGTGGGTTGAGGAAATGGTGTATTTGCTTTCCCTTTTGGGGAAGCAATCACTTCATGTTGGTTTGCGTCATTCCATAGTTGGCATGCCTTATCTAAATGAGGATAGTGATGGGTATAATTCCCATACACATTGCAGAAAGAACACAGATGGTTAGTCTGTACTTGAATATTTTTGGCTGGTTTAGGAAGATTGTTGGGGTCTTTATATATGGGACTTGCTCCATTATTATCAGGTGGATTGGAGGGTTGGTTTCCACCTCCTTGCTATTGATTGTTTTCTTTATTCTTTCCCTGATTCTTTTTATTGGGCAGCGCTTGTTGGTTATTGGGTATAGGTTGGGCATGCATGTTCTACTGTGTGTACACTTGCCCCTGAGGGAAAGGAGGAGTAACAAGGTGTGTCTGCACTGGAGCGGATAACGGGAGGCCACGAAAAGGATAGTACATATTTATGGATAGAGGGGACACAAAAGTACTCTATGCATTACCACACATGGTGTCACTACAAGAGGTCCCATGAATATGGAGGGATGAGGCAGGAGCTGAGTAAGAGGTACTCATTCCTGAATGGGATGAATCTCGCGATAAATAGGGGCCATAGCTTGGAGTGGCAACACGAACCTGATGGGGACGCACAATGTTTGGTATAGGTCCATACGCATAACCACTCACTTATGGAGGGTAAGGTACATACGGATTAGGTTGATATGTGATAGTGTCGATGATACCATCCATTGCATGGGATGCCCCTGGTGGGTCTCTTCGGGAGGAGTCTCCATGAGGGGCATCTGGGATGATGGTATATAGAAACCTAGATTGTGTAAATATCAAGTCAAAATGTTGAGCTTTTAATATAGCTTCCTCCTCAGTTTGGGGTCATTTAGAGGTGACATACTTGGCAATGAATGGGAGTAGGGATTTTAGAAACCAATCTAAAAAGATCCTATCATCAAGTTTGATCTTTCACAAACTCTGACACCTATGCCACTTGTGAATATGGTCAGTGATGTGGGTAGTGGAGTTCTATTGACAAGATAGGAGGTTTTCTACTCCATCATTGTAATGGATGGGAAACTGGAAGAACTGTAGTAAAGTAGAATCTAACGACACAAAATTGGGATGTGTTACATGAGGTTTGTCAATATACCACTTGGATGCAGCACTAGTAAGAGTTCTTTAAAAGAGGTGGAGTCTGATAGAATCATCCACGATGTTGTTTGATGAGCACCATAGGTGAAACGACATTATATTATTTTGGGGGTCTTCCCCATCCTTCCCTTCAAACTTTGGGATGTCTGATGGAAGTTTGGTTGGCATAGGGGGCTAGTTAGGATCATGGCGGATTGGATCATTGGTCAGCCTCGTCAAATCATGGAGGTTGAGGCTATCCATAAAAGGAAAGATCGCTGTCGTAGGGAATCCTAGAGGAGGGTTTCCTGGAGGAGGATTCCCTACAAGAGGAGGGTTCCTAGGAGGGGGAGGGTTCCCTGGAGGATAGGGTGGGTTCCCTAGAGTGGGAGGGTTCCCTAGTGGGGGGTTTCCTCGAGGGAGGTTCCCTAGCAGAGGGTTTCTAGTAGGCATGGGTATGCTAGTATGTGGGTGTGTAGGCGATTCTAATTGTAAGGAGCTGAACTCATATGATAGTGCAGAGGTCTGGTGCAAGGGGGAAATCATAGAATCTTAAGGATCGAACTGAGGGGGTTTGCCCCGAAGCCTCTGAGAGTATCTTGGAGGATCAATACTGATTGGGTCTAAATCAAAAACAGGTGTGGGATTATGATCAGATAAATATCAAACAATCTAATGCAACTGAGTGTGCAGAAGGTGACCGCAACAAAATGGAAAACAAGCCAAAAGAAACTCAAAAAATCTAATGCGAGGTGAGCTAAAAAAAATGGAAAACAAGCCAACAAGTAGCACTCCCCAAAAATAGAAAATGACCCGCTAACCTATTAGGTAAAGGAGAAAGTAGTCACCTATATAAAAGTTGGAAGCCCTCGCAAATCATATCCCCTGTAGGGTGATGAAATCCGTAGTCAGAAAATATCAAATGGAAGACCAATATATATGGTCAAGGGATATCCCCCTACTGAGGGGGTTCTTAGGTAAACGAGTCCTAGAAGAATGGAAACTAGGATACCTCATTCAAGGAGCGTCCGGAAAGGTTACCCGTAGCTTCCGTCCGTAGACAATGAGTAGGTTTCCTTCAGTACAGAGTGGAGAGCGACATTCCACCCAGACCTCCATAACTAGTCTTTCCACTTTCCCTCCTAAGGGAGAGGTCCTCTGACAAATCGGTCTCAACCATGCCAATAAATACAAGATGATTTTGGTCCCCTAAAAAGACAGCTGCTATGTCTCAGATGTAAATGACAAAGGATAATTATTTGGATGCCTATCCCTAGTGTCCTAACCTTACTACTAAATTCTTTTTTGTCCTCAAGTGAGGTTAATACTTTTTTTAGTTAAGGTTAATTTTAAGGTTTTGTTGGCCGCATGAACCACGTGATAGTTTGATTTAGGGAGTGATTGTGTGCACTGGTGGTGTGTACAATAGCTAAGAAATTAAATTCTTAATAGAAATGAACAACTTCCAATACTAAAGCTAAACCTTTTTTTTTAAACATCATTTCAAAGTAGAAAGGATACTACTAAGCATTTATCATTCAAAGCATAAAAACATTTGATTTTTCAACAAGCAATCACTGAAACGGTAAATATGCGGTAAAAAAAATATCTTTAACAGAACTAAAGAAGCATCAAATACTAAAAAATAAGGTTTTTCTTCACTCCAAGAAATGAAAATATTAACATAAATACCACTATAGCAAGCAAATGATCGCAAGGAAACAAATTAAAAAAAACTATTGCTTACCATTTTTTATTTTTAATTTTTTATTTGAAAAAAAAGAAAAGAGGGGGGGGGCAAAACCAAGATGCATTTCTGTAAATTTTTATGCATAAATTATAGAAACAAATTACATATTTGAATTCCCCTTGAAAAAATACATGGTTTGAAAAAATATATCACGCAAATCTGAGTCTGGTAGACAAAGATATATTAGGTTAAAATTTTGCAATTTTCAACAATTTTTTGAATGGACCGAAATATTGTAGAGAAGATACCTAGAAAAGAAAAGGTTCATCTTGACCAACAGGGGTAGATTCAGGCTAGTTTTAGGACTCTAATCACTCGGTCAATATCAAACATGCAAATAATAAGTCAAATAAATATCAATAAAACTCAATCAATGGTCGTAAAGGTTGGACAAGCACAACTAGAGAACGATAGAGATCGTCCCTAGTATGGTCGCCAAATATTGTTGCTAGTGTTTCCACACCTGCACGTGCAAATATGCACCTAATAAGGGTTGTGCTAATATTAGTAGAGTCTCAATGGAAAAGAAAATAAAAAAAACATAAATTAAACAACTAAACTAATCAAACATGAAAACTGTATTAAAATACTAAATTAATCTTTTTTTGCACTTTTTATCAACTAAACAGATAGAAACATATTTGAAATAATAAAGAATTCTCTTTCATTATGTAAAAAATGGCATTTACAAGGATTTAATATGACCTATGAGTTACAGTTGTAGAGGCCCCTGCAACTATCCAAGGGAGGGTTCGCTTGGTCTCCTTGCAATCCATGATTCTCAGTCCACACATCACGTACACAATATTCAGAAGGTAATTGAGAATGGAACACAAAGGAAGTTTTGGTATCATGGATATTTTTGCATAGTAACGGCTTGAGTAATGTATGGAGAATGGGTTTTGAGTGATGGACCTTGATGGTTCATTTATAGGCACGACAGATAGATCTAGGATAAGGATAAGGCTTTGATTTTTGATTTTTGATTTTTGGCTTTTGCCTTTGATTTTGAGTCTTTTAATTTTTTATCATTTTTCCAAGTTGGGCTATCATAGGTTTCATGCCAGGTTTCTTGTTTTTTTTGAGTGATAAAAAGGAGAAACATCTAAAAACCAAGTTAGGGAATAAGTTGCTAATTTTTTAGATAATTGAGCAAATTAATTTTGTAAAATGACCATTTTATGTGAGACTTTGGTTTTTTGGTTTTACCAAGGTAAAAATAGTGGAAATGGAATGTGGTAATGATGTATAGGTGTGATGGGGCTAATGACAAGGTAGGCGAATAGAATTTAGGTGTTAACACCTTGATCCATGTATATGTGACACTTTTACTAATGATCTTATGATGGTTTCTATAGTTGAAGTATTGAGGAAGCTTCCACATGGATAAATAATTTGTTATTTCAACAAACCATGGGGTTTGTATTGATATTTCGAAGAGGTTCTCATATGGGAAAGGATAATCAACAACTTCTTCACCTACATTTTATGTTAGTCTTGAGAAGAAATCTGCAACAATGCTTATTGTTACCAAGTTTATCATGGATTTTCATATCAAAGTCTTGCACTAATATTATCCATCTAATTACTCTTCCATTGACATAAAATTTATTCATTAAGTATCAAATGGTTGAGTAATAGATGTGCACAAATATTGGATAACTAGTAATTAAATGCCTAAATTTATTAATTACATGGAGATAAACAAGGAATTCTTTTTCTGTGAATACATAATTTAACTATGCTCTAGAAATATTTTTAGTAATGTAATATATAGAAAATGGTTCTTTGTCTTCTTGTTGTCCAAGAACTTCCTTTAAGGTGTTTTCACATGCTTCTATATGAATGTGGAATGGAATATCCCACCTCGCGCCTTGCAAAACATGGAATGTATGTTTTATGTTGCCAAAGGCACTTTTACAGTCTGTTGTGCAACATATATATGCATTCTTTGAAAGTAATAAAAACATGGGTATAACAATTTTTCTGAAATCCTTTATGAATCTCTTGAATAGGGAAAATTTTAAGGATCCATAATTTTCTTAAAGTCTAGAAACCATGGTGAATCTTAGTAATTCTTAAATTTTCAACCATAAAATTTTGGCGAAATTTCTAAGGATTTTATGTAGTTTCTGGACAATTTTGGCAATATTTAGAGTACATTTTTTTATCTTGTGGAATTTGGATGAATCATCTTATAAAAATGGAAATCAACAAATACGTTTTTAGAAAAAACCATAAAAAATTAGCCCATGGGATAAATTTCACCCCTTAAATTCTCCAAGCTCTTCAGGTACCCTACAAGGCCTAGAAAGATTCTTACATCTTTTTTTTTTGAGAGCTAGGGAAGTGTTGCATTGTGGTTATTTTAGCTTGATCTACTTCAATTCCTCTATAAGAAATTTGATGACCTAAAACATTTTCTTCCTTCATGAGTACAATGCATTTCTCATTTTTCATTACTTAATGATAAATTCATATGTTGACATATTTTTAACACATTTGTAATGTTGTTTAAGGCTTTCTATAAGGATTCCCCTTAGGGAGTGAAGTCATTGATGTATATTTCAACACTATTATGTACTAAATCATAAAAGATGTCGAGGATGACTTTGGAATGTTGTAGGAGCATTAGATAGGCCAAATAGAAGGTCCTTATAGTCAAATGTACCCTAGGGACATGTAAATGGAGTTTTTCTTGGTCCTTTAGGATTATTTGAATCTGATTAGATCCACTAACCCATATAGGAATGAAAAGTACTTTTTACCTACTAGGGAATATAGCATTTGGTTAATAAAAGGTAAGGGAAAGTGGTCTTTTATCGTGGTCTTGTTAATTTATTTGTAATACACACACACACACCCCATTTTTCCATTATTTTTGGGTACTATGAAAAAAATGAGACCCATTCACTATCCAAGATTGGATAGATAACCCAACATCTATAATTTTTTGCAATTTTTCCTTGACTATGTCCTTTAGGAAATAATTCATTCTTCTTTATGGTTGTATGCTAGGTAAAGAATCATTTTTGATATAGATATGGTAAGTGTATAAATTTCAACAGACTCCTTGCATGTCCTTATAGTCCGAAGAAAAGATTGATCTATACTTCTTGTGTATTTCTAGTAGTTGTTGTTCTTGATCAAGGCCTAATTGACCGTTGATTTTCAAGGTTTTGATAGGCATAATTTCTATTGTTTTGATTAGTGTTGTCCTATACTAGTAGAGGATAAACTCCACCAATATATTTGACCCAAGTCATTAAAACTTTACTCATCGTATTTGAATAGAATTTGGATATATGTTTTGCATGTAATTTAAATGATTGTGCCTTCATCAAGATCCTTAAGTGCTAGAGAGGTTTCTATGGTTAGGATTGGATGGATGGTTTAGAGCATGAATTCTCCATATTTTTTAATATCCATATATTGTGACATTACATTTCTATTATTAATTTAGTATTGCCTTTGTTTTTCGACTAAGACCTTAATTGTACCTGTATGATCAGTTAGGAACTTAATTGTAATTGTACCTTGTCTCCTATATATTTACCAAGCAGACCTAGTTTTAGAACATCTAATTTTTTCTTTTTCATTTCATAAATTGTATACGGAGGTTCCCTCCTCAAAGAGGCTTCTTATTCATCTCTTTATTTTGTTCTCAAGGTGTTGGGTTACTATTTATTTCTACTTTTATGCTATTTTGGGAATTTGGTGCATAACATTTGGTATCAGATACATTTTCACTATAATGTTATTGGGGGCATCTTAGAAAGTGAAATTTTTAGGATCCTTGGAGAACATAGAAAATCACTTGTGGTAAAAATTTCAGGACTTGGTTCATTATTGGTTCGGAGTTATAGTTTGTGGATGTTAGGGTTTTTTACTAGTAAAAAAACTAGTCTTAAACAGGGTTCTAGCTTAAATTGTTATATTTGAAGCTTGAGAGATCCAAATTGAGAGCCACCTATTGAATCAAAAGGAATATGGAAAATAGTGTTTTTGATAAAAAAAATCAAAAGCAGAGAAGGGAAACAAGTCATGTGTCAGTCCGTACAAGTTTACTCCCTTGAAACGGACAAAAATAACAAGCTTTGGGAAAGTTACCATAAATATATGTTGGAACATAAGAATCGAGTCAAACATATGGTTTTGCAAAGAAGATATACTAGGCTAATACATGATGAAATTTCAAATTTGGTGGGGCAGAAATTTTAGATATAATTTAGGAGCAAGGTTAGCTAGCAAGATATCCTACAAACCAAGGTTTTCAAAGGTATGTTGACTTGAAAATTGCATAACTTATGATTTAGAATTCTTGTTTTGGGTTATTCAAATGGTATGATTATGAGGAAATATAGAAGAAATCTAGTAAACACCAGTGGGATCTAATAGAAACAGGTGGAACAAAAAATACTTTACCTGCTAAAATCCCGAAAGCTCAACCATGACTCATGAATAAAATAAAGAAATGTATAACCAACTATCCAATTTTGAGGTCAAATTTAAGGAATTGAGTGATAGGCTAGTGACACATATTTAATTCATTCACACAAAAAGTGATATAGATACTAAGTTGAAATTGACTCTATGAAAAAGATGGAAATGACGGATCAAAATATGGAAAAGATGAAAGATGATATCAAAGATATGAAGGGGGTAATTGTGAATGAGATAAAACAAATATTTACCCCTAATTCACCTCCTCAAGAAGAATATAAGGAGAAAAAATGGTAGTGTCCTGGTTGTTAAAGTTATAGCATCATGAGTCATCCTCCAAGTCAATATTTTGTGCCAAGATTGAGCCTCGTGTGTCGAGGTAGTGGCTTATAGGAGCCTGATTTGGACTCAGGAAACTTGGAGAAGAATCTTGAGTTGGACTCAAGAATGAATAAGCCTCATGTGTTGAGGTTTAAGTGCTTTTTATGTAAAAGTGATGGTGTTGTACAACCTTTCTTATCAAGACTAAGGTCTTGTGTGTCAAGATAGATCCTCATGTGTTGAGGTGGTGCCTCATGTGTTGAGGAAATGATTTGCTTGTCGAAGCATGAATGGTGTGTGACATACTACTAACCATGGTCTTAGATATGGATAAGCTATTAAGTCTCCTCTAGAGACTGGCCACCTCTAGAGTGAATTACTTTAGCATATGACCACTTGGAATGAGAGTAGAATGAGATGATCACGTCATTGGAAAAATATCCTAAGTATATTTGATATGATAAATAATTAAGTTGGCACATGTGGACCATGTAGATAATACAAGAGATAAAGATAATATGTGATAAGATAAGAGAGAACTCGATTTGCTAACTTTAGTGATGTTAACAAGAAAGAATTCGGTTAATTAAAGGAGAACTCAAATTGATCACTTTAGTGATGTTATCAAGAAGGAATTCAGTTAAAAGAGTTGACTAAGTGTTAACAAAGAATATTTAGTTAACTAACTGTTTTGCATGACGACACTTGCGTTAAACTAAAAGACGGCCCTTGAGTTGTGATCACACTTGCAGAGTTAAACTAAAATACGACACTTGAGTTACGACACTTGCATGATGAAACTTAAGTTAGACACCTAACTAAGTGGTCTATCATTAAGTTAAAAGGCGAGTTCATATTGAATTCATAACACATAGTTAAATCCATTGCATGAGAAGGATGGTGCACTTTTCCATGCAAGATTGATGTATCCAATGTTGCAGTTAATTCTCTTAAAGGAAATTTGTGCATGTGACCAAAATTAGCGAATTGGTTGAGTGGAGAATATTATTCTGAGTTTCTCTTCTTTTTCTATCTCTCTTGCTCTGTAATTGTACCATGGGTGCTTGATGTAATATACTCATTGTGAAGCAAACATTCTCTACTATCTATCAATATACTAAGGAAGATTTTGTTGGGGTTTTCTTCCTTATGTCATACAGGGTTTCCCCAGGGTAAATTTGTGTGTCGACTATGAATTTTTATGCATATGATTATTCATTATTTTCAAGTACTATTGTAATTCCACAATTAAATATCAAAACTTAACATGGTATCAAAACTCAAGGCGTGAAAGACGGCTAAGCTCAGCAGTCAATCTTGAGCCTACGTTGATCCTAAGTGAGCACAACACTTGAAGAATAATGTATTCAATCTCAGTAAGACCAGAAGACTGACTTGAAGGAACTTCAAACTTCAATACTTGGAAGGATGGGATTTTAAATATCTCGGCAGAGCATTATCTAGATGGATACGTATCAAGTGTTGTTGAAGAGCCTACCTCCAATGCAGGGTGCACTACCTTCAAGAAGAATCAAGCCAAAGAAAAGAGAATCATTTATGATTATGTGAAATACAATTTGATGCCAATGATTACTCCATTGAAAACCGCAAATGAATGCTTCGACACTTTGACCAATCTTTATGAGAAGAAGGATGCCAGTCAGAAGAGATAATTTAAGAACAAACTTCAAAATTTGAAGATGGAGAAGGATGAAACTGTTGCTTCCTTATTCACAAATATCTCTCAAGTAAGAGATCAAATCATGAGCATTGGTGTAATTGTTGATGATATTGATCTCATACATAATACTATCGATGGTATTCTATCTTCATGGGAGACATTCTTGGTTGTAGTAAATGGTCGAGAAGTGCAACCAAACTTTGAAAGACTGTGGCATGATTTCCTACAAGAAGAAGGGAAAATTTAGAGCAAATATCCTTCCTCCAAATAAGAGAACCTTTCTCTTGTGGCACAAATGAAGAGAGGAAAGAAATACTTTTCTCATAATAAGTTTTATCATCAAAAGGGAAATGATTACAACATGAAATTTGATAAGTCTAAAGTTAAATGCTTCAACTGCAATAATAAGGGTCACTTTGCAAGAGACTACCATGGAAATCAAAGAGGAAATTTCAAGGGTATATTTCATGCTTCTACTACTACAGAAGATGAACCTACAAGAAAGAATTCTTCGAATGATCGGGAAACAATTAAGGAGTACTATCTTGTCTCATCCCTATCTAGATCCATTACCAGTAGTGTTGAGACATGGATGGTGGATAGTGGTGCATCTAAACACATGACTATATATAGGAGTGCTATCATAGATCTGAAGGAAACGAAGTTGTCCTATCAAGTGGAACTTGGAGATAATATAACCACCTATTCGATCCAAGGATTTGGATCCACTTCTTTTCAGATGGATTCAGGAGATGTACTACATGTTGATGAAATTTTGTTTGTTCCTGGACTAAAGAAAAACCTCCAATATGTTTCAGTTCTAGAAGATAAATGGTTCAGAGTAATATTTATGGAAAATAAAGCGCTCCTGTGGCATAAGCATGAAAACATGAACTTGGAATATGTAATTGGAGTTAGAGAGGGTGGTCTCTACAAAGTTCCTGGAAATCTCATTCAAGCCATGATCCATAACATAATCATTCCTTTTGAATTGTGGCATAGGAGACTTGGTCATATCCATTTCAGAGCACTACTTGGATTGAAGAAGATGGTAAAAGGAATGCCTATGTTTAAATATGAACATGATGGTGTTTGTAGAGGTTTCTCTCTTGGAAAGAACATCAAGAAGAGATTTTTGAAAAGTACCAAAAGATTCAAACGGATCCCGGGCTAGATTAATTCTGATCTATGTGTTCCTATGTCAACACCATCCTTGAGTGGTTATTTGTAGTATGTTCTTTTCATAGATGAATTATCTCGCAAGTCTTGGATCTATTTTATGAAGGAAAAGAGTGAAACTTTCAACAAGTTTCAAGAGTTTAAAGCACTGCTTGAGAATCAGACTGGAAAGCACATTCATTCTTTGAGATTTGATAATGGAGGAGAGTTTGAGTCTCATGAATTTAATGAATTCAGTCGAGATGCAGCGATAAGAAGACAACTGACTGTACCTTAAAACCCCCAACAAAATGGGGTTGTTGAAAGAAAGAACATAACAATATGTGACGCTGCAAAAGTTATGATGTGTGATCAGGATCTGACCACTTCCTTATCGGAAAAATCCTCCATCACTATTGTTTATATACAGAATATAAGTCCTCATGCTATCCTGGGAGATTAGACTCCTGAAGAAGTTTCCACTGGTGAAAAAACAGATGTTGGACACTTGAATATTTTTGGTTGTCATGTCTACATTCATGTGCCAAAAGAGAAGAGGAAAAAGATGGAGCCATCCATAAAGAAAGGCACATTTGTTGGATATAGTGAATCCTCCAAAGATTATAGAATCTATGTTCCGGGACAAAGAAACATTGATGTCAATAGAGATGTAACATTTCATGAAGAGGCTACCTTCAAGCACTCTAAAGAACTTCGGTGTGATTCAGATATGGAGGAGCATGAGACTCCCATGATGGAGGATCCAACTTCTGATTCTCCCCTTTTAGATGTTGAGAGGGAGAATCGAGAAGAGTCCATAGATCTGCTTGATCCTGAAGAGACAGTAGAACTAATAGAAATATATCTTGATGAACATCTTGCTAAGAGGAGATATACATGGTTTCGAGACATTCGACAAGAGGCATAAAAGCATGGAGCACCACCAAGATCATTCAAAGAGCGAAAGAGACCTAAAATATTTTCAGGATATGTAGCTTATATTTGTCACATCAATGACTTAGAACCCACCACCTATGAAGAAGATGCTAAGAAGCATGTATGGAAAGATGCCATGGTGTAAGAATACAAATTCATCATGCAAAATTATGCATGGGAAGTGGTTCCTAAACCGGAAGAGAATTCTGTAGTAAATTCCAAGTGGATTTATAAAATCAAACATGCAGTTGATGGAAGTATTGAAAGATATAAAGAAATATTTGTAGCTCATGGTTTCTCATAGAAATAAGGGATAGGATATGATGAGACATTCACTCCTGTGGCTAGGTACACCACTATTTGAGCCATAATTCCCCTTGATTTAGTTCTAGGATGGAAACTTCACTAGATGGATGTGAAGACTACCTTTCTCAATAGTGAAGTTGAGGAAGAAGTATACATAAAAAACCCTGAGGGGTTTTTAGTTCATGGGAAGGAGTCACATGTATGTAAACTTAAGAAATCGTTGTATGGGATTAAGCAGGACCCGAGGGATTGGTATTCATGGATTGACAGCTATCTTCAGAGATCAGGCTTCTCCAACAGCGAAGCTAACCCCAACCTGTACTTCAATGTTGTGAAGAACCAACTACTGATCTTGGGTCTCTATGTTGTTGAGATGTTACTTAATAGAGAGGAACAACACATAGCTTAGTGCAAGAGGGAGATCACTTCTGAGTTCTAAATGAATGACTTAATTCTTATGCACTATTTTCTTGGTCTAGAAGTTCAGAAAAGGAAAGATGAGATATTTATTTCACAAGGAAAGTACACAGTTGATGTGTTGCGTAGATTTGGTATTATGAACTATAATTTCATGTCTACTCCATCGGTGTCTAATCCGAAGAAGCTACATGATTCAGATTCTGGATCAAAGTGGATCCTACCATGTATAGATAGCTCATTGGTTCCTTGATGTATTTGATACATTCTAGACTAGACATATAGCATGCTATGAGTATCTTGATTCAGTTCATGTATGAGCCAAGACATAGACATTAGGTTGTTTCCAAGCATGTTCTTGGATACCTTCAAGGTGCTATTGCTTATGGACTCATATATGCCTCCAGTGATGGAGTGATGCTAGTTGGATATGGAAACTCCAACTGGGGTGGTAGTATTGTGGAATGGAATATTACATTTGGATATTGTTTTATCTTGGGATCATAAATGATCTCTTGGTCCAGTAGGAGGAAAGGATTCGTATCCTAGAGAACTACAGAAGAAGAGTATATTGCAGCTAGTAATTCTTGCCGAGAAGGTGTGTGGCTTAGGAAGTTACTTGCTGGGTTGTGCGGTGAGAATATTGATACTATTGTCATTCGATCTAACAATCAGAGCTGCATTGAGCTCTCAGAAAACCTTGTGTTTCATGACATATAGAAACACATTGAGATGAAATACCACTACATCAAGGACATGGTCTAGAGAGGTGACATAATACTTCAGTACATTACTATTGGTGAGAAAACAACATATATGTTGACTAAGACTTTGTCAGTGACGAAGTATAAGTACTTTTGAGACAAGCTTGGCATGGCAGAGAATTCCTCTCTCACTGAGAGGGTGTGTTAAAGTTACATCATCATGAGTCATTCTCTAAGTCAATCTTGTGTGCCAAGATTGAGCCTTGTGCGTTGAGGTAGTACCTTATAGGAGCCTGATTTGGACTCGGAAAATTTGGAGAAGAATCTTGAGTTGGACTCAACAATGAATAAGCCTCATGTGTTGAGGTAAGTGCTTTGTATGTCAAAGTGATGGTGTTGTATAGTCTTGTGCATCAAGACGAATCCTCATGTGTTGAGGTGGTGCCTCATGTGTTGAGGAAATTATTTTCTTTTGGAATCATGAATGATGTGTGATGTACTACTAACCATGGTCTTAGATATGTATAAGCTATTAAGTCTCCTCTAGAGACTGGCCACCTCTAGAGTGAATTACATTAGCATATGAACAATTGGAACAAGAGTAGAACGATATGATCACATCATTGGAAAAAAATCCTTAGTATATTTGATATGAGAAATAATTAAGTTGGCACATGTGGACCATGCATATAAGACAAGAGATAAAGATAAGAAGTGATAAGATAAGAGAGAACTCGATTTTCTAACTTCAGTGATGTTAACAAGAAAGATTTTAGTTAATTAAAGGATAAGTAAAATTGATCACTTCAGTGATGTTATCAAGAAGTAATTTAGTTAAAAGATTTAACTAAGTGTTAACAAATAAGATTTAGTTAACTAAGTGTTTTGCATGCCAACACTTGTGTTAAACTAAAAGACGACACTTGAGTTAAACTAAAAGACGACACTTGATTTATGACACTTGAATGATGACACTTAAGTTAGCCACCTAACTAAGTGGTCTAGCATTCATTTAAAGGGTGAGCTCATTCTGAAGTCAAAACACAGATTTAAATCCATTGCATGAGAAGGATGGTGCACTTTTCTATGCAGGATTGATGTATCCAATGTTGGAGCGAATTCTCTTAAAGGAAATTTGTGCATGTGACCAAAATTAGCGAATTGGTTGAGTGGAGAATATTATTATGATTTTCTCTTATTTGTATATCTCTCTTTCTTTGTAATTGCACCATGGGTGCTTGATGTAATCTCATCATTGTGAGGCAAACATTCTCTGTTGTCTATCAATATACTAAGGAAGATTTTGCTGGGGTTTTCTCCCTCATGTCATAGAGGGTTTCCCTAGGTTAAATTTGTGTGTCAACTGTGAATGTTTATGGATATGATTATTCATTGTTTTCGAGTACTATTGTAATTCCGAAATTAAACATCAAAACTTAACACTGGTCACATATTGAAAATTTTGAAAAACTATTTTAGAAAAAGAGGTTCATGTTCTTGAGACTTGATCATTCATCACTCCATAATCTACTCCATCATGGGTTCAATTGGGGACCAAGGAAATATGATGGCAATGATGCAATAACATGGATATTCCAGATGGAGAAATTCTTTGATCTACACCAAGTGCCAACTTTACAAAAAGTAACTATTGCACCCTTGTATTAGAACCTGATTAATTTGTATGATACCAATGGCATTGTGATTGTAAAAATTAGTGTATTGTCTCTTACTCTATATTTATGGATGAATTGATATCACATTGGGATATTAAGAGAAACACCTACTTTATACAATCGATTAATCTTAAGAAAAAAGATCTAGTTATAGAGCACACTAAGTAGTTTTAAATGTTGCTTCTTAGAGTGAATAACCTTTCAGTGGATAATTTGTTAGATCTCTTTATGGGCACTTTAAAGGAGATCCTTCAACATGAGGTATGTCTCTTTGAACCTAAATAATTCGAGAATTCTTTTAGTTTGTAAAGGGATGTTGAAAGTAAAAATATGGATATTAGAAGGGATACTACAAACATATATATAGAGGGAAGTGTTTCCTCCCCCAACCTCACTCAATCTACAAGGTCGGAACCTCAAGAAGTAGAGGAAAGAAGAGACAAGGGAGTGTGTTTCAATTGTGATGGAAAGTATAGTAAGGGGCATAAGTGAAATGAGAAGAAATTATTCTACATAGATTATTAATGGGAACAAGATTCATAACCAAAACAATCTTAAGAGGTAGAGCTAGAAGATACTACTCGAACTAGATCTTGCCATGGATTGACTGAAATTAGCACTCCTCAAAGTCTCGGGACAAAATGATACATCACAAATAAAAGGTAACATTTTTTACTAATTTTGGTATTACCCATAACTTCATCAACTACAAATTAGACAAAATTCTCAATTTATTTATATATCCAACACAAAAGATTGAATTAATGGTTGTAGGTGGAGGTACCTTAAATTGTCCAGGGAAGTACCATAGTATTAATCTTACTATGAGGGAGTATTTTTTGGATAGTACAATGATTGCAATCTAAATGGGTAGTGCTGATGTTGTACTAGGGGTCCAATGGATCTTAATTTTTAGGAACTTTTGATGAGATTCTCTTCAAAAGGGAAGTAAATTGAACTAAGAGGCATTCCAGGGAAAGCTTACAAAGTGATAAGCTCTAACAACATGACACAATTTCTAAAAGAGAGACACCATGGTGTAATTGCAAAATTGTGCTCACTAGATGTTCAAACATTTAAACCCTCCATTTCAATTTATAAGAAGTTATTGACAATCATTTCAAGGTATTTGGAGAGATGCCTAATGGTCTTCCTACTACTTGAAATCATGACCATGGTATTCACTTCAAAGAAAGAAGTGAACCACTTAACATCAAACCCTATAGGTACCCATACTAAAAAAATAGTGAGATTGAAAATATAGTTCAAGGAATGTTAGATGCGGGAATCATTCAACCTAGAGAAAGTGCTTTCTCTACACCAATGGTGATGGTTCACAAGAAGGAAGGTTCATGGCATATGTGTCCAAAGTATTGAGAGCTCGAAAAGATGACCATGAAATATAATTTACCTATTTATGCATTAATGAAGCATTAGATGAATTACATGAAGAAAGTTTCTTTACCAAGTTGAATATGTGTTCCTCCACGCTCCCCCCGTCTATCCATCCTCACCCATTCATCCATGCACCCCCTTCCATCCAGCTTCGCCCCTTCATCCACAGCCCCTTCGTATCCATCCTCTTCCCTTTATCTAGGACTTCCCTCCCATCCACCATCACTCAACATCCCCCCTAGCCCTTTTAGGTCGATACCCCCTATCATACAACTAGTAGGGGTTCATCGTCCATTACATCCTCCTCCACCCCATACCACCATGCCCTCTTCCACCCTATCCTCTTCAGTTCCCACCACTATTGTGGAAACTACTATTCCAACATCCGTTGATATATCTACAGTGTTTGCACCCGTATTTGTTGCAATTACATCTACCCACCGATGACCGCATCAGAGTAGGTTGTCCATCCAAATCATCCACCTAATAGCCATGAATCCCAGTCATGTCCATTGTTGGAGGTGTTCATGGTGAGAATCAAGTTAATCTATGAAAATATTGTGATGCATTAGTGAAAATTAATTTAAGAAATTATTTTTTTTCAATGAAATGATTGTCGTAAATGTTGTAGGGTGGCATTGCTGAGAGGCTCAGTATATTGAGGATACCTGCCTCACGTCTCCCACTCCCATCAGCGGTGAGTTATTTAAGAATTGAATTCTACATTCATTTTATAAATGTGGTAAATATTACAAATGCTTGAAAATGATGGTATCTTATGTCATTTGTTTCATATCCTAGAGAGACGGTTTACTCCTATACGAAATAAGGCCCAAGATTCCAATAGCTCCAAGAAGAGGAAGATCGATTTCGGAGATGTGTTTGGGAGTATCAGGGTTCGGCACGATGCTTGACATACCATGTTATGCACATTAGCGACGATGTGAAATTTTTGGGCACCAGTTTCCATGTACTTGGTATCTAGGGCACGAGTTCCATGTATTTTGGATCTATGGAATGCTTTTCTGAACTGTGTATAGGGCATGAGTTGCCATCGTGTGTACATTGGGAACCATGTTCCATTGTTTGCCAAAAAAAATTATATGTTTGGACGAGTTTTGTAGTTTTGGTGTTCATGGATTTTCAATTATGTGATTTATATCCATGTTGTCTATATTTGTATCTTGTTGTCTCTTGTTGTGTGTAGTTTCCTAATAAACAACATCATGCTTTTAAAACAAATGGTTGAGTTTGAATGTCTTTTGATATGATTTCCTTCGTTTATGATGAAATAGATAAAATTTTGTTCTCTAGTGGCCTCATATAATCATTGTTGGATGGTCGATTGAAAAAAATATTGTGTTTGAACTCTAACAAAGCATACTCACTTGACCATGTTCATAGCATTTGGAACCAATGTCATAACTATAAAAATAATTATTTCCACCGATGTTTAATATTTGATGATATCCCAATCAATAAGGACTTTTCGATCGTACTTAGGTGTGGAAAATGTATGCTATCATCACTGTGTTCAAAGATATGAAAAATATCTCCCCATCCCCTTCACTTGGAATGTTTCTTTGTGAAGGGACCATCATCCCTCTACCACTGTGATTTTCTTAGCATGGATGCTTTGTTAGGTTTAAGTGTGACTGGAGATTTAGACTTGACATAATGAATATTATTTCAATTGGTTTATATTATGAAATGTATTTTGATCGTAAAATGTCATTCTAATAAGATCCAACTAGTTTGTATACATCACACATCACAATGCAAGGATGAAAGTTCAATGGTAAAATTCAACACATTGAGTAGTTATTGGAGAAATTTTATGGGGCCCTTGATATGATGACTAGGGAGATTGTAATGTCCCTTTTTAAGAAATTTATTGAAATGACAAATTTTTCACTTTTTTCCCTAATTCGACCTTTGACTAGTTTTGATGTCTAGGTCTCCAACTTGCTCCAAATGCCTCCAAATATTCAGAGGAAGTGTATGAATGATATTAGTACTTGATTATGATGTTCAAGGATGATTTAGGACCATCAAAACACTTTACAAACTTCTTTAAATTTCTGGCCAAAATAAGAGTTTTCACTAGCAATTTGGGGTTCAAATCCCCCCAGGGTAAATGTTGAATATGGCTCTCCAAATGCTCCCAAACACACTCGAATTTCTGAACAGAGACAGAGGATGTCTAAGGGACAATATTAAGGTCTCATTTGAATCATTATTCATTTTATTAAGTCTATTATAACCCTCTCCCAAACATCTTCAAAATCACTAGTTCGACCTTGGGGGAACTGACATTAAATCTTTTCCAAATGCAATAAAACTGAGCAAGATGGATCCAAATGCTTAAGTACTGAACATGAAACTTGTGATACTCATTAATGACAGTCCATTTAACATAAATACATCATAGAAACACTCCTCCATTAGAATTCATCAACATTGCATTGGTATACATCAATATAGTGGGAAATGGTCATTGTTTGTTCATTAATAATTAATTGTACATACAACCACTTGGAATATTGACCTGGTAAATTTCTAAACATGAAGAACAGAGTATATTCATCTTAATACAAAATAAATTTGGCATTATAAGCTCACCCAAAGAGTACAATAGCTCACCAAAAGCACAATCCCTCAAGGAGCAAGAATATGCAATGAAAATTGGAAATGGTTGAAGGAGTGAGCTGCACTAGAAGAAACCATGAGCTTCCCTGTAGCTTACACCTGAAAATAAAGACTCCATTAAAGCTCCATGAAAGGTCTGAATGGATTTTCCACACACCAACTAAGATGAGAATCTTTGACCCTTGAAATTGGCTAAGGCAAGAAGACTAGTATTCCACTAGCTCTCTCTCTTCACAAATGCAAATTCTCAAAATGGTCAAAATCCCTTATCTTGGTTAATCCCTGTATTTTATAAACATCCTTAGCCTTCTAAGGTTCCCAATCCATCCATAACTCCAAGCTAATTCGAATTAGGGTGGGGGATCAAGATGTGCCATGT
Organism: Larix kaempferi; assembly: GCA_027924585.1. NCBI lineage: Eukaryota > Viridiplantae > Streptophyta > Pinopsida > Pinales > Pinaceae > Larix > Larix kaempferi. The sequence continues at coordinate 34,638,457 of BSBM01000030.1, read as the reverse complement.
GTCCTCCCTTCCCAAACCTTCCACCTTTCACCAATTCGAATAGGAGTCCATTGAGCTTTCCCAACTCCCATGAGCGCCTTCTTGGATGCTATATTTAGGCCTGACAAGTCATAATGGCCAGATGTCAGCAATCAAATCTGCAATTTGTCATAAGGTTAATAGCATCTTCATCATTATTGTCATATAGGTTAGGGAATCTATTCCAAGTGTCCAATAACTCCTCATTTGACTCTTCCTTCTACTTAGGAGTTACACTTCCGTCCAAATTCAACCTATGATGCATATGTCCAAGTGTATGAGCCTCCTAAATCATCCCAAGAACATTAGGCTTCCCATGGATTCGAAATTGCAAGAGGAGGATTCCATGTGGCACATAAATTCTAGCTTGTGTGGGCCCCACAACCTCCATGTGTCTTCATGAACAATTGCCACTTTGATTTTCTCTTGAATTTATTTAATTAGCTCCTTTATTAAATATTTATTCCATTCTAAAGTCTAAACATCATTTAGAAGCTCCCTTATTGAAAATACCAATGCCTCCATCCAACCTAGGGAACTAGTAGGATTGATGGAATTTTCCTGTTATGACTTTAATTGAATGGTGACATTACAAAGATACTTGAACTTTTCCTATACCTTATTATTTTGACAAGTTTTTTTAAAGTGCTGTCATTGTATATGAAATTGTTGTGTAAGTGATGAATGATAATGGAGATGTTCCCAAATACAAAAAGGTTCCTTATGTTTGCTGAAAAGGTGATCTCGATAACTTAACGGAGAGCATTTAAGTCTATACTTTATTGTTTGAAGCTTTCCCTAGACCCCAAGATATTTTTATTTATTGAGTTCTCTCTGGATCAAAGAAGGAACCCCCTTGTATACCTACCACCCCTAGTCATTCCCCTTGTGTACCTACCACCCCTAAACACCCCCCTTGCATACCTACCACCCCTAGTCATTTACACAAACACGCACAAGTTAGATGCACATAATTATATTTGCACACATATTAAAGATGTACAGATACATATATATTTACACTACACAAACCTACACACATAAAAAGATTTATACATAAACATACAAAAAATACATGCACATAGGCAAATATCTATGCATATATACAAAAATTTACAAAACATTGCACAAAGAAAACCATACAAATATTAGTATAAAATAACAAACACCATCATCATTTCAAACACAATTACACACCTAAATATCACATTCAAATATTTTGAATTTTGAATTATGCATTAGGCTCTAAAGGCACCTTCTAGGGACCAAGGTTCATGAATGATTCCCTGAAGCATTACAAATGACCCATCAAATTGATCATTGGTACTAAGCAATAAATATATATTTCTAGCCTTGAGATGTTGGTATCCCTCCTCGAATCATGTTTATGGATTTGAGGTCCACCCATAAATCTCAAAACCTACTAATATTGTCCATATTGGAATTCAAATATTTAAGTTATACTAGACCAATCTTATGTGGTTAGTTAAGGCTTCACATTTTCCCTATCCTTGGAAACTTCCTTTAGAACCTAAGGTCAAGGTTTCATTGTTTGATCATGTTTAGTGCCATAAAACTCATCTTGAATGCTAAAATACTTCTAGTTGCACCCATATCATTTATTGGAGGCTAAACATATCCTTTCCATTTGAGTTCTCTTTCATGGTTGTGAAGCTATGTAATTAATACAGGCTTGTAAGGTCGAAGCATCAGGTTTCCCTTCCCTTAGAAGCTTTATTTTTATTAAGGTTTGCATTCCTCCTCCCAACCATGTACAAGGCCCTAATATCAATAAATGGTTCTCAAAATATCCTATTGAAGTATGTATCAACACTTGGAAGCCAAAGAACCCTAAGACATGTCCTATATGGTAGTCTGAAAGCTCCTTTCTTGCTCTTGATCACTAAGTTTATGCATTTAGGGAATAAATCCTAAGTTTCCTACATTCACCATGTATCGATTCATGACTTGTATATGGGGCTCAAAAATTCCCAGTGGTTATCCTATTCCTCTTGTATTCCTACATAGAGAAAAAATGCACCTAGTAGATGCCAAATGTTAAATGGTCCAAGACCTTGCGCATGGTCGTTAAGCCCTAGAATCATCTCTTAGGACCGATGGGCCACGTTTCATCTTTTGACCACTTCCATATCCTAAGAACCAATTTTGGTGTTCAAAACCTCAAAATAGTGTCCATATCCTCACCAATAAGCTAAATATTCACATCAATATCTAGGCCCTCAACAACCAACACTTGGTGTTCATAACCTCCTAATCATATTTGAATATGCTCATATGGAGGCCAAATATCCCTCGATCCTAGATGTGTTGTGATTTGACACATCATTCTTGGTCCTAAATGCATAGAATCCTTGTTTAGGGAATAAGGCATATGTTTCCTCCATTGAACATGTTCATGGTCCCAAGACCCATACCTAATGTCCACAACCTACTTATTGCATCTAGGTCAACAATCAAAGGAAAAGGATACCCTTCAGAGGTCAACTGTTATTCTTTAAGGCATTATCCATGGCTCAAGATGCTTATAATCGATTCTTACAACCTAAGGCTAAAATCTTCTACCTTAATCATGTCCAAAGAACTCACATCCAAACTTAGTGCTTGAAAAATCCCAATGGCTCACATTCCCCCCCTTGAAAATAATTATAATCTAGGGAGTTAATGTGGTTGCAAGGATTTTACCTACCATAAAAAACTAATTAATTCCATATATATTGTCATAAGCATGTGTGCACCTTTGTAATGTGTCTATCACATTTATAATGCATACAAATTCTTCTTGTTATAAAAAAGGGAAACCAACCATATTTTATGCAAACCAAAACTTACTTATCTCTTATAGAATCATCTCTCATAAACACTATGGCTCCAATACACAACCAAGATACACCATGGTTAAATGAAGTCAACCAAATTCAACCATGGTCATCCATATTTAACCAAGACCTTAGTCAATGATGGTCAACCAAACTCAACCATTGTACAACATTGTCATTGAAAGTCAACCATAGATAACAATTATTATTTATAGTCAACAAAACTCAATGATTATCAAACGTATTCAACCATGGTTAATCATAGTCAACCATGGTCAATTAAGGTTAACCATTGTCAACCATGGTAAAACATGTTAAACTATGGTTGAACATAGTTAACTATGGACAAACCACAGTTATCCATGGAAAAAAATTTCCCACCATACTCAAATATAATCAGTCACGACCAACCATGGTTAAACATGTTCAACAAAGTTGTTTGACATACCATAGTCAGTTGTGTCCAACCAAATTTAACCATAATTGATTGAATTCATCCTTGGTTAACCATTGTCATCCATGTTCAAACATCATCTACTAAGGTAAAAATTGTCAACATTAGTCGAACATGGTTAACCATAGTCAATCACGGTCAACTAAAGTCAACCATATTCAAAGATAGTAACTTTATGTAACCTTGGTCAACCATATTAATTACAATCAACCATAGTCAACCATATCTAATCATTGTCAACCTTAATCAAGCATTGTCATTTAACCATCGACAAACCATATTCAACCATAGTAAAACATTGTCAACTAACCATGGTCAAACCACAACTAACCATGGTCAAACATGGTCCACTATAGCCTACCATGGTTAACCATAGTCAAACATTGTCAAATATGGTTATCCATAGTCTATTATGTTTAACCATAGTTGGTGTTTGTCAGCCATGATTAACCATTGTCAACCATAGTCATCCATTGGTCAACCATGGCCTACAAGATCCAACATCATTAACCAATGTTAACCATAGTAAAAAATGTTCAACCATAGTCAAACATGCTCAACCATAGTAAATCAAAGTCAACCATGGTCAACTAAAATCAACCATAAACAACAATGGCTAACCAAAATCACCCATAGCCAACCATGGTCAACAATAGTCAACCAAGGTTTACCATGGTCAACAATATTCAAACATAGTGAAATTCATATATATTTTAATTTTATTGAAATTAATAAATTTCAATTCACATATGTACTAATCCTCCCAATTCATACTAATGGTGAACTAGCACAACGACATATTTAAAAGTAGATGATATACATCTATTAACACAATTTTCCACCTTTTAGATTAATAACATTGATATCAACCACTTTAAATATGCATTTCTACTAGTTACATATTGTAAATTTATTTTTATTATAATCACCAAAACTATTGTGATATTTAAATGTGTATGCATAGATTAATCACCAAAACCCATTGTTATCGTATAAAAATAACAATAAAAATAAATAAATCAAATAAATAGTTAAAATATTTATTTTCCTAGGTTATATATTCCATATAAATCTCACTCATTTTATTAGTCCCTCCCAAGGCACGGATTATAGTGATCATTTGGTCATAAACATGTTTGACTTTTATATTAATACAAAAGAAAAATATAATGTTCTTCAAAGTTTTGTAATATTTATATATTAAATTTAATATTTTGAAAATATTAATTATTTTGTAGAATTTTTAAATTTTGTTATTTCTATTTTATGATTTCCTAAAAGTTATAAAGTGACAAACTATCTCTGGTGGGGTGTGAAATTGTTTAAACAAAATATTAATTTAAATTTTAAATTTTTTTCCTAGCTTGACATGTGGTCTTTTTACTAGAGGTTTCATTAATGATAATGAATATTATCATTTTGTTATTGATAATAAGTACACAAGTGTCATTCCTTATTATTACATGTCCTGTCATTTTTTAAATGTGATGCAAGAGATTTCGTGGACTGAATTAAAAAAATGAAAAAATAGAAAAATAAATGCAGGGAGGGATTTCCGAGGGTCATAACTTTTAACTGGTTTATAGTTTGGGCTCAAATTTGTTATTGATAATAAGTACACAAGTGTCATTCCTTATTATTACATGTCCTCTCATTTTTTAAATGTGATGCAAGAGATTTCGTGGACTGAATTAAAAAAAATGAAAAAATAGAAAAATAAATGCAGGGATTTCCGAGGGTCATAACTTTTAACTGGTTTATAGTTTGGGCTAAAACTTAACATGGAGCTTGAAAATCCTTCCATTATTTTTTCTATTTTTTTTCAATTTTTTTTAAATTCATCCCACGGAAATCCCTGCATAAAAATGCAATGTACTTTGACTTTTATAGACCTTAAATACATCTACTAATTACTATTTTTTAAAACTTAAATACATGTATTAATGTATGATTACAACAAACCTTAAAAATAAAAAAATAAAAAAATTCAAATTTCAAACAACTAAAACTAAAAAAAAATCATAAGCAATTATTCATTATTAATTAATTATTAAAAATATTAAAAACAACTAAAAACTTATTTTTAAAACTTAAAAAACAAAAAAATAATAAACAATTATTAATTAATTATTAATTATTAATAAAAATTTAATTATTAATTATATTATTAAAAGTAAAAAGTTTTAAAAACTATAAAAACAAAGGAAAAATTAAAACTTAAATTTTTAATATAATATCATCATCAATTATACAAAATAATTTATATAATATTGTACATCAATTATACAAAAGATAACATGATCAATTTTATAAAATATAACATAATCTTATTTATATAAAACATAACATAATTTTATGACATGGACTAACTGCTTTAAAGCTATTACTTTGGTTTGTCATTTGAATTTCGAGTAAGTGTTCCCCAAGATCATGAACATACCATTATGAGATGTGGATGTCATGAAATCATAGGCAAGTGCAACATCCCCAATTATCCAAATTAGTAATTTAGTGAAATTTTCAAAATAAACTTTTGCAATGGTTACTTTAACTCTACAAACTTCATACATATGAGATGAAATATTCAATCAAGCTCGAATCTTTCAAACCTTACTTACTCAATATAGATTCATAAATTTCTCCTACCACAACTTCAGTTATCTTCTTCTATCTTACGACTTCAGTTATCTTCTTCTATCTTACTTAAAACACTTATATAAAATGTCTTAGACACTTACGTAAAATAGAGATAGTACATCTATATTCTAGATCTAACCATCGTAAACTACTTTAAGCAAAATGACACCCAAGTCGGTCAATCAATCCCTTTTTCCATAATAAACCCAATTTCCAATGAAAAGACTCATTCAATAGTAATAAACCAAAATGTGCTTTAAACAATAAATATGCCTATAAGGTTCATTACATGATCAACATGAACAACGATGGATTATTTTTTACCAAATCATACACTTATATTCACATAACCAACAACCATTAATACATCAAAACACATAAAGCGTACACACTAGAGAGTCACCCAATGTATGGACTACATCCACATTCACAAAGAAGTGTCATATTTTGTACCATTTATCCAAAAGCGGTATTACATCCTGCAACGCAGTGGTTACAATACTTACTTTCCTCTTTCATACAGCCCCTCTCATAAAGAGCATTTTCAAAGCATTCAAAAGAATATATCAACCTAGAATCCTACATGGATCCATCAAATGCTTGTAAGTGAAAACATCGACGATGGGAAACACAACTTCAATACACCCGTCCTACAGAAATTACATCGGGACAAAATGTTACAGTAAGTGAAAAACAAACGAGATGAATCATTCTGGAAGAAAATGCATAACACAGCTCTGCGATCGATGTGCACAAACATTTTTATTACACAGTATGTAAAACGATAATAATGAGAAATTCACAACAGGCTATGTGAAAGGTGTGTAACTATAATCAATCAGTCTTACGTAAACAAAGGACCCCATTCCATCAAGCTGTAACATGTCTACTTATACAAGACATATCATTCAACATTACATACTGCTTAGAGTACACTATCTCCATAATAAGCTAAGCTATCGATTAGATTGAACTAGTTTGTTTACTTGTATCTACTTAAGTAACATGAAAAAAACCCATGGAGGTAATGTAACTAGTATCGATATCTCTATACACCGTATTCATAAGCAGGAATAAGAGTATAAGCTTGATTACCATAAGGTAGTTGCATTCTGTAATCATACTAGTTCTAAACTAAATACAAGCTCATGTGATCTCTTATACAATGTTCGTAATAGTGGTAATGAAGTCCATTGTACGGGATCAATCATAACCGTGTAAGTTTAAGATGGTGATAAAGGTAATCACATTGACCTCGTATATCATAAGAGACCAAAGGAGTTGTATCTATGTAAATACTATAACCCCTGTGATAGAGCCATACGTATGCGAGCTTGAAGAAACTGGGTATAAGCAAAAAGATCATAGCACTCGAATACCACTCTTGTTTATACTAGTGATAAAGGAAAACTAAGGACTCTACAATAGAACATACAGAGTTCTCATCTTAATAAAAAAAATGGCCAACAAAAATTATAAGCAAAGGATGCAGAGACTTGTTGGGGATCGGGGTCATTCCCCAGAGCTGGGCCATCCTTTCCCAGACCCTTTCCATGTCAAGATTCAGTATTCACATTTACACTTCTTACACAGAGCACTACACAATCACATGGATCACGCCTTCATACCACTATCACAGGGTGCATACAATATATATATATTTATCATTCAGGTTCTTGTGCAGCATAGAATACAATCGCAACCATGGATCTATCTTTTCCTACCTCTATCACAGAGTTTATATATATATATATCACATAGTTCTCTGCGCAGCATAGAATTCCAATGCAAAACAATAGATCTACTCCTTCCCGTCTCTATCACAGTGTACTTACAATGCATATATGATATACAGGTCCTGCGCAACTTAGAATCCAATGTATACTACAGGATCCAGAATAAGAGTTGTCCATGCGCTCTACATTATGAACACTACGCGGAGATGTAACCATCTGAAATGAACATCCTGGAAAGAGTTTGACTTACATCTAAAGAATACAAGGATAACTATGTCATCTACAGGGTGAATAAACTCAAAAAATGAATATATCTCAGGGATGTGAACTAGCCAGAGCACGGAAAATCCCTTACCTCCATCGCAGAGCTATGAGTAGAAAAGACAGAGATTACTTGTTTCGGGTGCTTCTCCTCCCCGAGCTTCCCCATTATTAGACGTTCGACCTCTGTCTCCTTCTCTAGATTCCTCTCGTCGGGTGTGGAGATGCTAGCAGGCCCTTCAGAGATAGACGAGATCCTTCTTAACGTGAAATCCCGTCGACCACGGTGCCTGGTGTAATCGGCGTTCTACTGGAGTTCCTATAGTGGGCGCCTTCTCTGCTACGAGACGTGGACATGGTATTCCTCCACCCATCATTTATGTCGGCCTCGTGGCCTAAAAACTAGAGGTTATCACTTCTTTGAAAATCACGCCCCTCTCCAGCGAGGGTTCCATCCAAGCGCACTCATAAATTAGTGCATGAGAAGTCGGTTTGGTCCTCTATTGAGAGACCATTCTCATTAATTGTGCCAACTTAACTCAACTGCTCATGTCGAGAAAGTGGAGAAGGGTAATCCCTTGGTTTTTTTTAACTAAAATTAAACAAACCCTCCGTATGTAAATTTTAGTTACTTTAGACTGATTAGAATTAGATTATATTAACTCCAATAAGTCCACTCTTGTATTATATACATATATTATATATATATGTGCGTTTATATGTCTATAACTTATATAGTAAATTATAACTAACATATTAATTATTAACATATTAATTATTAAGCTGAGCTTTATTAAATATATCTACAAAATAATAAGACAGTAAGGAGGGATATTACAAAAAAAAATTATAATGTTTTTTAAAGTTTTGTAATATTTATATATTAGACTTAAAATTTTGAAAATATAAATTATTTTGTACAATTTTTAATGATAATGAATATTATTATTTTGTTATTGATAATACGTATACAAGTGTCCTTTCTTATTATTACATGTCCTCTCATTTCTTAAATGTAATGTACTTTGGTTTTTATAAACCTTAAATGAAATTACTAATTATTAATTTTTAAAACTTAAAAATTAAAGATAATTCTGTTTATTAATATCTAAAAAAATAGTAATATATTATTACAACAAGCCATTATTAAAAATATAAAACAACTAAAAATAAAAAAGCAAACAATTATTAATTACTTATTAAAAATAAAAAAATAAAAAACTTATTATTAAACTTAAAAAAACTAAACAAATAGTGAACAATTATTAATTAATTATTAATAATAAATTTGAATATTAATTATAAATTATTAAAAATAAAAAGATTTAAAAACTAGGAAAATTATTAAAAAACTAAAATTTATTTTTTTATATAATATCATCATCAATTGTACAAAATAATTTATATAATATTATATATCAATTATACAAAAAAATAAAGATCAATTTTACAAAATATAACATAATCTCATTTATATAAAACATAACATAATTTTGTGGCACGGACTAGCTACTTTGCACCTATTACTTTTGTTTATATTTCATCATCAATTATACAAAATAATTTATATAATATCATATATCAATTATACAAAAAATAAAGATCAATTTTACAAAATATAACATAATGTCATTTATACAAAACATAACATAATTTTGTGGCACGGACTAGCTACTTTGCACCTATTACTTTTGTTTATATTTCATTTAAATTGTACAAAAAATTTCATGATATTAATAGGTGTCTATAACTTGGAATTTGGGGTGGATTACTATCTATGTTTTTCTAGATTGAATGAGGATGGAACAAGTGTACTATAAAGATTGATTTTATGAACTTAGTTTAAAATTCAGAAAAAATTTAGAAAAAAAAATAATAAATAAATTACACATTCGAGATATTATGAGTTCGGTATAGTGAACCATATATTAAAATATTTAAGAAAAAAATTTAAAATACTTTTTCAAATTCTTATAAATTTACCATCCTTAGAATAAAATTGTGAATCAAAGAAAATAAGAATTCACCATCATTTGTGCCTTATTACTATTGCATTATTACTGTTACATGTAGTTTTTTTTATTTAAGTTTTATTTTATATAATTTTTATTTTTATTTTATTTTTTAGTATTTATTATTATCAAAAAGTAAATTTATGTAGTTTCTTTATTATCTTTTTTTATAAGTCATTTTATATAAAAATAGATTTGTGTAATTTTTATTTTTATTTTAAAAATTTTCAATGAATAATGAATGAGATGTTAAAATTTGGAATGATTATATACAATCTTTTTTTTTTTTAAATTAAAATTGCATGTTTTTTGAATTTATAAGATGTCTACTCTAGTGTATTTGATTTTTTTGTTACCTATTTTTTCGATATTGTATTCAAATCGCATTCAAATCCGTATTCAAATCTTGCAACTATACTTTAATCTCCATTATTTCTTGGCTTGGAATCCTTTTCAATGCATCGTTGCTACAGTCCAGCTCTTTAACGTCCATTATTTTTGGCTTGAAATCCTTTCAACGCAAAGCACACTCCACTGGCACACTCCAGTATAATGGTATTTAATATTTCAACTACTTTATAAATCTGGAAAACCGGTAGGTAAGATAAAGTTATATGTTATTGTAGAAATTGTAAGAAATGATATAGAGTACTTAAAATGTAGATTACTTTTATATACTGCAAGTCTGCAATGCAATATTGAAATGGTGTATCGAAGAAAACTTTCATATCTTAATAAATATTGGGATGTGACATAACCCACTATACCACACCCATCACTATTGCCATGAATGAACTGCGGAGATGGATGGTTCAATTATATTGTTGAAACTTATTTATTTTTAATTAGAAAAAAATACAACACCAGGGAGGAAATTTGACCTCAAAACGTATGTTGGTCATTAAAATTACAGACATAAAAAATATAAAAATAAATATTTGATTAAAAAGTCAGTTTTATAAACTCAAATTCCTAATCGATAGATTGATAACCAGAATTTTTTATGGAATGTAATACGACAGAGAAGATCACCCCCATCATATCATGTTGTGGTGTCCAACATAAGCAACTCCAAGAATCACACCCATCATATCATGTTGTGGTGTCCAAAATAATAAACTCCAAGAATCACACATGGATTGATAAAATAAATAAATATACCATAAGGTGTTGAATCCTGCACATCAAATACAAAAGCAGTAGGTCTCTAGATCATAGATCAAAGCACTACAATGAAAGGAAACAAGAAAGTTTTCGATCCAGGTTGAGTTGTGTCTGCGGCCTAAGTGTTTCGGAGACAACTCGGACAGGCTACAGTAATAAGTTTGTACAACGGTCATGGTTAAAAGATTGAAAAATCGAACGAGTAGAAGTACACTCTTCCGGGGCTTCGTCAGTGGCTCCACTACTTTGAAAAATCCCGGGTGGGTTTATAATCTAGGTCAAGGTCAGGGTGAGTTTACACTGAGTGTGTGCTCTCAGGAGTTCAATAACTTGATTTTCACAAGCTTGAGTTCCCAGATTTGACCTAATGCTATGAATTCCAAAACCTTATTTTAAACTTCTTCTTCTTCTACATTATATTGATTCTGATTTCCTTTACCTAAATACAAATACATCTGCAGACACTTCTAAGAAACCACCAAAACACATATTAAAGACGGTAATGAATTTTGACTATAATCTATTTACTGAAATTTTGACTTGAAAAACACTACAGGATTAATTTAAGAAAACCCATACATAGCAGTAGTACATGGACAGACATGTAAACTGATAGAACTCTGACTAAGCCAGGAGACCATAAAGCGAACTGCCCATAATTAATATTTCCAACAACAATGAATACTTCCTCTGTCATTGAACAGGTGACCTCCATGACCTCAACCACTGACCTGCAATTCAGAATTGAATTGCACAGATGAACTGTGGGCCCTTAACCTAGCATCATTTTGAATATATCCCCTGATCAGCCCTTGAGGCCGTGTCAATGAGGCAGTCCATGGATCCCACATAGGGTTTTAACATAACCCTGCCCGATTATGTGTTGAATCAGATCTTGTGGGGCGGCTTGGAGAACGATTTGAATTTAATGCCTGCTTTTTCCAACTGCCCCGCGCTGTACGTGTTCAGAAAATCACGTATGCCATTTTTGTCGGATGTTTGACGCAAATCTTCAATACCGCCGCTGCAACAACCACTTCCATAAAGTGCTTAGGGTTTTGCTAGAGTATGCTCCCACATGTCCGTCCCGCTAGCTTGCATATGCATATGCAGGAACGGTAAAACGAATGCGTGCATGCAACCCAGCAAATACAGCTCCCTTGCAGCCGATTTGATTATAACTAGCTAGATCGAAAGGAGACAACACCATGGACATCTCCTACAACAGTTTCTTGTAATCTTATGTCTTGCTTCTGATTTCTGGTTATCATAAACATATCCCAATTCAGTGGGATCTGATTTTCAAGCTTGAGAATGTTGTACTTTATACAGACTCTAAGCGTACTCAAACGGATCTAGACAGGCAGAATAAGAAACTTAACAGAAAGGATGCATCTATGGCCATCCTGAGAGCGAAGTCCTTAGAGTACTTGCCTACTAATTAATTGCCAGTCATAGAAACGTTCAATTTCATGCTGTATCCCTTCGATCTTTTCAACTCGTTGTCCAAGCTCTGGGTGTGATTGCGCAGTCTCTGCCATAGCGTGACCGCAGACTGGAAATTGTACTCCTCCACTGTTTGACATCTTCAGCTCAGAATAGTGATAACAGCCATCTCCGCCACAGGAAGATTCAAAATCTGTATCCAGCTTCCAGTTGCGATAAGAATCCAGGGACATAAAGTGAGGAATACAGGCGTCTCGTTTTCTAGAGATTTATTACTGTCGATCATCTCTCTTTAACTTGTTCAATCCACTCCGTTGGAAAAACTGGCGGTTTTAACTTCCCTGAGAATGAGATCATATTGACCCAATGTAGGTGTAATCTCTGAGAATGGGATCATATAGAGCATCGAATAAGCCTCCTTGGAAAGCATATGCATTCCTTGTGACGTACATTACTGGCTATATCAGTTGACAAGCACATCGAATCCATCACTATTGGGTATTGCTTTCGAAATAATAATAATGTTTTCCAAACGCCACTTCGAGAATATGCTAAAGGTAACATTAAAGCGGCCAATCAATTGTTGCGTGCTTTCCAGAGGAACGATTCCAATATACCAAACATTAATTGATCTGGGAGGGACCATAGTTTAGTTAATTTGTTAACTATGTGATGTATTATTCTTCATCCCATTTTCTCTTCACTTTTTACATTATTTTATAAGGTTGATGTGATGTATTCTTTTCCTTTCCATTTTTATTTGCATTACATCATTAGCGAGGGAAATCTCTAAACTTATGCATTATTACATTTGGTCAACTTTACCGATAATTGACATCAGACCGACATAACTTTCGAGTGTTTTCGACTGTTCATTTACACTTTTCCCCACCACATGCAATAGGTATCTTGGAATGAGTGAGATTGGGCCATTTTTTTTACAATAAAAAAAACCTTGTTACTATTTGTAATCTCTCGTCCTCCGAAGAAGCTACAAATCCATTCATCTTTTTCAAGATGTGCCACATGTCTCCATCTACCGTCGTTCGTTTAGCAGTGTATAGTATACACTTCAACATGTCTTAGGTTTTAGTTTTGTGCGATATGGCTAAGCAACAACTTCACACGAATACAACACTATCAAGAATACAACACTATGGGTAATTATGTACATGTGTACTTTTAGCTTCCTTTAATAGGCGTTTCTCTTGTTTCAAGAGTGTGTACCAGTGTTGTTAAATCCGGAGCCTACTGCTACGAGAGGAGATGAGTTGAAACAATGCATTCACATATTTTCTGGAAGTGAGTAGATGGCCCTTCCCAACAACATTCACTACATAATGGAGATATGGTAGATGGTATAGATCTACTAGGGTGAAGGAAGCTTAAGCCAAGTACTTTCTCTTTGGATAGTCGCTCCTCATACACATCAAAGATTTTGGCCGTTGTTTCAATGTTACTCTCCACCATTACTTCATCTATGGTTCCTCCCACAATGGGAATGATGACAGGCTGCTGCAAGATCCCATAAAGGGTAGGATTGAATTGATGTAATTCCACCTGGCCTCACTATTCAACAACATCTTGCTCTTCCACCGTTCTCTCCAATAGATGATCATCACATATGCCTTGTTCTAGGTATTTGTTGTCCAAATAATTTTTTATTGCTCTCGACTCTAAAATTGCAGCTTCGTCTTGAAGAGTGGCTATCTATCCAAAAGGATGGAAAACAACAAAATGTAGCGTGATGAAGAAAGCAAAATTATGGTGATTTTTTGTGATCCTCTGCCATGAGATTAATAGGCATACACCAATCCTTCCATCACCAGACCCCCATTATGATGTGGGGGTATTCTACAAAATTGAGGATTCAAGAAAGGAGTTGATCTAGAAATACTTCAGAACATAAGAGAGTCTTAATAAATGAAAGAACACCAGGAGCAAATATTGAGGCCATCTTCCACAGCTTTCAAGTGAAATGAGTATGGCTATGTCATAGTTTTCCCAACTAACACATTAGTTAATATAAATGTTACGATAAGATTTATTTTTCATTCCCCAAAATCTGTGACGTTCACTCCAGAATATTCAATGTATTTTGAGCAAGCTTTAACGTTAAGATTCACCATATGTAGGTAACAATGGAATCACTTTGGTTATTGTTATGCCTGCAATACTTCTGAGAGGGTAACACTATCTTCAACCTCTTGCTCAATCCCAAGACTTTAGATTCTGCATGGAGCACCTCGCAAGGTATGCTTCCATTCCTCTTCTATAGTCTTCATCAATTTAGTTTTCTTCATTGTTTGGGAAGTAAAGATACAATAGGGCATTTATTTGTTTTATTTTCTTCCTGATTAACACCCAGCCATCAATAAACCGCTCTACATCAACCATATCGATATCATCCTTTACCTCCTCGGTAGTTTCTAATTCATATCTCCCTAGTAGTTCTAGTGGTTCTTCCATGTGCTATCTGAATTTTTCCTCCAATGGTCGTTAATGAGGCTCCGTAGCTAATGGTTGGGTTGTGGTTTGTTTAGCTACTTTGGCACCTCTTCGATTAAAGTTTCATTACAGAAAATGATAGAATACATTATGGGCATATTGGTTGTCTTCTCATTATTAACCATAAGTTTATATAGGATTAAATGACAACAATACTATGGTTCAATACTATGGAATAGATAATACTTATGGAACATTCTGGGCATATTGGTTGTCTTCTCATTATTACCCATAAGTTTATATAGGATTACATGACAACAATACTATGGTTTAATACTATGGAACATATAATACTTATGAGACATCAAAGTGTCCTAGTCAAACTAACCAACTTATCACTCAACTAACTAATTAATGCACTAAAGAACCAGTGAGATTACAATTCTTAACACACCCCCTTAATCTCAAGGGGGACAATATTCTTAGCACTATCAATGCCTAAGTGCTTTCTGAGAAACTCAAATGCAAATGTTCCCAAAGGTTTGGTAAACATATAATAATTGCTCCTTAGAACCACAAAATAACAAAGTAATCTCTCAACTATTGACTAACTCATTTATAAAGTGATATCGAGTGTCAATGTGTTTACTTTTTCTGTGAAACACATTATGTTTGGACAATTGTATGGCATAATTATTGTCACAATAAATAGGTGTTGGTTTTTTTTCTGTGTGTCCCATATCCTTCAAAAGTCTTCTTAGCCAAACTGCATGGCATGTTGCTATAGTTGTTGCAACATATTTTGCTTCTGCAGAAGACATGCTGACAATGGGTTGTTTATGAGAAACCCATGAAATTAGATTGGTACCCAAATGGAAAGCATAACCAGATGTGATTTTTCCTATCATCAACACTGCTGCAAAATCACTATCAGTGTACCCTGTAACAGTACTGTCTGGTGAATGAGAGTACCAAAGTCCATAAACAACTTTGACTGCAACATATCTCAGAATTATTTTACCAACTTTCTAGTGAGAGTCTTTGGGAGACTCCATAAACCTAGAGATCAAGCTAACAACATACATCAAATCAGGTCTAATTACACAGTCAAATACATTAAACTGCCTACTAATCTTTTATAAATTGTAGAGTTCACTACTGATCCATCATCATTCTTACTTAACTTGGTGCCTGCAACAATGGGGGTTTTGTTGGTTTTCATTTATCCATTATTAATCTCTGAAGAATGTCTGTAGCATACTTATGATGATAGATAGAGATGCCTTTTTCACTTTGTTCAACTTCCATGTACCAAGGAAATACTTCATGAGACCAAGATCAGTCATTTCGAACTCCTTTTTCATGACTATCTTAAATTCTTCCAGCATCAAATTTCGAGTATAAATCATATCATCAACATAAATACATATAATCAAAATGTTACCTTGTTGATCTACTTTGACATACTGAGTATGCTCATTACTACTCCTTTTGAACCCATTGTTTATGAGATAGGAATCAATTCTGGTATACCAAGCTCATGGAGCTTTTTTTAGACCATACAAGGCCATTTTCAGCTTGCACACTTTGTGTTCTTGTCCTTTGATAGCATATCTAGGTGGTTGGTCTACATAGACTTCTTCTTCAAGTATGCAATTCAGAAAGGCATATTTCACATCCATTTGATAAATAGGCCATCGATTCTTAGTTGCTATTGCAAGTACAGCTTTGATGGTGTCCATCCTTGCTACTGAAGCAAAGGTTTCATCATAATCCACACCATATTGCTAAGCAAATCCTTTGGAAACCAACTTGGATTTGTGCTTCTCTATCTCTGCTTTTTCATTCCGTTTGGTCTTATAGACCCATTTTAATCCAATACTTTTTGTCTGGTGAGAGATCAACAAGATCCCAAGTTTGATTCATTTCTATAGAATCAATTTCTTCATTCATTGCTTGTACCCAATGTGCATCTTTTACTCCTTCATCAAAGGATGTTGGCTAACAAGAAAACATAGCATACTATAGTTGCTCATAATTAACAGAAGTCTGCTCATACAACTACCTCAAACTTCTGGTTCTCCGTGGTGGACTGTCTGCTGATGTTGCTTTTTGTTGTTGCTGCTATACCTCTAGTATGAGAATTCTGAGTGGTAGATCTGGTGGTACTGGACTTTCTTTCTAGTAAATATCTACTGAATCATTATGAGGATCACTCCATCATTTATCTTCAAGAAATTTGACATCTCTGCTCACCACAACACTTTTGGTGACATGATTATCCAACTTGTAAGCCTTGTGATGTTCACTATAACCAGTGAAGATACATTTCTCACTCTTTTTGTCCAACCTTTTTCTCAATTCATCAGGTACATGAGCAAATTCCACACATCCAAAAACTCTTATATGTGAGACACTAAACTTAGTGCCACTCCAGGATTCCTTAGGAATCTTGTCTTTTATGCTCACTGTGTAAGATCTGTTCAGTAAATAAACTGAACATGCAATAGATTCAACCCAATAATCATCTGATGATTCTTATATGACAACATACTTTGGGCCATGTTCATAATGGTCCGGTTCTTCCTTTCAGCAACTCCATTTTGCTGTGGAGTGTATTAATTGGTAGTGAACTGGTGCTAGATGCCATGTTGTTTACAGAATTCTGCAAAATCATGTGAATCATATCACCTCCCATCTGACCTAAGCATTTTGATGGATTTACCTATTTTCTTTTCAGTCAATGCCTTGAATTATTTAAACTTGAAGGCATTTGATTTGTGTCTGAGAAAGTAGACCCAAAATTTACTACTATAATCATCAATAAAAGTTAGAAAATAAAGACTACCTCCTATGGATTTGGTTTGCATGGGTCCACATAGATCTGTGTGAACTAACTCAAGGTGGTCCTTGACTCGAGATGTGGAAGTGGGGAAAATGTTCCTTTGATGTTTTCCTAAGATATGTATTCACAAGAACTGGACTATTCATTCAAAACCGGTAACCCCTTTACCATGGGATGTTTTTGCATAAGACTAAGACTTTGAAAGGGTAGATGGCCAAACCTACAGTGCCACAACCAGCTTTCATCTAGTCTAGAAACAGTATGTGCATATGACTGTGACAGAATGGCACTTCTGAGACTGAGTGAGAATATTCTATTCTTGGTCCTTTCTACTTTGGCTAAGAGTCTTCTACTGGGGACTTTCTCATAAACAACACAATAAGTATCAATAAATCTGATTTAATACTTGTTCTGAATCAGTTGACCCACAATGATTAGATTGAATTTTAGATTAGGAACATAGAATACATCATGTATAAACTTCTTCTCATTCTGTTTAGTAAGAACATGAACAATACCTTTTCCTTGAATAAGAACAAGATAATGATCACCAAGCTTGATTTTTGTATTGATGGACAGATCTAGATCAAAAAATAGAAATTTGTTACATGCCATATGATTGTTGCAGCCACTGTCCACCAACCATGCAACTGAATGATAGTCTTCTTCAGTCACTTGACATGAGAGAAACATGACTTCTGATGAGATGTCTTCAGCATTGGAGACATGGTCTCTTCCACTGTTATGGTCTGCTTGCTTCTTTATGCAGTCTTGTTCATAGTGGCCATACTTCTTGCAGTAGTTGCAATGAATTTTGGGTCTATTAGTCCATCTCTTGCCTCTCCCCCTCTATTTTTGGGAGTTGTGAGAGTACTCACGGTGATTTGAGTGTTCATTAGAGGTTCTATCTGCTATAGAATAAGAGCCTTTTCCTCTTTTTCCTCGTCCTCTACCTACTCTGCCTCGACCTCTATTGAGGGAAGCCTGAGTGTTGAATGCATTTGACATAGACTCTTCCTCTTGACTGAGTCGAGCTTTGTGGGACATAAGGGACCCTGTTAAATCTTCTAGGGTAAATTTGGACAGATCTTTAGATTCTTCTATAGCAGTAACAATCATAGAAAAATTCTTAGAGAGAGATCTGAGAATATTTTGGAAAACAACCTTTGTTCCAAGGCCTCACCGTAGGTTTGTAATTGAGTCACAATCCCTGAAACTCTAGTCATGAACTGATCTATAGTTTCAGTTTCCTTCATTTTAATACTTTCAAACTGAAGTCAAAGGGTTTGGAGTCTTCTCGTTTTCACTCCATCTGTACCTTTGTATGCATATGGAAGGAGATTCCAAGCTTAATACATGGTGGTGGCTCCTGAGATCCGCGGGAAAATGGAATCCTCAATGCAACTTTGGATCAACCATTTTGTAGTGAGATTTCGTTCTCATCTTTTTTCAAGGGATTTCTTACAAGCATTAGACATAGCATCCAGAGCAATTGCATCTAGTTCTTTGAAGTCGTTTTCAACCATATCCCAACATTTGTTGAGTTGGAGAAACGTCTGCATCTTGATTGACCAAAATTCATAGTTGGTGACAGTCAACATTGGTCCGGAGATCTACTTCATACTGGTACTAGCCATCTTTTTATGGCTACCTTTTAAACACAGTGTTGCAACTTGTATAACTAGAATAGTGTGTCACAGGGTGCATCAGGAAAAATGTGTGTAAGTGAACAGTGATCGTCATACTTTCCCTTAACAACAAGTGCATCAACAATGCGCTTAGTCCATGCAGAGAGTGCACCAGCAACGCACATTTCCTTAGTAGTAGGTGTGTCGGTGGAAGGGTGTCGCAATTTTCGATAGGGATAGATGCATCGACACTTCCAAAGGAAAAAATAAAAATGATACGGCCCTAGTGCTGTGAAGAAACTCCACTCCTCCATGTTGATGTGTTCCCATCTCGTGTGTGTGATTTCCACTGTGTGAAAAGGATTACCCCAAATCAATAGTTATGGATTAGGCTATGCAGCTCTGGTACCATGTTAAAGTTTTAGTACAAAAAATTATGGAACACATTATGCGCATATTCATTGCCTTCTCATTATTACCCATAAACTTATATAAGATTACATCACAACAATATTATGGTTCAATACCATGGAATAGATAATACTCGTGGGACATCAAAGTGTCCTAGTAAAATTGATTAATGTACTAAAGAACCAGTGAAATTACAATTCTTAACACTCATAACACCTTGATTCTTTCTCCTTTGTCCTTTCCTTTGGATTCACTTACCGAAAGGTTTTAATCTCATTGCTCAACGTGGACTGCTT
Organism: Larix kaempferi; assembly: GCA_027924585.1. Lineage (NCBI taxonomy): Eukaryota > Viridiplantae > Streptophyta > Pinopsida > Pinales > Pinaceae > Larix > Larix kaempferi. Next base: position 34,618,264 of record BSBM01000030.1, on the reverse strand, counting down.
AGACAATATCTTAGATGAAGGAATGGAGAGTTGAATAAATCTTCATGTTAATGTGTTAAGAAATATAACAATGAAGAAGCCTTTTGTGTGAAGTATCTCTCCAATCACATGGAAATACAAAACTTTTTAGCTATAAGAGATTTTGATTTTGAATTGATGAAAATGAAAGCTCAATTACAAAGTGATTACTAGGTTTCTACATTCTCATTGTAACTATGTAGTGACTATCCATGGATGGACACTTTTTATAGAAAGTGTCCATCATAAAACATGTTATATAGCCAAAATCGAGTATCCATCATATAACATATAACAAATTGTATAGCCAAAAGCTCACTATAATCTCTATACTAGCACATCCGCATTAATAGTGGTAATGTGGATTACAAACGCCGATAGGGATCACTTAAATTTTAAAGGGTTATATTGCCATCAGCAAAGGCATGTAGTATATTATTTATTGTGTAAACCACATATATATGATTTAAATGCAAAACATAATAGTTTCCATTTATATGTTAATACAAGTTACATAATTTTTTTAGAATGAAAAACCTAAATAAGAATAACAAGAGTCATATGCTTTGATTTGTATGGTTGAAAAATAATTTAGATTGTTATTAATGTTCATTCAATGTTATGAGATTTGCCACATAAGAAGTCTGTCATTTCGATTCAACAAAAAAAAAAGATATTTAGCGATAATGGGCATCTCGAAATATTAAGAAACATGATAGTTGGCCTTCACCATAAAGTGTAATGATTGATCAACCATTCTGCAAGTTGAAATTTCAATTTAAATCGAATGGTTATATAACATTGATAAACGATGAGATGATTTGGACATATAATTTTATTTATGGATGTCCTTTAATCCATCCAGGAAAAGGTTGATTGTATGTTCTTTCAATAATAATGAGAGGAACATTTCGTACTAGTAATCTCATTTTCCATTAATCATTATCATCTCAGCCATTGCCTTGGTGAAAACGTACGTATCCTTCCATCTATGTGCTCTTTCCTGGACAAGCCACTTTCATGCACTTTAGCCATGTAAAGAAACATTATTCAGTCATATTGTTTTTTAATTTACTATAAACTCGTGTGCCAAGGGTGATATCGATTGTTAATGTGCTATGTACAATCTATTGGCGAAAATGAGCATTAATAGCAATCTTAATTGTGAAAAAGAATTGCACGATACGTGATCTAAATCTGAAAAAGAAATGAACACATAAGTGAAATAAAAATCCAGTCGGGTATGAAATTTACATTACTACTCCATAACTTGACCTAAAATCCATGGGAAACAATGACTTGTTTTATAATTCTAAAAATCAAAAGGGCAAAATCTAATCAACAAATCCAAATAATAATCAGCAAGATAATACAGACCAATATGATAAATACCTAAATCTATCCTAAAGAAAACATAGAAACACACAAACATGAACGATCCATCAAACTTGAGTTTAATTGCTACTTGGATTCTATTCTATAAATACTTAGATGCTACTGAGAAAACTTTGGTTCCCTCTAATGCAGTAAATTTAGGGCCCCATCGATTCTGAGATGCACCTTGAAATCCGATGCTGGTACCAAAATCGATAGCTAGTAGGTAGAAGAGACTTTACCATGCATCATCTGATAGAATACATGGAGGTAGATTAATAATTAATGTACACAGTCGATTGAATATAAAGCGGGATTCAAGGTAAACATGGGCATGGCAAGGTAAACAGGTAAAGAAGAGAATAACCATTACAGGCAGCAGAGGGGACCGAGGGAACCGAGAGGCAATCAATGTGGAGATCAGGTGGCCACTCATTTTTCATGTTTTCTAGGTCACCTCAAATTGATTGCCATTAATGTTGAGATGTTGAAACATGGCCACCTCAATTGCTATGGAGCGATGGTCACAAGGTAAATAATCCTAAACTGTTTGGAATAAATGTAACAATCATTGAAATAATTTTGAATTCTTTTTTAATAAATGTATTTGTAATTGTTAAAAATATTCACACTAATTAATTCCTTAAATTTATATATTTATATAGTTCATTTTTGGATACGACTAAGAATGTTTAAGTATTATTAAAATTGAAAATTGTGGCACCTTTGCATTGTATTGAAATATTGTATTGCAATAGAGACGTAATTATAAATTTAAAGCAAACCTTCGAAACAATATTTAAAGAAGAATTCCCTATGTCACATGCCTTGCATTTTATCTTCAATTTACTTTGATGTTTGTCAACCCACTGAAGAACAAAATTTTGAAATCTACGAACAATTTTTCAATCCACAGAAGAGACGACAAAATTTTGAAATCAATGAACAATTTTTCAAGCCATTGTTTAGACAAATTTTTTTTTTTCAGGAGATTGAACTCGATGTTTCCCAACCCCCAAAAGGAATAATGTTTTGTTGGTTTTACCAGGCATGTGTTGATACCCAGAAAATTCCAGCATCGACAGTAGGGATTCTCCCCAATGGATAATCCCAATTAGATCATTCACTGTTTGGTGGGGGGAATCCGTTCGATTAATGATTTGGCTACTGTTGGTGTGTATGTGTGATTTATTTACCAGTTGCGGCCCGGTCCACCGTTTATATTTTATGTTCAAAGTGTGAATATGCAAGTGCTTCTAATCTAACTAATGCATCTAACCTAAAATTGACAGGAAGAAGCCTCAACAAGTGATGCATAGGTTCTTACCTCCCATCTCATCACTTCTACCTTATCAATTATCTAACCCTAAGCTATACTAAGCTAATATATCCTTGCAAGGAGCGAGTTGAAGAGTAATAATATGAAAATGCATATACCAATCCAATAGATATCTATTAAGATAAAGTATGCACATCTACAACAGAAAATGATCAAAGATAGCTTTGATTATAATTAAAACAATTTATTACTTTGTTAACACATAGACATTTACATAGATAAGGAAATCATTCATCACCATCAAAGTAGTTCAATAAGTTAGAAAGATCTCACAGCATGAACATAAACATAAAATAAATAGTTCTGATCTATCATTCACACTTCCCATGCAAAGGTTAGTGCAAGCTTTTCCCAGCAAACAGGACTTTCCTCATTAGCAGAAAAATAGTTCTCTTACACAATGTATCCAGTCTCTAATTCACTAGCAAAATTCCTTTCTCTAGTACCCTTTCCCCATATTTATACTACAAGAAAATTGTTTGTATATAAATGATCATTTCAGTCCTCTTCCTTCTTTGGATTGCCCAGATTTCTTTTTTATATCAACTGTTTCCTCTGTGTGCAGTCTTTTAGCTTCCTTCGCATTGTGATTGATTACTTCGACTTCTTCTGTGTCCTTTGGATTACCAATCTCATCTTTTATGCCTGTTGTTCCTTTTGCTCACCGCCTTTCAACTTCCATGCATCCTGAGGAAACCACAAAACCAACGTATAAGCAAAACTTATCATTAAGCAAAATCATAATGAACATAATACAAATTTCAGAAGCATGAGTGTCAATACTGTTTACAAATCATAGGATTGAAGCTTCCATGATCTTATTTTGGCTCGAAAATGATAATTTACAAAGAGGCAGAAGGTCGACAAGGAGCCACGAAAATGACCAAAATCAACCTTTTGCATTCCACAATCCGCAATCTGCAATCTGGGCTTGCAGGAATGCAGAATTGAGGGAGGCAATTTCAACCGGTCAAAAATTCAATCTCAATTCGCAATGCGGGATGTTGAGCTGGGGAATTGCAGGAGTGCGGGAACCAAATACCACCTTTCAAAAATGTCATCTGCAATTCGCAATCCACACTGTGGAATGCAGAATGGCGTGATTGCTGGAGTGTGGGAATGTGGGAGCGCAGAAGACAAATTCAAAAGTCCAAAAATGCAATCCACAATTAGAACTGTGGACATGCAGGATACAAAAAGGTGAGATGCAGGAATGTGGAAATGCGGATATGCCGAATGAAGAAAATGCGAAATGAAATTCCAAATTCGAAAATGAAGTCCGCAATCCGCATTACGCAAATCGGAAATACGAGAACGCCGAGGTGTGGGGATGGAATGCGGAAATGCGGGAGACCATTCAACAAACCACAAAAAATCAATCTGCAATCCGCAATCCACAATTGGAACTTCAAGAAAGCGGGATTGCGGCATTGCAGAAACAAATTTAGCAAGTCGAAAATACAATCTGCAATCCGTAATCGGCAATGCAGGAATGTAGAAAGTCGGAATTGCGGAGTTATGAAAAAGGCATGATGCGGAACTTAAGAATGTAGAAGTGCGGAAATGGCTTTTCTTTCTCTATTTTTTTTTAATAAAATCTAAGTGCCAGGGGTAAGATGAACAAGTCTAAGTAAGATCAAAGGAGGGGCCCTACAATTTCGCAAAATTTTGGGGATCAGGTTGCATCTGCAACAATTAGCGATTAGTTGGTGAACACATATCTCTGAACAAAACCAATTTAGGATCACAATTGCTTGTCTGTTATTAATTCTGATTGTAAAACTGTGCCCTTATCATTTTACCAGGATTTTAAAAGGCTAAATTTTTATGCAGGGAGAGGAGCTTTCTTGAATCATATTGGTCATTCATTTTGGGAAATAGGGCAACCTAGACCAGATTTCCTGACCACTCTCCTGAGGCCATAATATGGAGTTCATTATTAGTCTCATCTTTTGGTTACCTCTAAGTATGAATCCATAGGATCGTAACAAAACCAAACATATGTATTCGTTTGTTCTTCATTCCCATGCTATCAGCATTTCTTTAAATGCTTTCTTTTGTCGATTTTTATCGTCCAAGTCTTTCATCAATAACCTTCTTCAGTGTTCAAAATTTGATGTGGGTTCTTCCATCCATAATGTCTTTTTGTGTGAGTGATGATTCTTATTTGTTTGTCATACTCACATATGGAAAAGAACCCTTTTGGACTTATCATCTGGGCCATCTTCCTGATTGGTTGTATTTATTTTCAAAACCATTTCTTCGATGGAGATGAAAATTTTTTACAAATTTTGACTCTTCATTATAAGCCTTTTGGCTGTAATTTTCGTAGCATGGGATCATTTTAATTGCCATCCATCTACAAGACTTGCTTCCTTTCCATGGGTCAGTTATAGTAGGCTGCCTGAGATGGTTATTTATGTGTAAGTGAGTGGAGCCTCAAGATAGCAATTTAGAATTCATAGATCCTGATTATTTCACAGGGTTTAAATTGACACAACATAAAACATGAAGCAGGTTTCCCTTTTTTAAACAAAGCAGCAATTAAAATCACTAATGACACTGTTTTCTACAAAAGGAATTCCTTTTGTTATAAATCCAATTCTAGTCCTTTTGGTGATTATCATCGTTTCACATGAGATTGTCTAGATTTATGCCTTTCTGCATGAGTCACTCTGAAAGCCGAGCTGAGGTTTATTAAATAAAAACAAACAAGTAAAGCAAAATCAAAACAACATGGGATAATGCTGAAGCTAACTTTCCTAAGATGAAAACAAATGAAATCAAACAGAAAAGCTAAAAATCAACCATTTATTTATCTACAATAGGTTTCCCTAAATATAAGAAAAATAGTGTTTGAGAGCTAGGCCGTTGACAGGGAGGTTTTCTTTCTCCCCTTGTAAATCTTGTAACTTATAAGTTGTTGGCCTAAGCTTCTCCACAATCTGATAAGTACCAAGCCATAGTTGTTGAAATTTTGTATGTTTTCCCTTTTCTTCATGAGGATGATCCTATTTTAGAACTAGGTCTCCTATCTCAAAATTTTTCTTGCCAGATTTTTGCTTATCAAACCATTTTTTAACAATACCATGGTGATGGTTGAACTTAGCTTTGGCCTTTTGCCGTGCTTCCTCAAGTTTCAGCAAGTATTAATTCGTGACTGTAGGATTTTGTTGTTTGACACTTGTGATGCCTAATCCAAATGTAGGGAAGGTATTAGTATGTTTGGGGGAATAATATCCTCTTTCCCATAAACCAAAGTGTAAGGAGAAACCTCTAAAGAGTTTTTTGGAGTAACCCTATCTTCCCATAAAGCGTTGGGAAGGGCTATATGCCAATTTCTTTGGTTTTCAATTACATTTTTCTTTAATATTCGTATGAGATTCTTATTGGTGGATTCAACCAACCCATACCCTTGAGGATAATAGTTAGATGAATAATACAATTTTATTCCCTTTTCAAAAGAAAAATAAGATGCATTATAAAAAACTAATGAAATTGGAACCCCAAACCTAGTTATGAAGTTTTCTTGTAAGAACTTGATGATCACATCTTCATTCACTTTGTGTAAAGAGATGGCTCTAGTCCATCTTGTCAAATAATCAATGGCGGTGAGGATATATCAATGTTGCAGCGAAGAGTTGGGATTAATTTCCCCAATAATGTCTAAACCCCACTATTTGAATGGTTATGAGATGATGACTGGTTGAAACAGTTCTGCTAATTTGGGTAATCTACCAGCACTTTTCTGACATACATCACATCTCCTTGCATAAGAATGAGCATCTTTAAAAATAGTGGGTCAATAATATCCGACTCTTAATATTTTATGAGCAGTAGTGTCCCTAGAATAATGTCCCCCTACAGGGACATCATGTAACTCTACTACCTTCTCTGCATCACTTTTTTCAAGGCATCTGAGAAATATTCCATCATAATTATTTCTAAACAGTACTCCATTTATTATTTGGTATGATGCTGACTTCAATCGGAGTGCCCTTCGTTGCTTCGAATTCCAATGTTCCGGCAAATATCCATTTTGAATAAAATGAATTAAGTTTATGTACCAAGACTATGGAGTGGTGAAAGTGGAACATACTTCAATTAAATTGATTTCTGATTCATTTTCCCATCCATGATCTTTATCAATTGGGTTTTCAGTAAGCGATTTGCACAACCCTTGACCTTTGATGATATTAGCGGGTTTAAATTCTAGGTCATATTCTTGGAGTGCAGTCACCCAATTTCCTTGTGTTTCTCCCAAGTCATTATGTATAAATAAAGATTTGATAGTTGGGTGAGGTATTATAATCTTTGTTCTATTTTTCAGAATGTAAGGTATGAACTACTTCATAGCCTTGAATACTGCATATGCTTGTTTGTCCACGACTGGGTAATTCAGTTCAACACCCTTTAATCTAGTGCTCATAAAATCTATTGGGTATTCATCTCCCTGCTCTCCCTTCTGCATGAGCACTACTGCAAGAGAATGAACTGAAGCAAATGTGTATATAATAAAATATTTTTGAAAATATGGACTACTCAATGAAGGTGGATGAGAAATAGCATATTTTATATCCTTGAATGTGTTTTTCTCAATATTAGTCCATTTGAACTGCACACTTTTCTTCACCTTCTACTACAAAGGTTTTATAATTTGTGCAAAATATGGTACAAACCTTTGCACAAAGTTTATTGTTCCCATAAATGATTGCATAGTTTTCTTATTATGGGGCATGGGAATCTGGGTTATAACTTGAATTCTTTATGGGTCTATAGAGATTCCCTTTTTAGAGATGATGTGCCCTAACAGTTTTCCTTCGAGAACAATAAAAATGCTTTTCTTGTGATTCAAATATATACCATATTTCCTACAAAGTTCAAAAGACTGTTTTATATGGAAAGCATGATCTTCTATTTTCTTAGAAAAAAATATCACATCATCTAAATAAATAACAACACAATGGTCAACCAAACCTCAGAATGCAATGTCCATGGCCCTTTGAAATGTAGTTACAACATTCATAAGGCCAAAAGGCATTATTCTATAGATGAATTTTCCCCATTTTATGCGAAAGGTAGTCTTGAGTCGATATTTCTCGGCCACTAATACTTGATTGTAACCTAAAATTCCATCCAATAGGGAGAATATCTCTAAGCCAGCTACCATTTGTAATATTTGTTCCATAGGTGGGGCCGGATAGTTTTCTTTATCTGATGCCCTATTTAAATTGTGAAAATCAACACATAGTCTGATTTCTCCTGATTTCTTTCTTACAGGCACCAAATTGGCTATCCATTCAGAGTGTCTAACGTTGAAAATAATCTTAGCATCCAACAACTTCTGTAATTCTTTCTGTATTAATGGTTCAAGTGTAGGATGCATCTTTCAAAGTTGCTGTTGAAATGGTTGTGCTCCTTGTTTAATGGGTATCACATGTTGGATGATGTGTGTATCATAAGTCTTCAAATCTGCATATGTCCATGCAAAAATGTCTTTGTACTGTTGAAATAGTTTAATAAACTTGCATCTTTCTTGAGGTGAGCAACATTTTCCCAAATTAACATATTTAGGTTCCTTTTTCTGTCCCTAAATTCACCAACTCATATTGCATCGAGGAGCTATTTGTCTTGAGGTTTGTAGGATTTTTGAACTTGTGATGTAAGTCAAATAATACTTCAATAGTTCGTACTCCTTTTGCAATTCTAATTGGTGCCCGTCTTCTTCAATAATGGAGTCTTTGAATGAATCTTCATTTGTCAAAAAACAGATAATCTACTCATCATCATCGAACACTCTCAGATTTGTTATGTTGTTAGGTACAGATGGCCTGAAAGCAATTCAAAAGAACATTGGTTATTAGTTGGCACTAACCGTTAATTAGAAGTGGTTATTAAATTAGCATCAAGATTATGTAATCTAGGAATAACATTTATGTTAAAAGCATTAAACTTGGATACCTAGGTACAGACATGAATAGTGCCTTGTCTTTTGTTTACAGGTACTGAGTTAGATACCTAGGTAGTGTAAACAATTGGATAAATGAACCTGACTTTGCTCAACTTTTAAATCTCAACCTTGACGGCTAGTGCTTTCGAGGGGTGAATAGACCCCTGTTTTTGGCACATTGGCGCCACATTAGGACATGTATCAATGTGATGTTTGACAATGGAAGGATCAAGGCTGGACATCTCGGTGTATGACCAAGCGAATACATCACGAAATTCCTAGAAGAGCGCTTTGTATGCGGCAATCTCTTCAGGGGTGCAATCAACACCTAATGTGATATTTTCTGTGACACTAGGATTTCTTCTTAGGGGGATGGGGTGGGGTGGTGTTTCCTTTGGGGATCCCAGAGGAGAATTACTGGTAGTACCAATGGGATACACCGGTATCAAAACAACCTGTGGAGTGGGAGGAGGATACAGCGGGGTGAGATACCAAACAGGGAGGCCTAAGGTCAAACCCAGGAGGTTAAGAGTCACCATTATTAGCATGCTCATGACTCCCAAAGGTGGAAACTAAAAGGGGGATTTGATAGATAGGTGTGGCTCCCCATTGGTTCCTAGGGAGCTGACTAGGAGAGAGGGAAGGTTTTGGTTGGGGTTGAAATTGGGTCTAAGGAAGGGCTGCAAATTTACTTGAAGAGATAGTGCATAGCTCCTATATCTCCACTTTTGGGGTGGAGGAGGTAGAGCCTAAAAATTTCCAATAATGGGAGCTCTTCAAAGATGCTGGGCTCGACACATGTAAACATTGGGATGGACATGCTGTTGGGACTGCTGGCGATCGTAGGTAAGACATTTTCCGAGAAAGCCGACACCTTGGGATCATAATAAGTCAAATGGTACAACTTGATGATATTCCCTTCATGAGGGAAAATCATAACTAAAAATACTGAAGATGAAAAGACTTTCATTGCATACATGTAGCTGCGTCCAAGGAGGAGGTTGTAATTGGTGTTAGAGTTGACTACCTCAATGTCTATTAAGATTGTTTTTCCAGCTAAATCTACGAGGAAATTCAGGAGAAGTCTTTGAGGTTGAGTTGTGTGGCCATCATAAGATCGTAAAGTCATGAGAGATGGCTCCAATTTGGGGGATTTGATCTTTTTCCAAACATGAGTTGACATAATGCAAGTAGAGGCACCTTCATCGATAATGCATCCATGAATCATGAGGTTGCGAACAATCACTAGGACTTGGAAGGCTACTCGAGAGGGCATGTGCGGATCCACTTGATCCAAGTCAAAAGTCATCAAATGGGATTCAGAGGGATCGATCACACCTAACGTTGATAGTAAGGCTTTGCGTTGTGCAAGGAAGTTTTGAAGAACTTCACGAGTTGACATGGTAGTGGGGGACTACATTAAGTCACCCACAACATTATAGTTAGGAGTAGCTCTAGCATTGGGATTGTTTACAATGCAGTGCAAAGCAAACTAAGGGATCTTAGGGATCCCATCAGTAGGTGGTTTGGGTAGGTACAAAGTGTCATCAACCGGAGTGGTTTCTTTTCCCTTGTCATTAGTGGATGACTTGATGGTTGAATTGTATTGGTTTCATCGTGTTTGAAGGTTCACATCAGCGGACATCATGAGGAGGTGTTGGACCGCAAAGTTAGGATGTTAGCTCAATGAAGCTGGTTGAGGTGGGTATGACACCAAAGGGTGTCCTATTACCACTCCCTGCCAAGGGAAGGAGTTTTGCAGGATCATAGGCTACGTTTGAGTTGGTTGAGGAAATGGTGGATTTTCCTTCCCTTGTGGGGAAGCAATCACTTCATGTTGGTTTGCCTCATTCCATAGTTGGCATGCCTTAGCTAAATGAGGATAGTGATGGGTATAATTCTCATAGACATTGCAGAAAGAACACAGATGGTTAGTCTGTACTTGAATATTTTTGGCTGGTTTAGGAAGATTGTTGGGGTCCTGATATATGGGACTTGCTCCAGTATTATCAGGTGGATTGGAGGGTTGGTTTCCACCTCCTTTCCGTTGATTGTTTTCTTTATTCTTTCCCTAATTCTTTTTATTGGGCTACGCTTGTTGGTTATTGGGTATAGGTTGGGCATGCATGTTCTATTGTGTGTACACTTGCCCCTAAGGGAAAGGAGGAGCAGCAAGGTGTGCCTGCACTGGAGCGGATAATAGGAGGCCATGAAAAGGATAGTACATATTAATGGATAGAGGGGACACAAAAGTACTCTATGCATTACCACACATGGTGTCACTACAAGAGGTCCCATGAATATGGAGGGATGAGGCAGGAGCTAAGTAAGAGGTACTCATTCCTGAATGGGATGAAGCTCGCGATAAATAGGGGCCATAGCTTGGAGTGGCAACAAGACCCTGATGGGGACACACAATGTTTGGTACAGGTCCATACGCATAAACACTCACTTATGGAGAGTAAGGTACATACGGATTAGGTCGATATGTGATAGTGGCGATGACACCATCCATTGCATGGGATGCCCCTGGTGGGTCTCTTCGGGAGGAGTCTCCGTGAGGGGCATCTGGGATGATGGTATATAGAAACCCAGATTGTGTATATATCAAGTCAAAATGTGGAGATTTTAAGATAGATTCCTCCTCAGTTTGGGGTCATTTCGAGGTGACATACTTGGCAATGGATGGGAGTAGGGATTTTAGAAACCAATCTAAAAAGATCCTATCATCAAGTTTGATCTTTCACAAACTCTGACGCCTATGCCACTTGTGAATATGGTCAGTGATGTGGGTAGTGGAGTTCCGTTGACAAGATAGGAGGTTTTCTACTCCATCATCGTAATGGATGGGAAACTGGAAGAACTGTAGTAAAGTAGAAGCTAAGGACACAAAATTGGGATGTGTTCCATGAGGTTTGTCAATATACCACTTGGATGCAGCACTAGTAAGAGTTCTCTGAAAAAGGTGGAGTCTAATAGAATCATCCATGATGTTGTTTGATGAGCACCATAGGTGAAACGACATTATATTATTTTGGGGGTCTTTCCCAGCCTTCCCTTCAAACTTTGGGATGTCTGATGGAAGTTTGGTTGGCATAGGGTGCTAGTTAGGATCATGGCGGATTGGATCATTGGTCACCCTCACCAAATCATGGAGGTTGAGGCTAGCCATAAAAGGAAATCTCACTGTCGTAGGGAATCCTAGAGGAGGGTTTCCTGGAGGAGGATTCCCTACAAGAGGAGGGTTCCTAGGAGGGGGAGGGTTCCCTGGAGGACAGGGTGGGTTCCCTAGAGTGGGAGGGTTCCCTAGTGGGGGGTTTCCTGGAGGGAGGTTCCCTAGCAGATGGTTTCTAGTAGCCATGGTATGCTAGTATGTGGGTGTGCATGCGATTCTAATTGTAAGGAGCTGAACTCATACGATATTGCAGAGGTCTGGTGCAAGGGGGAAATCATAGAATCTTAAGGATTGAACTGAGGGGGTTTGCCCCGAAGCCTCTTAGTGTATCTTGGAGGATCACTACTGATTGGGTCTAAATTAAAAATAGGTGTGGGATTATGATCAGATAAATATCAAAAAATCTAATGCAACTGAGTGTGCAGAAGGTGAGCGCAACAAAATGGAAAACAAGCCAAAAGAAACTCAAAAAACCTAATGCAAGGTGAGCTAAAAAAAATGGAAAACAAGCCAACAAGTAGCACTCCCCAAAAATAGAAAATGACCCGCTAACCCATTAGGTAAAGGAGAAAGTAGTCACCTATCTAAAAGTTGGAATCCCTCGCAAATCATATCCCCTGCAGGGTGATGAAATCCGTAGTCAGAAAATATCAAATGGAAGACCAATATATATGGTCAAGGGATATCCCCCTATTGAGGGGGATCCTAGGTAAATGAGTCCTAGAAGAATGGAAACTAGGATACCTCATTCAAGGAACGTCCGAAAAGGTTACCCGTAGCTTCTGTCCATAGACAATGAGTAGGTTTCCTTCAGTATAGAGTGGAGAGTGACATTCCACCCAGACCTCCATAACTAGTCTTTCCACTTTCCCTCCTAAGGGAGAGGTGCTCCGACAAATCGGTCTCAACCATGCCAATAAATACAAGATGATTTTGGTCCCCTAAAAAGACAACTGCTATGTCTCAGATGTAAATGACAAAGGATAATTATTTGGATGCCTATCCTTAGTGTCCTAACCTTACTACTAAATTCTTTTTGGTCCTCAAGTGAGGTTAGAATTTTTTTAGTTAAGGTTAATTTTAAGGTTTCGTTGGCGGCACGAACCAAGCGATAGTTTGATTTAGGGAGTGATTGTGTGCACCGGTGGTGTGTACAATAGCTAAGAAATTAAATTCTTAATAGAAATGAACAGCTTCCAATACTAAAGCTAAACCTTTTTTTTCAACATCATTTCAAAGTAGAAAGGATAATACTAAGCATTTATCATTCAAAGCATAAAAACATTTGATTTTTCAACAAGCACTCGCTGAAACAGTAAATATGCGGTAAAAAAAGATCTTTAACAGAACTAAAGAAGCATCAAATACTAAAAAATAAGGTTTTTCTTCACTCCAAGAACTGAAAATATTAACATAAATACCACTATAGCAAGCAAATGATCGCAAGGAAAAAAATTAAAAAAAACTATTGCTTACCATTTTTTTTTTATTTGAAAAAAAAGAAAAGTGGGGGGGGGGGGGGCGGCGGGCGCGGGGGGGGGCAAAACCAAGATGCATTTCTGTAAATTTTTATGCATAAATTGTAGAAACAAGTTACATATTTGAATTCCGCTTGAAAAAATACATGGTTTGAAAAAATATATCACACAAATCTGAGTCCGGTAGACAAAGATATATTAGGTTAAAATTTTGCAATTTTCAACAATTTTTTGAATGGACCGAAATATTGTAGAGAAGATACCTAGAAAAGAAAAGGTTCATCTTGACCAACAGGGGTAGATTCAGGATAGTTTTGGGACTCTAATCACTCGGGCAATATCAAACATGCAAATAACAAGTCAAATAAATATCAATAAAACTCAATCAATGGTCATAAAGACTGGACAAGCACAACTAGAGAACGATAGAGATCATTCCTAGTATGGTCGCCAAATATTGTTGCTAGTGTTTTCACACCTGCACATGCAAATATGCACCTAATAAGGGTTGTGCTAATATTAGTAGAGTCTCAATGGAAAAGAAAATAAACAGAACATAAATTAAACAACTAAACTAATCAAACATGCAAACTGTATTAAAATACTAAATTAATCTTTTTTTGCACTTTTTATCAACTAAACAGATAGAAACATATTTTAAAGAATAAAGAATTCTCTTTCATTATGTAAAAAATGGCATTTACAAGGATTTAATATCACCTATGAGTTAAAGTTGTAGAGGCCCCTGCAACTGTCCAAGGGAGGGTTCGCTTGGTCTCCTTGCAGTCCATGATTCTTCGTCCACATGTCACGTACACAATATTCAGAAGGTAATTGAGAATGGAACACAAAGGAAGTTTTGGTATCATGGATATTTTTGCATAGTAACGGCTTGAGTAATGTATGGAGAATGGGTTTTGAGTGATGGACCTTGATGGTTCATTTATATGCACGACAGATAGATCTAGGATAAGGATAAGGCTTTGATTTTTTATTTTTTATTTTTGGCTTTTGCCTTTGATTTTGAGTCTTTTAATTTTTTATCATTTTACCAAATCGGGCTATCATAGGTTTCATGCCAGGTTTCTTATTTTTGTTGCGTGATAAAAAGGAGAAACATCTAAAAACCAAGTTAGGGCATAAGTTGCTAATTTTTTAGATAATTGAGCAAATTAATTTTGTAAAATGACCATTTTATGTGAGAGTTTGGTTTTTTGGTTTTACCAAGGTAAAAATAGTGGAAATGGAATGTGGTAATGATGTATAGGTGTGATGGGGCTAATGACAAGGTAGGAGAATAGAATTTAGGTTTTAACACCCTTGATCCATGTATATGTAACACTTTTACTAATGATCTGATGATGGTTTCTATAGTTGAAGTGTTGAGGAAGCTTCCACATGGATAAATAATTTGTTATTTCAACAAACCATGGGGTTTGTATTGATATTTCGAAGAGGTTCTCATATGGGAAAGGATAATCAACAACTTCTTCACCTACATTTTATGTTAGTCTTGAGAAGAAATCTGCAACAATGCTTATTGTTACCAAGTTTATCACGGATTTTCATATCAAAATCTTGCACTAATATTATCCATCTAATTACTCTTCCATTGACATAAAATTTATTCATTAAGTATCAAATGGTTGAGTAATAGATGTGCACAAATATTGGATAACTAGTAATTAAATGCCTAAATTTATTAATTACATGGAGATAAACAAGGAATTCTTTTTCTGTGAATACATAATTTAACTATGCTCTAGAAATATTTTTAGTAATGTAATATATAGAAAATGGTTCTGTCTTCTTGTTGTCCAAGAACTTCCTTTAAGGTGTTTTCACATGCTTCTATATGAATGTGGAATGGAATATCCCACCTTGCACCTTACAAAACATGGAATGTATGTTTTACGTTGCCAAAGGCACTTTTACAGTCTGTTGTGCAACATATATATGCATTCTTTGAAAGTAATAAAAACATGGGTGTAACAATTTTTCTAAAATCCTCTATGAATCTCTTGAATAGGGAAAATTTTAAGGATCCATAATTTTCTTAAAGTCTAGAAACCATGGTGAATCTTAGTAATTCTTAAATTTCCAACCATAAAATTTTGGCGAAATTTCTAAGGATTTTATGTAGTTTCTGGACAATTTTGGCAATATTTAGAGTACATTTTTTTATCTTGTGGAATTTGGATGAATCATCTTAGAAAAATGGAAATCAACAAATACTTTTTTGGAAAAACCATCAAAAATTAGCCCATGGGATGAATTTCACCCCTTAAATTCTCCAAGCTCTTCAGGTACCCTACAAGGCCTAGAAAGATTCTTACATCTTTTTGTTTTTGAGAGCTAGGGAAGTGTTGCATTGTGGTTATTTTAGCTTGATCTACTTCAATTCCTCTATAAGAAATTTGATGACCTAAAACATTTTCTTCCTTCATGAGTACAATGCATTTCTCATTTTTCATTACTTAATGATAAATTCATATGTTGACATATTTTTAACACATTTGTAAGGTTGTTTAAGGTTTTCTATAAGGATTCCCCTTAGGGAGTGAAGTCATTGATGTATATTTCAACACTATTATGTACTAAATCATAAAAGATGTCGAGGATGACTTTGGAATGTTGTAGGAGCATTACATAGGCCAAATAGAAGGTCCTTATAGTCAAATGTACCCTAGGGACATGTAAATGGAGTTTTTTCTTGGTCCTTAAGGATGATTTGAATTTGATTAGATCCACTAACCCATATAAGAATGAAAAGTACTTTCTACCTACTAGGGAATATAGCATTTGGTTAATAAAAGGTAAGGGAAAGTGTTCTTTTATCATGATCTTGTTAGTTTATTTGTAATACACACACACACACCCCATTTTTCCATTATTTTTGGGTACTATGAAAAAAATGAGACCCATTCACTATCCAAGATTGGATAGATAACCCAACATCTATAATTTTTTGCGATTTTTCCTTGACTATGTCCTTTAGGAAATAATTCATTCTTGTTTATGGTTGTATGCTAGGTAAAGAATCATTTTTGATATAGATATGGTAAGTGTATAAATTTCAACGGACTCCTTGCATGTCCTTATAGTCCCAAGAAAAGATTGATTTATACTTCTTGTGTATTTCTAGTAGTTGTTGGTCTTGATCAAGGCTTAATTGACCGTTGATTTTCAAGGTTTTGATAGGCATAATTTCTATTGTTTTGATTAGTGTTGTCCTATACTAGTAGAGGATAAACTCCACCTCCTTGCTGCTGATTGTTTTCTTTAT
This sequence comes from Larix kaempferi, assembly GCA_027924585.1. Classification (NCBI taxonomy): domain Eukaryota; kingdom Viridiplantae; phylum Streptophyta; class Pinopsida; order Pinales; family Pinaceae; genus Larix; species Larix kaempferi. Next base: position 34,601,644 of record BSBM01000030.1, on the reverse strand, counting down.
TCTTTCCCTGATTCTTTTTATTGGGCTGCGCTTGTTGGTTATTGGGTATAGGTTGGGCATGCATGTTCTACTGTGTGTACACTTGCCCCTGAGGGAAAGGAGGAGCAGCAAGGTGTGTCTGCACTAGAGCGGATAACAGGAGGCCACGAAAAGGATAGTACATATTTATGGATAGAGGGGACACAAAAGTACTCTATGCATTACCACACATGGTGTCACTACAAGAGGTCCCATGAATATGGAGGGATGAGGCAAGAGCCGAGTAATAGGTACTCATTCCTGAATGGGATGAAGCTCGCGATAACTAGGGGCCATAGCTTGGAGTGGCAACAAGACCCTAATTGGGATGCACAATGTTTGGTACAGGTCCATACACATAACCACTCACTTATGGAGGGTAAGGTACATATGGATTAGGTCAATATGTGATAGTGCCGATGACGCCATCCATTGCATGGGATGCCCCCAGTGGGTCTCTTCGGGAGGAGTCTCCGCGAGGGGCATCTGGGATGATGGTATATAGAAACCCAGACTATGTATATATCAAGTCAAAATGTTGAGGTTTTAAGATGGCTTCCTCCTCAGTTTGGGGTCATTTAGAGGTGACATACTTGGCAATGAATGGGAGTAGGGATTTTAGAAACCAATCTAAAAAGATCCTATCATCAAGTTTGATCTTTCACAAACTCTGACGCTTATGCCACTTGTGAATATGGTAAGTGATGTGGGTAGCGGAGTTCTGTCGACAAGATAGGAGCTTTTCTACTCCATCATTGTAATGGATGGGAAACTAGAAGAACTGTAGTAAAGAAGAAGATAAGGACACACAATTGGGATGTGTTCCATGAGGTTTGTCAATATACCACTTCGATGCAGCACTAGTAAGAGTTCTCTGAAAGAGGTGGAGTTCGATAGAATCATCCATGATGTTGTTTGATGAGCACCATAGGTGAAACGACATTATATTATTTTGGGGGTCTTCCCCAACCTTCCCTTCAAACTTTGGGATGTCTGACGGAAGTTTGGTTGACATAGGGGGCTAGTTAGGATCATGGCAGATTTGATCATTGGTCAGCCTTGCCAAATCATGGAGGTTGAGGCTAGCCATAAAAGGAAAGCTCGCTGTCATAGGGAATCCTAGAGGAGGGTTTCCTAGAGGAGGATTCCCTACAAGAGGAGTGTTCCTAGGAGGGGGAGGGTTCCCTGGAGGACAGGGTGGGTTCCCTAGAGTGGGAGGGTTCCCTAGTGGGGGGTTTCCTGGAATGAGGTTCCCTAGCAGAGGGTTTCTAGTAGCCATGGGTATGCTAGTATGTGGGTGTGCAGGCGATTCTAATTGTAAGGAGATGAACTCATATGATAGTGTAGAGGTCTGGTGCAAGGGGGCAATCATAGAATCTTAAGGATCGAACTGAGGGGGTTTGCCCTGAAGCCTCTAAAAGTATCTTGGAGGATCAATACTGATTGGGTCTAAATTAAAAACAGGTGTGGGATTATGATCAGATAAATATCAAACAATCTAATGCAACTGAGTGTGTAGAAGGTGAGCGCAACAAAATTGAAAACAAGCCAAAAGAAACTCAAAAAACCTAATGCGAGGTGAGCTAAAAAAAATGGAAAACAAGCCAACAAGTAGCACTCCCCAAAAATAGAAAATGACCTGCTAACCTATTAGGCAAAGGAGAAAGTAGTCACCTATCTAAAAGTTGGAAGCCCTTGCAAATCATATCCCCTGCAGGGTGATGAAATCCATAGTCAGAAAATATCAAATGGAAGACCAATATATATGGTCAAGGGATATCCCCCTACTGAGGGGGATCCTAGGTAAAAAAGTCCTAGAAGAATGGAAACTAGGATACCTCATTCAAGGAACGTCCGGAAAGGTTACTCGTAGCTTATGTCCGTAGACAATGAGTAGTTTTCCTTCAGTATAGAGTGGAGAGCGACATTCCACCCAGACCTCCATAACTAGTCTTTCCACTTTCCCTCCTAAGGGAGAGGTCGTCCGACAAATCGGTCTCAACCATGACAATAAATACAAGATGATTTTGGTCCCCTAAAAAGACAACTGCTATGTCTCAGATGTAAATGACAAAGGATAATTATTTAGATGCCTATCCCTAGTGTCCTAACCTTACTACTAAATTCTTTTTGGTCCTCAAGTGAGGTTAATATTTTTTTAGTTAAGGTTAATTTTAAGGTTTTGTTGGCGGCATGAACCAAGCGATAGTTTGATTTAGGTTGTGATTGTGTGCACTGGTGGTGTGTACAATAGCTAAGAAATTAAATTTTTAATAGAAATGAACAGCTTCCAATACTAAAGCTAAACCTTTTTTTTTAACATCATTTCAAAGTAGAAAGGATACTACGAAGCATTTATCATTCAAAGCATAAAAACATTTGATTTTTCAACAAGCACTCGCAGAAACAGTAAATATACGGTAAAAAAAGATCTTTAACAGAACTAAAGAAGCATCAAATACTAAAAAATAAGGTTTTTCTTCACTCCAAGAAATGAAAATATTAACATAAATACCACTATAGCAAGCAAATGATCGCAAGGAAACAAATTAAAAAAAACTATTGCTTACCATTTTTTTTTTTTTTAATTTTTAATTTTTTATTTGAAAAAAAAGAAAAGGGGGGGGGGGGGGGGCAAAGCCAAGATGCGTTTCTGTAAATTTTTATGCATAAATTATAGAAAAAAATTACATATTTGAATTCCCCTTGAAAAAATACATGGTTTGAAAAAATATATCACGCAAATCTGAGTCCGGTAGACAAAGATATACTAGGTTAAAATTTTGCAATTTTCAACAATTTTTTGAATGGACTGAAATATTGTAGAGAAGATACCTAGAAAAGAAAAGGTTCATGTTGACCAACAGGGGTAGATTCAGGCTAGTTTTAGGACTCTAATCACTTGGGCAATATCAAACATGCAAATAACAAGTCAAATAAATATCAATAAAACTCAATCAATGGTCGTAAAGGCTGGACAAGCACAACTAGAGAACGATAGAGATCATTCCTAGTATGGTCGCCAAATATTGTTGCTAGTGTTTTCACACCTGCACGTGCAAATATGCACCTAATAAGGGTTGTGCTAATATTAGTAGAGTCTCAATGGAAAAGAAAATAAACAGAACATAAATTAAACAACTAATCTAATCAAACATGCAAACTGTATTAAAATACTAAATTAATCTTTTTTTGCACTTTTTATCAACTAAACAGATAGAAACATATTTTAAAGAATAAATAATTCTCTTTCATTATGTAAAAAATGGCATTTACAAGGATTTAATATCACCTATGAGTTACAGTTGTAGAGGCCCCTACAACTGTCCAAGGGAGGGTTCGCTTGGTCTCCTTGCAGTCCATGATTCTCCGTCCACACATCACGTACACAATATTCAGAAGGTAATTGAGAATGGAACACAAAGGCAGTTTTGGTATCATGGATATTTTTGCATTGTAACGGCTTGAGTAATGTATGGAGAATGGCTTTTGAGTGATGGACCTTGATGGTTCATTTATAGGCACGACAAATAGATCTAGGATAAGGATAAGGCTTTGATTTTTGATTTTTTATTTTTGGCTTTTGCCTTTGATTTTGAGTCTTTTAATTTTTTATCATTTTTCCAAATTGAGCTATCATAGGTTTCATGCTAGGTTTCTTATTTTTGTTGAGCGATAAAAAGGAGAAACATCTAAAAACCAAGTTAGGGCATAAGTTGCTAATTTTTTAGATAATTGAGCAAATTAATTTTGTAAAATGACCATTTTATGTGAGACTTTGGTTTTTTGGTTTTACCAAGGTAAAAATAGTGGAAATGGAATGTGGTAATGATGTATAGGTTTGATGGGGCTAATGACAAGGTAGGCGAATAGAATTTAGGTGTTAACACCCTTGATCGATGTATATGTGACACTTTTACTAATGATCTTATGATGGTTTCTATAGTTGAAGTGTTGAGGAAGCTTCCACATGGATAAATAATTTGTTATTTCAACAAACCATGGGGTTTGTATTGATATTTCAAAGAGGTTCTCATATGGGAAAGGATAATCAACAACTTCTTCACCTACATTTTATGTTAGTCTTGAGAAGAAATCTGCAACAATACTTATTGTTACCAAGTTTATCACGGATTTTCATATCAAAGTCTTGCACTAATATTATCCATCTAATTACTCTTCCATTGACATAAAATTTATTCATTAAGTATCAAATGGTTGAGTAATAGATGTGCACAAATATTGGATAACTAGTAATTAAATGCCTAAATTTATTAATTACATGGAGATAAACAAGGAATTCTTTTTCTGTGAATACATAATTTAACTATGCTCTAGAAATATTTTTAGTAATGTAATATATAGAAAATGGTTCTTTGTATTCTTGTTGTCCAAGAACTTCCTTTAAGGTGTTTTCACATGCTTCTATATGAATGTGGGATGGAATATCCCACCTTGCGCCTTGCAAAACATGGAATGTATGTTTTATGTTGCCAAAGGCACTTTTACAGTCTGTTGTGCAACATATATATGCATTCTTTGAAAGTAATAAAAACATGGGTGTAACAATTTTTCTAAAATCCTTTATGAATCTCTTGAATAGGGAAAATTTTAAGGATCCATAATTTTCTTAAATTCTAGAAACCATGGTGAATCTTAGTAATTCTTAAATTTCCAACCATAAAATTTTGGTGAAATTTCTAAGGATTTTATGTAGTTTCTGGACAATTTTGGCAATATTTAGAGTACATTTTTTTTATCTTGTGGAATTTGGATGAATCATCCTAGAAAAATGGAAATCAACAAATACTTTTTTGGAAAAAAACCATCAAAAATTAGCCCATGGGATAAATTTCACCCCTTAAATTCTCCAAGCTCTTCAGGTACCCTACAAGGCCTAGAAAGATTCTTACCTCTTTTTGTTTTTGAGAGCTAGGGAAGTGTTGCATTGTGGTTATTTTAGCTTGATCTACTTCAATTCCTCTATAAGAAATTTGATGACCTAAAACATTTTCTTCCTTCATGAGTACAATGCATTTCTCATTTTTCATTACTTAATGATAAATTCATATGTTGACACATTTTTAACACATTTGTAAGGTTGTTTAAGGCTTTCTATAAGGATTCCCCTTAGGGAGTGAAGTCATTGATGTATATTTCAACACTATTATGTACTAAATCATAAAAGATGTCGAGGATGACTTTGGAATGTTGTAGGAGCATTACATAGGCCAAATAGAAGGTCCTTATAGTCAAATGTACCCTAGGGACACGTAAATGGAGTTTTTTCTTGGTCCTTAAGGATGATTTGAATTTTATTAGATCCACTAACCCATATAGGAATGAAAAGTACTTTTTACCTACTAGGGAATATAGCATTTGGTTAATAAAAGGTAAGGGAAAGTGTTCTTTTATCGTGGTCTTGTTAATTTATTTGTAATACACACACACACACCCCATTTTTCGATTATTTTGGGTACTATGAAAAAAATGAGACCCATTCACTATCCAAGATTGGATAGATAACCCAACATCTATAATTTTTTGTGATTTTTCCTTGACTATGTCCTTTAGGAAATAATTCATTCTTCTTTATGGTTGTATGCTAGGTAAAGAATCATTTTTGATATAGATATGGTAAGTGTATAAATTTCAACGGACTCCTTACATGTCCTTATAGTCCCACGAAAAGATTGATCTATACTTCTTGTGTATTTCTAGTAGTTGTTGTTCTTGATCAAGGCTTAATTGACCGTTGATTTTCAAGGTTTTGATAGGCATAATTTCTATTGTTTTGATTAGTGTTGTCCTATACTAGTAGAGGATAAACTCCACCAATATATTTGACCCAAGTCATTAAAACTTTACTCATCGTATTTGAATAGAATTTGGATATATGTTTTGCATGTAATTTAAATGATTGTGCCTTCATCAAGATCCTTAAGTGCTAGAGAGGTTTCTATGGTTAGGATTGGATGGATGGTTTAGAGCATGACTTCTCCATATTTTTTAATATCCATATATTGTGACATTACATTTCTATTATTAATTTAGTATTGCCTTTGTTTGTCGACTAAGACCTTAATTGTACTTGTATGGCCAGTTAGGAACTTAATTGTAATTGTACCGTGTCTCCTATATATTTACCAAGCAGACCTAGTTTTAGAACATCTAATTTTTTCTTGTACATTTCATAAATTGTATACGGAGGTTCCCTCCTCAAAGAGGCTTCTTATTCATCTCTTTATTTTGTTCTCAAGGTGTTGGGTTACTATTTATTTCTATTTTTATGCTATTTTGGGAATTTGGTGCATAACATTTGGTATCAGATACATTTTCACTATAATGTTATTGGGGGCGTCTTAGAAAGTGAAATTTTTAGGATCCTTGGAGAACATAGAAAATCACTTGTGGTAAAAATTACAGGACTTGGTTCATTATTGGTTCGGAGTTATAGTTTGTGGATGTTAGGGTTTTTTACTAGTAAAAAAACTAGTCTTAAACAGGGGTTCTAGCTTAAATTGTTATATTTGAAGCTTGAGAGATCCAAATTGAGAGCCACCTATTGAATCCAAAGGAATATGGAAAATAGTGTTTTTGATAAAAAAAAATCAAAAGCAGAGAAGGAAAATAAGTCATCTGTCAGTCCGTACAAGTTTACTCCCTTGAAACGGACAAAAATAACAAGCTTTGGGAAAGTTACCATAAATATATCTTGGAACATAAGAATTGTGTCAAACATATGGTTTTGCAAAGAAGATATACTAGGCTAATACATGATGAAATTTCAAATTTGGTGGGGCTGAAATTTCAGATATAATTTAGGAGCAAGGTTAGCTAGCAAGACATCCTACAAAACAAGGTTTTCAAAGGTATGTTGACTTGAAAATTGCATAACTTATGATTTAGAATTCTTGTTTGGGGTTATTCAAATGGTATGATTATGAGGAAATATAGAAGAAATGTAGTAAACATCAGTGGGATCTAATAGAAACAGGTGGAACAAAAAAATACTTTACCTACTAAAATCCCGAAAGCTCAACCATGACTCATGAATAAAATAAAGAAATGTATAACCAACTATCCAATTTTGAGGTCAAATTTAAGGAATTGAGTGATAGGCTAGTGACACATATTTAATTCATGCACACAAAAAGTGATATAGAAACTAAGTTGAAATTGACTCTATGAAAAAGATGGAAATGACGGATCAAAATATGGAAAAGATGAAAGATGATATCAAAGTTATGAAGGGGGTAATTGTGAATGAGATAAGACAAATATTTACCCCTAATTCACCTCCTCAAGAAGAATATAAGGAGAAAAAATGGTAGTGTCCTGGTTGTTAAAGTTATAGCATCATGAGTCATCCTCCAAGTCAATATTTTGTGCCAAGATTGAGCCTCGTGTGTCGAGGGTAGTGGCTTATAGGAGCCTGATTTAGACTCAGGAAACTTGGAGAAGAATCTTGAGTTGGACTCAAGAATGAATAAGCCTCATGTGTTGAGGTTTAAGTGATTTTTATGTAAAAGTGATGGTGTTGTACAACCTTTCTTATCAAGACTAAGGTCTTGTGTGTCAAGATAGATCCTCATGTGTTGAGGTGGTGCCTCATGTGTTGAGGAAATAATTTGCTTATCGAAGCATGAATGGTGTGTGACGTACTACTAACCATGGCCTTAGATATGGATAAGCTATTAAGTCTCCTCTAGAGACTGGCCACCTCTAGAGTGAATTACCTTAGCATATGACCACTTGGAATGAGAGTAGAATGAGATGATCACGTCATTGGAAAAATATCCTAAGTATATTTTATATGATAAATAATTAAGTTGGCACATGTGGACCATGTAGATAATACAAGAGATAAAGATAATATGTGATAAGATAAGAGAGAACTCGATTTGCTAACTTTAGTGATGTTATCAAGAAGGAATTTAGTTAAAAGAGTTGACTAAGTGTTAACAAAGAATATTTAGTTAACTAACTGTTTTGCATGACGACACTTGTGTTAAACTAAAAGAGGACCCTTGAGTTGTGATCACACTTGCAGAGTTAAACTAAAATACGACACTTGCATGATGAAACTTAAGTTAGACACCTAACTAAGTGGTCTATCATTAAGTTAAAAGGCGAGTTCATATTGAATTCATAACACATAGTTTAAATCCATTGCATGAGAAGGATGGTGCACTTTTCCATGCAAGATTGCTGTATCCAATGTTGTAGTTAATTATCTTAAAGGAAATTTGTGCATGTGACCAAAATTAGTGAATTGGTTGAGTGGAGAATATTATTTTGAGTTTCTCTTCTTTGTCTATCTCTCTTGCTCTGTAATTGTACCATGGGTGCTTGATGTAATATACTCATTGTGAAGCAAACATTCTCTACTATCTATCAATACACTAAGGAAGATTTTGTTGGGGTTTTCTCCCTTATGTCATAGAGGGTTTCCCCAGGGTAAATTTGTGTGTCGACTATGAATTTTTATGCATATGATTATTCATTATTTTCAAGTACTATTGTAATTCCACAATTAAATATCAAAACTTAACATGGTATCAAAACTCAAGGCATGAAAGACAGCTAAGTTCAGCAGTCAATCTTGAGCCTACGTTGATCCTAAGTGAGCACAATACTTGAAGAATAATGTATTCAATCTCAGTAAGACAGGAAGACCGACTTGAAGGAACTTCAAACTTCAATACTTGGAAGGATAGGATTTTAAATATCTTGGCAGAGCATGATCTAGATGGATACATATCTAGTGTTGTTGAAGAGCCTACCTCCAATGCAAGGTGAACTACCTTCAAGAAGAATCAAGCCAAAGCAAAGAGAATCATTTATGATTATGTGAAATACAATTTGATGCCAATGATTACTCCATTGAAAACCGCAAATGAATGCTTCGACACTTTGACCAATCTTTATGAGAAGAAGGATGTCAGTCAGAAGAGATCATTTAAGAACAAACTTCAAAATTTGAAGATGGAGAAGGATGACGCTGTTGCTTCCTTATTCACAAATATCTCTCAAGTAAGAGATCAAATCATGAGCATTGGTGTGATTGTTGATGATATTGATCTCATACATAATACTATCGATGGTATTCCATCTTCATGGGAGACATTCTTGGCTGTAGTAAATGGTCAAGAAGTGCAACCAAACTTTGAAAGACTGTGGCATGATTCCTACAAGAAGAAGGGAAAATTTAGAGCAAATATGCTTCCTCCAAATAAGAGAACCTTTCTCTTGTGACACAAATGAAGAGAGGAAAGAAATCCTTTTCTCATAATAAGTTTTATCATCAAAAGGGAAATGATTACAACATGAAATTTGGTAAGTCTAAAGTTAAATGCCTCAACTGCAATAATAAGGGTCACTTTGCAAGAGACTACCATGGAAATCAAAGAGGAAATTTCAAGGGTATATTTCATGCTTCTACTACTACAGAAGATGAACCTACAAGAAAGAATTCTTCCAATGATCAGGAAACAATTAAGGAGTACTATCTTGTCTCATCCCTATCTAGATCCATTACCAGTAGTGCTGAGACATGGATGGTGGATAGTGGTGCATCTAAACACATGACTGTATATAGGAGTGCTATCATAGATCTGAAGGAAACGAAGTTGTCCTGTCAAGTGGAACTTGGAGATAATATAACCACCTATTCAATCCAAGGATTTGGATCCACTTCTTTTTGGATGGATTCAGGACATGTACTACATGTTGATGAAATTTTGTTTGTTCTTGGACTAAAGAAAAACCTACAATATGTTTCAGTTCTAGAAGATAAATGGTTCAGAGTAATATTTATGGAAAATAAAGCGCTCCTGTGGCATAAGCATGAAAACATGAACTTGGAATATGTAATTGGAGTTAGAGAGGGTGGTCTCTACAAAGTTCCTGGAAATCTCATTCAAGCCATGATCCATCACATAATCATTCCTTTTGAATTGTGGCATAGGAGACTCGGTCATATCCATTTCAGAGCGCTACTTGGATTGAAGAAGATGGTAAAAGGAATTCCTATGTTTAAATATGAACATGATGGTGTTTGTAGAGGTTTCTCTCTTGGAAAGAACATCAAGAAGAGATTTCTGAAAAGTACCAAAAGATTCAAACGGATCCCAGACTAGATTAATTCTGATCTATGTGTTCCTATGTCAACACCATCCTTGAGTGGTTATTTGTAGTATGTTCTTTTCATAGATGAATTATCTCGCAAGTCTTGGATCTATTTTATGAAGGAAAAGAGTGAAACTTTCAACAAGTTTCAAGAGTTTAAAGCACTTCTTGAGAATCAGACTGGAAAGAACATTCATTCTTTGAGATTTGATAATGGAGGAGAATTTGAGTCTCATGAATTTAATGAATTCTGTCGAGATGCAGAGATAAGAAGACAATTGACTGTACCTTACAACCCCCAACAAAATGGGGTTGCTGAAAGAAAGAACATAACAATATGTGAGGTTGCAAAAGTTATGATGTGTGATCAGGATTTGACCACTTCCTTATGGGAAAAAGCCTCCAACACTATTGTTTATATACAGAATATAAGTCCTCATGCTATCCTGGGAGATTAGACTCCTAAAGAATTTTTCACTGGTGAAAAAACAGATGTTGGACACTTGAATATTTTTGGTTGTCATGTCTACATTTGTGAGGCACCTGCAACAATTACTTAATAAAAATATGAGAAATAGCAGAAATGACAGAACTCAGAATCACTTTTATATTGATCACAGGCCACTTCGAGGGGGCAACCTCCTATGAGCAAGCTCAATACAAATAATTTCATGGTCCTTCATAGGTCTCAACACCCACTTATATACTAAGTATAGGCACCAATACTATGGGTCAAAACCATGGGCCACTACAAACTATGGATCAACAATACTACGGGCGACTTACAAAGCATATGCACCAACAACAATAACACAAACTATTGATCAACAAATACTACGGGACGACTTACAAAGCATATGCGTCCAACAACAACATACTAACAAAGTAAAGACATGGGTTCCTAACATCCCCTCCCCCTTAAAAAAAGCTTTGTCCTCAAAGCTTGAGATGTGGAAATTGTTGTTGAATCTGAAGGAGTGGTTCCCATGTAGCATCCTCTGGTTGCATGCCGTGCCACTGAATTAAGACCTTTGTGATAGAGCGAGAGCGAAGCTGACGCGTGCGTCGATTGAGGATGGCCTCTGGCTCAAAAAGGATGGATCCTTCATTATCCAGTTCGGGTAAAATCGTTTGTCCACTGATGTTGGTGCCAAGAACTTTCTTCAGACAAGAGACATGAAAGACTGGATGAATGCGGGAATAAGGAGGAAGTTACAATTTATAAGCAACGGACCCAATCTTCTGAAGAATCCGATATGGCCCATAGAACTTTGGAGCGAGCTTATGACGCCCTTTGAGTTTCAAGGAGGATTGTTTGTACGGCTGGAGACGAAGAAAAACCATATAGCCGACTTGAAAAGTGCGCTCAGAACGGTGTTGATCAGCTTGTTGCTTCATGCGATTTCTTTCCATGTGAAGATTGTCCCACAAAATGCTAAGAATCTGATCGTGGTTTCGAAGGACCGTGTCAACTTCCTGAACTGGTGAACTAGTGGGGGTGTATGGAAGAAGAGCTGGAGGTGCCTGACCATAGACTGCTTCATATGGGGTCATTTTAGAGGCAGTGTGGTAAGAGGTATTGTACCACCATTCAGCAAGAGGGAGCCACTTTGCCCATTGATGTTGTTGTTCCGAGGTGAAGCAACGAAGATAAGTTTCCAAGCATTTATTGATAATTTCAGTCTGACCATTTGTTTGTGGGTGATACCCTGAACTCATATTCAGTTTGGTGCCAGTGTGGCGAAATAGTTTTGTCCAAAAATGACTGGTGAAAGTTGCATCACGATCCGAGACAATGGAAGAAGGGATGCCATGAAGATGAAAGATTTGGTCCAGGAAAATTTGAGCGACGGAGGAGGCTGTATAGGGATGGCTGAGAGCACAAAAATGACTATATTTGGAGAGGTGATCAACCACAACGAGAATCACTGTCTTCCTTCCAGATTTAGGGAGCTCTTCAATGAAATCCATAGAAATATCTGTCCATATCCATGTAGGTATGGGCAAGGGTTCAAGCAATCCTGGGAGGAGTGTTGTTTCACCCTTATTGCGCTGGCAGGTATCACATTCGGCCACCATCTGTTGAATTGTCCTTTTCATGCCCTGCCAAAAGAAGTTACGCCGTGCTCGTTCATACGTTTTGAGGAACCCAGAGTGCCTTGCCGATGGAGAAGCATGGAGTTCATAGAAGACAGCTTGTTGAAGATCTGTGCTCTAGGGAAGCACCAGACGACCCTTGTATCGCAGAGAAGCACCATCCCAAGAGTAATGTGGTACAACAGAAGGGTTTTTGGTCAAGCGTTGGATGATTTGAGATAAGGAAGAGTCATTGACATAACCCTGTTGAACAGATTGCAACCAATTTGGAACAGGCATAGAAATAGACGAAAGAGAACCTTGGGCATCAAATGTGCGAGAAAGAGCATCTGCCACAATATTGTCTTTACCCTTCTTGGAAGTGATCTCATAGTCATAACCCATGAGTTTGCTAACCCATTTCTGTTGTGCCGGGTAGGAGACACACTGGTCCAAGAAATATTTCAGACTCTGGTGATCAGTCTTAATGCAGAAATGATTCCCTAATAGGTATGGGCGCCACTTCTGTACTGCATGCAAAATAGCCATCATTTCCTTCTCATAGGTAGAGGCAGCTAAATTCTTACCTGAAAGGGATTTGCTGGTGAACACAATGGGGTGTTCATCTTGAAGGAGAACAGCACCAAGTCCATTACCGCAAGCATCACTCTCAATAGTGAAGGGCTTGGAAAAATCGGGCATAGCTAGCACAGGTGTAGTACACATAGCTTGTTTTAGTTTGTCAAATGCACATTGAGCAGCAGGTGTCCATGTAAAAGCATCCTTTTTCAATAGAGCAGTTAATGGAGCTGCAATCTTCCCATAATCCTTGACAAACTTGCGGTAGTAGCCAGTCAACCCCAAAAAACCACGAAGGCTCTTGAGTGTCTGAGGATGTGGCCAATTGTTCATGGCATCGATTTTGGCAGGATCCACGCGAACCCCTTGTGCTGAGATAATGTGCCCGAGATACTCAACTTCCTTTTGTCCAAAAACACATTTAGACTGCTTGGCATGGAGATGATGGTCAGAGAAAAGTTGCATGACAAGATCCAGATGCTGGAGATGTTCATCCCATGTTTTACTGTAGATGAGGATATCATCAAAGAATACCAGAATGAATTTCCGCAAGTAGGGTCGAAATATTTTATTCATTAAGGACTGGAATGTGGAAGGAGCATTAGTGAGGCGAAAGGGCATGACCAAAAACTCATAATGGCCATCATGTGTGTGGAAAGCTGTTTTAGGGATATCATCCTCATGAACCCGAATTTGATGATACCTAGAATGAAGATCCAACTTGGAGAAAAAGTGAGCCCCATGAAGCTCATCAAGAAGCTCATCAACAACAGGAATTGGAAACTTATCCTTGATGGTGAGGTGATTAAGTGCTCGAAAGTCAATGCAGAGGCGCCATGACGCATCTTTTTTATGGACAAGAATAACTGGAGAAGAAAAGGAACTAGTGCTTGGGCGAATAATACCTTGCTTCAATAAGTCTCGAACGAGCATTTCAATCTCCATTTTTTGGTGAAATGGGTAGCGATAGGGCCTGATGTTGGGAGGAACGCTGCCAGGAAGGAGCTGAATATGATGGTGTTCTAGCCTGGAAGGTGGCAATCCCACTGGTTTAGCAAAGACACCTGTATATCGATCCAGAATTTGTTGTAGATCCAAAGGAGTAGTGGAGACCGCTGATGGTTGCATCTGAATGGAATGGATCTGAGCGATGAAACCATGTGAATTCTTCTTGAGGAGTTTTTCCATGCGATGTGAACTGATGATGCTGAGAGAACCTGGTTGTAATCTTGTCAATATGTGTTTTTGTCCATTGAGGGAAAACTGCATCCAAAGTTCAACAAAATCCCATAAGATAGGGCCAAGTGTGCGTAGCCATTGAGTGCCCAAAACCACATCACATCCACCTAAGGGCAAGGAAAACATGTTAGAGCGCAAGGTATAATCTCCCATAGAGATACGCACATTTCGACACTTCCCTTTGTAAGGTAAGGTGCCCCCATTGGCAACCATGACTTCAAAGTTGGAGCAAGGATGGATAAAACAATCAGCTTGTTTGGCGATCCGAGGGTCAATGAAATTATGGGTGCTACCAAAATCAATGAGTATTGTAAGAGAAAGCTTCTTGAAGTAACCCTTGACCCGCATTGTTTGGGGGGTGGTGATTCCAGCTAAAGCATGGAGAGATATCTCTGGCTGGTCATCCTGAGATGGAGGGTCAATAGGCGGTTCCTGAATGTCGACCTGAGCATCTAGTGTTTCTGGATCTTTGTCACCAATTTCAGAGGCAAGCGGAGACTCCACATCCAAGAGATAGAGATTTTGCTGAACACATCTATGTCCCCAAGTGAATTTCTCATCACAATTATAGCAAAGCCCGTTTTCTCTACATGCTTGCATCTCTGTTTCAAACAAACACTTGATGGGAGTCGGTCGAGGAGCCTATGGTATAGGTGGTCGCTGAGAACCCGTATTTTGGAAGGGAACAAAAGTGGGATTGGAGCGTTGTTGGGCTGCAATCTTGTCTTCTGCCAACTTAGCCAACCCTAGGGCTTCCATCATTGTGGTGGGACAGAACATTTTGACCTCAGAGCGGATGGCATCCTTTAGACCACTGATAAAACAACTCCGGTAAAAGTCATCAGACAATCCTTTGGTGTGGTTGGCTAGGTTCTGAAATTCGGTTTGATACTCTCTCATAGTGCCAATTTGGCAAAGTTTAGTGAGGGCTCCGGTGAAGTCATCAAAAGCACTAGGACCAAATCATTGCAAAAGGAGCTGGCAAAAGTTTGACCATTTGGGCTCTAGATGAGCCTTGATGTACCAATGGTACCATTGAAGAGCTTCCTGTTCCAAGTGAAAGGATGCCAATGGAACTTTGTTGACATCAAAAGTATTATGCAGACTGAAATACCGTTCTGCACGATAGATCCATCCAGTTGGATCAGTACCATTGAAGCGAGGAAAATCAAGCTTCGAACCACGAAAATTGCTGGAAGAAGAGAACCCATTGTCTGATGAAGACTCGGACTGCCGTTTGTTGTTCATAGCTAAATGTTCAAGATGGAGACCAAGAAATTTTTCATCCATATCCTGGAGTTTGGCTTGGATGGCTACAAGTTCTTCTTCCATGGTTTTTGCTCCTGCACGGGTGACAACCATAACAAGGAGTTTTTTTTTTTTTTTTTGACTGGGTAGGAAAACAAAAACAGAAACTGCTTCAGTAAGGAAAAATCTCGACTTGGAAAAAAATCTGAAGGGTAATTGGGGTTTGACTAGGTGTTGGACACTGTCGACTAGATAGGGAAGCAAAAATGAGGATTTCAGAAGCGGGGTGAAAGAATGGGAAAATTTGGCAGATGGGGACAAAGAAGTAGAATTCAGAAAGGAACTCTGTGGTAAAATTTGAAGGTGATTGGGTGAAATCTGAGGAAGTTATGGCAAACCCTAAAAATAGACAAATGTGGGCTTTCGGGCTTTGGGAAGGGGAATTGGGGATAGGGTCCTCAGGAATGAAATATGCAGAATGGGATGACAGGGGTTCCCCGAAAATTTCAGACTAGAGTGGCTACGGCTTGGAAGAGATCTGGAATGGCGCCGAATGGATTGAAAATGGTTGGATCTGGAACGACTTGCAAAATGGATCTGAAACGACATAGTAGTGATCGACAATAGTTCAGCTGAAAGTAGATATGGACCCCAGGTATGTGCGGCTTCCTAACAGTTCAGGGGTTTCACTCGGCCACCAATGCTGTCTGACGGCTTGCGTATTGGGGCAGTATCCCTCACTCCATGGCTCAGGTAAAACTGATAACCGCTTTGCCACAAACGACAGCTCTTGGTTTACCTCACGGGTGGGAACTAGTCAATCAAGTAGGGGTCGTTGCCCTTTTCGCTGGCAAGTCCTCTCAATGGGCCAGCTACTTCGGGGTTCCTGTGGTACTCCTCACAATGAGTTTTAGGGCTTATGCCCAAGTACTTCCCACAGTTAAGCGGATAGGGATTATTCCCAAATCCGAACCTGCAACAGATGCAAAAAAAATTTGGTAGAAATTTCACCCAGCGAGCCCAAGAAAGTGCTTTGATACTAGATGTGAGGCACCTGCAAGAATTACTTAATAAAAATATGCGAAATAGCAGAAATGACAGAACTCAGAATCACTTTTATATTGATCACAGGCCACTTCAAGGGGGCAACCTCCTATGAGCAAGCTCAACACAAATAACTTCACAGTTCTTCATAGGTCTCAGCACCCACTTATATACTAAGTATAGGCGCCAATACTATGGGTCAAAACCATGGGCCACTACAAACTATGGATCAACAATACTACGGGCGACTTACAAAGCATATGCGCCAACAACAATAACACAAACTATTGATCAACAAATACTACGGAACGACTTACAAAGCATATGCGTCCAACAACAACATACTAACAAAGTAAAGACATGGGTTCTTAACAACATTCATGTGCCAAAAGAGAAGAGGAAAAAGATGGAGCCATCCATAAAGAAAGGCACATTTGTTGGATATAGTGAATCCTCCAAAGATTATAGAATCTATGTTCCGGGACAAAGGAACATTGATGGCAATAGAGATGTAACATTTTATGAACAGGCTACCTTCAAGCACTCTAAAGAGCTTCGGTGTGATTCAGATATGGAGGAGCATGAGACTCCCATGATGGAGGATCCAACTTCTGATTCTCCCCTTTTAGATGTTGAGAGGGAGAATCCAGAAGAGTTCGTAGATCCGCTTGATCCTGAAGAGCCAGTAGAACTAATAGAAATATATCTTGATGAACATCTTGCTAAGATGAGATATACATGGTTTCGAGACATTCTACAAGAGGCATAAAAGCATGGAGCACCACCAGGATCATTCAGAGAGTGAAAGAGACCTGAAATATTTTCAGGATATGTAGCTTATATTTGTCACATCAATGACTCAGAACCCACCACCTATGAAGAAGATGCTAAGAAGCATGTATGGAAAGATGCCATGGTGTAAGAATAAAAATTCATCATGCAAAATTATGCGTGGGAAGTGGTTCCTAAACCGGAAGGGAAGTCTATAGTAAATTCCAAGTGGATTTATAAAATCAAACATGTAGTTGATGGAAGTATTGAAAGATATAAAGAAATATTTGTAGCTCATGGTTTCTCATAGAAATAAGGGATAGTATATGATGAGACATTCACTCCAGTGGCTAGCTACACCACTATTTGAGCCATAATTCCCCTTGATTTAGTTCTAGGATGGAAACTTCACTAGATGGATGTGAAGACTGCCTTTCTCAATAGTGAAGTTGAGGAAGAAGTATACATAAAACAACCTGAGGGGTTTTTAGTTCATGGGAAGGAGTCACATGTATGTAAACTTAAGAAATCGTTGTATGGGATTAAGTAGGACCCGAGGGATTGGTATTCACGGATTGATAGCTATCTTCAGAGATCAAGTGTCTCCAACAGCGAAGCTAACCCCAACCTATACTTCAATGTTGTGAAGAACCAACTACTGATCTTGGTTCTCTATGTTGTTGAGATGTTACTTACTAGAGAGGAATAACACATAGCTTAGTGCAAGAGGGAGATCACTTATGAGTTCTAAATGAATGACTTAATTCTTATGCACTATTTTCTTGTTCTAGAAGTTTGGAAAAGGAAAGATGAGATATTTATTTCACAAGGAAAGTACACAGTTGATGTGTTGCGTAGATTTTGTATTATGAACTATAATTTCATGTCTACTCCATCGGTGTCTAATCTGAAGAAGCTACATGATTCAGATTCTGGATCAGAGTGGATCCTACCATGTATAGATAGCTCATTGGTTCCTTGATGTATTTGATACATTCTAGACCAGACATATAGCATGCTATGAGTATCTTGATTCAGTTCATGTTTGATCCAAGACATAGACATTAGGTTGTTTCCAAGCATGTTCTTAGATACCTTCAAGGTGCTATTGCTTATGGACTCATATATACCTCCAGTGGTGGAGTGATGCTAGTTGGATATGGAAACTCCGACTGGGGTGGTAGTATTGTGGAATGGAAGATTACATTTGGATATTGTTTTATCTTGGGATCATAAATGATCTCTTGGTCCAGTAGGAGGCAAGGATTCGTATCCTAGAGCACTACAGAAGCAGAGTATATTGTAGCTAGTAATTCTTGCCGAGAAGGTGTGTGGCTTAGGAAGCTACTTATTTGGTTGTTCGATGAGAATATTGATACTATTGTCATTCGATCTAACAATCAGAGTTGCATTGAGCTCTCAGAAAACCCTGTGTTTCATGACATATAGAAACACATTGAGATGAAATACCACTACATCAAAGACATGGTCTAGAGAGGTGCCATAATACTTCAGTACATTACTATTGGTGAGAAAACAACATATATGTTGACTAAGACTCTGTCAATGATGAAGTATAAGTACTTTTGAGACAAGCTTGGCATGGCAGAGAATGCCTCCCTCACTGAGAGGGTGTGTTAAAGTTACATTATCATGAGTCATTCTCTAAGTCAATCTTATTTACCAAGATTGAGACTTGTGCGTTGAGGTAGTACCTTATAGGAGCCTGATTTGGACTCAGGAAATTTGGAGAAGAATCTTGAGTTGGACTCAACAATGAATAAGCCTCATGTGTTGAGGTAAGTGCTTTGTATGTCAATGTGATGGTGCTGTATAGTCTTGTGCATCAAGACGAATCCTCATGTGTTGAGGTGGTGCCTCATGTGTTGAGGAAATTATTTTCTTTTCGAATCATGAATGATGTGTGATGTACTACTAACCATGGTCTTAGAGATGTATAAGCTATTAAGTCTCCTCTAGAGACAGGCCACCTCTAGAGTGAATTACATTAGCATATGAACAATTGGAACAAGAGTAGAACGATATGATCACATCATTGGAAAAAAATCCTTAGTATATTTGATATGCGAAATAATTAAGTTGGCACATGTGGACCATGCATATAATACAAGAGATAAAGATAAGACGTGATAAGATAAGAGAGAACTCAATTTTCTAACTTCAGTGATGTTAACAAGAAAGAGTTTAGTTAATTAAAGGATAAGTAAAATTGATCACTTCAGTGATGTTATCAAGAAGTAATTTAGTTAAAAGATTTAACTAAGTGTTAACAAATAAGATTTAGTTAACTAAGTGTTTTGCATGCTGACACTTGTGTTAAACTAAAAGACGACACTTGAGTTAAACTAAAACATGACACTTGATTTATGACACTTGAATGATGACACTTAAGTTAGCCACCTAACTAAGTGGTCTAGCATTCATTTAAAGGGTGAGTTCTTCCTAAAGTCAAAACACAGATTTAAATCCATTGCATGTGAAGGATGGTGCACTTTTCTATGCAGGATTGATGTATCCAATGTTGGAGCGAATTCTCTTAAAGGAAATTTGTGCATGCGACCAAAATTAGCGAATTGGTTGAGTGGAGAATATTATTATGATTTTCTCTTATTTGTATATCTCTCTTTCTTTGTAATTGCACCATGGGTGCTTGATGTAATCTCATCATTGTGAGGCAAACATTCTCTGTTGTCTATCAATATACTAAGGAAGATTTTGCTGGGTTTTTCTCCCTCATGTCATAGAGGGTTCCCCAGGTTAAATTTGTGTGTCAACTGTGAATGTTTATGCATATGATTATTCAATGTTTTCGAGTACTATTGTAATTCCGAAATTAAACATCAAAACTTAACACTGGTCACATATTGAAAATTTTGAAAAACTATTTTAGAACAAGAGGTTCATGTTCTTGAGACTTGATCATTCATCACTCCATAATCTACTCCATCATGGGTTCAATTGGGGACCAAGGAAATATGATGGCAATGATGCAATAACATGGATATTCCAGATGGAGAAATTCTTTGATCTACACGAAGTGCCAACTTTACAAAAAGTAACTATTGCACCCTTGTATTAGAACCTGATTAATTTGTATGATACCAATGGCATTGTGATTGTAAAAATTAGTGTATTGTCTCTTAGTCTATATTTATGGATGAATTGATATCACATTGGGATATTAAGAGAAACGCCTACTTTATACAATCGATTAATCTTAAGAAAAAATATCTAGTTATAGAGCACACTAAGTAGTTTTAAATGTTGGTTCTTAGAGTGAATAACATTTCAGTGGATAATTTGTTAGATCTCTTTATGGGCACTTTAAAGGAGATCCTTCAACATTGGGTATGTCTCTTTGAACCTAAATAATTCGAGAATTCTTTTAGTTTGTAAAGGGATGTTGAAAGTAAAAATATGGATATTAGAAGGGATACTATAAACATCTATAGAGAGGGAAGTGTTTCCTCCCCCAACCTCACTCAATCTACAAGGTCGGAACCTCAAGAAGTAGAGTAAAGAAGAGACAAGGGACTATGTTTCAATTGTGATGGAAAGTATAGTAAGGGGCATAAGTGAAATGTGAAGAAATGATTCTACATAGATTATTAATGGGAACAAGATTCATAACCAAAACAGTCTCAAGAGGTAGAGCTAGAAGATACTACTCGAACTAGATCTTGCCATGGATTGACTGAAATTAGCACTCCTCAAAGTCTTGGGACAAAATGATACATCACAAATAAAAGGTAACATTTTTTACTAATTTTGGTACTACCCATAACTTCATCAACTACAAATTAGACAAAATTCTCAATTTATTTATATATCCAACACAAAAGATTCAACTAATGGTTGTAGGTGGAGGTACCTTAAATTGTCCAGGGAAGTGCCATAGTATTAATCTTACTATGAGGGAGTATTTATTGGATAGTACAATGATTACATTCTAAATGGGTAGTGCTGATGTTGTAGTAGGGGTCCAGTGGATCTTAATTTTTAGGAACTTTTCATGAGATTCTCTTCAAAAGGGAAGGAAATTGAACTAAGAGGTATTCTAGGGAAAGCTTATAAAGTGATAAGCTCTAACAACATGTCACTATTTCTAAAAGAGAGACACCATGGTGTAATTGCAAAATTGTGCTCACTAGATGTTCAAACATTTAAACCCTCCATTTCAGTTTATAAGAAGTTATTGACAATCATTTCAAGGTATTTCGAGAGATGCCTAATGGTCTTCCTACTACTTGAAATCATGACCATGGTATTCACTTGAAAGAAAGAAGTGAACCACTTAACATCAAACCCTATAGGTACCCATACTGAAAAAATAGTGAGATTGAGAATATAGTTCAAGGAATGTTAGATGCGGGAATCATTCAACCTAGAGAAAATGCTTTCTCTACACCAATGGTGATGGTTCACAAGAAGGAAGGTGCATGGCATATGTGTCCAGATTATTGAGAGCTCAAAAAGATGACCATTAAATATAATTTACCTATTTATGCATTAATGAATCATTAGATGAATTACATGAAGAAAGTTTCTTTACCAAGTTGAATATGTGT
The DNA here is from genome assembly GCA_027924585.1 of Larix kaempferi. Taxonomy (NCBI): domain Eukaryota; kingdom Viridiplantae; phylum Streptophyta; class Pinopsida; order Pinales; family Pinaceae; genus Larix; species Larix kaempferi. The sequence continues at coordinate 34,579,949 of BSBM01000030.1, read as the reverse complement.
TCTTCCACGCTCCCCCCATCTATCCATCCTCACCCATTCATCCATGAACCCCCTTCCATCCAACTTCCCCCTTCATCCACAGCCCCCTTGTATCCATCCTCTTCCCTCTATCCAGGACTTCCCTCCCATCTACCATCATTCAACATCCCCCCTATCCCTTTTAGGTCGATACCCCCTATCATACAACTAGTAGGGGTTTATCGTCCACTACATCCTCCTCCACCCCATACCACCATGCACTCTTCCACCCTATCCTCTTCAGTTCCCACCACTATTGTGGAAACTACTATTCCAACATCCGTTGATATATCTACAATGTTTGAACCCGTATTTGTTGCAATTACATCTACCCCCCGATGACTGTATCAGAGTAGGTTGTCCATCCAAATCATCCACCTAATAGCCATGAATCCCAGTCATGTCCATTGTTGGAGGTGTTCATGGTGAGAATCAAGTTAATCTATGAAAATATTGTGATGCATTAGCGAAAATTAATTTAAGAAATTATTATTTTTCAATGAAATGATTGTCATAAATGTTGTAGGGTGGCATTGCTGAGAGGCTCAGTATATTGAGGATACCTGCCTCACATCTCCAACTCCCATGAGTGGTGAGTTATTTAAGAATTGAATTCTACATTCATTTTATAAATGTGGTAAATATTACAAATGCTTGAAAATGATGGTATCTTATATCATTTGTTTCATATCCTAGAGAGAAGGTTTACTCCTATACGAAATAAGGCCCAAGATTCCAATAGCTCCAAGAAGAGGAAGATCGATTTCGGAGATGTGTTTGGGAGTGTCGGGGTTAGCCATGATGTGAAATTTTTGGGCACCCGTTTCCATGTACTTGGTATCTAGGGCACGAGTTTCCATGTATTTTTGATCTACGGAACGCTTTTCCGAACTGTGTATAGGGCATGAGTTGCCATCGTGTGTACATTGGGAACCATGTTCCATTGTTTGCCAAAAAATTTTATATGTTTGGATGAGTTTTCTAGTTTTGGTGTTCATGGATTTTCAATTATGTGATTTATATCCATGTTGTCTATATTTGTATCTTGTTGTCTCTTGTTATGTGTAGTTTCCTAATAAACAACATCATGCTTTTAAAACAAATGGTTGAGTTTGAATGTCTTTTGATATGATTTCCTTCGTTTATGATAAAATAGATAAAATTTTGGTCTCTAGTGGCCTCATATAATCATTTTTGGATGGTCTATTGAAAAAAATATTGTGTTTGAACTCTAACAAAACATACTCACTTGAACATGTTCATAGCATTTGGAACCAATGTCATAACTATAAAAATAATTATTTCCACCGATGTTTAATATTTGATGATATCCCAATCAATAAGGACTTTTCGATCGTACTTAGGTGTGCAAAATGTATGCTATCATCACTGTGTTCAAAGATATGAAAAATATCTCCCCATCCCCTTCACTTGGAATGTTTCTTTGTGAAGGGACCATCATCCCTCTGCCACTGTGCTTTTCTTAGCATGGATGGTTTGTTAGGTTTAAGTGTGACTGGATATTTAGAATTGACATAATGAATATTATTTCAATTGGTTTATATAAAGAAATGTATTTTGATCATAAAATGTCATTCTAATAAGATCCAACTAGTCTGTATACATCACACATCACAATGCAAGGATGAAAGTTCGATGGTAAAATTAAACACATTGAGTAGTTATTGGAGAAATTTTATGGGGCCCTTGATATGATGACTAGGGATATTGTAATGTCGCTTTTTAAGAAATTTATTGAAATGACAAATTTTTCACTTTTTTCCCTAATTCGACCTTTGACTAGTTTTGATGTCTAGGTCTCCAAATTGCTCCAAATGCCTCCAAATATTCAGAGGAAGTGTATGAATGATATTAGTACTTGATTATGATGTTCAAGGATGATTTAGGACCATCAAAAACTTTTGCAAACTTCTTTAAACTTCTGGCCAAAATAAGAGTTTTCACTAACAATTTGGGGTTCAAATCCCCCCAAGGTAAATGCTGAATATGGCTCTCCAAATGCTCCCAAACACACTCGAATTTTTGAACAGATATAGAGGATGTCTAAGGGAAAATATTAAGGTCTCATTTGAATAATTATTCACTTTATTAAGTCTATTATAACCCTCTCCCAAACATCTACAAAATCACTAGTTCTACCTTGGGGGAAATTACATTAAATCTTCACCAAATGCAATAAAACTGAGCAAGATGGCTCCAAATGCTTAAGTACTAAACATGAAACTTGTTATACTCATTAATGATAGTCCATTTAACATAAATACATCATAGAAACACTCCTCCATTAGAATTCATCAACATTGCATTGGTATACATCAATATAGTGGGAAATGGTCATTGTTTGCTCATTAATAATTAATTGTACATAGAACCACTTGGAATATTGACCTGGTAAATTTCTGAACATGAAGAACAGAGTATATTCATCTTAATACAAAATAAATTGGGCATTAGAAGCTCACCCAAAGAGTACAATAACTCACCAAAAGCACAATCCCTCAAGGAGCAAGAATATGCAATGGAAATTGGAAATGGTTGAAGGAGTGAGCTGCACTAGAAGAAACTATGAGCTTCCATGTAGCTTACACCTGAAAATAAAGACTCCATTAAAGCTCCATGAAAGGTCTGAATGGATTTTCCACACACCAACTAGGATGAGAATCTTTCACCCTCGAAATTGGCTAAGGCAAGAAGACTAGTATTCCACTAGCTCTCTCTCTTCACAAATGCAAATTCTCAAAATGGTCAAAATCCCTTATATTGGTTAATCCCTGTATTTTATAAACATCCTTAGCATTCTAAGGTTCCCAATCCATCCATAACTCCAAGCTCATTCAAATTAGGGCGGGGGATCAAGATGTGCCATGTGTCCTCCCTTCCCAGACCTTCCACCTTTCACCAATTCAAATAGGATTCCATTGAGCTTTCCCAACTCCCATGAGCACCTTCTTGGAAGCTATATTTAGGCATGACAAGTCATACTGGCCAGATGTCAGCAATCAAATCTGCAATTTGTCATAAGTGTCATAGCATCTTCATCATTATTGTCATATAGGTTAGGGAATCTATTCCAAGTGTCCAATAACTCCTCATTTGACTCTTCCTTCTCCTTAGGAGTTACACTTCCATCCAAATTCAACCTATGATGCATATGGCCAAGTGTATGAGCCTCCTAACTCATCCCAAGAACATTAGGCTTCCCATGGATTCAAAATTGCAAGAGGAGGATTCCATGTGGCACATAAATTCTAGCTTGTGTGGGCCCCACAACCTCCATGTGTCTTCATGATCAATTGCTACTTTGATTTTCTCTTGCATTTATTTAATTATCTCCTTTATTAAATATTTATTCCATTCTAATGTCTAAACATCATTTAGAAGCTCCCTTATTGAAAATCCCAATGCCTCCATCCAACCTAGGGCACTAGTAGGATTGATGGAATTTTCCTGTTATGACTTTAATTGAATGGGGACATTACAAAGATACTTGAACTTTTCCTATACCTTATTATTTTGACAAGTTTTTTTAAAGTGTTGTCATTGTATATGAAATTGTTGTGTAAGTGATGAATGATAATGGAGATGTTCCCAAATACCAAAAGGTTCCTTATGTTTGCTGAAAAGGTGATCTCAATAACTTAACGGAGAGCATTTAAGTCTATACTTTATTGTTTGAAGCTTTCCCTAGACCTCAAGATATTTTTATTTATTGAGTTCTCTCTGGATCAATGAAGGAACCCCCTTGTGTAGCTACCACCCCTAGTTATTCCCCTTGTGTACCTACCACCCCTAGACACCCCCCTTGCGTACCTACCACCCCTAGTCATTTACACAAACACGCACAAGTTAGATGCACATAATTATATTTGCACACATATTAAAGATGTATAGATACATATATATTTACACTACACAAACCTACACACATAAAAAGATTTATACATAAACATACAAAAAATACATGCACATAGGCAAATATCTATGCACATATACAAAAATTTACAAAACATTGCACAAAGAAAACCATACAAATATTAGTATAAAATAACAAACACCATCATTTTTTCAAACACAATTACACACCTAAATATCACATTCAAATATTTTGAATTTTGAATTATGCATTAGGCTCTAAAGGCACCTTCTAGGGACCAAGGTTCATGAATGATTCCCTGAAGCATTACAAATGACCCATCAAATTGACCATTGGTACTAAGCAATAAATACATATTTCTAGCCTTGAGATGTTGGTCTCCCTCCTCGAATCATGTTTATGGATTTGAGGTCCACCCATAAAGCTCAAAACCTACTGATGTTGTCCATATTGGCATTCAAATATTTAAGTTATACTAGATCAATCTTATGTGGTTAGTTAAGGCTTCACATTTTCCTTATCCTTGGAAACTTCCTTTAGAACCTAAGGTCAAGGTTTCATTGTGTGATCATGTTTAGTGCCATAAAACTCATCTTGAATGCTAAAATACTTCTAGTTGCTCCCATATCATTTATTGAAGGTTAAACATATCCTTGCCATTTGAGCTCTCTTTCATGGTTGTGAAGCTATGTAATTAATATAGGCTTGTAAGGTCGAAGCATCAAGTTTCCCTTCCCTTAGAAGCTTTATTTTTATTAAGGTTTGCATTCCTCCTGCCAACCATGTACAAGGCCCTAATATCAATAAATGGTTCTCAAAATATCCTATTGAAGTATGTATCAACACTTGGAAGCCAAAGAACCCTAAGACATGTCCTATATGGTAGTTTGAAAGCTCCTTTCTTGCTCTTGATCACTAAGTTTGTGCATTTAGGGAATAACTCCTAAGTTTCCTATATTCACCATGTATCAATTCATGACTTGTATACGGGGCTCAAAAATTCCCAGTGGTTATCCTATTCCTCTTGTATTCCTACATAGAGAAAAAATGCACCTAGTAGATGCCAAATGTTAAATGGTCCAAGACCTTGTGCATGGTCGTCAAGCCCTAGAATCATCTCTTAGGACCTATGGGCTACGTTTCATCTTTTGACCAGTTCCATATCCTAAGAACCAATTTTGGTGTTCAAAACCTCAAAATAGTGTCCATATCCTCACCAAAAAGCTAAATATTCACATCCATATCTAGGCCCTCAACAACCAACACTTGGTGTTCATAACCTCCTAATCATATTTGAATATGCTCATATGGAGGCTAAATAACTTAGTGCTTAAAAAATCCAAACTTAGTGCTTAAAAAATCCTAATGGCTCACATTCCCCCCTTGAAAATAATTATAATCTAGGGAGTTAATGTGGTTGCAAGGATTTTACCTACCATAAAAAACTAATTAATTCCATATATGTTGTGATAAGCATGTGTGCACCTTTGTAATGTGTCTATCACATTTATAATGCATACAAATTCTTCTTGTTATAAAAAAAGGGAAACCAACCATAAATTATGCAAACCAAAACTTACTTATCTCTTATAGAATCATCTCTCATAAACACTATGGCTCCAATACACAACCAAGATACACCATGGTTAAATGAAGTCAACCAAATTCAACCATGGTCATCCATATTTAACCAAGACCTTAGTCAATGATGGTCAACCAAACTCAACCATTATACAACATTGTCATTGAAAGTCAACCATACAAAACAATTATTATTTATAGTCAACAAAACTCAATGATTATCAAACATATTCAACCATGGTTAATCATAGTCAACCATGGTCAATTAAGGTTAACCATTGTCAACCATGGTAAAACATGTTAAACTATGGTTGAACATAGTTAACTATAGACAAACCACAGTTATCTATGGAAAAAAATTTCCCACCATACTCAAATATAATCAGTCACGACCAACCATGGTTAAACATGTTCAACTAAGTTGTTTGAAATACCATAGTCAGTTGTGTCCAACCAAATTCAACCATAATTGATTGAATTCATCCTTGGTTAACCATTGTCATCGATGTTCAAACATCATCTACTAAGGTAAAAATTGTCAACATTAGTCGAACATGGTTAACCATAGGCAATCACAGTCAACTAAAGTCAACCATATTCAAAGATAGTAACTTTATGTAACCTTGGTCAACCATATTAATTACAATCAACCATAGTCAACCATATCTGATCATTGTCAACCTTAGTCAAGCATTGTCATTTAACCATGGACAAACCATATTCAACCATAGTAAAACATTGTCAACTAACCATGGTCAAACCACAACTAACCATGGTCAAACATGGTCCACTATAGCCTACCATGGTTAACCATAGTCAAACATTGTCAAATATGGTTATCCATAGTCTACTATGTTTAACCATAGTTGGTGTTTGTCAGCCATAATTAACCATTGTCAACCATAGTCATCCATCGGTCAACCATGGCCTACAAGATCCAACATCATTAACCAATGTTAACCATAGTAAAAAATGTTCAACCATAGTCAAACATGCTCAACCATAGTAAATCAAAGTCAACCATGGGCAACTAAAATCAACCATAATCAACAATGGCTAACCAAAATCACCCATAGCCAACCATGGTCAACAATAGTCAACCAAGGTTTACCATGGTCAACAATATTCAAACATAGTGAAATTCATATATATTTTAATTTTATTGAAATTAATAAATTTCAATTCACATATGTGCTAATCCTCCCAATTCATACTAATGGTGAACTAGCACAACTGCATATTTAAAAGTAGATGATATACATCTATTAACACAATTTTCCACCTTTTAGATTAATAACATTGATATCAACCACTTTAAATATGCATTTGTACTAGTTACATATTGTAAATTTATTTTTATTATAATCACCAAAACTATTGTGATATTTAAATGTGTATGCATAGATTAATCACCAAAACCCATTGTTATCGTATAAAAATAACAATAAAAATAAATAAATCAAATAAATAGTTAAAATATTTATTTTCCTAGGTTATATATTCCATATAAATCTCACTCATTTTATTAGTCCCTCCCAAGGCACGGATTATAGTGATCATTTGGTCATAAACATGTTTGACTTTTATATTAATACAAAAGAAAAATACATTGTTCTTCAAAGTTTTGTAATATTTATATATTAAATTTAATATTTTGAAAATATTAATTATTTTGTAGAATTTTTAAATTTTTTTATTTATATTTGATGATTTCCTAAAAGTTATAAAGTGACAAACTATCTATGGTGGGGTGTGAAATTGTTTAAACAAAATATTAATTTAAATTTAAATTTTTTTTTCCTAGCTTGACATGTGGTCTTTGGACTAGAGGTTTCATTAATGATAATGAATATTATCATTTTGTTATTGATAATAAGTACACAAGTGCCATTCCTTATTATTACATGTCCTCTCATTTTTTAAATGTGATACAAGAGATTTAGTGGACTGAATTAAAAAAAATGAAAAAATAGAAAAATAAATGCACGGATTTCCGAGGGTCATAACTTTTAACTGGTTTATAGTTTGGGCTCAAATTTGTTATTGATAATAAGTACACAAGTGTCATTCCTTATTATTAAATGTCCTCTCATTTTTTAAATGTGATGCAAGAGATTTTGTGGACTGAATTAAAAAAAATGAAAAAATAGAAAAATAAATGTAGGGATTTCCGAGGGTCATAACTTTTAACTGGTTTATAGTTTGGGCTCAAATTTAACATGGAGCTCGAAATGGATCTTCCTATTAAATTTGAGCCCAAACAGATAAACGAGTCAAAAGTTATAACCCTTGTAAATCCTTCCTTTATTTTTTTTCAATTGTTTTTATAAATTCATCCCAAGGAAATCCGTGCATAAAAATGTAATGTACTTTGACTTTTATAGACCTTAAATACATCTACTAATTACTATTTTTTAAAACTTAAATACATGTATTAATGAATGATTACAACAAACCTTAAAAATAAAAAAAATAAAAAAATTCAAATTTCAAACAACTAAAACTAAAAAAAAAACATAAGCAATTATTCATTATTAATTAATTATTAAAAATATTAAAAACTACTAAAAACTTATTTTTAAAACTTAAAAAACAAAAAAATAATAAACAATTATTAATTATTAATAAAAATTTAATTATTAATTATATTATTAAAAGTAAAAAGTTTGAAAAACTATAAAAACAAAGGAAAAAATTAAAACTTAAATTTTTAATATAATATCATCATTAATTATACAAAATAATTTATATAATATTGTACATCAATTATACAAAAGATAACATGATCAATTGTATAAAATATAACATAATCTTTTTATACAAAACATAACATAACTTATTTATACAAAACATAACATAATTTTATGACATGGACTAACTGCTTTAAAGCTATTACATTGGTTTGTCATTTGAATTTCGAGCAAGTGTTCCTCAAGATCATGAACATACCATTATGAGATGTGGATGTCATGAAATCATAGGCAAGTGCAACATCCCCAATTATCCAAATTAGTAATTTAGTGAAATTTTCAAAATAAACTTTCGCAATGGTTACTTTAACTCTACAAACTTCATACATATGAGATGAAATATTCAATCATGCATGAATCTTTCAAACCTTACTTACTCAATATAGATTCATAAATTTCTCCTACCACAATTTCAGTTATCTTCTTCTATCTTACAACTTCAGTTATCTTCTTCTATCTTAATTAAGACACTTATATAAAATATCTCAGACACTTATATAAAATAGAGATAGTACATCTATATTCGTAAACTACTTTAAGCAAAATGACACCCAAGTCGGTCAATCAATCCATTTTTCCATAATAAACCCAATTTCCAATGAAAAAACTCATTCAATAGTAATAAACCAAAATGTGCTTTAAACAATAAATATGCCTATAGGGTTCATTACATGATCAACATGAACAACGTTGATGGATTATTTTTTACCAAATCATACACTTATATATTCACATAACCAACAACCATTAATACATCAAAACACTTAAAGCGTACACACTAGAGAGTCACCCAATGTATGGACTACATCCACATCCACAAAGAAGTGTCATATTTTGTACCATTTATCCAAAAGCGGTATTACATCCTGCAACGCAGTGGTCACAATACTTACTTTCCTCTTTCATACAGCCCCTCTCATAAAGAGCATTTTCAAAGCATTCAAAAGAATATATCAACCTAGAATCCTACATGGATCCGTCAAATGCTTGTAAGTGAAAACATCGACGAAGGGAAACACAACTTCAATACACCCGTCGTACAGAAATGACATCGGGACAAAATGTTACAGTAAGTGAAAAACAAACAAGATGAATCATTCTGGAAGAAAATGCATAACACAGCTCTGCGATCGATGTGCACAAACATTTTTATCGATGTGCACAAACGATAATAATGAGAAATTCACAACAGGCTATGTGAAAGGTGTGTAACTATAATCAATCAGTCTTACGTAAACAAAGGACCCCATTCCATCAAGCTGTAACATGTGTACTTATACAAGACATATCATTCAACATTATATACTGCTTAGAGTACACTATCTCCATAATAAGCTAAGCTATCGATTAGATTGAACTAGTTTGTTTACTTGTATCTACTTAAGTAACATGAACAAAACCCATAGAGGTAATGTAACTAGTATCGATATCTCTATACACCGTATTCATAAGCAGGAATAAGAGTATAAGCTTGATTACCATAAGGTAGTTGCATTCTGTAATCATACTAGTTCTAAACTAAATACAAGCTCATGTGATCTCTTATACAATGTTCGTAATAGTGGTAATGAAGTCCATTGTACGGGATCAATCATAACCGTGTAAGTTTAAGATGGTGATAAAGGTAATCACATTGACCTCGTATATCATAAGAGACCAAAGGAGTTGTATCTATGTAAATAGATAAGCCCTGTGATAGACCTATACGTATGCGAGCTTGAAGAAACTGGGTATAAGCAAAAAGATCATAGCACTCGAATACCACTCTTGTTTATACTAGTGATAAAGGAAAACTAAGGACTCTACAATAGAACATACAGAGTTCTCATCTTAATAAAAAAAAATGGCCAATAAAAATTATAAGCAAAGGATGCAGAGACTTGTTGGGGATCGGAGTCATTCCCCAGAGCTGGGCTATCCTTTCCCAGACCCTTTCCATGTCAAGATTCAGTATTCGCATTTACACTTCTTACACAGAGCACTACACAATCACATGGATCACGCCTTCATACCACTATCACAGGGTGCATACAATATATATATATATTTATCATTCAGGTTCTTGTGCAGCATAGAATACCATCGCAACCCTGGATCTATCTTTTCCTACCTCTATCACAGAGTTTATATATATATATATATATATATATGTATATATCTCACATAGTTCTCTGCGCAGCATAGAATTCCAACGCAAAACAATAGATCTACTTCTTCCCGTCTCTATCACAGTGTACTTACAATGCATATATGATATACATGTCCTGCGCAACTTAGAATCCAATGTATACTACAGGATCCAGAATAAGAGTTGTCCATGCGCTCTACATTATGAACACTACGCGGAGATGTAACCATCTGAAATGAACATCCTGGACAGAATTTGACTTACATCTAAAGAATACAAGGATAACTATGTCATCTACAGGGTGAATAAACTCAAAAAATGAATATATCTCAGGGATGTGAACTAGCCAGAGCACGGAAAATCCCTTACCTCCATCGCAGAGCTATGAGTAGAAAAGACAGAGATTGCTTGTTTCGGGTGCTTCTCCTCCCCGAGCTTCCCCATTATTAAACGTTCGACCTCTGTCTCCTTCTCTAGACTCTTCTCGTCGGGTGTGGAGATGCTAGCAGGCCCCAGCGTATCCAAGCGAACCCCCCCTTCAGAGATAAACGAGATCCTTCTTAACGTGAAATCCCGTCGACCACGATGCCTGGTGTAATCGGCGTTCTATAGTGGGCGCCTTCTCTGCTACGAGACGTGGACATGGTATTCCTCCACCCGTCATCTATGTTATCACATCTTTGAAAATCACGCCCCTCCCCAGCGAGGGTTCCATCCAAGCGCACTCATAAATTAGTGCATGAGAAGTGGGTTTGGTCCTCTATTGAGAGACCATTCTCATTAATTGTGCCAACTTAACTCAACTGCTCATGTCGAGAAAGTGGAGAAGGGTAATCCCTTGGTTCTTTTTAACTAAAATTAAACAAACCCATTAATAATTTAGATTGTATTAACTCCAATAAGTCCACTCTTGTATTATATACATATATTATATATATATGTGCGTTTATATGTCTTTAACTTATAGTAAATTATAACTAACATATTAATTATTAAGCTTAAGCTGAGCTTTATTAAATATATTTACAAAATAATAAGACAGTAAGGAGGGATATTACAAAAAAAAATTATAATGTTTTTTAAAGTTTTCTAATATTTATATATTAGACTTAAAATTTTGAAAATATAAATTATTTTGCACAATTTTTAATGTCAATGAATATTATTATTTTGTTATTGATATACAGGTATCATTTCTTATAATTACATCTCCTCTTATTTCTTAAATTTCTTAAATATAATGTACTTTGGTTTTTATAAACCTTAAATGAAATTACTAATTATTAATTTTTAAAACTTAAAACTTAAAGATAATTCTTTTTATTAATATTTAAAAAAAATAATATATTATTACAACAAGCCATTATTAAAAATATAAAACAACTAAACATAAAAAAAAACAATTATTAATTAATTATTAATAATAAATTTGAATATTAATTATAAATTATTAAAACTAAAAAGCTTTAAAAACTAGGAAAATTATTAAAAAACTAAAATTTATTTTTTTATATAATATCATCATCAATTGTACAAAATAATCTATATAATATCATATATCAATTATACAAAAAATAAAGATCAATTTTACAAAATATAACATAATCTCATTTAGACAGAACATAACATAATTTTGTGGCACAGACTAGCTACTTTGCACCTATTACTTTTGTTTATATTTCATCATCAATTATCCAAAATAATTTATATAATATCATATATCAATTATACAAAAAATAAAGATCAATTTTACAAAATATAACATAATCTCATTTATACAAAACATAACATAATTTTGTGGCACGGACTAGCTACTTTGCACCTATTACTTTTGTTTATATTTCATTTAAATTGTACAAAAAATTTCATGATATTAATAGGTGTTTATAACTTAGAATTTGGAGTGGACTACTATCTATGTTTTTCTAGATTGAATGAGGATGGAACAAGTGTACTATAAAGATTGATTTTATGAACTTAGTTTAAAATTCCAAATAAGCAATTATAAAAAGAAGAAATATAAAAATGAATTGATCCTTCATACATGAATAAAATTTAAAAATATTTATTTAAAAAATAATCATTTCTAACTTAATATGTTTCCATTTCAAACAAATCCGGTTAAGAAAACTTTTGACCACTCTTCACATCATATTATAAACGTGCAAAGTCCTAAAAATTTAGAAAAAAATAAATAAATAAATTACACCTCGATGAGACCCTGCGTCCCTTTAACCCATAGTAGCAAAATACGGTCCTATTGGTAGTTACGGCACTTATGTACGAAAATTCGAACAAAGTTAAAAATACGACGAACATTATAGTGAACCATATATTAAAATATTTAAGAAAAAAATTTAAAATACTTTTTCAAATTCTTATAAATTTACCATCCTTCGAATAAAAAAAAATTGTGAATCAAAGAAAATAAGAATTTACCATCATTTGTGCCTTATTACTATTGCATTATTACTATTACATGTAGTTTTTTTATTTAAGTTTTATTTTATATATAATTTTTATTTTTATTTTATTTTTTAATATTTATTATTATCAAAAAGTAAATTTATGTAGTTTCTTTATTCTCTTTTTTTAATGTCATTTTATATAAAAATAGATTTGTGTAATTTTAATTTTAATTTTAAAAGTTTTTAATGAATAATGAATGAGATGTTAAAATTTGGAATGATTATATACAATCTTATTTTTTTTAAATTAAAATTGCATGTTTTTTGAATTTATAAGATGTCTACTCCAGTGTACTTGATTTTTTTGTTACCTATTTTTTCGATATTGTATTCAAATGGCATTCAAATCGGTATTCAAATCTTGCAACTATACTTTAACCTCCATTATTTCTTGGCTTGGAATCCTTTTCAATGCATCGTTGCTACAGTCCAGCTCTTTAACGTCAATTATTTTTGGCTTGAAATCCTTTCAACGCAAAGCACACTCCACTGGCACACTCCAGTATAATGGTATTTAATATTTCAACTACTTTATAAATCTGGAAAACCGGTAGGTAAGATAAAGTTATATGTTATTGTAGAAATTGTAAGAAATGATATAGAGTACTTAAAATGTAGATTACTTTTATATACTGCAAGTCTGCAATGCAATATTGAAATGGTGTATCGAAGAAAACTTTCACATCTTAATAAATATTGGGATGTGACATAACCCACTATACCACACCCATCACTATTGCCATGAATGAACTGCGGAGATGGATGGTTCAATTATATTGTTGAAACTTATTTATTTTTAATTAGAAAATAATACAACACCAGGGAGGAAATTTGACCTCAAAACGTATGTTGGTCATTAAAATTACAGACATAAAAAATATAAAAATAAATATTTGATTAAAAAGTCAGTTTTATAAACTCAAATTCCTAATCGATAGATTGATAACCAGAATTTTTTATGGAATGTAATACGACAGAGAAGATCACCCCCATCATATCATGTTGTGGTGTCCAACATAAGAAACTCCAAGAATCACACCCCATCATATCATGTTGTGGTGTCCAAAATAATAAACTCCAAGAATCACACATGGATTGATAAAATAAATAAATATACCATAAGGTGTTGAATCCTGCACATCAAATACAAAAGCAGTAGGTCTCTAGATCATAGATCAAAGCACTACAATGAAAGGAAACAAGAAAGTTTTCGATCCAGGTTGAGTTGTGTCTGCGGCCTAAGTGTTTCGGAGACAACTCGGACAGGCTACAGTAATCGAACGAGTAGAAGTACACTCTTCCGGGGCTTCGTCAGTGGCTCCACTACTTTGAAAAATCCCGGGTGGGTTTATAATCTAGGTCAAGGTCAGGGTGAGTTTACACTGAGTGTGTGCTCTCAGGAGTTCAATAACTTGATTTTCACAAGCTTGAGTTCCCAGATTTGACCTAATGCTATGAATTCCAAAACCTTATTTTAAACTTCTTCTTCTTCTACATTATAGTGATTCTGATTTCCTTTACCTAAATACAAATACATCTGCAGACACTTCTAAGAAACCACCAAAACACATATTAAAGACGGTAATGAATTTTGACTATAATCTATTTACTGAAATTTTTACTTGAAAAACACTACAGGATTAATTTAAGAAGACCCATACATAGCAGTAGTACATGGACAGACATGTAAACTGATAGAACTCTGACTAAGCCAGGAGACCATAAAGCGAACTGCCCATAATTAATATTTCCAACAACCATGAATACTTCCTCTGTCATTGAACAGGTGACCTCCATGACCTCAACCACTGACCTGCAATTCAGAATTGAATGGCACAGATGAACTGTGGGCCCTTAACCTAGCATCATTTTGAATATATCCCCTGATCAGCCCTTGAGGCCGTGTCAATGAGGCAGTCCATGGATCCCACATAGGGTTTTAACATAACCCTGCCCGATTATGTGTTGAATCAGATCTTGTGGGGCGGCTTGGAGAACGATTTGAATTTAATGCCTGCTTTTTCCAACTGCCCCGCGCTGTACGTGTTCAGAAAATCACGTATGCCATTTTTGTCGGATGTTTGACGCAAATCTTCAATACCGCCGCTGCAACAACCACTTCCATAAAGTGCTTAGGGTTTTGCTAGAGTATGCTCCCACATGTCCGTCCCGCTAGCTTGCATATGTAGGAACAGTAAAACGAATGCGTGCATGCAACCCAGCAAATACAGCTCCCTTGCAGCCGATCTGATTATAACTAGCTAGATCGAAAGGAGACAACACCATGGACATCTCCTACAACAGTTTCTTGTAATCTTATGTCTTGCTTCTGATTTCTGGTTATCATAAACATATCCCAATTCAGTGGGATTTGATTTTCAAGCTTGAGAATGTTGTACTTTATACAGACTCTAAGCGTACTCAAACTGATCTAGACATGCAGAATAAGAAACTTAACAGAAAGGATGCATCTATGGCCATCCTGAGAGCGAAGTCCTTAGAATACTTGCCTACTAATTAATTGCCAGTCATAGAAACGTTCAATTTCATGCTGTATCCCTTCGATCTTTTCAACTTGTTGTCCAAGTTCTGGGTGTGATTGCGCAGTCTCTGCCATAGCATGGCCGCAGACTGGAAATTGTACTCCTCCACTGTTTGACATCTTCAGCTCAGAATAGTGATAACAGCCATCTCCGCCACAGGAAGATTCAAAATCTGTTTCCAGCTTCCAGTTGCGATAAGGATCCAGGGACATAAAGTGAGGAATACAGGCGTCTCGTTTTCGAGAGATTTATTACTGTCGATCATCTCCCTTTAACTTGTTCAATCCACTCCGTTGGAAAAACTGGCGGTTTTAACTTCCCTGAGAATGAGATCATATTGACCCAATGTAGGTGTAATCTCTGAGAATGGGATCATATAGAGCATCGAATAAGCCTCCTTGGAAAGCATATGCATTCCTTGTGACGTACATTACTGGCTATATTGACAAGCACATCGAATCCATCACTATTGGGTATTGCTTTCGAAATAATAATAATGTTTTCCAAACGCCACTTCAAGAATATGCTAAAGGTAACATTAAAGCGGCCAATCAATTGTTGCGTGCTTTCCAGAGGAAGGATTCCAATATACCAAACATTAATTGATCTGGGAGGGACCATATTTAGTTACTTTGTTAATTATGTCATGTATTATTCTTCATCCCATTTTCTCTTCACTTTTTACATTATTTTATAACGTTGATGTGATGTATTCTTTTCCTTTCCATTTTTATTTGCATTCTATCATTAGCGAGGGAAATCTCTAAACTTATGCATTATTACATTTGGTCAACTTTACCGATAATTGACATCAGACCGACATAACTTTCGAGTGTTTTCGACTGTTCATTTACACTTTTCCCCACCACATGCAATAGGTATCTTGGAATGAGTGAGCTTGGGCCATTTTGTTTACAATAAAAAAAAACCTTGTTACTATTTGTAATCTCTCGTCCTCTGAAGAAGCTACATAGGAAATCCATTCATCTTTTTCAAGATGTGCCACATGTCTCCATCTACCATCGTTCGTTTAGCAGTGTATAGTATACACTTCAACATGTCTTAGGTTTTAGTTTTGTGCGATATGGCTAAGCAACAACTTATCAAGAATACAACACTATGGGTAATTATGTACATGTGTACTTTTAGCTTCCTTTAATAGGCGTTTCTCTTGTTTTAAGAGTGTGTACTAGTGTTGTTAAATCCGGAGCCTACTGCTACGAGAGGAGATGAGTTGAAACCATGTATTCACATATTTTCTGGAAGTGAGTAGATGGCCCTTCCCAACAACATTCACCACATAATGGAGATATGGTAGATGGTAGAGATCTACCAGGGTGAAGGAAGCTTAAGCCAAGTACTTTCTCTTTGGACAGTCGCTCCTCATACACATCAAAGATTTTGGCCGTTGTTTCAATGTTACTCTCCACCATTACTTCATCTGTGGTTCCTCCCACAATGGGAATGATGACAGGCTGCTGCAAGATCCCATAAAGGGTAGGATTGAATTGATGTAATTCCACCTGGCCTCACTATTCAACAACATCTTGCTCTTCCACCGTTCTCTCCAACAGATGATCATCACGTA
This sequence comes from Larix kaempferi, assembly GCA_027924585.1. Classification (NCBI taxonomy): domain Eukaryota; kingdom Viridiplantae; phylum Streptophyta; class Pinopsida; order Pinales; family Pinaceae; genus Larix; species Larix kaempferi. The sequence goes on along the minus strand of BSBM01000030.1, from coordinate 34,562,978 downwards.
TGCCTTGTTCTAGGTATTTGTTGTCCAAATAATTTTTTATTGCTCTCGATTCTAAAATTGCAGCTTCGTCTTGAAGAGTGGCTATGTATCCAAAAGGATGGAAAACAACAAAATGTAGCGCGATGAAGAAAGCAAAATTATGGTGATTTTTTGTGATCCTCTGCCATGAGATTAACAGGCATACACCAATCCTTCCATCACCAGACCCCCATTATGATGTGGGGATATTCTACAAAATTAAGGATTCAAGAAAGGAGTTGATTTAGAAATACTTCAGAACATAAGAGAGTCTTAATAAATGAAAGAACACCAGGAGCAAATATTGAGGCCATCTTCCACAGCTTTCAAGTGAAATGAGTATGGCTATGTCATAGTTTTTCCAACTAACACATTAGTTAATATAAATGTTACGATAAGATTTATTTTTCATTCCCCAAAATCTGTGACGTTCACTCCAGAATATTCAATGTATTTTGAGCAAGCTTTGACATTAAGATTCACCATATGTAGGTAACAATGGAATCACTTTGGTTATTGTTATGCCTGCAATACTTCTGAGAGGGTAACACTATCTTCAACCTCCTGCTCAATCCCAAGACTTTAGATTCTGCATGGAGCACCTCGCAAGGTATGCTTCCATTCCTCTTCTATAGTCTTCATCAATTTAGTTTTCTTCATTGTTTGGGAAGTAAAGATACAATAGGGCATTTATTTGTTTTATTTTCTTGCTGATTAACACCCGACCATCAATAAACCGCTCTACATCAACCATATCGATATCATCCTTTACCTCCTTGCTAGTTTCTGATTCATATCTCCCTAGTAGTTCTAGTGGTTCTTCCATGTGCTATCTGATTTTTTCCTCCAATGGTCGTTAATGAGGCTCCCTAGCTAATGGTTGGGTTGTGGTTTATTAACCATAAGTTTATATAGGATTAAGTGACAACAATACTATGGTTCAATACTATGGAACAGATAATACTTATGGAACATTCTGGGCATATTGGTTGTCTTCTCATTATTAACCATATGTTTATATAGGATTACATGACAACAATACTATGGAACATATAATACTTATGAGACATCAAAGTGTCCTAGTCAAACTAACCAACTAATCACTCAACTAACTAATTAATGCACTAAAGAACTAGTGAGATTACAATTCTTAACACACCCCCTTAATCTCAAGGGGGACAATATTCTCAGCACTATCAATGCCTAAGTGCTTTCTGAGAAACTCAAATGCAAATGTTCCCAAAGGTTTGGTAAACATATAAGCTAATTGCTCCTTAGAGCCACAAAATAACAAAGTAATCTCTCAACTATTGACTAACTCATGTATAAAGTGATATCGAGTGTCAATGTGTTTACTTTTTCTGAGAAACACATTATGTTTGGACAATTGTATGGCATAATTATTGTCACAATAAATAGGTGTTGGTTCTTTTTCCGTGTGTCCCATATCCTTCAAAAGTCTTCTCAGCCAAACTGCATGGCATGTTGCTGTAGTTGTTGCAACATATTTTGCTTCTGTAGAAGACAAGCTGACAATGGGTTGTTTCTAAGAAACCCATGAAATCAGATTGGTACCCAAATGGAAAGCATAACCAGATGTGATTTTTCCTATCATCAACACTGCTGCAAAATCACTATCAGTGTACCCTGTAACAGTACTGTCTGGTGAATGAGAGTACCAAAGTCCATAACCAACTTTGACTGCAACATATCTCATAATTATTTTACCAACTTTCTAGTGAGAGTCTTTGGGAGACTCCATAAACCTAGAGATCAAGCTAACAACATACATCAAATCAGGTCTAATTACATAGTCAAATACATTAAACTGCCTACCAATCTTTTATAAATTGTAGAGTTCACTACTGATCCATCATCATTCTTGCTTAACTTGGTGCCTGCAACAAAGGGGGTTTTGTTGGTTTTCATTTATCCATTATTAATCTCTGAAGAATGTCTGTAGCATACTTATGATGATAGATGGAGATGCCTTTTTCACTTTGTTCAACTTCCATGTACCAAGGAAATACTTCATGAGACCAAGATTAGTCATTTCAAACTCCTTTTTCATGACTGTCTTAAATTCTTCCAACATCAAATTTCAAGTATAAATCATATCATCAACATAAATACATACAATCAGAATGTTACCTTGTTGATCTGCTTTGACATACTGAGTATGCTCATTACTGCTCCTTTTGAACCCATTGTTTATGAGATAGGAATCAATTCTGGTGTATCAAGCTCATGGAGCTTTTTTTAGACCATACAAGGCCGTTTTCAGCTTGCACACTTTGTGTTCTTGTCCTTTGATAGCATATCCAGGTGGTTGGTCTACATAGACTTCTTCTTCAGGTATGCCATTTAGAAAGGGATATTTCACATCCATTTGATAAAAAGGCCATCGATTCTTAGTTGCTATTGCAAGTACAGCTTTGATGGTGTCCATCCTTGCTACTAGAGCAAAGGTTTCATCATAATCCACACCATATTGCTAAGCAAATCCTTTGGCAACCAACCTGGATTTGTGCTTCTCTATCTCTTCCTTTTCATTCAGTTTGGTCTTATAGACCCATTTTAATCCAATACTTTCCCATTTTAATCCAATACTTTTTGTCTGGTGGGAGATCAACAAGATCCCAAGTTTGATTCCTTTCTCTAGAATCAATTTCTTCATTCATTGCTTGTACCCACTGTGCATCTTTTACTACTTCATCGAAGGATGTTGGCTAACAAGAAAACATAGCATACTATAGTTGCTCATAATTAATAGAAGTCTGCTCATACAACTGCCTCAAACTTTTGGTTCTCCGTGGTGGACTGTCTGCTGATGTTGCTTTTTGTTGTTGCTGCTATACCTCTAGTATGGGAATTTTGAGTGGTAGATCTAGTGGTACTGGACTTTCTTTCTGGTAAATATCTACTGAATCATTCTAAGGATCACTCCATCATTTATCTTCAATAAACCACAACCCTTTTGGTGACATGATTATACAACTTGTAAGCCTTGTGATGTTCACTGTAACCAATGAAGATACATTTCTCACTCTTTTTGTCCAACTTTTTTCTCAATTCATCAGGTACATGAGCAAATTCCACACATCCAAAAACTCTTATATGTGAGACACTAAACTTAGTGCCACTCCAGGATTCCTTAGGAATCTTGTCTTTTATACTCACTGTGCAAGATCTGTTCAGTAAATAAACTGAACATGCAATAGTTTCAACCCAATAATCATCTGATGATTCTTATATGACAACATACATTGGGCCATGTTCATAATGGTCTGGTTCTTCCTTTCAGCAACTCCAGTTTGCCGTGGAGTGTATTAATTGGTAGTGAACTGGTGCTAGATGCCATGTTGTTTACAGAATTCTGCAAAATCATGTGAATCATATCACCTTCCATCTGACCTAAGCATTTTGATGGATTTACCTATTTGCTTTTCAGTCAATGCCTTGAATTCTTTAAACTTGAAGGCATTTGATTTGTGTATGAGAAAGTAGACCCAGAATTTACTGCTATAATCATCAATAAAAGTTAGAAAGTAAAGACTACCTCCTATGGATTTGGTTTGCATGGGTCCACATAGATCTGTGTGAACTAACTCAAGGTGGTCTTTGGTTCGAGATGTGGAAGTGGAGAAAATGTTCCTTTGATGTTTTCCTAAGATATGTATTCACAAGAACTGGACTATTCATTCAAAACCAGTAACCCCTTGACCATGGACTGTTTTTGCATAAGACTAAGACTTTGAAAGGGTAGATGGCCAAACCTACAGTGCCAAAACTAGGTTTCATCTAGTCTAGAAACAATATGTGCATATGAATGTGACAAAATGGCACTTCTGAGACTGAGTGAGAATATTCTATTCTTGGTCATTTCTACTTTGGCTAAGAGTCTTCTACTCGGGACTTTCTCATAAACAACACAATAAGTATCAATAAATATGATTTAATACTTGTTCTGAATTAGTTGACCCACAATGATTAGATTGAATTTTAGATTAGGAACATAGAATACATCATGTATAAACTTCTTCTCATTCTGTTTAGTAAGAACATGAACAATGGCTTTGCCTTGACTAAGAACAAGATAATGATCACCAAGCTTGATTTTTGTATTGACGGACAGATCTAGATAAAAAAAATAGAAATTTGTTACATGTTATATGATTGCTGCAGCCACTGTCCACCAACCATGCAACTGAATGATATTCTTTTTCAGTCACTTGACATGAGAGAAACATGACTTCTGATGATATGTCTTCAACATTGGAGACATGGTCTCTGCCACTGTTATGGTCTGCTTGCTTCTTTATGCAGTCTTGTTCATAGTGGCCATACTTATTGCAGTAGTTGCAATGAATTTGGGTCTATTAGTCCATCTCTTGCCTCTCCCCCTCTATTTTTGGGAGTTGTGAGAGTACTCACGGTGATTTGAGTGTTCATGAGAGGTTCTATCTACTGTAGAATAAGAACCTTTTCCTCTTTTTCCTTGTCCTCTACCTCCTCTGCCTCGACCTCTACTGAGGGAAACCTGAGTGTTGAATGCATTTGACATAGATTCTTCCTCTTGACTGAGTTGGGCTTCATGGGACATAAGGGACCCTGTTAACTCTTCTAGGGTAAATTTGGACAAATCTTTAGATTCTTCTATAGCAGTAACAATCATAGAAAAATTCTTAGAGAGAGATCTGAGAATATTTTGGAAAACAACCTTTGTTCCAAGGCCTCACCATAGGTTTGTAATTGAGTCACAATCCCCGAAACTCCAGTCATGAACCGATCTATAGTTTCAGTTTCCTTCATTTTAATACTTTCAAACTGAAGTCGAAGGGTTTGGAGTCTTCTCGTTTTCACTCCATCTGTACCTTTGTATGCATATGCAAGGAGATTCCAGGCTTGATACATGGTGGTGGCTCCTGAGATCCGCGGGAAAATGGAATCCTCAATGCAGCTTTGGATCAACCATTTTGTAGTGAGATTTCGTTCTCAGCTTTCTTCAAGGGATTTCTTACAAGCATTAGACATAGCATCCAGAGCGGTTGCATCTAGTTCTTTGAAGTCGTTTTCAACCATATCCCAACATTTGTTGAGTTGGAGAAATGTCTGCATCTTGATTGACCAAAATTCATAGTTGGTGACAGTCAACACTGGTCCGGAGATCTACTTCATACTGGTACTAGCCATCTTTTTATGGCTACCTTTTAAACAAAGTGTTGCAACTTGTATAACTAGAATAGTGTGCCACAGGGTGCGTCAGGAAAAATGCGTGTAAGTGAATAATGATCGTCGTACTTTCCCTTAACAACAAGTGCATCAACAACGTCCTTAGTTTGTGCAGAGAGTGCACCAACGACGCACTTTTCCTTAGTAGTAGGTGTGTCGGTGGAAGGGTGTCGCGATTTTCGATAGGGATAGATGCATTGACACTTCCAAAGGAAAAAATAAAAATGATACGGCCCTAGTGCTGTGAAGAAACTCCACTCCTCCACGTTGATGTGTTCACGTCTCGTGTGTGTGCTTTCCACTGTGTGAAAATGATTACCTCAAATCAATAGTTATGGATTAGGCTATGCAGCTCCGGTACCATGTTAAAGTTTTAGTACAAAAAATGATGGAACACATATTCATTGCCTTCTCATTATTAACCATAAACTTATATAAGATTACATCACAACAATATTATGGTTCAATACCATGGAATAGATAATACTTGTGGGACATCAAAGTGTCCTAGTGAAATTAATTAATGTACTAAAGAACCAGTGAAATTACAATTCTTAACACTCATAACACCTTGATTCTTTGTCCTTTGTCCTTTCCTTTGGATTCACTTACCGTAAGGGTTTAATCTCATTGCTCAACGTGGACTGCTTAGACAATATCTTAGATGAAGGAATGGAGAGTTGAAGAAATCTTCATATTAATGTGTTAGGAAATATAACAATGAAGAAGCCTTTTGTGTGAAGTATCTCTCCAATCACATGGAAATACAAAACTTTTTAGCTATAAGAGATTTTGATTTTCAATTGATGAAAATTAAGGCTCAATTACAAAGTGATTACTAGGTTTCTACATTCTCATTGTAGCTATGTAGTGACTATCCATGGATGGACACTTTTTATAGCAAGTGTCCATCATATAATATGTTATATAGCCAAAATCGAGTATCCATCAAATAACAAATTGTATAGCCAAAAGCTCACTATAATCTCTATACTAGCACATCCGCCTTAATAGTGGTAATGTGGATTACAAACGCCGATAGGGATCACTTAAAGTTTAAAGGGTTATATTGCCATCAGCAAAGGCATGTAGTATATTATTTATTGTGTAAACCACATATATATGATTTAAATGCAAAACATAATAGTTTCCATTTATATGTTAATACAAGTTACATAATTTTTTTAGAATGAAAAACCTAAATAAGAATAACAAGAGTCATATGCTTTGATTTGTATGGTTGAAAAATAATTTAGATTGTTATTAATGCTCATTCAATGTTATGAGATTTGCCACAAAAGAAGTCTGTCATTTCGATTCAACTAAAAAAAAGATATTTAGCGATAATGGGCATCTCGAAATATTAAGAAACATGTTAGTTGGCCTTCACCATAAAGTGTAATGATTGATCAACCATTCTGCAAGTTGAATTTTCAATTTAAATCTAATGGTTATATAACATTGATAAATGATGAGATGATTTTGACATATAATTTTATTTATGGATGTCCTTTAATCCATCCAGGAAAAGGTTGATTGTATGTTCTTTCAATAATACTGGGAGGAACAATTCGTACTAATAATCTCATTTTCCATTAATCATTATCATCTCAGCGATTGCCTTGGTGAAAACGTACGTATCCTTCCATCTATGTTCTCTTTCCTGGACAAGCCACTTTCATGCACTTTAGCCATGTAAAGAAACATTATTCAGTCATATTGTTTTTTAACTTACTAAAAACTCGTGTGCCAAGGGTGATATCGATTGTTAATGTGCTATGTACAATCTATTGGCGAAAATGAGCATTAATAGCAATCTTAATTGTGAAAAAGAATTACACGATACGTGATCTAAATCTGAAAAAGAAATGAACACATAAGTGAAATAAAAATCCAGTCGGGTATCAAATTTACATTGCTACTCCATAACTTGACCTAAAATCCATGGGAAACAATGACTTGTTTTATAATTCTAAAAATCAAAAGGCCAAAATCTAATCAACAAATCCAGATAATAATCAGCAAGATAATATAGACCAATATGATAAATATCTAAATCTATCCTAAAGAAAACATAGAAACACACAAACATGAAAGATCCATCAAATTTGAGTTTAATTGCTACTTGGATTCTATTCTATAAATACTTCGATGCTACTGAGAAAACTTTGGTTCCCTCTAATGCCCTAAATTTAGGGCCCCATCGATTCTGAGATGCATCTTGAAATCTGATGTTGGTACCAAAATTGATAGCTAGCAGGTAGAAGAGACTTTACCATGCATCATCTGATAGAATACATGGAGGTAGATTAATAATTAATGTACACAGTCGATTGAATATAAAGCGGGATTTAAGGTAAACATGGGCATGGCAAGGTAAACAGGTAAAGAAGAGAATAACCATTACAGGGAGCAGAGGGGATTGAGGGAACCGAGAGGCAATCAATGTGGAGATCAGGTGGCCACTCATTTTTCATGTTTTCTAGGTCACCTCAAATTGATTGCCATTAATGTTGAGATGTTGAAACATGGCCACCTCAATTGCTATGGAGCGATGGTCACAAGGTAAATAATCCTAAACTGTTTGGAATACATGTAACAATCATTGAAATAATTTTAAATTCTTTTTTAATAAATGTATTTGTAATTGTTAAAAATATTCACACTAATTAATTCCTTAAATTTATATATTTATATAGTTCATTTTTGGATACGACTAAGAATGTTTAAGTATTATTAAAATTGAAAATTGTGTCACCTTCGCATTGTATTGAAATATTATATTGCAATAGAGACGTAATTATAAGTTTAAAGCAAACCTTCGAAACAATATTTAAAGAAGAATTCCCTATGTCACATGCCTTGCATTTTATCTTCAATTTACTTTGATGTTTGTAAACCCACTGGAGAACAAAATTTTGAAATCTACGAACAGTTTTTCAATCCACACAAGAGACGACAAAATTTTGAAATCAATAAACAATTTTTCAAGCCATTGTTTAGACAATTTTTTTTTTGAGGAGATTGAACGGGATGTTTCCCAACCCCCAAAAAGAACAATGTTTTGTTGGTTTTACCAGGCATGTGTTGATGCCTAAAAAATTCCAGCATGGACAGTAGGGATTCTCCCCAATGGATAATCCCAATTAGATCATTCACTGTTTGGTGTGGGGAATCCGTCCGATTAACAATTCGGCTACCGTTGGTGTGTATGTGTGATTTTTTACCAGTTGCAGCCCAGCCCACTGTTTATATTTTATGTTTAAAGTGTGAATATGCAAGTGCTTCTAATCTAACTAATGCATCTAACCTAAAATTGACAGGAAGAAGCCTCAACAAGTGATGCATAGGTTCTTACCTCCCATCTGATCACTTCTACCTTATCAATTATCTAACCCTAAGCTATACTAAGCTAATATATCCTCACAAAGAGCCATTTGAAGAGTAATAATATGAAAATGCATATACAAATCCAATAGATATTTATTAAGATAAAGTATGCACATCCACAACAGAAAATGATCAATGATAGCTTTGATTATAATTAAAACAATTTATTACTTTGTTAACACATAGACATTTACATAGATAAGGAAATCATTCATCACCATCGAAGTAGTTCAATAAGTTAGAAAGATCTCACAGCATGAACATAAACATAAAATAAATGTTTTGATCTATCAATCACAATTCCCATGCAAAGGTTAGTGCAAGCTTTTCCCAGCAAACAAGTCTTTCCTCATTAGCAAAATAATAGTTCTCTTACACAATGTATCCAGTCTCTACTTCACTAGCAAAATTCCTTTCTCTAGTACCCTTTTCCCATATTTATACTACAAGAAAATTGTGTATATATAAATGATCATTTCGGTCCTCTTCCTTCTTTGACTTGCCCAGATTTCTTTTTTATATCAACCGTTTCCTCTGTGTGCAGTCTTTCAGCTTCCTTCGCATTGTGATTGATTACTTTGACTTCTTCTGTGTCCTTTGGACTACCAATCTCATCTTTTATGCATGTTGTTCCTTTTTCTCACCGCCTTTCAACTTCCACGCATCCTGAGGAAACCACAAAACCAAGCTATAAGCAAAACTCATCATTAAGCCAAATCATAATGAACATAATACAAATTTCAGAAGCATGAGTGTCAATATTGTTTACAAATCAAAGGATTGAAGCTTCCATGATCTTATTTTGGCTTGAAAATGATAATTTACATAGAAGCGGAAGGTCGAAAAGGGGTCGCGAAAATGACCAAAATCAACCTTTTGCATTTCGCATTCCGCAGTCCGCAATCCGCAATCTGGGCTTGCGGGAATGTGAAATTGCGGGAGGCAATTTCAACCGGTCAAAAATTCAATCCGCAATCTGCAATGCGGGATGTGGAGCTGGGGAATTACAAGAGTGCAAGAACCAAATACCACCTTTCAAAAATGCCATCTGCAATCCGCAATCCACACTGTGGAATGCAGAATGGCATGATTGCTGGAGTGCGGGAATGCAAAAGCGCAGAAGACAAATTCAAAAGTCCAAAAATGCAATCCACAATCAGAACTGTGGACATGTGGGATACAAAAAGGTGAGATGCAGGAACATGGAAATGCGGATATGCCAAATGAAGAAAATGTGGAATGAAATTCCAAATTCGGAAATGAAGTCCGCAATCCGCATTACACAAATCGAAAATACGGGAACGCCGAGGTGTGGGGCTGGAATGTGAAAATGCGGGAGACCATTCAACAAACAACAAAAAATCAATCTGCAATCCGCAATCCACAATTGGAATGTCAAGAAAGCAGGATTACGGCATTGCAGAAACAAATTTAGCAAGTTGGAAATACAATCTGCAATCCGTAATCCGCAATGCAAGAATGCAAAAAGTCGGGATTGCAGAGTTACGAAAAAGGCATGATGCGGAACTTAAGAATGTAGAAGTGCGGAAATGGCTTTTCTTTCTCTAGTTTTTTTTAATAAAATCTAAGTGTTAGGGGTAAGATGAACAAGTCTAAGTAAGATCAAAGGAGGGCCCCTACAATTTTACAAAATTTTGGGGATCAGGTTGCATCTGCAACAATTAGCGATTAATTGGTGAACACATATCTCTGAACAAAACCAATTTAGGATCACAATTGCTTGTCTGTTATTAATTCTGATTGTAAAACTGTGCCCTTATCATTTTACCAGGATTTTAAAAGGATAAATTTTTATGCAGGGAGAGGAGCTTTCTTGAATCATATTGGTCATTCATTTTGGGAAATAGGGCAACCTGGACCAGATTTCCTGACCACTCTCCTGAGGCCATAATATGGAGTTCATTATTAGTCCCATATTTTGGTTACCTCTAAGTATGACTCCATAGGATCGTAACAAAACCAAACATATGTATTCGTTTGTTCTTCATTCCCATGCTATCAACATTTATTTAAACGCTTTCTTTTGTCGATTTTTATCGTCCGAGTCTTTCATCAATAACCTTCTTCAGTGTTCAAAATTTGACGCGGGTTCTTCCATCCATAATGTCTTTTTGTGTGAGTGATGATTCTTATTTGTTTGTCATAGTCACATACGGAAAAGAACCCTTTTGGACTTATCATCTGGGCCATCTTCTTGATTGGTTGTATTTATTTTCAAAACCATTTCTTTGATGGAGATGAAACTTTTTCAGAAATTTTGACTCTTCATTATAAGCCTTTTGGCTGTAATTTTTGTAGCACGGGATCATTTTAATTGCCATCCATCTGCAAGAATTGCTTCCTTTCCATGGGTCAGTTATAGTAGGCTTCCTGAGATGGTTATTTATGTGTAAGTGAGTGGATCCTCAAGATAGTAATTTAGAATTCATAGATCTTGATTATTTAACAGGGTTTAAATTGACACAACATAAAACATGAAGCAGGTTTCTCTTTTTTAAACAAAGCACCAATTAAAATAACTAATGACACTATTTTCTACAAAAGGAATTCCTTTTGTTATAAATCCAATTCTAATCCTTTCGGTGATTATCATCGTTTCACATGAGCTTGTCTAGATTTATGCCTTTCTGCATGAGTCACTCTGAAAGCTGAGCTGAGGTTTATTAAATAAAAACAAACGAGTAAAGCAAAATCAAAACAACATGGGATAACGCTGAAGCTAACTGTCCTAAGATGAAAACAAATGAAATCAAACAGAAAGGATAAAAATCAACCATTTATTTATGTACAACAGGTTTCCCTAAATCTAAGAAAAATAGTGTTTGAGAGCTAGGCCATTGATAGGGAGGTTTTCTTTCTCCCCTTGTAAATCTTATAACTTATAAGTCGTTGGCCCAAGCTTCTCCACAATCTGATAAGTACCAAGCCATAGTTGTTGAAATTTTGTATGTTTTCCCTTTTCTTCATGAGGATGATCCCATTTTAGAATTAGGTCTCCTATCTCAAAAATTTTCTTGCCAGATTTTTGCTTTTCAAACCATTTTTTAACAATACCTTGGTGATGGTTGAACTTATCTTTGGCCTTTTTCCGTGCTTCCTCAAGTTTCAACAAGTATTAATTCATGACTGTAGGATTTCGTTGTTTGACCCTCGTGATGCCTGAGCCAAATGTAGGGAAGGTATTAGTATGTTTGGGGGAAGAATATCCTCTTTCCTATAGACCAAAGTGTAAGGAGAAACCTCTAAAGAGTTTTTTGGAGTAACCCTATCTTCCCATAAAGCATTGGGAAGGTCTATATGCCAATTTCTTTGGTTTTCAATTACATTTTTCTTTAATATTCGTACGAGATTCTTATTGGTGGATTCAACCAACCCATACCCTTGAGGATAATAGTTAGATGAATAATACAATTTTATTCCCTTGTCAAAAGAAAAATAAGATGCATTATAAAAAACTAATGAAATTGGAACCCCAAACCTAGTTATGATGTTTTCTTGTAAGAACTTGATGATCGCATCTTCATTCACTTTGTGTAAAGCGATGGCTTCAGTACACCTTGTCAAATAATCAGTGGGGGTGAGGATGTATCAGTGTTGCAGCGAAGAGTTGGGATTAATTTCCCCAATAATGTCTAAACCCCACTATTCGAATGGTTATGAAATGATGACTGGTTGAAATGGTTCTGCTAATTTGGGTAATCTACTAGCACTTTTCTAACATACATCACATCTCCTTGCATAAGAATGAGCATCTTTAAAAATAGTGGATTAATAATATCCGGCTGTTAATATTTTATGAGCAGTAGTGTCCACAGAATAATGTCCCCCTGCAGGGACATCATGTAACTCCTTTACTACCTTCTCTGCATCACTTTTTTCAAGGAATCTGAGAAATATTCCATCGTAATTATTTCTAAACAATACTCCATTTATTATTTGGTATGACGCTGACTTCAATCGGAGTGTCCTTCGTTGCTTCGAATTCCAATGTTCTGGCAAATATCCATTTTGAATAAAATGAACTAAGTTTATGTACCAAGACTATGGAGTGGTGAAAGTGGAACAGACTTCAGTTAAATTGATTTTTGATTCATTTTACCATCCATGATCTTTATCAATTGGGTTTTCAGTAAGCGATTTACACAACCCTTGACCTTTGATGATATTAGCGGGTTTAAATTCCAGGTCATATTCTTGTAGTGCAGTCACCCAATTTCCTCGTCTTTCTCCCAAGTCCTTTTGTATAAATAAAAATTTGATAGCTGGGTGAGGTATTATAACATTTGTTCTATTTTTCAGAATGTAAGGTATGAACTGCTTCACAGCCTTGAATACTGCATATGCTTGTTTGTCCATGACTGGGTAATTCAGTTCAACACCCTTTAATCTAGTGCTCATAAAATATATTGGGTATTCATCTCCCTACTCTCCCTTCTGCATGAGCACTACTGCAAGAGAATGATCTGAAGCAAATGTGTATATAATAAAATACTTTTGAAAATATGGACTGCTCAATGAAGGTGGATGAGAAATAACATTTTTTATATCCTTGAATGTGTTTTTCTCAATATTAGTCCATCTGAATTGCACACTTTTCTTCACCTTCCGCTACAAAGGTTTTATAATTTGTGCAAAATATGGTACAAACCTTTGCACAAAGTTTATTGTGCCCATAAATGATTGCATAGTTTTCTTATTATGGGGCATGGGAATCTGGGTTATAACTTGAATTCTTTATGGGTCTATAGAGATTCCCTTTTTAGAGATGATGTGCCCTAACAGTTTTCCTTCGAGAACAATAAAGATGTTTTTCTTGTGATTCAAATATATACCATATTTCCTACAAGGTTCAAAAGACTGTTTTATATGGAAAGCATGATCTTCTATTTTCTTAGAAAAAAATATCACATCATCTAAATAAATAACAACACAGTGGTCAACCAAACCTCGGAATGCAATGTCCATGGCCCTTTGAAATGTGGCTACAACATTCATAAGGCCAAAAGACATTATTCTATACAGGAATTTTCCCCATTTTGTGCGAAAGGTAGTCTTGAGTCAATATTTCTTGGCCACTAATATTTTATTGTAACCTAAAATTCCATCCAATAGGGAGACCATCTCTAAACCAGCTACCATTTGTAATATTTGTTCCATAGGTGGGACCGGATAGTTTTCTTTATCTGATGCCCTATTTAAATTGTGAAAATCAACACATAGTATGATTTCTCCTGATTTCTTTCTTACAGGCACCAAATTGGCTACCCATTCAGAGTGTCTGACCTTGAAAATAATCTTAGCATCCAACAACTTCTTTAATTCTTTCTGTATTAATGGTTCAAGTGTAGGATGCATCTTTCAAAGTTGCTGTTGAAATGGTTGTGCTCCTTGTTTAATGGGTATCACATGTTGGATGATGTGTGTATCATAAGTCTTCAAATCTGCATATGTCCATGCAAAAATGTCTTTGTACTGTTGAAATAGTTTAATAAGCTTGCATCTTTCTCCAGGTGAGCAACATTTTCCCAAATTAACATATTTAGGTTCCTTTTTCTATCCCTAAATTCACCAACTCATATTGCATCGAGGAATTGTTTGTCTTGAAATTTGTCAGATTTTTGAACTTGTGATGTAAGTCAAATAATACTTCAAGAGTTCATACTCCTTTTGGAATAAAATTTCCTTTGTTGGCATCCTTACTCTGCAATTCTAATTGGTGCTTGTCTTATTCAATAATGGAGTCTTTGAATGAATCTTCATTTGCCAAAAAACAGATAATCTGCTCATCATCATCAAACACTCTCAGATTTGTAATGTTGTCAGGTATAGATGGCCTGAAAGAAATTCAAAAGAACATTGGTTATTAGTTGGCACTAACCGTTAATCAGAAGTGGTTGTTAAATTAGCATCAACATTATGTAATCTAGGAATAACATTTATGTTAAAAGCATTAAACTTGGATATTAAATTCTATACTTCAAACTGATACCCTTTCAAGTGTGGAGATACAAAATGAATGGTGTTTATTTGTCACGTACCTTCCCATCACTCCAGTGCAAATGAGGTAACATGACCAAACATATGGGCTTATTGACAATCTCAGCCCCATACATTACTAATAAATTTATGGATAAATAAAAACTTATGTGTGCAAGTTCATACTCCATATAAACACAGCGGAATTAAATCATATTTGCACACACACAATTATAATGTATCAACATATCTATCACAAATGGATGATGATTCAATATGTAGAGAATCAATCCCCCCTCATGCTATGCACAGACTTCATATTAATTCCATTAACATGAATAATTATCATTCAGAATTAACACATTGCAAAGCACAAAATATATATAATTTAAACATAGAGAACACTTATCTTTGAGATGAAGCTGTCCAAACAACTGGATATGTGAGAGAAACGTTCCACTCAACCATAGATCTTTGTCCAGCCTATATCCTTTCAGCTTCGAGATCACCCTCGAGCTGGGTTGTGTATCCACTAAGGAGGAACTAGATGGGTTCACTCACAGCCATGGTTTCGCTCAACAACTATGCTAAGCCAACACACAGTTACGTTGATCAAGCATACAAAAGGCAAAGGAGGGAAATGCTAAGACAGTTAGCTCAACCACAGAGCTACATGCATCTCAAGATAACTCAAACAGTCAAGGCACCCACAGTACCTACCACACCCAACACAAGGAAGGTCCCCTTCTCTGTTGCACAATCCCTTAGGCATCCCTTCCATCCAGTGCTCTTTAGGATGGGCATAGAAAGGTCCAAGTTGCTAAATCCTTGAGATTCCATCCTTCATTGGGTTTATCAAGCATTCCCAACTTCTGTTCTAGAATTCACACTTGGAATTTCTCAATTCGGTGATCAAATAACTCAATCCCGTCACTGGACTTTTGGGCTATAAAAACTGGGTTTTTCTATGGATTTCGGGGTATCTAATACTCTCAAATTCACCCCAAGGTTCATATCTATGGATCCCCCATTGGATTTTACTGTTAATACCAAATTCTGGGCATTTATGGCTCTTCAAAATGTGGGTTCTTGCAAGGTTGCGATTTTTGATTTTTCTCACTGCTGGGAATTCGTAATGGATGAAAACTGATGCTGGGATATTCAGGAATGGAATTAGAATGAGAAAGAACCCATTCCAATGAGGTAGAGTGACTTGTGGTATAAGAAAAACAGAGCCCATACCTGCCATACGAATTTTTAGGCTTCCCATGCTCCATTGAAGCCATGGACTGAATTCTTCAACAAATTCCTTACAACAGAATTAAATGTCAGCAAGGAAAGTCAAATGGGTTCTCATAGTGACATTTGGCAGCATATGGTTCATCCCCACAACCCCCTCACCACTCCCTAGTGGAATACACATGGCCCCTTTTCATTCGTTGCTTCCATAGCTAGCTTTGGTATTTTATTGCAATATCAAATATTTACATCATTTACAATATTCCATGGCTTAGTAGCAGATGGGTAACAAAATATCAAATGCTTGTCCATTCTAAATAAAATCCAAACATACGCTAGCGGGGACTTGGCCTTGAGCTCCACGCTAGGAAAACATACATCGCATGTATACAATATTTACATTAAAAGCCAATATTTCATAAGGGTCAAAATTGGGGTATTACATTCCCCTCCCCCTTAGAACAACACCATCCTCGATGTTCTCAAAACTGAACAAAAATGGGAATGCCTCTCTCATGGAATCCTCCAGCTCCCATGTAGCCTCATCGAGACTAAGGTGCTCCCATTGGACCTTTACCTTCCCGATGGCTCTGTTCCGGAGCAAAGTGACCTTCTTGTCGAGGATGTGCATAGGCTCTACTTGGAACTCTCCCTCGGGTTCCACCTGTATCACATTCCAATCAATCATATGATTAGGATCATGTACGTACTTCTTAAGCAAAGATTCATGGAAAACATTACGAGCTCTTATGTTAGCAAGCAATGCAATTCTATATGCAACTGGCCCTATCCTATATAGGACTTCAAATGGCCCACAGTATCTTGGTGACAACTTGGCACAACTCCCCAACTTGAGAGAAATTTTCCTTGGTTTCACTCTCAAATAAACATGATCCCCAATCTGAAATTCCTTATGCACTCTTTTCAAATCTGCATAACTCTTTTGCCTGTCTTGAGCTGCCTTTAAATTCTTCCTGATCTTAACAACTTCCTGTTCCATTTCCTTGATCATCTCTAGTCCAAGTACTATCCTATTCACCGGGCTGTCCCAGTTCACTGGCGTCCTGCATCCCTTGCCATACAATGCCTCAAATGGACTCATCCACAATGATGCATGATGTCCATTATTGTATGCAAATTCTACCAAGTGTAGGTAATCTTCCTACTTGGATGGTTTATCCATCGCATACATTCTCAGCATGTCTTCAATAACTTGATTCACCCTCTCAGTTTGGCCATCTGTTTGAGGATGATATGTTGTACTGAAATTCAATCTAGTTCTCAATTCCTGAAATAATCCCTTCGAGAAATTGGAAGTGAACTTAGTATCATGATCAGAAATTATTGCCTTGGGCAATCCATGCAATATGAATATCTCTCTCATGAAGATATTTGCAATGTCATTAGCCTTGTGAGTGGACTTGACTAGAATAAAATAAGCTACCTTTGATAGCTTGTCCACCACAACCATGATTGAATCATGCTTCTTCACTATCACAGGTAGACCTATTATAAAATCCATAGAGATCACTTCCCACTTCCATCCGAAATGGGTAAGGGATGCAACAATCCTGTTGGATGTTGGTGCTCTGCCTTAACTTGCTGGCACTTTTGACACCTAGCAATGTACTCAGCTATGTCCTTCATACCATGCCAAAAGTATTTCTTTCTTGCTACTGTTATAGTCTTTTGATATCTTGTATGTTCAGAGTATGGAATTTGATGTATCTCATCCATTACAAGCTTCTTCAAATTAACACTATTTGGAATGTACGGTCTATCTTTGTAGATGAGGATATCGTTTTCACCAACTTTTCATCTACATTTTTCTGCTGTAACTTTTCTTTAATTTGAATGCAAGTTTCATCACCGTTTTGGGCTTCAAGAAATTTTGTCTTCAAATCTGATTTACACACACTTAATGCTGCAACATGAAATTTTTTGCTAAGAGCATTTGCAACCTTATTCTCTTTCGATTTTACATGTTTAATTTCAAAATCAAATTCACAAAGAAACTCCATCCATCTAGCTTGTCTAGCATTCACGTTTGGCTGATCAAACAAATACTTCAAGCTCATGTGGTCTGTTCTAAGCTCGAATCTCCTTCCTATCAAATAATGTCTCCATATCTTGAGAGCATGTACTATGGCTGCTAATTCTAAATCATGTGTGGCATAATTCTTTTCATGCTCTTTTAATTTCCTTGACTCATAGAAAATCGCAACTCCTTCTTGCATGAACACTCCACCTAACCCTTCAATGCAAGCATTTGTGCACACTACAAAATCCTTCTTTGGATCTGCTATCTTCAAAATAGGAGCGCTGGTAAGTAACTCATTTAATTGCTGAAAACTTTTCTCACATTTTTCAGACCATACAAACTTGATATTCTTCCTTTGCATTGAAGTGATTGGATGAACTATCTTGGAGAAGCCTTCAATAAACCTTTTGTAGTAACCAACAAGACCCATGAAAGATATCACATCTGGAACGTTCCTTGGAGTAGACCAATCCAAAATGGTATTAGTCTTCTCTGGATCAACTGCAATTCCTTCTTCATAAATGATATGACCCAAATATTGCACCTTCTTTTGGTAAAATTCACACTTGCTTAACTTGGAATACAATTGATGTTCTCTAAGGACTTGCAACACCATCCTTAGATGCTCCTCATGTTCTTCTTCATTCCTTGAATATACAAGAATGTCATCCAAGAACACAATCACAAACTTATCCAAATATTTGCTGAAGACACTATTCATGAGACACATGAATGTAGCAGGTGCATTAATAAGACCAAATGACACCACAGTGAACTCATAATGACCATATCTAGTTTTGAAAGTTGTCTTGTGAATGTCTTCTTCTTTAATCCTCACTTGATGGTACCCAGACCTCAAGTCAATCTTTGAAAACACTTTAGCTTCCTTCATTTGATGAAAGAAGTCATCATTCCTTGGCAATGGATACTTGTTCTTGACTGTCACTTTATTTAGCTGTCTGAAATCAATACAGAGCCTTAAATCCCATCCTTCTTCATGACAAATGACACCGGTGCTCCCCAAGGAGACACACTAGGCCTGATATACCTTTTGTCCATTAACTCTTGTAGCTGCATCTTTAACTCTACCAATTCCGGTGTGCTCATTCTATAAGGAGCTTCGGAATTTGATGTTGCCCCTGGGACAAGATCGATGGTAAATCAATATCTCTCTTTGGTGGTAGTCCCGACATTTCATCCAGAAACACATCTTGGAAGTCTTGCAACAATGGGAAGTCTTCTATCATTGGACCTTTGTCCTCTAATGAATTTGATATATGGGTTGCATATAATTGACAACCTTTCCTATAAAAAATTTTCAACTGTAAGGCTGAAATTTGTCTTACTGAAACTTGCTTGGGAATTCCTCTTACCAAGCTTGGTCTTCCCTTTTCATCAATTCATTCAAGTGCTTTCTCATAACAGTCCAACTTGGCTCTATGTTTTTCCAACCAATCCATGCCAATTAGTGCATCATAAGATCCTAATGGTAATACATTTAAATCTGCACGTGTGTGGAGTTCATTCAATTCTATGGGGCACTCCACCACTACTTCACTAACTTTTCTCTTGGTCCTTGTGTGTAACATCCCGGAAAAATCACAAAGATTTAAAATTTTTCTAGGTGACATTTATTGCTTATTTACTATATGTGGAAATAGAACAATGCATAAAAGTTTTGCTTGTTGTACTAAATGCCAGGTTGGTTTATAATAAAAGAAATTGCGACTAAAAAATTTTAGATTATGTCTTGATGTTATTCCTATTCAGCTGTATTGTTGCAAACTTCTATTGTTGTTGTTTATGAAAGATGAATTAACTGTTTTGACTAATATGCTTTTGTTGATTGATGAAGGGGTCCTACGGATGCCCCGAGGCTTAGAATTCGTGTTAAAGCATGTGATTTCGTACTTGTGACAGTTTACAGGTAAGAGTTTAAAGTTGCAACAAGTATTCAAACAGTTTTTCAGTAATATCCTCAGTGAACATTTGAAGTGATAACACTTTGGCAATCCACTGGTGAGAATCTTGGTTCGAGACTAAAATCTTTAAAGATAAAGACATCTGAAATTGACTGCTGATGCATACAGGGCATCTTAATCCTTGTAAATTATAAGCTTGAATTTGTTTTCAAGAGAAGGTCTGTAACGTTTGTGTCTCAGTTTTGTACTCAAAATTATATATAGTTTTCATTAAAGTTTCACATCAAATTGTATGTAACTGTCTATCCTCTTCCTCCGTAGCAATGTGTATAGATTCTATGTAAAAATGATTTATTAAAATGCCTAGGGTCTATACCCTAAGATGATGGTGATAATTTTTTCGATTTATCGACATTGTCTTTTATTTCACTATCCTTAGAATGTATGAAATTTTCTTAGATTATTGCTATAATCTATTTGCAATATAAATGACCCATTAATCAACTATAACTCTATGCTATATGTAATGTATGCTTTTCCTTGGATCATTTCTATAGCTTATTTGCAATGTGTTGAAATAATAACCAACTATTATATAAATGAACTTTATATAATATTTGTGTGTGTGCACCATCGTGACTCTATTGATACTATATAAACCTTGGTGAAAATCTATTGTGGGTTGTGTGCACTTTACGTGGCCCTATGTGACACTTATGCAACCTTGGTGAAATTCTATCCAACTCTTAACTTAATGTTACAGGGTGGTACATCACGACCTTACTATAACCATATCCACATTGTATGATATGAATGTTAAAATGCATTACAGGTTGGCAGATGTAAGTGTATCCTATGCATTGAATGCAGACAACTAACAAGAATAGTGGAGTTCCATCGCGGATGGCAAAGTAAGCTTGGATCACGTGATAGCATCATGGTGTAACAACTGAGTGATGAGTTGTAAATTGATAAAGGTTTATGTGTTGCCGAGCTGGCTCCTTTGTGGCTGTGGCAATAATGGTCAATTAATGTGGTAGATGGTTTGTGATTTCGTAAATCCCACCAGGTGAATCTCCACCATTGATCTGGAAGGGTTTCGATGAGTGTGGGTTAAACCCTACTTTTTTTTCGATCGTAGTGTTTAATGTGAACTTAGCATTCGGATGTGGTGGCTCTGCAACTGGCCGACAGGCTGAGGGTTTGTAGGGTTGTTGTGTTGCTTATAGAGGTATAGCTCCTGCGTTTTGAACTCATGACCTGTGTAACTTCTGAGCCGAACTCCCCATTTCTTTGTGAAGTGGATATTTGTTAAGGTTGGCAGCTTGGGTTTGTTTTCTTGATGTGGTTTGATACCCAAACCAGTTGAGGTTTCGTTCTTTTTAAAACTAGGTTTGAGATGAATGGCCAGGGCCTCGCCAAGTTGATACATTTCTCGGCACTGTTTCACTGTTTTAAAGTTGATAGTTCTGTGTGGGGTTTCCTTCTGCCTCAGCATTTGATAGTGTGAGTTCCAGTTATAGTTTCCAGATGCTGCTGTTTGGCATTCTTCTTCTACAGTCCATCATTTAAAGGGTAATGTACTTCGAAGATTTCACTATACTTTCCATTTCTGAGTGTTAACACAGTTCTGGTTGTTCAAAATGATAATGAATTCATTCTTTAAAGAAATAATGTTTTTTAACCACGTCTATAAAGCATTTGCAGGTGTATGATTCGGTAACTCCTCCAGTCTGGGTGTTGAGAGTGGGCTGTGGCTACACCAACCGGTAAGCCTCGGAGGTGCCTTGTAACTCTAGTTATGTGGGAAGTGTTGGCCAACATGTGTTTGTTCTGTGCCTTCATTTTAATCTTGGAGAGTTTTTTAATTTTTCAACCTTAGGGTTTGTAAAAGATTGGGGAGGATAGTTCCTCCACCAAAAGGCATGAGCCTGTTTTGATGATAACGGTTGTAAGAAGTTGTTCTTCCTCACAGGCTTGGAATAAAGTAATAAGTTATGTGTTTAAATAACAATGGTAAATGTTTGATGTATATGGAGCTTTTCGACCCGTGCGTAGATCGTCTATGTTGTAAACAATGTTGCTGTATTCTACTCTTATGAATTTTACCAGGCTTAGGGTTTTGTCTTCGTTTGAAATGTATATTTTTTATGTTTTCCTTCGATAGGGTCACGGCTTCAAACTGGTGTTTTGCTAAATGGTTTAGAAGTATCCTACAGATGCTGTAATGACTGAATCCTGAAGATAATACTATAATTTAACTATTCGACCTACTCGGCGATTTTGGTATAAAATGTTTGGTTTTTTACTATGTTCTTTGACATGATAATGACATCCAACTTGCCCTTCTTGTTGCCACCATTTTCTTATGGAATGTGAACTTATGAAATGTTTAAACATTGGGAAAGGAAATCGTGTGCTATGTATGAATAATGAAAATATTGCTACCGTCTTTTAAACAATGGTTATGTGTTTGTAATACATGATAGGCTTCGACCTATATGCAGCTTCGTAGATTTGTAACAAATATTTGTGTTTTCGGTCTATAAGCCTTGTCATGGATTAGGGTTTGGCTCTGTTTAAAATGTATGGATAATAGTTGACTCGTCAACAAGCCCTCGGCAATTCACACTTGTTTTTACTTCTGCTAATTAGAGGCATTCTATTGTTAATAAAATAATAAATGGAAACATGGAAAATTCTCTGCTATCGTTTTGTAGAAATAGATAAATAAATAAAATCTAAAAACTTTAAAGGAATTATAGTGAAATAAATGCATTGTGATGTGTGTGGAAAGGGATAAAGATGAAATGTGTTCATCATCTTGAATCGTTAGAGTTTAGAGTTTTGTACAGTAAAATATAACATTTGCAGAACTAAACATTGACCTTGATTGCAAACTGTTTGATATGTTTAGTATACATTTATGAGTTGGATAAATAAAACAAATAGTATTCTTTGATAAGAATTATTTGGAAATCATAACATATAAGGCAGAAATGATTCCTTTATTTAGTTTATACACTGCTATTTTAATGGAGTAGATTTATTGTTTTGATGAAATAAATTTATACTGTAATGAATGCAGATATAGGAAAACTTTAGAATATACTAACTCATATTAACTACTAACAGTAAGAAATTTTAAAGGGATTAAACAGAGATATTCTTTTCATCAATCTTGGCAATTTGCCTATCATATCATTCTCTATTTAAATTATCTCTGTACTAGAGTACGATGCTGTTCCTTTTTGCATGGGGAAAAATGCAGAGACTATTTTATTCAATCAGTTTGATTTTATACAAAATTATTAAATTATTCAGGAACTGAAATAAATTTATAAAGTAAACAGTAAAAGCTAATAGATCACAAAACTTTAAAATAAAAATAGATAAGACAATGGAACCTGTAAATGACGATAGGGGTGACAAACACCCAAGGAGGCCTGTTCCTCCCAACCTATTCCAAAAGAAGCAGCTCAACTACTGGCTTCTTGTGAATCCTCGAGCCTGATTACTGATCCAATAAGTGGGTGGAATCTATATAGAAGCAAGGCACTCAAAAATGCCTTCTCCACTCAACATCAACCTCCTGAAATAACATGCCTTTTCCACTCAGCATTAACCTCCTGAACTCAATAAGAGTTTGGTAGATTCACAACATGATCAACAACATAGCATATCCCCTCATCAAATCTCTTGGGTGCAAACACAGAAAAACCCCAAGGTAAATTTCCTCGTCAGGAAAAGTGATGAACCTCAGTTCACAATTTGATGGCTATTATATAGAATACCTAGGTCTTTAGTGGTCAGTTTGGAATAAATGAGCCTCAAGCTCCAGTCCCATCTTTCAGGGCACTATGACCACATTTCAAGGGAGTTGTCCCATACCAACAACTAGTTAGTTGCATCATGATGCTACCACTTGTCCATTTCCTTCTACCCCAGATTCCATTCCTAGTGGATCAGTAACCACTCTTTCAACAGTCCTCTTAGGTGTTTGTCTTCTATTTTATTTATTTAATAATAATATATTGTGCAAATTACAGTCATCCTTGGACACCTGCCCAACATAAAACTTTATAATAAAATTTATAATAATGTTTTCTAACACAAAATGTTTTTCAGCAAAAAGGGTATGTTACAAAGACCCCCACTTAAGCTCAACATTGTCCTCGATGTTGCGTATTCATCAACAAGTTCCTCATGGAACATAACTGGATATGCTGCCCGCATATTACTTTCCAGTTCCCAAGTAGCTTCATCAGGGATAAGGTGCTTCCATTGCACCTTTACCTGCCCTATGGTGCGATTCCGAAGCATAATTTCCCTCCGGTTGAGAATACAGTCCAGTTCCACCTGAAAATCTCCTTTGGGTTCCATCTGTATGTCATTCCAATTTAGCACATGAGTGGCATCGTGCACATACTTCTTTAAAACAGAAATGTGAAAAACATTGTGGATTTTTAAATTATATGGCAATGCCAATTGATATGCAACAATTCCAATCCTTGATAAGATTTCGAATGGTCCACAATACCTTGGTGCTAATTTAACACAACTCCCAAGTTTCAAAGAACTTTTCTTGTGCTTTACCTTTATAAAAACATGGTCTCCTACCTAAAATTCTTTTTCAGTATGTTTCAAATCAGCATAGCTTTTATGTCGATCTTGGGCAACCTTTAAGTTACCTTGAACCTATTTCACGGTTAGCTCCATTTCTTTCAATAAATCTGGTCCTAACATCAATCTGTCTATAGGATTATCCCAAGAAATTGGAGTACAACATTTTCTTCCATACAAAAACTCAAATGGACATAACTTAGCAGATGCTTGATAATTATTATTGTAGGAAAATTCTGCTAAGTATAAGAAATCTTCCCACTTAGATGGCTGATCTTTAACATACAATCTTAACATGTTTTCTAAAATCTGATTTACCCTCTCTGTTTGACCATCAGTTTGTGGGTGGAAAGAAGTGCTGAAATTTAATTTAGTATTTAATCATTTAAACAGTGCTGTCCAAAAATTACTGGTGAACTTAGAGTCCCGGTCTGAAATAATTACCTTTGGAATTCCGTGCAAGCGGAAAATTTGCTTCATGAAAATATCTGCAATTTTCGAAACCTTGAAAGTAGTTTTAATAAGAATAAAATGAGCAGCTTTACTAAGTTTATCAACAACAACCATGATTGAGTCATTCTGCTTCTGATTTTTAGGTAAGCCTATAATAAAATCAATGCTTATAATTTCTCATTTCCATTCTGGAATTGGTAAGGGCTGCAATAGCCTAGCTGGATGTTGATGTTCAATTTTAGTAGTCTGGCATTCAAATCATTTAGCTATATATTCAGCAACTTCACTCTTCATGTTGGGCCAAAAATACTCCTTTCTTAACATAGTTATCATTTTCTGATAACTAGGATGCCTTGAATAAGGACTCTTATGAACTTCATCCAAAATCAACAGCTTAAACTTCGAAAAATTAGGAACATAAATTCTGTTTTTATATGTTAAAATGCCTTTTCCATCAATACTATAATCTATTATAACATTTTCAGATGAA
The DNA here is from genome assembly GCA_027924585.1 of Larix kaempferi. Taxonomy (NCBI): domain Eukaryota; kingdom Viridiplantae; phylum Streptophyta; class Pinopsida; order Pinales; family Pinaceae; genus Larix; species Larix kaempferi. The sequence continues at coordinate 34,537,573 of BSBM01000030.1, read as the reverse complement.
TTTTCAACCACTTTATCATGTAATTTTTGGTAATTTTCGTCTTCCTTAATTCCTTCTTCGATCTGATTTTCCAGATCAATTTTAAAAGTACTGATTGCTGCCACAAAACTCAGTCTAGCATTTCTACTCAATGCATCAGCAACCTTATTCTCCTTTCCATTAATGTGATGAATCTCAAATTCGTACTCGCTAAGGAAAGCTAACCACCTAGCTTGCCTTGCGTTAAGATTTGTTTGATCCAGTAAATACTTTAAGCCCTTATTATCAGTCATTAAAATGAATTTTCTTCCAATCAAGTTATGGCGCCACATTTTTAAAGCATGTATCATGGTTGCCAACTCAAGATCATAAGTAGCATAATTCTTTTCATGTATTTTTGACTTCCTTGACTCAAAAGCAATTGCATGACCTTCCTGACTTAAGACCCCTCCAAGTCCATCATTTCATGCATCTGTGCATATGACGAAATCCTTATTGGGATCTGCAATTTTTAAGATGGGTGCAGTAGTTAATAACTCTTTTAACTTATTAAAGCTTTCTTGACACTTTTGATCCCATATGAATTTATTCTCTTTCTTCTGCAAAGAAGTGATGGGGTTAGCAATTCTAGAGAACCCTTCAATAAAATTTCTATAATAACCCGTTATTCCCATGAATGACTGTACATCAGTTACGTCTTTTGGGACAGGCCATTCATTAATTGCTTTTATTTTATCAGGATCAATAGAAATACCATCTTTAAAATTATATGACCCAAATATTGAATTTTATCTTTATAGAAATCACACTTACTGAACTTAGCGTAAAGCTGATGTTCTCTAAGTACTTGTAAAATGATTTTTAAATGTTTGTCATGCTCTTCCTTAGTTTTTGAGTAAATCAGAATATCATCAATGAATACCACTACAAACTTATCTAAATATTTATGCAGAACGTTGTTCATTAAACACATGAACACTACCGGTGCGTTGGTTAGCCCAAAAGGCATAACTACGAACTCATAGTGTCCATAACGCGTCCTGAATGCAGTTTTGACTATGTCCTTGTCTTTTATCCAGAATTGATGATAACCCGACCTTAGATCGATTTTAGTGAATATCTCTACTCTGCGTACTTAATCAAATAGATCATCTATGCGGGGTAAGGGATATTAGTTCTTAATTGTCATTTTATTAAGCTGACGACAATCAATGCACAAACTCATGGTACCGTCCTTCTTTTTAACAAATATTACTAGTGCTCCCCAAGGAGACACACTGGGCCTTATGTAGTTTTTATCTATTAATTATTTCAGCTGGGATTTTAACTCATTTAACTCCAGAATATTCATCCTATAGGGGGCCTTCAAGTTTGGTACCGCACTGGGTACTAACTCAATGGTGAAATCAAGTTCTCTTTTCGGAGGTAATCCTGGAATTTCTTCTGGGAATACATCAGAAAAGTCCCTAAGGATGGGAATATCCTCTAGCTTTAACTTGTCTTCTTTATAGGTGCACTCGTCATTAATAACATTAACAGCAAACATTTTACAGCCTTTTCTGGCAGCTCTCTTTACTTGTAGAGCAGAAATATGCCTTACTGAAATCTTTCTATGAATTCCTTTTACTGTTTCTGAATTACCTTCATTATTTACACATGTAAAAGATTTATAATAACAATTCAGTAAAACTCTATGCTGTTCAAGCCAGTCCATACCAATCAACAAATCATATGACCCTAAGGGTAAAACATTTAGATTAATTTGCATTTTCAGCTGACTTAAAAATACATCACAATTCTTGACATAATCTGTAACCTTTCTTTTAGTTCCTGTTGCAAGCTGAAATAACCATGCATTATCAAATTTTTCTGTTTTTAGCTTGCAACGGTTTACTAAAGTAGGTGAAATATAACTCAAATTTGCACCTGGATCTATTAGAATAGAAATAGATTCATTTTGTGTCATACCTTCAATTTCAACCATGGATGTTTGATGGTCCGCTTGACAATTCTCCAGTGTTGCATTTTATCCTGGGCATTTCTCTTGCGATATCTCCAACTGTAGGTTCTGCTTGCATAGTATGAATATTGTTGGTTGTCCTCTTGTTGCGTGGGCAATCTGCTCTCTTATGTGGTCCGCCACATTCATAGCACTTTATGGGTCCTTTCTGCTCAGCATACCTGTTGTTATTGTTATTGTTATTGCTGTGATTATTATTATTAAGTACATTTATTGCAGCAATAGAGTTCTGAGATGCATTATTCCGATAATTATTAGGAAAATTTCTATTATTAATATTTTTCTTAAAACCTCCAGCATTATGATTACAATTCTTCTTTTTATAGTCATATTGATTAGTCTTACTGTTCTTCCAACCAGTTGTTCCTTCTCTTTTTTTGTTTTGGTCAAAACAAAAAATTTGCCTTCCTCATGGCCTCTTCCAAAGTGGAAGGATTATCATACTCAATATGATCTTTTATATTAAAAGGTAAACAACTAAGAAACCTTTGTATTTTAGGATTTTCCTCAACCATGTAGGGTACGTACCTCAACAAGCTAAGGAATTTGCAGGACAATTCTTTCATGTTCATTGTACCCAACTTTAAATCGTAAAACTCCTTTGACTTATCTTCAAAGTATTGTTCTGACAAAAACTTCTTTTTAAACAAACTTTTAAACATAGTCCAAGTTACTTCTTTCTCTTTTATACTCTTGATCCTTTTAATATCCTGCCACCATATATCTTCCTTCCCGGTCATATTGTAAATAGCCATCTTGGCTTTCAGTTGAGAAGAGTAGTCGTAGATATTAAAGTATTTCTTCATTCCTGACAGCCAAGCTTTTGTTGTCTCACCCTTCTCACTTTCGCCATTAAAGGTGGGTGGCTTAATCTTTTTAAATTCCCCAATAATCTGTTCATGATGTTTATGTTTTCTCTTTTTAGAGCAGCATTCACTGTTACTGTTGTCATAATTAATATCATCACTACTTTGATCAGATTTAGAGGATGAGTAACTGTTCCTTTTATCATTTCTTGTCTTCTTATGCTTATGTTGGTGGAACATTATTTCATAATCAGCCTTCAATTCTGATTTTCTGCCTCTTTCATCACTATGACAGTTTCCTTTTAAATTATGTTGTAACTCTTCGTGTCCCTTAAGGATCCATTCATTTTCTTCTTTAACAACTTTTAACTCAGATTTTAAATCTTGTACAGTGCGTAAAATTTCAGAAGACTGGTTGTTTAACTCAACATAAATTCCTTCAGTATTGTTATTATTATTGCGTTCATTACAAGGACATCTGTCCTCAGCTGATTCTTCTAGTATTTCCAAACCTGTAATTTAAATTTCAATCTATTCTGTGTAACAATAAAATTAAATTACAAAAGTTAGTAACATAAACTTTCTGATTTATTTTCTGTTTGCGCGCATGAGCCTCAATCATGCCTAGAGTTTGAACTTGCGCTTTGATACCACATGTAACATCCCGGAAAAATCACAAAAATTTAAAATTTTTCTACGTGACATTTCTTGCTTATTTACTGTATGCAGAAATAGAACAATGCATAAAAGTTTAGCTTGCTGTATTAAATTCCAAGCTGGTTTATAATAAAAGAAATTGCGACTAAAACATTTCAGATTATGTCTTGATGTTATTCCTATTTAGCTGTACTGTTGCAAACTTCTATTGTTGTTGTTTATGAAAGATGAATTAACTGTTTTGACTAATGTGCTTTTGTTGATTGATGAAGGGGTCCTACGGACACCTTGAGGCTTACCTAGCATTCGTGCTAAAGCACGTGATTTCGTACTTGTGACAGTTTACAGGTAAGAGTTTAAAGTTGCAACACGTATTCAAACAGTTTTTCAGTGATCTCCTTAGTGAACATTTGAAGAGATAACACTTTGGCAATCCACCGGTGAGAATCTTGGTTCGAGACTAAAATCTTTAAAGATAAAGACATCTGAAATTGACTGCTGATGCATACAGGGCATCTTAATCCTTGTAAATTATAAGCTTGTATTTATTTTCAAGAGAAGGTCTGTAAAGATCGTGTCTCAGTTTTGTACTCATAATATTATATAGTTTTCATTAAATTTTCACGTCGAATTGTATGTAACTGTCTATCCTCTTCCTCCGTAGCAATGTGTAGAGATTCTATGTAAAAATGATTTATTAAAATGCCCAGGGTCTATACACTACGATGACGGTGATCATTTTTTCGATTTATCGACATTGTCTTTTATTTCACTATCCTTAGAATGTATGAAATTTTCTTAGATTATTGCTATAATCTATTTGCAATATAAATGACCCATTAATCAACTATAACTCTATGCTATATGTAATGTATGATTTTCCTTGGATCATTTCTATAGTTTATCTGCAATGTGTTGAAATAATAACCAACTATTATATAAATGAACTTTATATAATATTTGTGTGTGTGCACCGTCGTGACTCTATTGATACTATATAAACCTTGGTGAAAATCTATTGTGGGTTGTGTGCACTTTACGTGACCCTATATGACACTTATGCAACCTTGGTGAAATTCTATCCAACCAATAAATTAATGTTACAAGGTGGTACATCACGACCTTACTATAACCATATCCACGTTGTATGATATGGATGTCAAAATACATTACAGGTTGGCGGATGTAAGTGTATCATATGCATTGAATGCATACAACTAACAAGAATAGTGGAGTTCCATCGTGGATGGCAAAGTAAGCTTGGATCACGTGATAGCATCGTGGTGTAACAACTGAGTGATGAGTTGTAAATTGACAAAGGTTTATGTGTTGCCGAGATGGCTCCTTTGTGGTTGTGGCAATAATAGCTCATTTAATGTGGTAGATGGTTTCTGATTTCGTAAATCCCACTCGGTGAATCTCCACTGTCGATCTGGAAGGGTTTCGATGAGTGTGGGTTAAACCCTACCTTTGTTTCGATCGTAGTGTTTAATGTGAACTTAGCATTCGGTGGTGGTGGCTCTGCAACTGGCCGATAGGATGAGGGTTTGTAGGGTTGTTGTGTTTCCTGTAGAGGTGTAGCTCCTGCATTTTGAACTCGTGACCTGTGTAACTTATGAGCCGAACTCCCCAGTTCTTTGTGCAGTGGATATTTGTTAAGGTTGGCATCTTGGGTTTGTTTTCTTGATGTGGTTCGATAACCAGACAAGTTGAGGTTTCGTTCTTTTTAAAACTAGGTTTGAAATGAATGGCCAGGGCCTCGCCAGGGTTGATACATTTCTCGGCACTGTTTCACTAGTTTAAAGTTGATAGTTCTGTGTGGGATTTCCTTCTGCCTCGGCATTTGACAGTGTGAGTTCCATTTATAGTTTGTAGATGCCGCTGTTTGGCGTTCTTCTGCTACAATCCATCATTTAAAGGGTAATGTACTTCAAAGCTTTCACTATACTTTCCATTTCTAAGTGTTAACACAGTTCTGGTTGTTCGAAATGATAATGAAATCATTCTTTAAAGAAATAAAATTTTTTAACCACATCTATAATGCATTTGCAGGTGTATGATTCGGTAACTCCTCTAGTCTGGGCGTTGACAGTGGGCTGCAGCTACACGAACCGGTAAGCCTCGGAGGTGCCTTGTAACTCTGGTTATGTAGGATGTGTCGGTTGACATGTGTTTGTTCTGTGCCTTCGTTTTAATCTTGGAGAGTTTTGTAATTTGTCAACCTTAGGGTTTGTAAAAGATTGGGGAGGATAGTTCCTCCACCAAAAGGCATGAGCTTGTTTTGATGATAACAGTTGTAAGAAGTTGTTCGTCCTCACAGGCTTGGAATAAAGTAATAAGTTATGTGTTTAAATAACAATGGTAAATGTTTGATGTATATGGAGGTTTTCGACCTGCATGTAGATCATCTATGTTGTAAACAATGTTGCAACATTCTACTCTTACGAATTTTACCAGGGTTAGGGTTTCGTCTTCGTTTGGAAATGTATATTTTTGATGTTTGTCTTCGATAGGGTCTCGGCTTCAAACTGGTGTTTTTCTAAATGGTTTAGAAATATTCTACAGATGTTGTAATGACTGAATACTGAAGGTGATACTGTAATTTAACTATTCAACCTACTGGGTGATTTTGGTATAAAATGTTTGGTTTTTGACTCTGTTCTTTGATGTGATAATGGCATCCAAGTTGCCCTTCTTGTTGCTACCATTTTCTTATGGAATGTGAACTTATGAAATGTTTAAACATTGGGAAAGGAAATCGTGTGCTATGTATGAATAATGAAAATACTGCTACCGTCTTTTAAACAATGGTTATGTGTTTGTAATACATGATAGGATTCGGCCTATATGCAGCTTCGTAGATTTGTAACAAATGTTTGTGTTTTCGGTCTATAAGCCTTGTCATGGATTAGGGTTTGGCTCTGTTTAAAATGTATGGATAATAGTTGACTCATCAACAAGCCCTCGGCAATTCACACTTGTTTTTACTTCTGCTAATTAGAGGCATTCTATTGTTAACAAAATAATAAATGGAAACATGGAAAATTCTTTGCTATCGTTTTGTAGAAATAGATAAATAAATAAAATCTAAAAACTTTAAAGGAATTACAGTGAAATAAATGCATTGTGATGTGTGTGAAAAAGAATAAAGATGAAATGTGTTCATCATCTTGAATCGTTAGAGTTTAGGGTTTTGTACAGTAAAATATAACATTTGCAGAACTAAACATTGACCTTGATTGCAAACTGTTTGATATGTTTAGTATACATTTATGAGTTGGATAAATAAAACAAACAGTATTCTTTGATAAGAATTATTTGGAAATAATAACATATAAGGCAGAAAAGATTCCTTTATTTAGTTTATACACTGCTATTTTAATGGAGTAGATTTACTGTTTTGATGAAATAAAATCTATACTGTAATGAATGCAGATATAGGAAAACTTTAGAATATACTAACTCATATTAACAACTAACAGTAAGAAATTTTCAAGGGATTAAACAGAGATATTGTTTTCATCAATCTTGGCAATTTTTCTATCATATCATTCTCTATTTAAATTATCTCTGTACTAGAGTACGATGCTGTTCCTTTTTGCATGGGGAAAAATGCAGAGACCATTTTATTCAATTAGTTCGATTTTATACAGAATTATTAAATTATTCATGAATTGAAATAAATTTATAAAGTAAACAGTAAAAGCTAATAGACCATAGAACTTTAAAATAAAAATAGATAAGACAATGGAACCTGTAAATGACGATAGGGCCGACAAACACCCAAGGAGGCCTATTCATCCCAACCTATTCCAGAAGAAGCAGCTCAACTGCTGGCTTCTTGTGAACCCTCGAGCCTGATTACTGATCCAATAAGTGGGTGGAATCTGTGTAGAAGCAAGGCACTCAAAAATGCCTTCTCCACTCAGCATCAACCTCCTGAAATAACATGCCTTCTCCACTCGGCATCAACCTCCTGAACTCAATAAGAGTTTGGCAGACTCACAACATGATCAACAATATAGCATATCCCCTCATCAAATCTCTTGAGTGCAAACACAGAAAAACCCCAAGGTAAATTTCCTCGTCAGGAAAAGTGAGAACCTCAGTTCACAATTTGATTGCTATTATATAGACTAAGTAGGTCTTTAGTGGTCAGTTTGGAATAAATGAGCCTCAAGCTCCAGTCCCATCTTTCAGTGCACTATGACCACATTTCAAGGGAGTTGTCCCATACCAATAGCTAGTTAGTTGCATCATGATGCTACCACTTGTCCATTGCCTTTTACCCCAGATTCCATTCCACCTAGTGGATCAGTAACCACTCTTTCAACAGTCCTCTTAGGTGTTTGTCTCCTATTTTATTTATTTAATAATAATATATTGTGCAAATTATAGTCATCCTTGGACACCTGTCCAACATAAAACTTTACAATAAAAGTTATAATAATGTTTGCTAACACAAAATGTTTTTTAGCAAAAAGGGTATGTTATATTATGGCTAATTGAACTAACCAAGACTTATTGTGCTTCACTTTTCTAAGAGAACAACCTTCAACCACTTTTGGAGAAACATAACTATGAGTAGATCCGGGATCAATCAAAACAGAAATAGATTGCTTAGCAATCTTACCTTCAACTTCCACCGCCGATGATTGATGATCTGCCTGATGATTATCCAACATTGCATAAATTCGAGGCCTTGCCCTTACAATGTCCTCCACTGTAGCTGCTCCCTTTAAGTTGTGCAACCTTCGGGGATTCTCCTTTCGATGTGGACAATCCTTCAACATGTGGTTTTCTCCACATCCCCAACACTGAAAAGGTCCTTTTGATGTCTTTTTTGCTGCTACTGCTTGCTTGAATCCACTCCTTGCTTGTTGCCCTTGTGGAAAGGTTTTGGGATGACTTTTGAATGGTGGTTTGAAGCCACTTTTCTTTTGATCAAACCTCCCTCTTGGATTTCTTTTCTATGCTGGGTTAACCTCTAATTTTCCTTTGTTGTGCTCATAACAATGCATTTCCATTCTAATGGCTTTATTAAAACTTGGTGGATTAACAAACTCAATTCTATCTTTGAAATTTTGAGGTAGACTCCCAAGGAAGCATTGGATTTTTACTCTCTCATCTTTAATGTAATCCACACACCTCAATAATTACAAAAATTTATGGACATGGTCTTCCATAGATTTTTGTCTCAACTTGAGTTCATTGAACTCTTTTCTCTTACTATCATAATACCTAGCAGAAAGGTATTTTTCCTTGAAGTACCTCTTAAATCTCTCCCAGTTGATCTTCCTTTCACTGATCCCCTTCACTTTCAAGAGGTTATGCCACCAAATTGAAGCTCTGCCATGTAGATTGTAAATGGCAATTATAGCTTTTTCATTTCCTGAGTAGTCCTGAATTATGAAATATTTCTTCATTCCAAGAAGCCATGCCTCTGCCTCTTGACCAGTCTTGTCTTCTCCATCAAATGTGGGAGGTCTTTCCTTCTTGAATTCTCCCTGTGGAATTCCCTTGAACTTATTTCTTCCATCAAATCTCTTGGGTATATTCCTTGGAATTATTTGAGAACCTTTGGAGTCACATGATATGCTAGAAGAAGATCTAGAGGAAGGTGTTCTATGCTTTCTTCTCATAGAACTCTTCCTTGGGCTTGGAGTCCTCTTCTTTGAATGACCTCTAGAGAGACTTTCTGCATCTCTTCCTTTTTCACCTACATGACTTGGGTTGGAACCAAAGTTTATTCTTTGCTACATATCAGTGAGGCTTTGCAAAATAGCATCTTTGAGTTGGTTTTTTTCTTTTTGAGCCTTCATCAACCTTTCATTGAAGCTCACCATGGTTTCAACCAGATTCTGAGGATTTACTTTCTCCCTTCTCCCATTGGATTCAGTCTCAGCATTCCCTTCATGCAAATTTTCGCCTAGCACAACTTATTTATGCTCATAAGGATCCTGAGCATCATTTATGGTCACCATTTTTCTTCGGAGACTCTCTTTCCGGTATGCTACTGCTGCTACACAATTAAATCTTATGAGTTGCAAGCACTATGCATTATGAAAATATTTGTTAGACATCTTAGGAATGCTTATAAAAACATAAAAAATCAATATTTTAACAGAATTAACTCATGGAATAATTCACATAGCTTTTATGCATTCATTTCTTTTGCCCATTCATGCAATTCTGGAAATTGCCCATATTGTCAACAATATGTTAAAACAGTCATTGACACTTTTCTGCTCTAATTATCTATGGGGTATGATAACCTCATTCAAATTCTAGTCATGCACCATTATTCCCTGTTGGACAAGATTTCCAATGCCTATCCACGTGCTCCATTCCGACATCGGATGTGGAAATTGCATTACTTTAAAAATGACAACTTTTACCAAAATTCTACACTTTTACACAGTTGTATTTTGGTCTGGAATGCCAACTTCAACCACTTGTAGAAGAAAATATAGAAGGATTCAAGAGGAATTTTCTACTAGATGAAGTTAGTCATAATATCAAGGAACTCTTAGCAACTCACAGATCTATGTTCCGATGCACCATTCATCTTTTATAAAATTCTGGGTTTGACTACTTTTCACCTTTAACATTTTTTCAATATTTCAAATTTTGGGCCAAAAATGGCTATTTCTCAAACGGTGCATTTCTGGAAAATCTCTGTCTAACGTGAATTGTCTGTCTTAATGAGAATATGAAATGTTGAGTTCAGTAAATTTCTTGAATCCTTCATCTAAGGTCACTTTCATCCACTGCAAGCTTTTCAAAATTCCTAAAACGTGGTCCAGAATAGTGCTTTTTGGCCTTCTTGCATACACCAACTCCACGTCCTTTGGATTTTGGCTCCAAAATTCCAAAATTATCATTGTTCTTGCTCCATGACCGCTCCATATTAGTTTCAACTCAATCCGACCTTCTGTCAACTGTCAGAACACTGATTTATAAAAGTCATTAATTCAAATTTTATGTCAAATTGGAGCATAATGGGCTCGGGATCTTCACTAGTTCATTCATGGCCTTCGTCAATGGCCTCAGAACGCCACTGACCTCATCCAATTATGATTCCACATACTCCTGCTATCCAAAAATCAAATTTCGGGCTCTACATTTTTTTATATTTTTTTTACCCTGAACCCGCAAGCCAAAATCTGAAATCTGAAATTGCGGGTGCGAAATTACGGAAATCCAAAACACAATTTTCAAAAATTTTGCATTCCTGTGACTCGAAACCCGAAATCCGAAATTGCGGGTGCAAAATTGCGGAAATCCAAAACGCAATTTTCAAACAAAAAAATTGCGTTCCCACAACCCGAAACTCGAAACCCGAAATCCGAAATTGCGGGTGCGGAATTGCAGAAATCCAAAACACAATTTAAAAAAAAAATTGCGTTCTCGCAACCCGAAACCGGAAATCCAAAATTGCTGGTACGGAAATCCAAAACACAATTTTCAAAAATTTTGCGTTCCAGCATCCCGAAACCCGAAATCCGAAATTTTGGGTGCAGAATTGTGGAAATCCAAAATGCAATTTTCAAAAATTTTGCATTCCCGCAACCCGAAACCCGAAACCTGAAATCCAAAACTGTGGAAATACCTCCGTTTCCTGCAACTTGCGGGGTTCATATCTCCTCCATCCCTTAACCAAATTAGGCAAGTCCGGTACCGCTAGAAATCTATTGGAGAGATCTATGCACTTGTGTGATTCTCTTCCTTACATGAGAAATCTGATCCGGACATTTTTCCAATAAAAAATGTCGCCCAAACTTCATCAATACTGCATTAAGACATTTTGTTACTTGTCTGCAAACTCAGAATTTGGCCCAAGCATTCCCAGTGCTGCAACATGGGCTTTGATACCACTCTGTCATGTTCCCTCCCATTATTCTAGTGCAAAGGAGGTAACATGACCAAAAATACGGGCTTATTGGCAATCTTAGCCCCATACATTACTAAGAAATTCATGGATAAATAAAAACTTATGTGTGCAAGTTCATACTCCATATAAACACAGCGGAATTAAATCATATTTGCACACACACAATTATAATGCATCAACATATCTATCACAAATGGATGATAATTCAATATGTAGAGAATTAATCCCCCCTCATGCTATGCACAGACTTCATATCAATTCCATTAACATGAATAATTATCATTCAGAATTAACACATTGCAAAGCACAAAATGCATATAATTTGAACACAGAGAACACTTATCTTTGAGATGAAGTTGTCTAAACAATTAGCTATGTGAGAGCAACGTTCCACCCAACCATAGATCTCTATCCATCCTATAACCTTTCATCTGAGAGATCACCCCCGAGTTGGGTTGTGTATCCACTAAGGTGAAACTAGATGGGTTCACTCACAACCATGGTTTCCCTCAACAACTATGCTAAGCCAACACACAGTTGGGTTTATCAAGCATACAAAAGACAAAGGAGGAAAATGCTAAACCAGTGAGCTCAACCATAGAGCTACATGCATCTCAAGATAACTCAAACAGTCAAGGCACCCAAAGTACTTACCACACCCAACACAAGGAAGGTACCCTTCTCTGTTGCACAGTCCCTCAGGTATCCCTTCCCTCTAGTGCTTTTGAAGATGGGCATAGAAAGGTCCAAGCTGCTAAATCCTTGAGATTCCTGCCTTCACTAGGTTTATCAAGCATTCCCAACATCTATTTTAGAATTCACACTTGGAATTTCTCAAGCATACAAAAGACAAAGGAGGGAAATGCTAAACCAGTGAGCTCAACCATAGAGCTACATGCATCTCAAGATAACTCAAACAGTCAAGGCACCCAAAGTACTTACCACACCCAACACAATGAAGGTCCCCTTCTCTGCTGCACAATCCCTCAGGAGTCCCTTCCCTCCAGTGCTCTTCAAGATGGGCATAGAAAGGTCCACGCTGCTAAATCCTTGAGATTCCCGCCTTCACTGGGTTTATCAAGCATTCCCAACATCTATTCTAGAATTCACACTTGGAATTTCTCAATTCGGTGATCAAATAACTCAAGCCCATCCCTGGACTTCTGGGCTATAAAAATTGGGTTTTTCTATGGATTTCGAGGTATCTAATACTCTCAAATTCGCCCCAAGGTTCATATCTATGAATCCTCCATTGGATTTTACTGTCAATACCAAATTCTGGGTGTTTATGGCTCTTCAAAATGTGGGTTCTTGCAAGGTTGCGATTTCTGGTTTTTCTCACTATTGAGAATTCACAATGGATGAAAACTGATGTTGTGATGTTTAGCAATGGAATGGGAATGAGGAAGAACCCATTTTCATGAGGTAGAGTGACTTGTGGTACAAGAAAAACAGAGCTCATACCAGGGTATTTTTTAAGGATTCTAATATTATACTTAAGTATAGTATTATCGGCAATTATTTTGGATTGAAAAAAACATATATATCAATAGGTAGGCGAATATTAAATATGAAACATACAATCTACTACTGAAACTTGTAAATTTTGGCGAATATTATGATAAAAAAACATATTTTTATGTAAATATAGGCGATATTAGAGACTAAAAATCACCAAATAGTGAATTTATTTTTTTCAAAAAAATGCGAAAAATAGCCAATTGGTGAAATTTCACCCTTAAAAATTTCCCTAGGTCATACCTGCCATATGCATTTATGGCCTGTCCATGCTCCATTGAACCCATGGACTGAATTCTTCAACAACTTCCTTACAACAAAATTAAATGTCAGGAAGGAAAGTCAAATGGGTTCTCACAATGACATTTGGTAGCATATGATTCATCCCCACAAGCCCCTCACCACTCCCTAGTGGAATACACATGGCCCCTTCTTATTCGTTGCTTCCATAACCAGCTTTGGTATTTTATTGCAATATCAAATATTTACATCATTTACAATATTCCATGGCTTAGTAGCACATGGGTAACAAAATATCAAATTCTTTTCCATTTTAAATAAAATCCAAACATACACTAGTGGGGCCTTGGCCTTAAGCTCCATGCTAGGGAAACATACATCGCATGTATACAATATTTACATTAAGAGCCAATATTTCATAAGGGTCAAAATTGGGGTATTACATTATTATTTGCCTAACAACTATTTCTGAGTCACCAAAAACTTTTAGATTCTTAAGATTTAAATCTATGGCCCTTGTTAAACCTCGAACGAAAGCTTCATATTCAGCAGTATTATTTTTGCATTCAAATTCTAATCTACAAGAGAGAAATTGTCTGTTTCATTGAGAATCAACCAGAACACAACCAACTCGTGCTCCCTCTTGTGTTTTGGAGATATCAAAGTATACAATACAAAATTTATCATCTAACTCAACTATATTACTAGGACTATCTAAGTCAATAACTAATTCTACTATGTTACAGTCAATATCATCAGCCCATGCAAATTGAAGGAGATCAGATTGTTTGTCTGAATTATGGCCAACATTTTCTACCTCGTAGTTCCCTGGCTCGATTTCCAAATTTGTTTTTCCAAAACTAAAGATGAAAAGTTTACTAGCTCATTTTTTTCTTCTAACTGAGTCACATTATGCTTCATATGAGGTTCCCTCAATATTTTGATTTGGTTCTGCTTATTTTGATAAGGAAACCATAGATGAGACCAATTAGTTGCAAAATAACCATTCAACTTACTTGACCAATCTCTAATCAAAATTAACCCATAAGCATCTGGTATGTCTACTACCATAATATCAATAAATTGACACACTCTCGGGTCTGTAGCCAATCTGATTAACACATTTTTCATTTCCCCAATAACTTTCACATCAGATCTATCTAGTTGAATAATCCGAGAATGGGATGAAGTGGGATGTCCATTAATTCTTTTGAAAATAGATAGTGGCATAATGTTAGATGAAGCCCCGGAGTCTACCAAGCAGTTATGCACATTATAATTGAATATTTCAAAATTCAAAAGGAGAGAAAGAGTTTGAGATCTTGATTTTCCGCCTATACTTGCTTTGTTAATCTCAGTATTAGACTCAACCCTTTCCAACGGTTTGTTTATTGTACTGCTTGATTTTATATCAAAAGCTTCTAATAACCTTTTCCTCGGTTGTGGGAGGTTACACAGTTCAAACAAAGATATATTTGCCTTGGTTTTCTTGATATCTAGTACAATGTCATATCCCATATTATGATTTCCTCCAACTTTTCCACCACTATTAGATTTGTTGGCCACGGGGTTTACTTGCTTATTGCTTAACGGGTTTGTTTCCTTTATAGCTCCAAAATTCGAGCTTGTCATGTGGTCTTTGTACTAGAGATTTCATTAATGATAATGAATATTATTATTTTATTATTGATAATACATATACAAGTGTCCCTCCTTATTATTACATGTTCTCTCATTTTTTAAAGTAATGTACTTTGTTTTCTATATACAACAAGCCATTATTAAAATTAAAAAAGTAATTTTAAAATATAAAACAACTAAAAATAAAACACTAGCAAGCAATTATTAATTACTTTTAAAAATATAAAAACTAAAAACTTATTTTTAAAATTTAAAAAAAAAAACTGAAAACAATAGTAAACAATTATTAATTAATTATTAAAAAACCCTAAATATTAATAATTAAGTATTAATAATAAATTTAAATATTAATTATAAATTATTAAAAAGAAAAAGAAAAAAAATATTAAAAAACTAAAATTTATTTTTTAATATAATATTATCATCAATTATACAAAATAATTTATATAGTATCATACATCAATTATATAAAAGATAAGGATCAATTTTACAAAATTGTATATAAACGATAAGTATCAATGTTACAAAATTGTATATAAACGATAAGGATCAATTTTACAAAATATAACATAATCTTATTTATGCAAAACATAGCATAATTTTATGGCAGGGACTAGCTACTTTGCAGCAATTACTCTTGTTTATATTTCATTTATATTGTGCAAAATTCTTCAATATACTGATAGGTGTTTATATGTTAGAATTTGGGTTGGACTACTATCTATGTTTTCTGTAGATTGAAGGAGGATGGGACAACTGTACTATGGAGATTGATTTTATGGGCATAATTCAAAATACCAAATAAACAATTATAAAAAAGAAAGAAATATAAAACTTCACTAATGCATGGATAACTATACTCACAGACAACCCTTTTAACTAAAGAAGATAACAGGAGTTGAGGCATAGACAACCAATAATTGCAACTAAGCATGGAGAACAAGGAACATATAAAGTGCTTGCTCATGGCACTTAACTTGTGACCTAATGGTATTCACAAGTCATAAGTTAAATAATTATTCTAATATAATAAACAAAACAAATTAAAAATATTTATTTAAAAAATAATCGTTCTAGCTTAATATTTTCAATAGAAAGTGTCCATTTAAGCAAATTTGGCTAAGAAAACTTTTGGCCAATCTCCATGTCATATTATAAATGTGCAAAGTGCAAAAAATTTATAAAACAAAATAATAAATTACACCTCGATGAGACCATCCGTCCCTTTAACCTCCATCATTTCTTGGCTTGGAATCCTTTCAACGCATCGATGTTACAGTCCAACCCTCTAACGTCCATTATTTCTTGGCTTGGAATCCTTTCAACGCAAAGCACACTGCACTATAATGGTATTTAATATTTCGGCTACTTTATAAATCTTGAAAACCTATAGGGTAGGAGAATGTTCTTTATTGTATTGAGAATATAATGAGATGCTTTACAATTTAGTATATAGAAAATGTTATTATGTTAAATTAATTTGTTTGAAAAAAATGTCATCATGTTATTAATGTTATTAGTCTCTCTCTAATATACTTTTCATTTGAAATTCAAACTCTTTTGACCTTATATTAATCTTAAATTTTTGATGTTTTTATTTTAAAATTTTATAATGTTTGCAATAAAATAAGTATTAAATTGAATTTCTAAAAAATTGAAAATATATTTTCTAATTTTTGAAATAGGAAGATTGAAATTTTTTATTGGTGGAGTACAATTTAGATTTGTTATAAATCTTTGTAGGAGGTTTTTGATTTTTTACATAAAAATTATTTTAAAAATATTAAAAAAGAAAGAAATTTAAGAAATTTACATGTCACAAACATAGGACAAAAAAAACATTAAATTATTATTATCATTATTAATTTAAAAACTGTATACCAACCTCTTATGGCCATTCACTCAGTCCATAAGCATGAACAGAAAATATTTGGAAAATATTTGCTAAGTCGTCTTCGCAGCCACTGCGTCATCATTGGAGCTCACGGACAAAGAATGTCATTGATGACATTCAATCGAAGTCTGGATCAATTCCTAAATGAACAATCAATAAGGGAATATATGCTGAGGATCTAGCCTCTCCAAGTTCTTCTGCTTTATCAAATATGTTCAGATCTTGTTCTACCACTACTTTAAATACTGTTGATTTAGAAATTGTACAACAAAACCCTCAAGCCGCCTGGAAGCTACCTCAAGTCTCTCGTAGTCAAGTATATGCTGATCTAAATATGTTTCATCTTAAAGTTGTGAGTCAAGTCAAAGTTAAAGAAGTTGTATCTGAAGTCCAAGAAAATTGTTATACAACTCAAACTATTGCCCTCTTAGATACTAAAGAAATTCAAGTCGAAGTCAAATGTCATGGTACTAAATATATTCATTGAGGATGCATTAAAGTTGGTACCAATGCTTTAACACATAAAGGCCTGAATACTTTTGTTCTCTATACAGTTCATGATCTCACTGACAATAAATTTACAGATTCTCTCATTGGCGGTATTGTAGTTCCTTTATCTAATGGCCCTATCTAGTTTGATTGTTATCCAAAATTCTCTGTATATTCATTTGATGAGCATTTAGCAGACATTCTGAAGTTACAAATCAAAACTTCAGGATTTGATATGAGAAGTAAAAGAACAAACATCTCCATTCAGACTCGTGGTGGTTTTCGTCAAACTAATACAATGTATCCCGTTGTTTTACATTCGCCCAGTCAGGACTCCCAGACTAGTACTCTAGTCATCACTGATCATCTGAATCAAAAAATTGAACATCAAACTATCAAATGGGATCAGTTTTCTTTCCCATCACATTGGGTCTTTGATACTCCTAATGTTCCCAAACAACGTGCTATTACTACCACAAATATTCAAGAAGGCTATTCTTCTGCAATAATATCCTTTCCTACTAGTTCTTGTACATCCCTGACTACTTCTTATCTCCATGTTTCTTTAAGACTTCTTGCTTAGTCACTTAGACCTGTCCCCTATTCGATCAAGTGTCATGACTGTTCCTAGCTAATTTCTATTCAGAGTTTAGCATCCCAATGTAGTGATGATTCAGATTCATCTCTCCTTTCTGAACAAGAGCATTCCATTATGTTTGAAAAAGAACATGCACATCATAATCCTAGAACAACCATTGCACCACCTACTCTTTCTAAAGAGCCTTTCCCTCATCCAAAATGTGCTAACATAAGGTTCCCAGATGATGATCATGTTGTAATGATTCACTCTATTCCCACCTTAGAGACTAATGATCCCATACTCAAATAAATCTTTAGTTATTGTCATCCTCCTGGTATGCCCAAATATGGCTTAGGATATGTAGAACAAGCTAATATAATCATCCCTGACTACAAATTCAATAATCCTCTTCCAACTGACATAAAAAAGCCATCAATTCTTGAAATGCACAAGTTCTTTACCTTGATTAAAGGATGTAAGAAATGGCAAGTGAATCTAGACTGGATGAAAAGGATGATTAATTGGGATCTATTCACACATTCAGAGACTGTAGAATTTAAAGCATCAGTCCCTGCAGAACATAAACAGAGTTTAGCACAAGAATGGCAAAGCTACATGACTATACAAGATTATTGGATCTCTTTCTATGAATGGAAGAGGAAAATTTCTGAAAAACAAATAGTCCAAATGATGGACTATGAGAAAGGAAAGGGAATAGAAAGTCCTAGGCATAAGTGGGAAAACATAGATGGACAACAACTTGAGTCTACCTCCACCTTTCCCCCATTTAGAATTTTACTACTGGAAGAAAAATAAAAATAGTCTAGATCTATCCCTCTGGTTTTAGCTAGAGAAGGCTCTCAATTGAATAATATTGATTGAAAATTACAGATTGTTTCTGAACAAATAAATTGGACAAGTGTTGCTCTTAGGGGAATGGTTGCACACTCATTTGTCACAAATGACTATGCCCGAAGGAGTCATATTGATCAACCGCAAATCTCTATTAATGAATTTATTTCATCAAATAATTCCCTTTATCTACATGTTTTAGGAATTAAAAATGGAGTCTCCCTGATAGTCACTCACACAAAAGTTGAAGCAAAAACTCAGGATACAAAATAGAAAGAAATATTAGGTGAGTTAAAGTTTTCTTACTTTGGAGTGACAGATAAATTGTCTGAAAGTTATGAAAAAACAAAAGACATAAAGTATATAGTCAGAAAAATCCAAGCAGATCTTTCCCCAAAAGGTCATCCTAATAGAGAAATTCCTCTCTCTAGGTTATTTCCCAAGCCTGTTTAAGGAATTTCTACTATAATTTACCATCCTAAAAAATCTGGTACTTCAGAGAAATTCCCATTCCATTTCCCAAAGGAAAATCCTGATGCATATCATGCACTAGTTACTCAACTCAAATCAGAATAGGCTATGCCTGTAAAATAAATATTGCCTTGGAATATGTATAGGCCATCTTCCCCTAATCTGTATGGAAAAGGAAAGTTTCTAGAGGTTCCACAGTTCTCTAATGAAAGATATTTAGACTGGAACATTGATAATATGTCTGCAGGACAAATCAGACAAGTTTTAGAGAGAATGTATGTTTCTTACAGAAACATGTGTATGAAAGGAAAAGGGGAAATAGAAGCATGCAAATCTATAATAAAATGTTTCACTGGCACTTTGGCTAAATGGCGGGAAATAGAATCATCTCTTGCACTTGTTGAAAAAATGGAAAAGGAAACATTAAAAGATGATAGTGGAGATGTGATTTTACAGGAAGATGGAAAACCAGTGAGTAACATGATTGGGGCACTCACTACAATGATTTTAGAACATTGGTGTGGAACAGAACATGAAATCTATGATAAACATGCTCTAATTTTAATGAATTCCAAATATAAGAGCATGGCCCATTATGATGATTTCAACATAGAATGGATGCAATGCATCTACGAGGTAGCAGATAGAAAAAATATGCTCTGGAAGCAAGTATATCTTGCTACTCTCCCATGTAAGTATGTTTATTGTTTCAAAGATCAAGGCATTTTTAAAGAGCCTTACGAAATGTATACTTGGGGAGAAATTTATTCTATCATCACTTATGCTCTTATTGCTCTTTGTACTAGCACAAATGTCAATAAATCCATTTAGAAAATGTCTAGATATCCTGACAGTAAGCCTATTTGTGCAAAATATGGACTTTCAATTGAAGACCCTGTAAGGAAAAGAAAATGAGCCAAAAAAATTATGAAAAGGATTAAAAACATCCCAAAATCTCACAAGTATTCTAGATCCATCCAGCGTCCTAAGAACTTTCAGAGGAAATGGTATTGCAAAAGGATTCCAAATACCCATTACTATACTCCTGATGATATTAAGCTTAAAACATTCAAAGCACGAGAAAGGAAAGGATTGACATGCTGGTTGTGTGGACAAGCATGACACCTTTCAAACAGATGTCCTCAGGGAGATGCTTCAAAGAAAACCAGAGGAAGAGACTCTCAAAATAAATTCAGAAGAAATGATGAGAGAGCAAAGAGTTCAAGGATTCCTATACATTGCAATTTTTGTGGATTAGATATGCATATTATTGATGCATGTCCTCATATTCCATTTATAGAGGAATTCCATATTGCTCAAGGAAGTTTTAGCTCCAACACTAAAACCTTTGAATTTAAATAAGATACTGAAGATCTCTCTGAACTTGAACAAGAAGCATTGTTTATTTCTCAAAATTGCCAGTGCTTAAATCCTAATAAATGTTCTTGCATCTCTGAAAGTTTAGAAGATTTAGAGTCAGATGAAGACACAAAAGAGGAAAAGGAATTGGAAAAGAATATGCGAAAACTCAAAGTTTGCATGGCTCACAATAACACAGGAAAAGATGCTCAAATGCTAGCACAAATTCAAGCTTTGCCTGAAGGAGAAATGAAATTCTCTCTATTAGACTCATTTCTAAAGACAATGATGAAGACAACTCAGGGATATTCTCAATAAAAGAATGAATAATCTTCTTTAGGTAAAAGGCCCATTTTTGTTGATGCCTCTTTTGAAAAGAATACTAAATCATTCATAAAGCATAATAGAAATGAAAAGTTGCAGCCTCTTACACTGAATGATTTGGGAAAAGAACTAAATGTCCTAAAAAAAGAGGGAAAATATATTAAGCAGAAGGTTCAATATCTGGAAGGATAGTTACGAGAAGAAAATGCATATAAAGTTGATCTCTGGGATGGAGGAGAAATTTAGAATCTAAGAGAAGAGGTAAGGCCTCCTCCTTTATAAGAAGCACTAGACTAGGGAAATCCAAATATCAATATGTTTAACACTTCAAGTTTGGAGGGTCTGACTAATATGAAAGTCTTTAAAGCCATTCAACATCAGAAACCCTTGGTACTGATAAATTTGAAAATTCAAGATTGGGTTTTTAAGCTTAAAGACATAATCGATTTAGGTGTAGATGTAAATATGTTGCATAAATATTTTATTCCAACCAAGTATTGGAGAAAAAAATCTCATGTAGTCACTGGGGTAGGAAATACTCAAATTTCTTTAGATTATGAAATTCCTAAAGCAACTCTGTATTTCTAGCATCATTGCCTAGATATGATGTTTTTGCTTTCAAAAATACCGGTTGCTTCCATACTTGGTACTCCTTTTCTTGCAGTTGTTGAACCCTATCGGTCTGCAAGGACACCTGAAGTAAAAGCTGGTTATTTCAATACACTTCCAAATATCAAAATACAGCAAAGCAATGCAAAAGCAGTCAAAGGAGTAAAAATTGTTCTTTTGTTTGTGTAATTCCCACCTCGGTACCTTAACTAGTTAGAATAATGAGGTACTAGTTTTGAAATAAACCGGCTAAGTAAAACACGAACCATTTGAATTTACTATGAAAATGCTTGAACAACAGTTATAGAAACTATTACTCGACTGATTGAGATTGTAATGCCCACCTCAGCACTTATGATTGATTAGATTATTTTGAGACCTATGACTGATTTGACGATTTGAGGGCACTGGTTTGAAGTGACTTGGAGTTATAAAACTTGGACCATGAATGAATGCTTTAGACTTTATATGTGAAACGAAAAATGATGATCTGTTTATACTCGACTGACTAAGAAAATGAAAATGATGAACACTGGAATTACTTGAAATGAAAAATAATGATTTGTTTATACTCGACTAACTGAGAAAATGAAAATGATGAATGTTGAAATGTTTATTAGTGCAGAGATACTAATATGTGTTTGAGTGTGTGCAGTGGTAGGTAAAACGATTTACCGAATAACCCACAAAGGAAATATCGGGGTCGTAAGAACAGAAAGAACACTTAGGGGTACGATGATTAATTGTCAACCCTGAACTAGTACTTCACGCATGGGTGAAGCCGTTTCAGCTCACCCGGGGAAGCGTATGCCGTACGGGCAAGACCATAATGATTTGGTCACGTACGGTGAGTTGAAGGGCACGCAATAAGGAGAGCGTTATCCCTCAACATCCCTTAGTCTCCAAGGAGCATAGTTGAGAGATCACAGTAATGACTCCCGATCGCTACGTAGTACTCCCCATAAAGAGAAAGAAGGATACTGTCGGAAGGGCCCACCGAAGAGGTACCTAGACGAAAGAAGAATGGAAAAAAGAAAACTACTCATACATACATAATTAAATAATATACATGTAGAAGTTTTAGAGAAGTTAATAATAAATTATTCAATATTCTATTATTATTATTATCATGATGTTGTGTTGGCCATGATGCATGGGATTGAAAGCTTTGATGGACCATAACCCACAGTTGTAATTATTTTTTTGTCGGAATCTTTGCTTTCTGTAAAAGTTGTGTTGGTTCGGGTCCCCATATGTCACTGACCACTAAGGGACGAGATAACAATCATGCCAGTCCTCGTGATTGCCCCGAAACTTTGCTTTTGGCCGATGTCTACCGATCCTTCCTGCTATTATGATTGAGAAAGAAATTTGAAATTTAGAAAAGATAATGTTCTTCTATTTTTTTAATTAATGGAAATATATTTTAATTATTTCAAAATGAAAATATTTATATAGAATAAAGAATTATCTTAAATATTTTCTTTTTACTATAAAAGAAAAAGAAAAGATGGTAAATAGAATAAATAATTATTTGAATAAAATATTTCTTTTATTTTAGAAAAAAGAACAAGAAAATATTTTAAATAGAATAAATAACTATTTGAATAAAATGTTCTCTTTTATTAAAAAAGAAAAGAAAAGAAAAAGACTTGAATTTAGTAAGAAAATATTTGTAAATAAAATATTTGCTTTTATAAAACAGAAAAAGAAAAGGAAAATAATAGAATAACCATGTATCTTTCTACAACAACTAGATTGGAGAAGACAAACACAATTGAGACTCTCTTAAAGACAAATACACCTACCTTGCACTAATTTAGGGAGTTAGGTGTACACATTGAGTGAGAAACAGACACTTGTAATTGACAATAAAACTAATTAAAATATTAAATTAATTTAAATAATGTGCATAGACAGACACATGGCACAGAAGCTTTTCCTATATAAAGAGGGAGGAGAAAGAGAGAAGGGATCTGGCTCCCTAATGCTGGATGGTCATCATAATCTCGGATTATGTTTTGATCCTTGGAGTTGGGAATAACCGGAACGGGGATTGGGAGATCCTTTTGGGAGGTTAGCTAAGTGTGTTCGTATGACCCCATTAGCTCCGGGGTTCAAGGTGAAGAAGATTAGCCTCGATACGGTAGGGGGGTCAATCGAGGGGTCACTCAGTACTTCGTCAGGTGATTGGACTGGATCGTGCGGAAACCACTTCGAAGACTCCATCGATTCGCTGGACCAACCGTCGAAAACAGGTTGAAGTATTTTTATTTTAATTATTTTGCTAAATATTTTTGAGAATTAATAATTATGAAAATATAGTTTTATATATTGATATTCATGAACTAGATCTGTGGCTTCTATATCTTTCTCTGAAAAAAAAATTTTTACTGGAAGTTATTTTTTGGGACCCCGAAAAGGGGGTCCCTAAAGTTTGTGTCTACACCACAAATCTCCACAATGGTGTAAATTCCTATGATCATCCAGAAAAAAGAGAAGAAGATACAGGAACTGAAAAATATGAAATCGGTTCTGAGAATAGAATATCAATTGAAGACTTCACAGGTACAGCAAAAATCCCAGTTGCTCAGAAAACAATTCGAAAATCAGGTATGCTTAGAAAATCCTACTGTTTTTTGGAAAAATGCCAAGTATTTTATTCAGCTTCCCTATAAAGAAGGCTATAAAGGTAAACCTTGTAGAAGCAGATCAATCCCCATGAATTATTATTATCAGAAACTTTATGAGGAAGAAATAAAAGGATTTCTAAAGAAGGGTTTAATTAAACACTCTAAGAGTCCATGGAACTATTATGTATTCTATGTAAATAAACATTCTGAATTAATTCGGGGTGTTCCAAGGCTTGTTGTAAATTACAAACCCCTAAATAAGGTGCTTGCAGATGATACATATCCAATCCCCCATAAATCCAATTTAGTAAATAGAATTGCAGGAGCTAAGATATTCTGAAAGTTTGATTTAAAGTCTCGATTTTCGCAAGTGGCCATTAAAGAAGAAGGAAAATTCAAAACAACTTTCAGTGTTCCTACAGGGAATTACTAATGGAATGTCATGCCATTCAGGTTGAAAAATTCTCATTCCAAGTTTCATAGGGTCATGGATAATGTTTTAAAACCATATTTTGATTGGTTGATTATGTACATATATGATATCCTTGTATTTTCTGATTTGGTTGAAAAACACTTCAAGCACTTAATAACTCTGTTAAAGGTTGTTAGAGAAGCTGGCCTAGTCTTATCTAAGAAGAAAGTTGAAATGTTTCAAACCAAAATCAAATTTTTAGGCCATATCATCTCAAATGGTACTTTGACTCTCCAACAACATGCAGTTGATTTTGCTCATAAATTCCTGATAAAATTCTTGATAAGACTCAGTTGGAGAGGTTTTTGGAAAGCTTAAACTCAGTACTTCGTCAGGAGGTTGGATTGGATCGTGCGGAAACCACTTCAAGGACTCCATCGATTCGCTGGAGCAACCGTCGAAAACAAGTTGAAGTATTTTTATTTTAATTATTTTGCTAAATATTTTTGAGAATGAATAATTATGAGAATATAGTTTCATATATTGATATTCATGAACTAGATCTGTGGCTTCTATATCTTTTTCTAAAAAAAAAAATTTTACTGGAAGTTTTTTTCTGGGACCTCGAAAAGGGGGTCCCTACATTAGGGCTCTGGCTCCCTAATGCTGGATGGTCATCATAATCTCAGATTATGTTATGATCCTTGAAGTTGGGAATAGCCAGAACGAGGATTGGGAGATCCTTTCAGGAGGTTAGCTAAGTGTGTTCTTACGACCCCATTAGCTCGAGGGTTTGAGGTGAAGAAGATTAGCCTCGATACAGTAGGGGGGTCAATAGAGAGGTCACTCAGTACTTCGTCAGGAGATTGGATTGGATCGTGCAGAAACCACTTCGAGGACTCCATCGATTCACTGGACCGACCGTCGAAAATAGGTTGAAGTATTTTTATTTTAATTATTTTGCTAAAGCTGTTTGAGAATGAATAATTATGAGAATATAGTTTTATATATTGATATTCATGAACTAGATCTGTGGCTTCTATATCTTTTTCTGGAAAGAAAAAAAATTTACTGGAAGTTTTTTTTTGGGACCCCGAAAAGGGGTTCCCTACATTTGGTATCAGAGCTGGTCGAGCCTTGAGGGCACCGGACTCATATTTGTTTTTGGGGTTCGTTGGTGATCACGGTGATCAACTACAAGACTGGAGTGGCGACATTCAAGGAATTTCATCATCCGACCGGAATAACTATACTTTCTACAGGTTCTTATTTGCCCAAAATTTATATTTAGACTAGTATGTTTTTATATATTAGATCTCTGTCAAGAATGTTATGATCTATTCAGTTTTAAATCTCTGCTGAAAAGGACCAAACTCCATAATCATTGTGGATCTCAGTTTTCAGAAATGAAGTTAGATTACATTATTTTATTTCTGTAGAAGGATCTGATCTACCCAAGCATATTAGATCTCTGTTTACTTTTGGAAAAGTAGATCTTAATATTTCATTTTAGACGCAGCGATTATTTATACTATTCGAAACTCTGTTGCCTTATTGGGAGTCATAATACATTATTGAACTATTGGATCATTGTATGATTTATTTGGTATGGCAGTATGGAAAAGAAGGAACTAAGTCAGAATTGTCATGATATATATTAACAAGGCACAGAAGCGTATTATTAAATTCTAGGTTAACTTTATTTTATGAACAGTGTGAATCTGACTCTCTGCTCTAGAAATCTTATAGTTCTATGTGCGGATATTTTTCTTAAACCCTGTGGTGAGATCTAAACTCTGGCCTAGTAACCTTAGTTTTCTGCGTGGATCCTTCCTTAAGCCCTATGATGAGATCTAACCTTGTTTATGCGATCCCATAGATCTCCGCGTGGATTTATTGTACACCCTGTCAAGGAGAATTTAACCCTGTTCAAACGACCTTATACATCTCTGCGCAGATCCATCGTTATACCCCATTGAGAAAAAGAAAATTAAACCCTGCACCTCTAAAGAATTCTGTTCGAATCTAATCTCTCCTCATTGCATTATTGTTGGATGAGATTCTGCTCGAGCGTTCCTTGGTTTTCCGGGTGAATCTTGACTGATTTTCCCAGATTTGTTTTATTAAACTCTGTATGTATGTTAAGTTATTATTTTATCTATATAAAAGCCCAGAAAATAGAAGCCCCAGCTCTGTGCCACCGGACGCTCATTTGTGTTTTACACATGTCGACAGAATACATGTTTCTAGGTGTAGTGAGAAGATAGATATTATCGTAGGAGATTATATTTAACCGATGCCATGATAAATCACATTTATTTCATGATAATACCCACCACCGGCCAATTTGGCTCGATTTTGTTAGCGTAACCTTATGAACACATCACTTAATTAACCCTCTCCCCCAAATCTGGCTCTTTATCCGGTCTAAATCCTGCCAGGGAGACTTTTAGTAGAACGTGAAGGCAAGCGAACTGGTCATCAAATGCATAATATTGATGAAAGTCAAGAATCTTTGTACTATCTGAACAACCCCAAAACTCTTCGACTTGGCGTAACAACTCTCGGCATGCACTTCAAATTAATTGAGAATCACACCGCCTCGAGATTATGGGATCTCTACTTGCCTTACTCTCCAATCAAGCCTTGTGTATCGGACTATGTTTAAACTGCCACTTGAAATCAATACCGGAGTTTGCTAGAGGGTCGATTTGACTGTCAAGGCGAGAAACCCGGATGTGATCTCTAATTAAACTCATCAGCTACCTACCACTCGGATCCACATGGATCCACTGTAGTGCCCATATCTTTAGAGCATTTAGCTAACCATACTCATGCCATGGATAAAATAATGGTTGTGTAGTTCTTTGGTTACACTAAATCTTGACCCCAGCCTCTTTAGTTTTATTTGACCTTGTGACAGTTAGCCATTACGCCCAGCAACTGTAACTCTGTCATATTGTGAAGACGATCTTGATGTTAGACCAATATCGCGTGCAACTGGAAATCTCTTCACTCGGTCGAACTGTTGGATCGATATCGATAGAAGATTCAACTACTACGCACAGCGTGTCTCATCTCTAGCCGTTGTTTGATTGATTAAAACTCTGGTCTAGTTCGAGATCATGAGAAATATTTTTTTGGGAGGATCTCCATTTTAGTCATGGTTTTACTAACATTTTGCGGGGTAAGTGACTTCTGGTGGAGATGATCGCTGATCCTGGAACCTATGCGGGTGGATGCTAATCCTCTGCAAGAAGGATGGGAAGAAAGGAAGGGATTGGTGTGCAGTGAAGCGTAGTCACTGCATGGGTCGAACTATCTGGTAAGTGCATTTATGGAATTCTTCCTTTCTGACTTGATCGCAGCTTGCATTCAAATGTATAGACAGAGTATCGTGATTTTCTTTAAATATTATCTGCCCTTGATCTCTAGGGGATAGATTTAGCACACAGATTTACGAAATGCCTGTATAGGAAGACTTACGGTTGTGTTATTGTGCCTCCGATGAAAATCCCTCTTCGATGGAGAAGATATACTGAGGTTAAATCGCTGTGTATATATGGTTTTTTTTTTTTTAGATGGAGTATCGTGATGTCTTGTTAAAATATCCTGTCTCTGCTTATGATTTCTGTAGAAGTAGAATCCACGCAGTCTGTGGTATCTCTGAAAGAATGCGTGTACATTCTGAATCTCCCTGGATAGCCTAGATCTTTTAGATGAGTGTTTTAACTCTGTAGGAATGTGTGAATACCCTCTGCGTGGGCATCCTAGATCTTTGAGATCTTTTCTTCATCTCTGTAGGAGTGGGTGAGCAATTTTGGATCTGCGTAGGTATCCTAGCTCTTTTATATCTTTTCTTTATCTCTGTAAGAATGCGTGTATATCCTCGATCTGCGCGGATAGCCTGGATCTTCTTATGACTTTTCTTCATCACTGTAGGAATGCGTGGGCATTCTGGATCTTCCTAGATCATCTCCTCTGTAGGAATGAGTTCTCCTTTGTTTTCTTTCTATGAGATTTGCCTGACTGAGTGATCTCTGCGTTTTGTGTGTTATTGATCAGAAAAGATATTTCAGCCGGGTTAGGTGTTTCCTTTGTTTCCGTTCTGAGTTTGTTTGGTTTGTATGATCTCTGTAAATGCGTTTTCCTCATTTGAGAATAGTCTGAATGTGCGATCTTTGCGTTTTGTTGATTATCGTGTAGAGCAAAGATTTCATTTTCCTAGGAAAGGTTGTGTATACATCTTGAATCTCTCCGCGAGGACAGAGTTAGTGTGATAGTTGTAGTTACTCTATCAGCAATTGCTAAGTATGAATTTGATATTTGACTTCTAAGTTTGATTCCCGATCTAAAGTGTTGATATTTTATATATGTATTTAATACTAAGATGGATCTTGTAATTTAGGATGATGTTAAGTGTTGAATGTCTCGAAGGTGTGTTAATAATCAAACAAAATGAAAACCCTAATTTATATATACTGGAATCTTCTGATTAAAACAATGAGTAGAAAATTAATAGCCGAAGCATACCTGAATCCATTGAAGGAGAAACCTTACAGGAAGAGAACCCTTTGAGATGATCTTCCAATTCTAGCCACTAGATTCTGTGTCAACTTCTGCATGAGAGGATTTTCAGAAATTGGAATGCGTGTGGTAGAATGGGGACCATAACCCTATTTATAAACCGCTAGGGCAGTTATAATTTTATCATAATTATATTTCCGCCACTCATAGAAATAATAATTATCTAATGGTATCTACACAATAATCTCATGACAATTATACCCTTAAGCCAATTAATCAATTATTAATTAGATCACTATATTTAGGCTTAATTAAATGATAGCACACACATTTTAATTATTTACATGTGTGGCCCAAATTATAGATTAATTACAAAAATTATTCTAACAATCTCCCACTGGGCCACATGCATATGTAATCAAATAAATGTGCTTAACCTTATGAGCTCAAAATTTGCTATCATGTCCTTAGGGTATATCCGAACAATCTGGTCCATTAACTATACTGACATAGGATCAAGGTGGCCTTTGTTACATCAATCGTTACTAGACCAATCAATGGTCACATATATCTGCATAGCTAAATGACATAGATCAATCATGAGTGCATAGCATGGAAATTGCATGCAATATGATCTATTCATGCCTATTTCCAACTGGTCCTACTTAACTTTATTAAGATCAAATTTTTATCATAATTTAACAGAGTGCAATAAAATGAATACTTTATTTCTGCAGAACACAATCCAAATGTATAGATAAAGTCTAAACATAACATAGAGCAATATACAATGAATAATATAAACTCCCACTAAATTTGAATATCCTCAAATGAGACAACACCCATATGAGCAGTGTGCTCATGAAAGACCTTGGGTGGTAATCCCTTTGTAAGCGGATCCGCTATCATGGAGTTTGTTCCAATATGCTCTATGGATATCTGTCCACTCTGTACTTTTTCTTTTACAACTAGGAACTTGATATCAATGTATTTTGATTTTGTAGAACTCCTGTTGTTATTGGAATATAAAACTGCTGATTTATTGTCACAAAATATCTTCAGTGGTCTTTCAATACCATCCAGAACACGCAGCCCAGTGACAAAATTTCGTAGCCATATTCCTTGATTGGATGCCCCATAACATGCTACAAACTCTGCTTCCATGGTGGATGAGTGTCTGTTTGGCAGACCTCCATGAAATTGCTCCACCAGCCAACAGATAAATATAGCCTGATGTGGATCTTCTGTTGTCTTGGCATCCAGCAAAGTCGGAGTCGGAATACCCAATGATCTCTAACTAATCCGATCTCCTATATGTAAGCATGTACTCTTTTGTTCTCTGTAAATATCTCATAACCCTCTTGGCTGCTCTCCAATGATCCATTCCAGGGTTACTTAGATATCTGCCTAACATGCCAACAATGTACGCAATATCCGGACGTGTACATACCTGAGCATACATTAGACTCCCCACAGCCGAAGCGTAAGGAATCTTCTGCATTTCTTGACTTTCTAAACTATTTTTAGGGCATTGATTAAGACTGAATTTGTCTCCTTTAGTGACAGGGGTATCACCTGGTTTGCTATTTTGCATGCCATACCTTTGGAGGACTTTATCAATATAAGTCCTTTGTGACAATCCTAAAATACCCCTAGAACGATCTCGGTGTATCTGGATTCCTAAGACAAAGGAGGCATCACCAAGATCTTTCATCTCAAAATGTTTTGATAAAAATCTCTTGGTGTCGTGCAATATGCTAATATCATTTGTGGCTAGCAATATGTCATCGACATATAAAACCAGGAAAATATACTTACTCCCACTGAATTTGTGATACACACATTCATCCATAAGATTTGCCTCAAAACCACATGAGACAATAATTTGATGAAACTTGAAGTACCACTGACGAGAAGCTTGCTTGAGCCCATAAATGGATTTAGTTAATTTACAAACCATATTCTTTGAGTCTTCGGACACAAAATTTTCTGGTTGTACCATATAAATTGTTTCATCAATGTCACCATTGAGAAACGTTGTTTTAACATCCATTTGATGTAACTCAAGATCATAATGTGCAACTAGTGCCATGATTATCCTGAAAGAGTCCTTCGTAGAAACTGGAGAGAAGGTCTCTTTGAAGTCAATTCCTTCTTTTTGAGTAAAGCCTTTAGCTACAAGACGTGCTTTATATCTTTCTACATTACCATTTGAATCTCGCTTGGTTTTAAATATCCATTTACAACCAATGGGCTTCGTACCAACTGGTAATGGGACAAGTTCCCAATCTTTATTGTCTTGCATAGATTTGTACTCTTCATTCATGGCTTCAATCCATTTCTGAGAGTTGGAACTTTCCATGGCTTGCTGGAAGTTGATTGGATCATCTTCCATCATTCCACTTTCTACCTCACGTTCCTGGAGATATACGATATAATCGTCCGAAATTGCACTTCTCCTCTCTCTAGTGGATCTCCTTAATGGCATATTTTCTTGAGGTTGTTGAGTTTGTTCTTCAGGAGCAATGTTCTCATTTGCAATGGGTTGAACAATTAAGGGTTGAACAATATTGTCTGTTGGTTGAGGATCCAAGTTTACTTCTTGATCAATGATAGGTAGTGAAACCTGTACATTATCAAAAGCAATAGTAGATCCCTCTTCCTCCCTCCTCAAAGACAATATTCCTAGCCTGATTTCTCCCCCCAAACTCAACATCCTCAAAAAATGTTGCAGTTCCCGTCTCAAAAATTGACCTAATAGCAGGATCATAAAATTTAAAACCCCTTGATCGTTCTGCATAGCCAATAAAGTAGCTGCTAACTACACAAATGTGAGTAGTAGCACCAGAATCTAACCACCATGTGTTTCTAGATACTGAAGCTAAATTAACTTCAGAACAGACCAAAGTAAGAAATATACCTTTCTTAACACGCCAAGCAGCATACTTGGTACATTCCTTCTTAGTATGTCCAGGCTTATTACAGAAGAAACATGTTACCTCAACTTTCTGTTTCTTTTGTTCTGGACCCTTAGAAGTAGCAACCTTATTATCCTTATTCTTTCGTTTGCCCTTATCCTTGGAAGTGCTAGCCAGATGAGCACTTTCGGTCTTGTCTTGCTTCAATCTCTCTTCCTCTTGCACACAAAATGAAATGAGCTCATTAAGAGTCCATTTATCCTTTTGACAGTTATAACTGACCTTGAATTGATTAAATTGTGCAGGAAGAGAGATGAGAACCAAATGCACGAGGAAATCATCAGATAACTCGAGTTTCAAAGCCTTAAGTTTTGAAGCAAGATGAGACATCTCCATGATGTACTCCCGAACATTACCCTTGCTTTTGTACTTCATTGAAATCAAGCTTGCTAAAAGCGTGCTCGTTTCAGCCTTATCGTTTTTGGCAAAACGTTTCTGAATTTCTGCAAGGAAGTCACTGGCATTAGTAACCTCATTGGTTACCGCACCCCTGAAAACTTCTGGAATGCCGCGCTTCATGATCATAAGACTTAGCCTATTTGAACGTTCCCACTTATCCCAATAAACCTCATCCTCTTGAGTACTATCCTCATTGAGTTCATTGGGTTTGGGCATTCTCAAAGCCAAATCTATATCCATGCAGCCTAAGAGAATCATCATATTCTCTTTCCAGTCCTTAAAATTAGTTCCATTTAACATAGGGACATTATTGATGTTGGCAGATATAGAAGTAGTTGATATAAAAGCTGAATAGAGAACAAAATAAAATGAATCAAATAAACCATCATGTTCACATAAAATAAGCAATTAAACACATAATCTTTAAATTTAAAAACAAATTATGACATTTCAAGATACCTAGCACAACATTAATATCAAGTCTTTGGACAGTAATATTAACTGTAAGTGGTACTCTTGTTGTAGTGATCAAACATTGATAATAAGTTATGTCAAATAATGAATCTATCTTTGGATTGATTTATTATTCACATTAAGTTACCTTTATAATCATCACATATTTATCACCACAGGTATGTATGCAATTTGACCAAATATTAACTTTCCTTTGGGCCAGTCAATACCCACATGAATCACATACACACAAAAAATCTAACACCCCGAACAGACTAATCTACACGAAAGATGTCACTTTGGTGATTTTCCGCTTTAATTAGCCTATTTAAAATGCTAGATCAATAACTTAAATATTAATATCATAAAATGCTATTAAATAATAGTACCAAATGTATTTACTGCTTCATTATTTGATGGACTGTCACGGGGTTCAAGAAAGGATCGCGAGTTTCTGCCAAGAAAGGATCACTTTCCCAGTACTTACCCCATCTAACTAAGTTAACTTCAATTAAATTAGTCTCTGAACAAACAATCTCCCTTGAACTAGAGTTCTAATGCATGATACAATATAGATGTGAAAACAACGATTCAACAAAAAACACACATCTTCAATATGACATTACGAGAGAGTCCAAGTAAATAAGTTCTGGATAACACATACGACAAAATCTTTCACTAAAGCAAATACATTCTTTTGATAATGTATCCATGTAATCTGGAGTATTTTTCTAAGCCAATTTTCAAACTGGTTCATGTTAATGGTTCGACGAAATGGAATTATATATCATGAATATAAAACAAAGTGTAATAATATTGACGTTGAACATGGTTAAAACACTAAACTAGCACATGATCTGCAGATGAAAACCCCGAAAGGTATCAATTCTGATCTGGCCTGTGACTTGCATTGAACCGATTGATTAACATGTAATCTTAATCACCTCCACATTCAGTAATAAGTAACGCCCGGATTAAGAAAATCTCGGGCTATGGCTTTATGGAGTTCGTTGTCACGTACAGTTGCTGAGAAGATGATGCAAAATTATAATGGGACGATAATGCCCAGCACTGAACAAGTTTTCAGAATGAATTGGGCATCTTTTAGCATGGGAGAAAAGGCGCCGATGGTGTATTGGTGTTGCCAGAATTGCAAGAACCAGAGTTCTATCACATGAACCTACACAACCAGTTTGGAACGAGACTTTTCACATACTCTGAGCGTATACTTCGCCTTCTTTGGTGAACAGCGTTAAAAAAGGTTTGGAAATCTCTGCACAAGTAGTAGGAAGAGTCAATATCCCGATCTCAGAAATCCTCAGCGGCAATGTGATCGAGGGATGGTATAACAGGCCCGCGTGAGTATGTAGTTTGTGCCATAAGGAATATGGGGTTCATTCCACCGCCGGTTCTTGGAGTTTAAATACAATGTAATACATACACATGAAAGAAAGGCGTTTGGATGGAGGCCCAGATTATTCTATATTTGGATTCAGATGTCTCAGATTTGGTCTTGCAGGAGATGCAAATACAGGGCGTTCAAAAAATACAACTTCGATGGAAGTCCACACACTAAAAAAAAAACTTTGCTGTGCAGATATATTTAATAAATGAAAAATGGATCGCTATTCAAAGCACTTATAATGATCTGCCAATCTTTTAAATTCTCTTCCACGAAATTTTTAAATAATCATGCCTTAAAATAATAATAATATTTTACTCTCTCTGAGACTCTAAAAAGAAATTTCTGAAGAGAATCCATTGACAAATATATATATATTAAATTAATAACTCAAAGAATTAATCAAGAAGCAGGCTCTGATACCACTTGTTAATAATCAAACAAAATGAAAACCCTAATTTATATATACTGGAATCTTCTGATTAAAACAATGAGTAGAAAATTAATAGCGGAAGCATACCTGAATCCATTGAAGGAGAAACCTTACAGGAAGAGAACCCTTTGAGATGATCTTCCAATTCTAGCCACTAGATTCTGTGTCAACTTCTGCGTGAGAGGATTTTCAGAAATTGGAATGCGTGTGGTAGAATGGGGACCATAACCCTATTTATAAACCGCTAGGGCAGTTATAATTTTATCATAATTATATTTCCGCCCCTCATAGAAATAATAATTATCTAATGGTATCTACACAATAATCTCATGACAATTATACCCTTAAGCCAATTAATCAATTATTAATTAGATCACTATATTTAGGCTTAATTAAATGATAGCACACACATTTTAATTATTTACATGTGTGGCCCAAATTATAGATTAATTACAAAAATTATTCTAACAAGGTGCTCTCTAGGAGAGGAACTTGAGAGTTTTGAAGTTGTTTAGTGCAATGTTTGGGTCGCAGTAGTAAAGGTCTACTTTGATGAATAAATAAATGTGCGACATTTTTGTGGACGTAACCCAAACAATTTGGGTGAACCACGGTAAAATATGGTCTCCCTTGCTATGTCTCTTTTATGTTTAATATTTATGATGGTGTTGTCATCCTATCAACATATATGTATCTATTTGGTGAATTGTTACTTCATGTGGATCGTGAAAGGTAATATGTGTTTTATGCACCGTTATGTTTTTGTTAATGAGTAAGAAAATTTAGGAAGATGTGTAAGATAAAAGATGCATTATTTCGAAGATGAGCTCATATGTTAAATGATTGGTTGACTAATATATTCATGTGTTATTAAGTTAAGTTATTGTTTTCTCATACACATAACCCTCCCAAGCTTAATACTTCTTTATGGGTAGGTAATATAAAGGAATTGGCATTTTAAGTTTAGGAATCATTAATGTCGTAGAGTTTCCATAAAAGAACTTGTTCTGTGAAAGCATGGATTACACAATTTGTGTATCTTCGGTGTGTCATCTTATTGTGCATGTTAAATAAGTGTGCGAGAAGTTCTCCTTGGAAATTGTTATTATTGAATTAGCGCGTAAGGATCGGGGTGTTCATTTATGTATGTAGGTGATTTCTTAACTAATTCAGATATTGGAGTATGTTAAAATAACTATGTTCGATAAAGCATAAAGTATTATTACCTTTATAGTATCATTTTGTTTGAAGTAAATTTCTATATTTAAACATGATGTTTAAGTATTCCAAGTGAAGTAGAAGAAGTTGTTTCGATGTCAGGTTTAACATGGTAAGAGAATTTGATAATGTCGGAAGTGTTGACTAGAAAACCCTTGCATAAGTAAGTAGGCTCTATGATAGAGATTGATTGAAGAAATAACTCAAAAGAAGTTTTATGCACGCTAATAGATAGTTAAACTAATGATAGTCATTGTCTTCTTAAAAAAAAATAAAAAAATAAAAAATAAAATAAAATGATGACACAGGTCCTTACATATGATAATTGTTAAAACAACACCAAATTGATCTTTTTGCCGAGAATTAGACATATTGTCGAGGGGGTCAAACGAACTCGGAATACAGAAAATGAGATATTAGTGTGACCATCATGAAGAGCTGAGTGTAATGACATTAAATTTGTAGAATGAAAATGATGTTAAAGAGAATGAAAAAAAAGTACAATTATGACTTAACAATGACCTTGTAATCAGGAGAATGTGACTTGGCAAACTAGCCAAAAAGGTCGAATGAAGATGGACTTTGTAAAACCAAGTATGGATATGCTCAACATGCTGAATTGAATGCAACAATGTTAACCTCATGACATGATTAAAAATTTGTGAAATGATGACTAGTCCCTAAGACAAGACCCGACAAAACTTTATCGACACACATGATATGACTTGGATGGTCTGTAGAAGGATTCCTACGACAACATAAATGATGAAACGATGGAAGAACATGATGAGATACTTGATTTGTACATGAAGGTAGATATGAAAGGACTGAGAGATAATTTATAAAACATTCGACCCAATCGCTAAGTTACGACACTTTCGTATCGAGTGGAGAATCATTTTATTAGCAATCATGGAATTGGAAGTAGTCTTTTGTGGAATGGATTTTGGAACATTTGGTAGTCACTCCTGATTTGATAAACTTTTGGGTGGCTATTGAAACAATGCAGCTTGTAGATAATTGGACATTGTAAACCTTCGCAGATAACTAGAAGGTATAGAAAATATAAATTTGGACTAACAATTATGAAGGTATTATTGGATTTGCATTCCGCGAAATTATGATTAAGTTCCTGAGGGTGTATTGTAACCGTACTAGATGATATAGGAGCTAATGAATTTAACCACTTGTGCTTATAGCCTTGATTATTGGAGAAAACTAAAATTCAATGATGATAGGGATGTATGAATCTCTTTGTTATATACATGTATGGTGTATCAATGTAATGTCTTTTTAAATCTTTTTGAGAATGACTCTTGAACTATTGAATTAAATAGATTATGTTCGAATGGAATCTAAAACATGGTTTGATCCAGGTGGATATCGGTGGCGGCCCACCTCTTCCAACTAGCTCAAAATAGTCTTCTGGCAATTTTGGTAAATTACTATTTTTAGCAGTTTTTCGGGTCCTGAACCTCCGGAGCCGTTTTGAGGCCCTAAACGACATTTTTTGGCGATTCGGGGGACCAAATGGTTGCCAACAACATACATTTGGGCCCAGTTGAAAGTTATAAATCTTGGATAGACCTTTCCAACGGGCTACCGAGCGCCCCAAACGAAGATCGTATGCAAAAGTTATGACCCCGATAAGTTGACTGTTCAACTAACCACCTTGGGGCTGCAAACTTTATGATGGTTCATCTTCTAGGGTTAGGTTTTTGGATGTTTGGGATTCTTTCCCTCATGCTTATGATAAATAGGCCCTTCCGGCCTCTCTTTGTATTCATCTTGGCACGAATGAGCATAGCGGCCACATCTCTACTCAGAGATAGCTACCACCATTCTAGCTGTTGTATTTTACAGTCTGTTCTATTTCCGCTATTTAAGAGAATATGTGTTTACTGTATCACTGTGTTATTTGCAATATATCTCTGTATATGATTTTGTATATGGTATCTTTTGTTTCGTTCCCACATAAATCCGGATCAGTGGTATCAGAGCAGTCTGCTCTTTGATTATTTCTCGGTGCATGTCCCCGACGAGGTCAGGATACAGAGAGTTGGGTCTCGAACTAGTTTCACTTGGGGAAGACCACTCTCGCCGCCCCAAATGGCCTCTCATGGCGGAAGAAAAGAGAGACAACGGAGCAGTAGATCCTATCAAGTTATTGCTCGAGGAATCCCTCGCGCGACAGAGGAACGAGATGATGGATAATTTCACCGAGATCCTTCGACGCATGCCAACAGCGGCAAATGCACCCTCAACGAGCAGCCATTTCGAAGATACGACTCCCTTCAAGGTATAAGTTAGTTTTGATATTCCTTTATTTGAAGGCCATATCGATGACGATGCCCTAGATAAATGGTTGAATCTAGTAGAAGGGTATTTCTTTGTCCACCAATTTTCCAACAGGGAAAAGATCATCTTTGCGCTCCTTAAGGCCGTCCCCCATGTCAAAAATTGGTGGGAAACTTATTGTGAGCAAAACTCATTAGACGAGTCAGGATTGTTTGAATATTCCAATCCCACTTGGGCCTCTTTCATAGATGCTGTCAAGGAAAAATATTACCGTGTTGGAAACTATGATGACCAGTACACAAAATGGACCATTCTGCACCAAGAGAGGGACCAAATAGTGTCAGAGTACACCAACAACTTTCATACCTCGCGCACAAAGCTGGGTATCAAGGACTCCGAGCGGCACCTAGTACTGAAATATCGTAGTGGCCTACACCGGTACATATGACCAGAGATGGATTTCCTGGAAATCTCTTCACTCGGATCCGCCTATCGATATGCTGTCAAAATCGAGCAGAAATTTCAGCAAAAGAACAAGCGTGACTTCAGACCTGTGCAGAAGCAGGGCAAGGAAAACTCTGGCTCGCAGAACACGGGGCAGGGAAAGGACAACCAGTCCCAACCATAAGCGAAGAAGGGTAAAGAAAAGACAAAAAAGGACACCGGGAAGTGGTGCGAGTTCCACAAAAGCCCCTGGCACAACACTGATGAATGTCGCTCAAAACAGTCATTGGTGGCTGAGATCAAAGCTTCAGAATCAGATCCCAGTTCCGATTCTGACTCAGAACCTAATTTCACAGCCGCGCGAAAAGGGAAGCAAATCATTGATGCAAAACCCGGTGCCGTTGTCACCACCACACAGATTCAACCAGAGGAACCTGAAGAGTCGGAGGCAGAGGAGCACCTTTCCCACTCACAGATGTGGGTGAAGGGAATTCCCCTACACTTTGTTGTGGACAACGGCAGCCAAAAGAACCTGATCTCAACAGAAGTCATCAAGAGATCGGATCTACCAATAACACCACACCCACAACCATACACCATTGGATGGCTAAGCCAAGGACGAGGGATCCGTGTCAGTCACCAATGTCGCCTACCATATGGCATCATTCCCTTCAAAGATGAGGTATTGTGTGATGTGGCCCCACTTGAAGTATGTGATGTTCTTTTAGGACAACCATATATGTGGAAGCGTCATGCTGCATATGAATCATGACCTCGCAGTCTCATTGTCACATTGGGAGGACAACTCTATCGGATACCAGAGATAGTTGCACCTACCCCAAACGAGCAGGGAAGGACGATAATCTCCCACACTGAGAAATTTTCTCTATTCGCAATTGCCACTAAAGGAGAACATCAGATCGCAAAGACATCCACAACCTCTGCCCATCATCCCTCTACTCAGCAAAAACAAGAAAAATAGAAGTTCAGTGCAGCATCGCCCATTCGAGTTCCTTTGCAGTGCAAGGCCACGCATTCAAGGTGCTCCCCCCAAAAGAAACCATCAACACCAATGCAAAATACCACAACAACCAAAACTGTTGAACAGCTCCAGTGCATCCAGCAACAACAATTACAACCCTCTGAAGATTTCAAAGAAAGGCAACCTTTCTGCTTCAGCAAATGTCACACCAAGAGCTCAACTCGACACACAGCTCGACATATGATAAGGGATTTAACGCAATGGAGACCATTGCTTCCTAAGGAGGGAGGATTGATCCAGGTGGATATCGATGGCGGCCCACCTCTTCCAAATGGCTCAAAACAGTCTTCGGGCAATTTTGGTAAATTACTATTCTTAGCAGTTTTTCGGGTCCTGAACTTCCGGAGCCGTTTTGAGGCCCTAAACGACATTTTTTGGCGATTTGGAGGACCAAATGGTTGCCTACGACATGCATTTAGGCCTAGTCGAAAGTTGTAAATCTCAGATAGAACTTTCCAACAGGCTACCGAGCGCCCCAAACCGAGATCGTATGCAAAAGTTATGACCCCGGGAAGTTGATTATTCAACTAACCACCTTGGGGCCGCAAACTTTATGACGGTTCATTTTCTAGGGTTAGGTTTTTGGATGTTTGGGATTCTTTCCCTCATGCTTATGATAAATAGGCCCTTCCGGCCTCTCTTTGTATTCATCTTGGCACGAATGAGCATAGCGGCCACATCTCTTCTCAGAGATAGCTACCACCATTCTAGCTATTGTATTTTACAGTCTGTTCTATTTCCGCTATTTAATAGAATATGTGTTTACTGTATCACTGTGTTATTTGCAATACATCTCTATATATGATTTTGTATATGCTATCTTTTGTTTCGTTCCCACATAAATCTGGATTAGCGGTATCAGAGCGGTCTGCTCTTTGATTGTTTCTCGGTGCATGTCCCCGATGAGGTCAGGATACAGAGAGTTGGGTCGCGAACTAGTTTCACTTGGGGAAGACCACTCTCGCCGCCCCAAATGACCTCCCATGGCGGAAGAAAAGAGAGACAACGGAGCAATAGATCCTATCAAGTTGTTGCTCGAGGAAGCCCTCGCGCGACAGAGGAACGAGATGATGGATAATTTCACCGAGATCCTTCGATGCATGCCAACAACGGAAAATGCACCCTCAACGAGCAACCATTTCAAAGATGTGACTCCCTTCAAGGTACAAGTTAGTTTTGATATTCCTTTATTTGAAGGCCATATCGATGCCGATGCCCTAGATAAATGGTTGAATCTACTAGAAGGGTATTTCTCTGTCCACCAATTTTTTGACAGGGAAAAGATCATCTTTGCGCTCCTTAAGGCTGTCCCCCATGTCAACAATTGGTGGGAAACTTATTGTGAGCAAAACTCATCAGACGAGTCAGGATTGTTTGAACATTCCAATCCCACTTGGGCCTCTTTCATAGATGCTGTCAAGGAACAATATTACCCTGTTGGAAACTATGATGACCAGTACACAAAATGGACCATTCTGCACCAAGAGAGGGACCAAACAGTGTCGGAGTACACCAACAACTTTCATACCTCGCGCACAAAGCTGGGTATCAAGTACTCCGAGGGGCACCTAGTACTGAAATATCGCAGTGGCCTACACCGGTACATACGAACAGAGATGGATTTCCTGGAAATCTCTTCACTCAGATCCGCCTATCGATATGCTGTCAAAATCGAGCAAAAATTTCAGCAAAAGAACAAGTGTGACTTCGGACTTGTGCAGAAGCAGGGCAAGGGAAACTTTGGCTCGCAGAACACGGGGCAGGGAAAGGACAACTAGTCCCAACCACAAGCGAAAAAGGGTAAAGAAAAGACAAAGAAGGACACCGGGAAGTGGTGCGAGTTCCACAAAATCCCCTGGCACAACACTGATGAATGTCGCTCAAAACAGTCATTGGTGGCTGAGTTCAAAGCTTCAGAATCAGATCCCAGTTCCGATTTTGACTCTAAACCTAATTTCACAGCCGCGCGAAAAGGGAAGCAAATCATTGATGAAGAACCCAGTGCCGTTGTCGCCACCACATAGATTCAACCAGAGGAACCTGAAGAGTCGGAGGTAGAGGAGCACCTTTTCCACTCACAGATGTGGGTGAAGGGAATTCCCCTACACTTTGTTGTGGACAACGACATCCAAAAGAACCTGATCTCAACAGAAGTCATCAAGAGATTGGATCTACTAATAACACCACACCCACAACCATACGCCATTGGATGGCTAAGCCAAGGATGAGCGATCTGCGTCAGTCACCAAATTCACCTACCATATGGAATCAAACCCTTCAAAGATGAGGTATTGTGTGATGTGGCCCAACTTGAAGTATGTGATGTTCTTTTAGGACAACCATATATGTGGAAGCGTCATGCTGTATATGAATCACGACCTTGCAGTGTCATTGTCACTTTGGGAGGACAACTCTATCGGATACCAGAGATAGTTGCAACTACCCCAAACGAGCAGGGAAGGAAGATAATCTCCCACACTGGGAAATTTTCCCTATTCGCAATTGCCACTTAAGGGGAACGTCAGATCGCAGAGACATCCACAACCTCTGCCCATCATCCCTCTACTCAGCAGAAACAAGAAAAACAGAAGTTCAGTGCAGCATCGCCTATTCGAGTTCCTTTGCAGTGCAAGGCCACGCATTCAAGGTGCTCCCCCAAAAAGAAACCATCAACACCAATGCAAAATACCACAACAACCAAAACTATTGAACAGCTCCAGCGCAGCTTGCAACAACAATTACAACCCTCTGAAGATTTCAAAGAAAGGCAACCTTTCTGCTTCAGCAAATGTCGCACCAAGAGCTCAACTCGACACATAGCTCGACATATGATAAGGGATTTAAAGCAATGGACAGCATTGATTCCTAAGGAGGGAGGATTGATCTAGGTGGATATCGGTGGCGGCCCACCTCTTCCAACTGGCTAAAAACAGTCTTCTGGCAATTTTGGTAAATTACTATTTTTAGCAGTTTTTCGGGTCCTGAACTTCCGGAGCTGTTTTGAGGCCCTAAACGACATTTTTTGGCGATTTGGGGGACCAAATGGTTGTCGATAACATACATTTGGGCCCATTTGAAAGTTGTAAATCTCAGATAGACCTTTCCAACGGGCTACCGAGCGCCCCAAACGGAGATCGTATGCAAAAGTTATGACCCCGGGAAGTTGACTGTTCAACTAACCACCTTGGGGTCGCAAAATTTATGACGGTTCATCTTCTAGGGTTAGGTTTTTGGATGTTTGGGATTCTTTCCCTCATGCTTATGATAAATAGGCCCTTCCAGCCTCTCTTTGTATTCATCTTGGCACGAATGAGCATAGCAGCCATATCTCTTCTCAGAGATAGCTACCACCATTCTAGCTATTGTATTTTACAGTCTGTTCTATTTCCGCTATTTAATAGAATATGTGTTTACTGTATCACTGTGTTATTTGCAATATATCTCTGTATATGATTTTGTATATGCTATCTTTTGTTCCGTTCCCGCATAGATCTGGATCATGGTTATTGTGGATGTATTTAATGATAAATGACAAGTAATGACCATATATGAATTTAAAGAAAGGAGTGCTTAGATAATTTTGAAGGTGGGATACTTATGATTTACTATCAAGAAGGAATGAATATATATAATGTGTAATAATGGGAGATTGTGACTTAGGATGAGCGATGCGTGGAGATCGACGCGAAAAATTTAGAGCTGCGGTTTTACTTCTTCTCCTTCGGTAAGGATACTCCCAGCTTCTCGAACAAGTTAGAATTATTCTCCTCTAAATTGGCTAGTTGCACCGAGTGAAACAAGGTGCTCTACATTCCAGTATGGGGGAGATGTTGTAACATGTGTGGATGTAACGTTACACATGAGTATGAGAGAGATGTTGTAACGTTTGTCCAGTAACGTTACACAAGTAAAAAGTAATAAATTATATTATGTCAGCCATTAATAAATTCATGTCGGCTCCTAAAATAAAAAAATTAATGAAAGTATTTTAAAAAATCCATGTTGGCTTATAAAATAAAATATTATGAAAAGTAATTAAAAAATCGATGTTCATTTATAAAATAAAAACTTAAAACTTAAACCTGGGTCTATCAATCAAGAGATATCAAATTTCTTGAGTTTAAATTTAAAAAAAGAAATACACCTCAAGAAATTGGATCCCTCTTGATGCTTGATAGATACGGGTTT
This sequence comes from Larix kaempferi, assembly GCA_027924585.1. NCBI lineage: Eukaryota > Viridiplantae > Streptophyta > Pinopsida > Pinales > Pinaceae > Larix > Larix kaempferi. The sequence continues at coordinate 34,493,813 of BSBM01000030.1, read as the reverse complement.
AAGATGGATCTATGCTAGTATGTAAGATTAAATTGCATTAAGGGTTTGTATACTTTTGATAAAGGGTTTGTTTTGTGTCAAGAATTTTATCAATTGGTTGTAAATGCTTATTTTGTAAATCAATATGATGACTTCATGGGTATGCACTACTAGTTGTAATTAGGCTTTGTATTGTGAAAGGAGAGAAGTTATACTTACGTTGAATTATAGGATCTTGAGTAAGGAAGAGAAGAAAGCCTTACATAACTTGTTTATAAAAATTGAGATTATACTTTTTAAATGGCCCTCCAGCATTTAATTGTACCTTGGATTATGAAAAGAGAGAGGTTGTATGTAATATTAGTTTATGAATGGCTAAGTTATCTATTGCAGAATAGAATTTGGAAGGGTTAATTCTTATTTTGAAATTCATATACTGTTTAAAATATATGATAGTTATACGTAACTATAGAAAATTGAGAAATTGGGATTGAATATTTTATCCCTTATGTTGAAATGCGTCAGTTCTTTAAGGATTTTCGTAAATGATGTACTTAATAGTTTTGTTGAATGGAAGGAATTTGTCGTAGACGATTTCAATCCCGGTTACAATTAGCGATGTCAAGGGAGAACTGTTGTGGGGATTGCAACACTACGAAAGGTACGATTTAGTTATATTACCAATTATGCGGTTTAAACTTATATGAGGGTAGAAAAGAAGAAATGAAATTTTATTATCAATTGTGGATATATTAAAGAAATGAATGTGAAAAGGAAGTGAAAACTCATTGTGGAAGCACATGAGACTTAAATTCGAGACGAAGTTTTAATAAGAGGGGGTGTATGTAATGCCCGCCTCGGTACCTTAACTGGTTAGAATAATGAGGTACTAGTTTTGAAATGAATCGGCTAAGTAAAACATGAACCATTTGAATTTACTATGAAAATGCTTGAACGACAGTTATAGAAACTATTACTCGACTGATTGAGATTGTAATGCCTGCCTCAACACTTATGATTGATTAGATTATTTTGAGACCTATGACTGATTTGACGATTTGAGGGCACTGGTTTGAAGTGACCCGGAGTTATAAAACTTGGACCATGAATGATTACTTTAGACTTTATATGTGAAACGAAAAATGATGATTTGTTTATACTCGACTGACTGAGAAAATGAAAATGATGAACACTGGAATTACTTGAAATGAAAAATAATGATTTGTTTATACTCCACTGACTGAGAAAATGAAAATGATGAATGTTGAAATGTTTATTAGTGTAGAGCTACTAATATGCGTTTGAGTGTGTGGCGTGGCAGGTAAAACAATTTACTGACTGACCCACAAAGGAAATATCGAGGTCGTAAGAATAGAAAGAACACTTAGGAGTACAATGATTGACTGTTAACCCTGAACTAGTAATTCACGCATGGGTGAAGCCATTTCAGCTCAGCCGGGGAAGCGTATGCCATACGAGCAACACCATAATGATTTGGTCGCGTACGATGAATTGAGGGGCGCGTAATAAGGAGAGCCTTATCCCTCGACATCCCTTAGTCTCCAAGGAGCGTAGTTGAGAGATCGTAGTAATGAGTCCCGATCGCTACACAGTACTCCCCATAAGAGGAAAGAAGGACACTGTCGGAAGGGCCCGCCGGAGAGGTACCTAGACAAAAGAAGAATGGAAAAAAGAAAACTACTCATACATACATAATTAAGTAATATACATGTAGAAGTTTTAGAGAACTTAATAATAAATTATTCAATATTCTATTATTATTATTATCATGATGTTGTGCTGGCCATGATGCATGGGATTGAAAGCTTTGATGGACCATAACCCACAGTTATAATTATTTTTGTTTGTTTGTCAGAATCTTTGCTTTCCGTAAAAGTTGTGTCAGTTCAGGTCCCGATATGTCACTGACCACTAAGGGACGAGATAACAATCATGACAATCCTTGTGATTGCCCTGAATCTTTGCTTTTCACCGATGTCTGCCAGTCCTTCCTGCTATTATGATTGAGAAAGAAATTTGAAAGTTAGAAAAGATAATGTTCTTTTTTTTTTTTAATTAATGGAAATATATTTTAATTATTTCAAAATGAAAATATTTATATAGAATAAAGAATTATCTTAAATATTTTCTTTTTACTATAAAATAAAAATAAAAGATGGTAAATAGAATAAATAATTATTTGAATAAAATATTTCTTTCATTTTAGGAAAAGAAAAAGAAAAGATTTTAAATAGAATAAAGAACTATTTGAATAAAATGTTCTCTTTTATTAAAAAAGAAAAGAAAAGAAAAAGATTTGAATTTAGTAAGAAAATATTTGCTTTTATAAAACAGAAAAAGAAAAGGAAAATAATAGAATAGACATGGACCTTTCTACAACAACTAGATTGGAGAAGACAAACACAACTGAGACTCTCTTAAAGACAACTACACCTACCTTGCACTGATTTAGGGAGTTAGGTGTACACATTGAGTGAGAAACAGACACTTGTAATTGAAAATAAAACTAATTAAAATATTAAATTAATTTAAATAATGTGCATGGACAGACATATGGCACATAAGCTTTTCCTATATAAAGAGGGAGGAGAAAGAGAGAAGGGCTCTGGCTCCCTAATGCTAGATGGTCATCATAATCTCGGATTATGTTATGATCCTTGGAGTTGGGAATAGCCGGAACGGGGATTGGGAGATCCTTTCGGGAGGTTAGCTAGGTGTGTTCTTACGACCCCATTAGCTTAGGGGTTCGAGGTGAATAAGATTAGCCTCGATATGGTAGGGGGGTCAAACGAGGGGTCACTTGGTACTTTGTCAGGTGATTGGATTGGATCGTGAGAAAACCACTTCGAAGACTCCATCGATTCGCTGGACCAACCGTCGAAAACAGGTTGAAGTATTTTTATTTTAATTATTTTGCTAAATTTTTTGAGAATGAATAATTATGAGAATATAGTTTTATATATTGATATTCATGAACTAGATCTGTGGCTTCTTTATCTTTTTCTAAAAAAAAAAATTTACTAGAAGTTTTTTTTTGGGACCCCGAAAAGGGGGTCCCTACAGTTTGTGTCTACACCACAAATCTCCACAATGGTGCAGATTGCTATGATCATCTAGAAAAAAGAGAAGAAGATTTAGGAACTGAAAAATATGAAATCAGTTCTGAGAATAGAATATCAATTGAAGACTTCACAGGTACAACAAAAATCTCAGTTGCTTAGAAAACAATTCGTAAATTAGGTATGCTCAAAAAATCCTACTGTTTTTTGGAAAAATGCCAAGTATTTTATTCAGCTTCCCTATAAAGAAGGATATAAAGGTAAACCTTGTAGAAGCAGAGCAATCCCCATGAATTATTATTATCAGAAACTTTATGAGGAAGAAATAAAAGGATTTCTAAAGAAGGGTTTAATTAAACACTCTAAGAGTCCATGGAACTATTATGTATTCTATGTAAATAAACATTCTGAATTAATTCAATGTGTTCCAATGATTGTTGTAAATTACAAACCCCTAAATAAGGTGCTTGTAGATGATACATATCCAATCCCCCATAAATCCAATTTAGTAAATAGAATTGTAGGAGCTAAGATATTCTGAAAGTTTGATTTAAAGTCTGGATTTTCACAAGTGGCCATTAAAGAAGAAGGAAAATTCAAAACAACTTTCAGTGTTCTTGCAACGCATTACGAATGGAATGTCATGCCATTTGGGTTGAAAAATTCTCATTCCAAGTTTCATAGGGTCATGGATAATGTTTTAAAACCATATTTTGATTGGTTGATTATGTACATATATGATATCCTTGTATTTTCTGATTTGGTTGAACAACACTTCAAGCACTTAATAACTCTGTTAAAGGTTGTCAGAGAAGCTAGCCTAGTCTTATCTAAGAAGAAACTTGAAATGTTCCAAACCAAAATCAAATTTTTAGGCCATATCATCTCAAATGGTACTTTGACTCTCCAACAACATGCAGTTGATTTTGCTCATAAATTTCCTAATAAAATTCTTGATAAGACTCAGTTGGGTAGGTTTTTTGGGAAGCTTAAACTCAGTACTTCGTCAGGAGATTGGATTGGATCGTGCAGAAACCACTTCGAGGACTCCATCGATTAACTGGACCAACCGTCGAAAACAGGTTGAAGTATTTTTATTTTAATTATTTTTCTAAATCTTTTTTAGAATGAATAATTATGAGAATATAGTTTTATATATTGATATTCATGAACTAGATCTGTGGCTTCTATATATTTTTTTTGAAAAAAAAAAATTTACTGAAAGTTTTTTTTTGGGACCCCGAAAAGGGGGTCCCTACATTAGGGCTCTAGCTCCCTAATGCTGGATGGTCATCATAATCTCATATTATGTTATGATCCTTGGAGTTGGGAATAGTCGGAATGGGGATTGGGAGATCCTTTTGGGAGGTTAGCTAAGGGTGTTCTTACGACCTCATTAGCTCGGGGGTTTGAGGTGAAGAAGATTAGCCTCGATACGGTAGGGGGATCAATCGAGGGGTCACTCGGTACTTCGTCAGGAGATTGCATTGGATCATGCGGAAACCATTTCGAGGACTCCATCGATTCGTTGGACCAACCGTCGAAAACAGGTTGAAGTATTTTTAGTTTAATTATTTTTCTAAAGCTTTTTGAGAATGAATAATTATGAGAATATAGTTTTATATATTGATATTCATGAACTAGATCTGTGGCTTCTATATCTTTTTCTGAAAAAAAAAATTTACTGGAAGTTTTTTTTGGGACCCCGAAAAGGGGGGTCCCTACATTTGGTATCAGAGCCGGTCGAGTCTTGAGGGCACCGGACTCATATTTGTTTTTGGGGTTCGTTGGTGATCACAGTGATCAACGACAAGACTGGAGCGGTGACATTCGAGGAATTTCATCATCCGACCGGAATAGCTATACTTTCTACAGGTTCTTATTTGCCCAAAATTTATATTTAGACTAGCATGTTTTTATATATTAGATCTCTGTCAAGAATGTTATGATCTATTCAGTTTTAAATCTCTGCTGAAAAGGACCAAACTCGCACAATCATTGTGGATCTTGGTTTTCAGAAATGAAGTTAGATTATATTATTTTATTTCTGTAGAAGGATCCGGTCTACCCAAGCATATTAGATCTCTGTTTACTTTTGGAAAAGTAGATCTTAATATTTGATTTTAGACGGAGCGATTATTTATACTATTTGAAACTCTGTTTCCTTATTGGGAGTCATAATACATTATTGAACTATTGGATCATTGTATGATTTATTTGGTATGGCAGTATGGAAAAGAAGGAACTAAGTCAGAATTGTCATGATATATATTAACAAGGCACAGAAGCGTACTATTAAATTCTGGATTAACTTTATTCTGCTCTAGAAAACTTATAGTTCTATGTGTGAATATTTTTCTTAAACCCTGTGGTGAGATCTAAACTCTGGCCTAGTAACCTTAGTTTTCTGCGTGGATCCTTCCTTAAGCCCTATGATGAGATCTAACCTTGTTTATGCGATCCCATAGATCTCCGCGTGGATTTATTGTACACCCTGTCAAGGAGAATTTAACCCTGTTCAAACGACCTTATACATCTCTGCGCAGATCCATCGTTATACCCCATTGAGAAAAAGAAAATTAAACCCTGCACCTCTAAAGAACTCTGTTCGAATCTAATCTATCCTCATTGCATTATTGTTGGATGAGACTCTGCTCGAGCGTTCCTTGGTTTTACGGGTGAATCTTGACTGATGTGCCCAGATTTGTTTTATTAAACTCTGTATGTATGTCAAGTTGTTATTTTATCTATATAAAAGCCCAGAAAATAGAAGCCCCAGCTCTGTGCCACTGGACGCTCATTTGTGTTTTACACATGTCGACAGAATACATGTTTCTAGGTGTAGTGAGAAGATAGATTCGAGTTTGTTAGCTTAACTTTATGAACACATCACTTAATTAACCCTCTCCCCAAAATCTGGCTCTTTATCCGGTCTAAATCCTGCTAGGGAGACTTCTAGTAGAACATGAAGGCAAGCGAACTAGTCATCAAATGCATAATATTGATGAAAGTCAAGAATCTTTGTACTATCTGAACAACCCCAAAACTCTTCGACTTGGCGTAACAACTCTCGGTCTATGGCCATCCTGAGAGTGAAGTCCTTGGCGTACTTGCCTACTAATTAATTGCCAGTCATAGGAACGTTCAATTTCATGCTGTATCCCTTCGATCTTTTCAACTTGTTGTCCAAGCTCTCGGTGTGATTGTGCAGTCTCTGCCATAGCGTGGCCGCAGACTGGAAATTGTAGTCCTCCACTGTTTGATATCTTCAGCTCAGAATATTGATAACAACCATCTCCGCCACAAGAATATTCAAAATCTGTTTCCAGCTTCTAGTTGCGATAAGTATCCAGGGACATAAAGTAAGGAATACAGGCATCTCGTTTTCGAGAGATTTATTACTGTCGATCATCTCTCTTTAACTTGTTCAATCCACTCCGTTGGAAAAACTGGCGGTTTTAACTTCCCTGAGAATGAGATCATATTGACCCAATATAGGTGTAATCTCTGAGAATGGGATCATATAGAGCATCGAATAAGTCTCCTTGGAAAGCATATGCATTCCTTGTGACGTACATTATTGGCTATATCAGTTGACAAGCACATCGAATCCATCACTATTGGGTATTGCTTTCGAAATGATAATAATGTTTCCCTTTCACCACTTCAAGAATATGTTAAAGGTAACATTAAAGAGGCCAATCAATTGTTGCATGCTTTCGAGAGGAAGGATTCCAATATACCAAACATTAATTGATCTGGGAGGGACCATAGTTTAGTTAATTTGTTAACTATGTGATGTATTATTCTTCATCCCATTCTCTCTTCACTTTTTACATTATAAAATAAAGGTTGATGTGATGTATTCTTTTCCTTTCTATTTTTATTTGCATTACATCATTAGTGAGGGAAATCTCTAAACTTATGCATTATTACATTTGGTCAACTTTACCGATAATTGACATCAGATCGACATAACTTTCGAGTGTTTTCGACTGTTCATTTACACTTTTCCCCACCACATGGAATAGGTATCTTGGAATGAGTGAGCCTCGGCCATTTTTTTCAGAATAAAAGTGTTTTCGACTGTTCATTTACACTTTTCCCCACCACATGGAATAGGTATCTTGGAATCAGTGAGCCTCGGCCATTTTTTTCACAATAAAAAGTGTTTTCGACTGTTCATTTACACTTTTCCCCACCACATGGAATAGGTATCTTGGAATGAGTGAGCCTCGGCCATTTTTTTCACAATAAAAACACCTTTGTATCTAATATTTTATGTAAAATCATTTTATCTTATATTTTATCTTGGTGTAAATTCATTTTAATTTAAAATTGATCAAATTGATGTTATTTTATCAGCATAGATTTATTTTAAATTTTAGAAGTAACGAGAAAGATTCAATTTCTTTAGATGTAATTTATTTAAATTTTAAACTTTTTACAAGTTCAAAAAAATTTACACCTCATAAAATTTGATGCTTGTCCATGCTTTATAGATTTGTGTTTAAGATTGATGTATACTTTTTATTTTATTTTATAAGTCAACATAGATTTTTTTTAATAACTTTTTATTTGGTTTTAAATTTTTTTTTATGACGCTACTTTTTAGTTGCTTTATTTTTTTAATTTTATAAATGGATATGAATTTTTTTAATTTTTTATTTTTAACAATATAACCTTCGTAAGTGACAACATCTCCTCCATACTGGGTTGTAGAGCACCTAACTACTATCATTGCATTTAAATGATCTTTGTTTTTTAGTGTTAAGATTTATCATGTATTGATGTTATTATGTCCCAACCTAGTTTCACCCTATTAGTTCATCCATATAGAAAATAGATTTTTCAAGATTTAATGTTTACGGTAAGTTTCAAATTTTAATATTAAATTGAATTTTAAAAAATAATTTTTGATTGGTTGACTTTGGAACTACCTTACTCTCGAATTCTAGAGTGGGGATTTGCTGGCGAACATGCGCCACAGGCTTGTACCTCCACATTTAATCCCCATGGGACATGTAGCAATGATTTTTCCCTTGCATTGATTGATTAGTGCCTATGGATGATCATCTAGGTGATCTCCCTATGACATAAGGCATTGTTACTATGTGTAATCTCTTTTCCTCTAAAGAAGCTGTATGCAATCCATTCATCTATTTTCAAGATGTGCCACATGTCTCCATTTACCGTTGTTCGTTTAGCAGTGTATAGTATACACTTCAACATATTTTAGGTTTTAGTTTTGTGCAATATGGCTAAGCAACAACTTCACAAGAATACAATACTATCAAGATTGTCCTATGTGTAATTATGTACATGTGTACTTTTAGCTTCCTTTAATAGGCATTTCTCTTGTTTTGAAAACTGTGTGTCTTGGTGTTGTTAAATTTGGATCCTACTGCTACCATAGGAGCATGGTTGAAGTGAGCAGATGGCCCTTCCAAACAACATTTGCCACATAATGGAGATATGGTATTCACCCTAGAGATCTACCAGGGTGAAGGAAGCTTAAGCTAAGTACTTTCTCTCACGATAGTCTCTCCTCATACACATCAAAGATTTTACTCGTTGTTTCAACGTTACTCTCCACCATTACTTCAGTTGTGGTTCATCCCACCATGGGAATGATGATAGGCTACTGCAAGATCCCATAAAGGGTAGGATTGAATTGATGTAATTCCACCCGCCCTCACTATTCAACAACATCTTGCTCTTCCACTATTCTCGCCAACATATGATCATCACATATGCCTTGTTGTAGGTATTTGTTGTCCAAATATTTTGTGATTGCTCTCGACTCTAAAATTGCAGCTCTGTCTTGAAGAGTGGCTATCTATCCGAGAGGATGGAAAAATTATGGTGATTTTTTTGTGATCGTCTACCATGAGATTAACAGGCATACACCAATCCTTCCATCACCAGATTCCCATTATGATGTGGGGATATTCTACAAAATTGAGGATTCAAGAAAGGAGTTGATCTAGAAATACTGCAGAACATAAGAGAGTCTTAATAAATGAAAGAACCCCAGGATCAAATATTGAGGCCATCTTCCACAGCTTTCAAGTGAAATGAGTATGGCTATGTCATAGTTTTCCCAACTAACACATTAGTTAATATAAATGTTACGATAAGATTTATTTTTCATTCCCCAAAATCTGTGACATTCACTCCAGAATATTCAATGTATTTTGAGAAAGTTAACATTAAGATTCACCATATGTAGGTAACAATGGAATCACTTTGGTTATTGGTATGGCTGTAATACTTCTGAGAGGGTAAAATTACCTTCAACCTCCTGCTCAATCCCAAGACTTTAGATTCTGCATGGAGTACCTCGCAAGGTATGCTTCCATTCCTCTTCTATAGTCTTCATCAATTTAGTTTTCTTCATTGTTTTGGAAGTAAAGATACAATAGGGAATTTATCTGTTTTATTTTCTTCGTGATTAAAACCCAGCCATCAATAAACCGCTCTACATCAACCATATCAATGTCATCCTTTACCTCCTCGCTAGTTTCTGATTCATATCTCCCTAGTAGTTCTAGTGGTTCTTCCATGTGCTATCTGAATTTTTCCTCCAATGTGTTGTTAATGAGGCTCCCTAGCTAATGGTTCGGTTGTGGTTTGTTTAGCTACTTTGGCACCTCTTTGTTAAAGTTTTAGTACATAAAATGATGGAACACATTATGGGCATATTGGTTGTCTTTTCATTATTAACCATAAGTTTATATAGGATTACATGACAACAATACTATGGTTCAATACTGTGGAATAGATAATACTTATGTGACATCAAAGTGTTCTAGTCAAACTAACCAACTAATCACTCAACTAACTAATTAATGCACTAAAGAACCAGCAAGATTACAATTCTTAACACACCCCCTTAATCTCAAGGGGGACAATATTCTCAGCACTATCAGCTAATTGCTCCTTAGAGCCACAAAATAACAAAGTAATCTCTCCACTATTGACTAACTCATGTATAAAGTGATAGCGAGTGTCAACGTGTTTAATTTTTTTGTGAAACACATTATGTTTGGACAATTGTATGGCAGAATTATTGTCATAATAAATAGGTGTTGGTTCTTTTTCTGTGTGTCCCATATCCTTCAAAAGTATTCTCATCCAAACTGCATGGCATGCTGCTATAGTTGTTGCAACATATTTTGCTTCTATAGAAGACATGCTGATAATGGGTTGTTTCTGAGAAACCCATGAAATCATATTGGTACCCAAATGGAAAGCATAACTAGATGTGATTTTTCATATCATCAATACTGCTACAAAATCACTATTAGTGTACCCTATAAGAGTACTGTCTGGTGAATGAGAGTACCAAAGTCCATAACCAACTGTGCCTGCAACATATCTCAAAATTATTTTACCAACTTTCTAGTGAGAGTCTTTGGGAGACTCCATAAACCTAGAGATCAAAATAACATCATACATCAAATCAAGTCTAACTACATAGTCAAATACATTAAACTGCCTACCAATATTTTATAAATTGTAGAGTTCACTACTGGTCCATCATCATTCTTGCTTAACTTGGTGCCTGCAACAATGGGGGTTTTTGTTGGTTTTCATTTATCCATTATATTTAATTTCTACAGGATATTTGTAGCATACTTATGCTGATAGATGAAGATGCATTTTTCACTTTGGTCAACTTCCATACCAAGGAAATAGTTCACGAGACCAGGATCAGTCATTTCAAACTCCTTTTTCGTGATTGTCTTAAATTCTTCTAGCATCAAATTTCAAGTATAAATCATATCATCAACATAAATACATACAATCAGAATGTTACCTCGTTGATCTGCTTTGACATACTAAGTAGGCTCATTATTGCTCCTTTTGAACCCATTGTTTATGAGATAGGAATCAATTCTGCTGTACTAATCTCATGGAGCTTTTTTTAGACCATACAAGGCCTTTTTCAGCTTACACACTTTGCATTCTTGTCCTTTGATAGCATATCCAGGTGGTTGGTCTACATAGACTTCTTCTTCAAGTATGCCATTGAGAAAGGCATATTTCACATCCATTTGATAAACAAGCCATTGATTCTGAGTTGCTATTGCAAGTACAACTTTGATGGTGTCCATCCTTTCTAATGGAGAAACGGTTTCATCATAATCCACACCATATTGCTGAGCAAATCCTTTGGCAACCAACCTGGCTTTGTGCTTCTCTATCTCTACTTTTTCATTCAGTTTGGTCTTATAGACCCATTTTACTCCAATACTTTTTGTCTGGTGGGAGATCAACAAGATCCCAAGTTTGATTCCTTTCTATAGAATCAATTTCTTCATTCATTGCTTGTACCCACTGTGTATCTTTTACTCCTTCATCAAAGGATTTTGGATGACAGGAAAACATAGCATAATGTAGTTTCTCATCAATAACATAAGTCTGCTCATACAACTCCCTCAAACTTCTGGTTCTCTGTGGTGGACTGCCTATTGATGTTGCTTTTTATTGCTGCTGCTATACCTCTAGTATGGGAATTCCGAGTGGTAGATCTGGTGGTACTAGACTTTCTTTCTGCTAAATATCTACTGAATCATTCTGAGGATCACTCCAGCATTTATTTCAAGAAAGTTGACATATCTGCTCACCACAACCCTTTTGGTGACATGATTATATAACTTGTAAGCCTTGTGATGTTCACTGTAACCAGTGAAGATACATTTCTCACTCTTTTTGTCCAACTTTTTTCTCAATTCATCAGGTACATGAGAAAATTCCACACATCCAAAAACTTTGAGATGTGAGACACTAATCTTAGTGCCACTCCAGGATTCCTTAGGAATCTTGTCTTTTATACTCACTGTGCAAGATCTATTTAGTAAATAAACTTAACATGCAACAAATTCAGCCCAATAATCATCTGATGATTCTTATATGACAACATACTTTGGGCCATGTTCATAATGGTCCGTTTCTTCCGTTCAGCAACTCCATTTTGTTGTGGAGTGTATTTGGTAGTGAACTAGTGCTAGATGCCATGTTGATTACAGAATTCTGCAAAATCATGTGAATCATATCACCTCCACCATCTGACCTGAGCATTTTGATGGATTTACCTGTTTGCTTTTCAGTCAATGCCTTGAATTCTTTAAACTTGAAGGCATTTGATTTGTGTATGAGAAAGTAGACCCAGACTTTCCTGCTATAATCATCAATAAAAGTCAGAAAATAAAGACTACCTCCTATGGATTTGGTTTGCATGGGTCCACATAGATCTGTGTGAACTAACTCAAGGTGGTCTTTGGCTCGAGATGTGGAAGTGGGGAAAATGTTCCTTTGATGTTTTCCTAAGATACAGTATTCACAAGAACTGGACTGTTCATTCAAAACCAGTAACCCCTTGACCATGGACTGTTTTTGCATAAGATTGAGACTTTGAAAGGGTAGATGACCAAACCTACAGTCCCACAACCAAGTTTCATCTAGTCTAGAAATAGTATGTGCATATGACTATGACAAAATGGCACTTCTGAGACTGAGTGAGAATATTCTATTCTTGGTCATTTCTACTTTGGCTAAGAGTCTTCTACTAGGGACTTTATCATAAACAACACAACAAGTATCAATAAATTTGATATAATACTTGTTCTAAATCAGTCGACCCACAATGATCAGATTGAATTTTAGATTAGGAACATAGAATACATCATGTATAAAATTCTTCTCATTCTATTTAGTAAGAACATGAACAATGCCTTTTCCTTGAATAGGAACAAGATAATGATCACCAAGCTTGATTTTTGTATTGACAGACAGATATAGATTATAAAATAGAAATTTGTTACATGTCATATGATTGTTGTAGCCACTGTCCACCAACCATACAACTGAATGATATTTTTCTTCAGTCACTTGACATCAGAGAAACATGAATTCTGATGAGCTTTCTTCAACATTGGAGACATGGGCTCTGCCACTATTATTGTTTAATTGCTTCTTTATGCAGTTTCGTTCATAGTGGCCATACTTCTTGCAGTAGTTGAAATGAATGTTGGGCCTATTAGTCCATCTCTTGCCTCTCCCCCTCTGGTTTTGAGAGTTGTGAGATTACTCACGGTGATTTGAGTGTTCATGAGAGGTTCTATCCTTTGTAGAATAAGAACCATTTCCTCTTTTGCCTCGTCCTCTACCTCCTCTTCCTCGACCTCTACTGAGGGAAGCTTGAGTGTTGAATGCATTTGACATAGACTCTTCCTCTTGACTGAGTCGAGCTTCATGGGACATAAGGAACCATGTTAACTCTTCTAGCGTAAATTTCGATAGATCTTTAGATTATTCTGTAGCAGTAACAATCATAGAAAAATTCTTAGAGAGAGATCTGAGAATATTTTGGAAAACAACCTTTTGTTCCAAGGCCTCGCCATAGGTTTGGAATTGAGTCACAATACCCAAAACCCGAGTCATGAACTGATCTACAGTTTCAGTTTCCTTCATTTTAATACTTTCAAACTGAAGTCGAAGGGTTTGGAGTCTTACCATTTTCACTCCATCTGTACCTTTGTATGTAGATGCAAGGAGATTCTAGGCTTGATACGTGGTGGGGGCTCCTAAGATCTGCGGAAAAATGGAATCCTCAATACAACTTTGGATCAACCATTTTGTAGTGAGATTTCGTTCTCAGCTTTCTTCAAGGGATTTCTTACGAGCATTAGACATAGCATCCAGAGCGGTTGCATCTGGTGCTTTGAAGTCTTTTTCAACCATATCCCAACATTTGTTGAGTTGGAGAAAAGTCTGCATCTTGAATGACCAAAATTCATAGTTGGTGATAGTCAACATTGATCCGTAGATCTACTTCATACTGGTACTAGCCATCTTTTATGACTGTCTTTAAAACGCAGTGTTGCAACTTGTATAACTAGCATAGTGCGTCAAAGGGTGCATCGGGAAAAATGAGTGTAAGTGAATAGTATAACTAGAATCATATGCTTTGATTTGTATAACTAGAGTAATATGATTTGATTTTTATGGTTGAAAAAGAATTTAGATTGTTATTAATGCTCATTCAATGTTATGAGATTTGCCACAGAAGAAGTATGTCATTTCGATTCAACAAAAAAAAAGATATTTAGTGATAATGAGCATCTCGACATATTAAGAAAAAAGATAGTTGGCCTTCGCCATAAAGTGTAATGATTGATAAACCATTCTACAAGTTGAATTTTCAGTTGAGTTTTCAATTTAAATCTAATGGTTATATAACATTGATAAATGATGAGATAATTTGGACATATAATTTTATTTATGGATGTCCTTTTATCCATCCACCAAAAGGTTGATTGTATGTTCTTTCAATAATACTGGGAGGAACAATTCCTACTAGTAATCTCATTTTCCATTAATCATTATCATCTCAGCCATTGCCTTGGTGAAAACGTATGTATCCTTCCATCTATCCGCTCTTTCTTGGACAAGCCACTTTCATGCACTTTAGCCATGTCAAGAAATATTATTCAGTCATATTGTTTTTTGATTTACTATAAACTTGTGTGCCAAAGGTGATATCGGTTGTTAATGTGCTATGTACAATCTATTGGCGAAAATGAGCAATAATAGCAATATTAATTGTGAAAAAGAATTACACGATACATGATCTAAATCTAAAAAAGAAATGAACACATAAGTGAAATAAAAATCCATTCTATAATATATTTACCTATTTGATTCGATTTTCTTAAAATAATAATACCTGCAATATGGGTTTCCATGAGTAGTCAAATGACAACATGGATGCCTTGAGGAAAACATGGAGAAAATGTAAGTAAAGTAGTTATTATGAATTACAATATGGAGAAAAGAAATATAAATGCAGACACCACATAGTGCATAGAGCATGGGCCTCATGTTTTCCACAGCCGGGTATCAAATCTACATTGCTACTCCATAACTTGACCTAAAATCCATGGGAAACAATGACTTGTTTTATAATTCTAAAATCAAAAGGCCAAAATCTAATCAACAGATCCAGATAATAATCAACAAGATAATACAGACCAATATGATAAATACCTAAATCTACCCTAAAGAAAATATAGAAACACACAAACATGATAGATCCATCAAATTTGAGTTTAATTGCTACTTGGATTCTATTCTATAAATACTTAGATGCTACTAAGAAAACTTTGGTTTCCCTCTAATGCAGAAAATTTAGGGCCCCATCGATTATGAGATTCCAGGTGCATCCCCAGTCATTGCATTATGAGATTTGGCACCTTGAAATCCGATGTTGGTACCAAACTCGATAGCTAGTAGGTAGAAGAGACCTTACCATGCATCATCTGATGGAATACATGGAGGTAGATTAATAATTAATGTACACATTCAATTGAATATAAAGTGGGATTCAAGGTAAACAGGGGCATGGCAAGGTACACAGGTAAAGAAGAGAATAACCATTATAGGGATTAGAGGGGACTGAGGGAACCGAGAAACAATCAATGTGGAGATCAGGTGGCCACTCATTTTTCATGTTTTCTAGGTCACCTCAAATTGATTTCCATTAATGCTGAGATGTTGAAACATGGCCAATCATTTCTCATTTTTTTTAGGCCACCTCGATTGCTATGGAGCGATGGTCACAAGGTAAATAATCCTAAACTGTTTGGAATAGTGACATGTAACAATCATTGAAATAATTTTGAATTCTTTTTTAATAAATGTATTTGTAAATGTTGAAAATATTCACACCAATTAATTCCTTAAATTTATATATTTATATAGTTCATTTTTGGATACGACTAAGAATGTTTCAGTATTATTAAAATTGAAAATTGTGTCACCTTCGCATTGTATTGAAATATTGTATTACAATAGAGACTCGATTATAGATTTAAAGCAAACCTTCGAAACGATATTTAAAGAAAAATTCCCTATGTCACATGACTTGCATTTTATCTTCAATTTAATTTGATGTTTGTCAACCCACTGAAGAACAAAATTTTGAAATCTATGAATAGTTTTTCAATCCATAGAAGAGACGACAAATGTTTGAAATCAATGAACAATTTTTCAAGCCACTATTTAGAGGAATTTTTTTTCAAGAGATTGAACTGGATGTTGCCCAATCCCCAAAAAGAACAATGTTTTTTTGGTTTTACCAGGCATGTGTTGATGCCCAGAAAATTCCAACATCGACAATAGGGATTCTCCGCAATGAATAATCCCAATTAGATCATTCACTGTTTGGTGTGGGGAATCCGCCTGATTAACGATTCGGCTACCGTTGGTGTGTATGTGTGATTTATTTACCAATTGCGGCCTGGCCCACCGTTTATATTTTATGTTTAAAGTTTGAATATGCAAGTGCTTCTAATCTAACTAATGCATCTAACCTAAAATTGACAGGAAGAAGCCTAGATAAGTGATGTGTAGGTTCTTACCTCCCATCTGATCACTTCTACCTTATCAATTATCTATCCCTAAGCTATATTAAGCTAATATATCCTTGCAAGGAGCGAGTTGAAGAGTAATAATTTGAAAATGCATATACCAATCCAATAGATATCTATTAAGATAAAGTATGCACATCCACAACAGAAAATGATCAAAGATAGCTTTGATTATAATTAAAACAATTTATTAATTTGTTAACACATAGAAATTTACATAGATAAGGAAATCATTCATCACCATTGAAGTAGTTCAATAAGTTAGAAATATCTCAGAACATGAAAATAAAAATAAAATAAATAGTTCTGATCTATTAGTCACACTTCCCACGCAAAGGTTAGTGCAGGTTTTTCCCAGTGAACGGGTCTTTCCTCATTAGCAAAAAAATAGTTCTCTTACACAATGTATCCAGTCTCTAATTCACTTTCAAAAGTCCTTTCTCTAGTACCCTTTCCCCATATTTATATTACAAGAAAATTTGTTTGTATATGACTTATCATTTCGGTCCTCTTCCTTCTTTGGCTTGCCCAAATTTGTTTTTTATATCAACCGTTTCCTCTGTGCGCGGTCTTTCATCTTCCTTCGCATTATGATTGATCACTTCGTCTTCTTCTGTGTCCTTTGGACTACCAATATTGTCTTTTATGCCTATTGTTCCTTCCATTCACCGCCTTTCAACTTCCACGCGTCCTAAGGCAACCACAAAACCAACGTATAAGCAAAACTCATCATTAAACAAAATCATAATGAACATAATACAAATTTCAGAAGCATGTGTCAATATTGTTTACAAATCAGAGGATTGAAGCTTCCATAATCTTATTTTGGCTTGAAAATGATATTTTACACAGAGGCGGAAGGTCGAAAAGGGGTCGCGAAAATGACCAAAATCAACCTTTCGCATTCCGCAGTCTACAATCTACAATCCACAATCTGCAATGTGGGCTTATGGGAATGCGGAATTGCGGGAGGCAATTTCAACCGGTCAAAAATTCCATCCGCAATCAGCAATGCGGGATGCATAATTGCGGGAGTGCGGGAATGCAGGAGTTCAGGCACCAAATACCACCTTTCAAAAATGCCATTTGCAATCCGCAATCCACACTATGGAATGCGGAATGGCGCGATTGCAGGAGTGCGGGAATATGGGAGCACAGAAGACAAATTCAAAAGTCTAAAAATGCAACCCGCAATCCGCAATCAGAACTGTGGACATGCAGGATATGTGGAATGAGGAAAATGCGGAATGAAATTCCAAATTTGGAAATGAAGTCCGCAATCTGCATTACGCAAATTGGAAATATGGGAACGCCAAGGTATGGGGATACGAAATGCGAAAATGCGGGAGACCATTCAACAAACCACAAAAAATCAATCTGCAATTTGCAATCCACAATCGGAACTTCAGAAAAGAAGGATTGTGGATTACGGGATTGCGGAAACAAATTTAGCAAGTCGTAAATTCAATCTGCAATCCGTAATCCGCAATGCAGGAATGCGAAAAGTCGGGATTGCGGAGTTACGAAAAAGGCATGATGCGGAACTTAAGAATGCAGAAGTGCGGAAATGGATTTTCTTTCTCAATTTTTTTAATAAAATCTAAGTGTAAGGGGTAAGATGAAACAAGTCTAAGTAAGATCAAAGGACGGGACCTACAATTTTACAAAATTTTGGGGATCAGGTTGCATCTGCAACAATTGGCGATTAGTTAGTGAACACATATCTCTTAACAAAACCAATTTAGGATCACAATTGCTTGTCTGTTATTAATTATGATCATAAAACTATGCCCTTATCATTTTACCAGGATTTTAAAAGGCTAAAGTTTTATGCAGGGAGAGGATATTTCTTGAATCATATTGGTCATTCATTTTGGGAAATAGGGCAACCTTGACCAGATTTCTTGACCACTCTCCTGAGGCCATAATATGGAGTTCATTGTTAGTCCCATCTTTTGGTTACCTCTAAGTATGACTCCACAGGATCGTAACAAAACCAAACATATGCATTAATTTGTTCTTCATTCCCATGCTATCAACATTTCTTTAAATGCTTTCTTTTGACAATTTTTATTGTCCGAGTCTTTCATCAATATCCTTCTTCAGTGTTCAACATTTGACATGGGTTCTTCCATCCATAATGTCCTTTTGTGTGAGTGATGAGTCTTATTTGTTTGTCATACTGACATACGGAAAAGAACCCTTTTGGACTTATCATCTGGCCATCTTCTTGATTGGTTGTATTTATTTTCAAAACCATTTCTTTGATGGAGATGAAACTTTTGCAGAAATTTTGACTCTTCATTATAAGCCTTTTGGCTATAATTTTCGTAGCATGGGATCATTTTAATTGCCATCCGTCTGCAAGACTTGTTTCCTTTCCATGGGTCAGTTATAGTAGGCTGCCTGAGATGGTTATTTATGTGTAAGTGAATGGAGCCTCAAGATAGTAATTTAGAATTCATAGATCCTGATTATTTCACATGGTTTAAATTGACACAACATAAAACATGAAGTGGGTTTCCCTTTTTTAAACAAAGTAGCAATTAAAATCACTAGTGACACTATTTTCTACAAAAGGAATTCCTTTTGTTATAAAGCCAATTCTAATCCGTTTGGTGATTATCATTGTTTCACATGATATTTTCCATATTTCTTCCTTTTTGCATGAGTCACTCTGAAAGCTGACCTGAGGTTTATTAAATAAAAACAAACAAGTAAAGCAAAATCAAAACATGGGATAACACTGAAGCTAATTGTCCTGAGATGAAAACAAATGAAATCAAACAAAAGGCTAAAAATCAACCATTTATTTATGTACAATAGGTTTCCCTAAATCTAAGAAAAATAGTGTTTGAGAGCTAGGCCGTTGATAGGGAGGTTTTCTTTCTCCCCTTGTAAATCTTGTAACTTATAAGTCGTTGGTCCAAGCTTCTCCACAATCTGATAAGGACCAAGCCATAGTTGTTGAAATTTTGTATGTTTTCCCTTTTCTTCATGAGGATGATCCCATTTTAGAACTAGGTCTCCTATCTCAAAAATTTTCTTGCCAGATTTATGCTTATCAAACCATTTTTTAACAATAACTTGGTGATGGTTGAACTTATCTTTGGCCTTTTGCCGTGCTTCCTTATGTTTCAGCAAGTATTAATTCGTGACTGTAGGATTTTGTTGTTTGACCCTCATGATTCCTGAGCCAAATGTAGGGAAGGTATTAGTATGTTTGGGGGAAGAATATCCTCTTTCCCATAGACCAAAGTGTAAGGAGAAACCCCTAAATAGTTTTTTGGAGTAACCCTATCTTCCCATAAAGCGTTAGGAAGGGCTATATGCCAATTTCTTTGGTTTTCAATTACATTTTTCTTTAATATTCGTATGAGATTCTTATTGGTGGATTCGACCAACCCATACCCTTGAGGATAATAGTTAGATGAATAATGCAATTTTATTCCCTTTTCAAAAGAAAACGTACTCAACTTGAAATAAGAAAAATAAGATGCATTATAAAAAACTAACGAAATTGGAACCCCAAACCTAGTTATGATGTTTTCTTGTAAGAACTTGAAGACCACATCTTCATTCACTTTGCACAAAGGGATGGCTTCAGTCCATCTTGTCAAATAATTAGTGGCCGTGAGGATGCATTGGTGTTGCAGCAAAGAGTTGGGATTAATTTCCCCGATAATGTCTAAACCCCACTGTTCGAATGGTTCTGAAATGATGACTGGTTGAAACGGTTATGCTAATTTGGGTAAATTACCAGCAGTTTTCTTACATACATCACATCTCCTTGCATAAGAATGAGCATCTTTAAAAACAGTGGGCCAATAATATCTGGCTCTTAATATTTTATGAGCAGTAGTGTCCCCGGAATAATGTCCCCCTGCAGGGACATCATGTAACTCCTTTACTACCTTCTCTACATCACTTTTTTCAAGGCATCTGAGAAATATTCCATCATAATTATTTCTAAATAGTACTCCATTTATTATTTGGTATGATGCTGACTTCAATCGGAGTGCCCTTCATTGCTTCGAATTCCAATGTTACGGCAAATATCCGTTTTGAATAAAATGAATTAAATTTATGTACTAAGACTATGGAGTGAAAGTGGAACAAACTTCAGTTAAATTGATTTCTGATTCATTTTCCCATCCATGATCTTTATCAATTGGGTTTCTAGTAAGCAATTTGAACAACCCTTGACCTTTGATGATATTAGCGCGTTTTGAATTCTAGGTCATATTCTTGTAGTGCAGTCACCCAATTTCCTCGTCTTTCTTCCAAGTCCTTCTGTATGAATAAAGATTTGACAGTTGGGTGAGGCATTATAACCTTTGTTCTATTTTTCAAAATGTAATGTATGAACTGCTTCACAACCTTG
The DNA here is from genome assembly GCA_027924585.1 of Larix kaempferi. Lineage (NCBI taxonomy): Eukaryota > Viridiplantae > Streptophyta > Pinopsida > Pinales > Pinaceae > Larix > Larix kaempferi. Next base: position 34,472,934 of record BSBM01000030.1, on the reverse strand, counting down.
AATATTGCACATGCTTGTTTGTCCACGATTGGCTAATTCAGTTCAACACCCTTTAATCTAGTGCTCATAAAAGATATTGGGTATTCATCTCCTTGCTCTCCCTTCGTCATGAGCATTGGTGCAAGAGAATGATCTGAAGCAAATCTGTATATAATAAAATATTTTTGAATATATGGACTTCTCAATGAAGGTGCATGAGAAATAACATTTTTTATATCCTTGAATGTGTTTTTCTCAATATCAATCCATTTGAACTACACACTTTTCTTCACCATCTGCTGCAAAGGTTTTATAATTTGTGCAAAGTATGGTACAAACCTTTGCACAAAGTTTATTGTGCCATAAATGATTGCATAGTTTTCTTATTATGGGGCATGGGAATCTAGGTTATAACTTGAATTCTTTCTGGGTCTATAGAGATTCCCTTTTTAGAGATGATGTGCCCTAACAGTTTTCCTTCGAGAACAATAAAAATGCTTTTCTTGGAATTCAAATATATACCATATTTCCTACAAAGTTCAAAAATATGTTTTATATGGAAAGCATGATCTTCTCTTTTCTTAGAAAAAACAATCACATCATCTAAATAAATAACATCACAGTGGTCTACCAAACCTCAGAATGTGATGTCCATGGCCCTTTGAAATGTGGCTCCAGCATTCATAAGGCCAAAAGGCATTCTTCTACACATGAATTTTCCCCATTTTGTGCGGAAGGTAGTCTTGAGTCGATATTTCTCGCCCACTAATACTTGATTGTAACCTAAAAATACATCCAATAGGGAGAACATCTCTAAGCCGTCTACCATTTGTAATATTTGTTCCATAGGTGAGACCAGATAGTTTTCTTTATCTAATGCCCTATTTAAATTGTGAAAATCAACACATAGTCTAATTTATCCTAATTTCTTTCTTACATGCACTAAATTGGCTACCCATTCAGAGTGTCTGACCTTGAAAATAATCTTACCATCCAATAGCTTCTTTAATTCTTTATGTATTAATGGTTCAAGTGTAGGATGCATCTTTCAAAGTTGTTGTTGAAATGGTTGTGCTCCTTGTTTAATGGGTATCACATGCTGGATGATGTGTGTGTCATAAGTCTTCAAATCTGCATATGTCCATGCAAAAATGTCTTTGTACTGTTGAAATAGTTTAATAAACTTGCATCTTTCTCCAGGTGAGCAACATTTTCCCAAATTAACATATTTAGGTTCCTTTTTTGTCCCTAAATTCACCAACTCATATTACATCGAGGAGCTGTTTGTCTTGATGTTTGTAGCATTTTTGAACTTGTGATGTAGAGTCAAATAATCTTTCAAGAGTTCATACTCCTTTTGGAATAAAATTTCCTTTGCTGGCATCCTTATTCTGCAATTATAATTGGTGCCCGTCTTCTTCAATAATGGATTCTTTGAAGGAATCTTCATTTGTAAAAAAACTGATAATATGCTCATCATCATCGAACACTCTCATATTTGTAATGTTGTTAGGTACGGATGGCCTAAAAGAAATTCAAAAGAACATTGGTTATTAGTTGGCACTAACCGTGAATCAGAAGTGGTTATTAAATCAACAACAACATTATGTAATCTAGGAATAACATTTATGTTAAAAGCATTAAACTTGGATATTAAATTCTATACCTCAAACGGATACCCTTTCAAGTGTGGAGATACACAATGAAGAGTGTTTATTATTTGCCTAACAACTATTTCTGAGTCACCAAAAACTTTTAGATTCTTAACATTTAAATCTATGGCCCTTTTAAACCTCGAACCAAAGCTTCATATTCAACAGTATTATTTGTGCATTCAAATTCTAATCTACAAGAGAGAAAGTGTCTGTTTCATTGAGAATCAACTAGAACACAACCAACTCCTGCTCCCTCTTTTGTTGTGGAGCCATCAAAGTATACAATACAAAATTTATCATCTAACTCAACTATATTACTAGGACTATCTAAGTCAATAGCTAATTCTACTATGTTACAGTCAATATCATCAGCCCATGCAAATTGAAGGAGATCAGACTGTTTGTCTAGATTATGGCCAACATTTTCTACCTGAAAGTTCCATAGCTCAATTTCCAATTTTTTTTTCCCAAAACTGAAGCTGAAAAGTTTACTGGTGGGCTGGTGCAAGGTAATGATACCCAATTATGACACATTCGTTGCAATGACATTCTGGAAAAACAAAAATAATATCATTAAAATGAATTATTAGAGGTACCTACAAAACATTTTCGGATTAGGTGTAAAAAGATGAACGTAGAAAAACGGACGGCCTTCTGGAATATATAACTTTTATTTATGGAAAAGTGGTATAACCACCCCAAAATATCATTATTCGAAGATTGGTATGTTATTTGTTTTTGTCAAACATAATGCACATGTTTTTGTTGAGCCACCTGTTTGCTATGTAAATTTTCAATTTACAAGAAAACAAATATGTAGAGGCATAGGAAACAGGTGAATCTTGCGTGGGGTTATTTTTCCAAAATTTTAAAAGTCAATTTTATATTTTTTTTAAATTACCGAAGTCAGTGAAGCCTTAAAACGACATGGTCAAGTGTTGAGCCACCATATCATGGTCTAAAAATAATCAAAACACTTAATTTTTTTTTTAGTTGTAGGTATTTTCGTGCTCTTGTGCGGGTTCTTTTCCGTTTTTGAAATAAGTAAGCCAATCAAAAGTTATAGGCCAAATAAACAACCTATGTTTTTTACAAATTTGACATGAGTGCAATTAAAAATGAATTAAAAATAGAAAACAACAACATATCTATTAAAAAATTATATATTTAGAATCTGCACATAGAGCTCGACAAGTGTGTGCAATTTCATCTGTAGTGCACTCGTGGAGCATATGCGGAACTAGTTGTGAAAAACAGAAATTTACAGCATTTGATGTGTTCTGCCATAAATCACAGATAAATTAGACCGAACCTAACGGTGCAATCCAAAGCTAATTCCAAGCCTGCAAGGGTGCCAAAAACAATTTGAATTCCAACACCCATGCGCGAACATAAGCGCATGTGCACACGTACCTAATCACGTGCACACGTAGGTGCGCATACACGCTCCTAAAGGCATGCACACGTTATTGTAGCCCTTTATATGGTTTATTTTATTTTCTTTGTCAAGGGGATACATAGAGTTGATGAAGATGTGATGATGAAGACGATGACAATGATGGAGATGTTGATGAGGAAGGGGGAGATGACAATGATGATGAAGATGTTGTTGATGATGATGATGATGATGGGAGGATGGTGATGGTGATGATGATGAAGGTTTTTAATGTTGAATACAATGGTGATGAAGATGATGGTGAGGATGATGAGGATTATGGTGATGATGATGATGATGATGATGGTGATGAGGATGATGGTGATGAGGATGATGATCATGATGGTGATGAAGATGATGATGATGATGATGATCATGATGATGATGATGATCATCATCATATTCATGATCATCATCTTCATCATCATCATCCTCATCACCATCACCATCATCATCAACATCTTCATCATCATTGTCATCTCCCCCTTCATCATCAACATCTCCATCATCATCATCTTCTTCATCATCACCATCTTCTTCATGATCATGATCATCATCTTCATCACCATCGTCATCATCATTAACATCTTCATCTCCATCATCATCATCTTCTTCATCCTCATCACCATCATCATCATCATCTTAGTCATCATCATCATCATCATCATCATCTTCATCATCATCATCGTCATCATCATCTTCATCATCATCGTCATCATCATCATCAACACCATCATCATAATCGTCACCACCCTCTTCTTCCTCATCATTATCAACATCTAGTTCATCATCTTCATTGTCAACGTCATCATCATCATCATTATCATCCTCATCATCACCATTGATGGTGATGATGATGATGATGTTGATGATGAGTACGATGATCATCAATATCATCATCATCTTCATCATAATACTCATATTCATCATCATCCACCACCACCATCATCATCATCATCATCATCATCATCACCTTCGTCATCACCCTCTTCATCATCACCTTCTTCCTCATCATCATCATCAACAACATCTTCGTCATCATCATCATCATCATCATCAATGATGATTATGATGATACGAAGATGACGACGAAGATGTCAATCATCATCATCATCATCATCATCATCATCATCAATGATGATTATGATGATACGAAGATGACGACGAAGATGTCAATGATGATGATGATGATGATGATGATGAAGATGGCAATGACGAGTATGATGAGGATTATGAAGACGACGATTATGATGACGAAGACAATGATGATCATGACCATGATCATATGATGATGATGATGATGATGATGATGTTGAGGATGATGAAGATGGCAATGATGATGACTAATGAAGAAGATGATGATGAATATGATGATTTTGATGATGATGATCATATTCGTCATCATCATCATCATCATACTCATATTCATCATCATCCACCACCACCACCATCATCATCATCATCCTCGTCCTCACAATGATGATGATGATGATGATGATGAAGATGATGATGATCATCATGTTGTTTATGATGATGAAGATGATGAGGATGATGAGCATGATGTGATGCATATTCATCATCATCTTCATCATCAACATCATCATCATCATCATCACCGTCATCATATCCATTAGTCATCATCTCCATTAGTCATCATCATCATCATCATCTTCATCATCATCATCATCATCGTCATCATCATCATCATCATCCTCATGCTCGTCCTCACAATGATGATGATGACGATGATGATGAAGATGATGATCATGATCATGTTGTGGATCATGTTGTGGATGATGATGAAGATGATGATGATGTGCTGCATATTCTTCACCATCTTCATCATCAACATCATCATCATCTCCATTAGTCATCATCATCATCATCGTCATCATCATCATCATCACCATCTTCATCATCATCATGATCTTCATCATCATCATCATCATCATCATCATGACGAAGATGATGATGACGATGATGATAATGATGATGAGGATGATGGCGATGACGAGTATGATGAGGATGATTAAGATGAGTATTATGTTGACATAGACAATGATGATTGTGACCATGATCACATGATGATGATGATGAAGATTAGGATGATGAAGATGGTGATGATGATGGCTAATGAAGATGAGTATGATGACTAGTATGATGATTTTGATGATGATGATGGTGATCATATTCATCATCAACATCATCATCTTCATCCTCATACTCATATTCATATTCATCATCATCCACCACCATCATCATCATCATCATCATATCATCATCATCTTCATCATCGTCAATATCATCCTCATCCTCACAATGATGATGATGAAGTTGATGATGATGATCATGTTGTTGATGATGA